>CAMTDV010000030.1:80762334-81489652 GCA_947069175.1 Scalesia atractyloides | reverse complement strand
GAAATGGAGAGTCTTGCAGATCTTCGAAAGGGACATGTAGATTTCCTTCGGCGAGGCATTCCGAGGTTAGACACGTGGAAAGTCAGATGTACGTTGTTAAGTTCCTCCGGTAATTCGAGACGATAGGCTACTTTACCGATTCTTTCCAGAATCTTAAAGGGACCAACGTATCGTGGCGCTAGCTTTCCTTTCTTTCCGAAGCGGACAACTCCCTTCCAAGGTGCAACCTTTAGGAGTACGTGGTCCCCCACTTCGAACTGTAGGGGCTTGCGGCGTTTATCGGCGTAACTCTTTTGATGACTCCGAGCTTTCAAGAGATTGTCTCTGATTTGGAGGATCTTGTCCGTCGTTTCTTGAATTAGCTCGGGACCGGTGATTTGTGCTTCTCCGATCTCGTGCTATGTAATAGGCGATCGACATTTTCTTCCATACAGTGCCTCAAAAGGAGCCATTTGAATGCTGGTAGGATAATTATTATTGTAAAATGCGCTGATTTAGTGAGACGATCAACGATAACCCAAATGCTATCGTGACCGGATGAAGTGCGGGGAGGTTTAGTGATGAAGTCCATAGCTATACTCTCCCACTTCCACATTGGGATTTCGGGTTGTTCAAGTAAGCCAGAGGGCCTTTAATGTTCGGCTTTAATTTTTGAGCAAGTTAAGCATTTCGAGACATACAAGGCGATATCCTTTTTCATGCCCGGCCACCAATACTTAGGACGAAGGTCCTGGTACATCTTGTCGGCACCGGGGTGAATGGAATATCGAGATTTATGAGCTTCGGTCATTAGCAATTCATGGAGATTATCACGACTAGGAATCCAAAAGCGAGTGAGATAATAATAAATACCATCAGAATTAGATACAAGCTGAGTTTCGGCACCACATTTCATTTCGTCTGGAAGGGTATTCTCGTTAAAACAAGCAAATTGAGCGGCACATATGAGAGTTTCAAGTTTAGCACAAGCTTGAGAGTCACGAATACCATATACATAGCTTTATCGACTTAGAGCATCGGCGACGACGTTTGCTTTGCCGGGATGGTAGCGTATCTCGCAATCGTAATCGTTGAGAAGTTCCACCCATCGTTGTTGTTGTATGTTTAGTTCTTTTTGATTAAAGATATGTTGTAAGCTCTTATGGTCGGTGAAGACCGTACACTTTGTACCGTAAAGGTAGTGTCGCCATATCTTCAATTAAAAAACAACTGCACCGAGTTCGAGATCGTGGGTTGCGTAGTTCTTCTCGTGGATCTTGAGTTATCGAGCCGCATACGCAATAACCTTGTCTCGTTGCATAAGAACACAACCAAGACCAAGATTAGAGGCATCGTAGTAAACAACGAAATCGTCGTTTCCGTCGGGTAAAGCGAGAACGGGAGCGTTGCATAGCATACACTTGAGAGTCTGAAAAGCTTCCTCTTGCTGGGAATCCCAAACAAAAGGTTTATCTTTATGAGTTAAAGCGGTAAGCGGAATGGCGATTTTTGAGAAGTCGGTGATGAATCGACGGTAATAACTCGCCAATCCAAGGAATGAACGGATTTCGGAAGCATTCTTTGGTGTAATCCAACTCTTGACGGCTTCAATCTTTGCAGGGTCGACGTGAATTCCTTGACTATTAACGGTGTGGTCGAGAAATTGGACTTCTTCGAGCCAGAATTCACATTTAGAGAATTTAGCGTAAAGGCGATTTCCTTGAAGAAGTTCGAGGACTAATCGGAGATGACGCGCGTGTTCGTCTCTCGACTTCAAATAGATAAGGATATCATCGATAAACACAATAACAAAACGATCTATGAAGGCTTTACACACACGGTTCATCAAATCCATGAAGACCGCGGGTGCATTTGTAAGACCAAAAGGCATGACCATGAATTCGAAATGGCCATAACGAGTACGAAAGGCGGTTTTCGGAATGTCTTCATCCAATACGCGTAATTTATGATAACCGTAACGAAGATCGATCTTAGAAAAGCAAGTAGCACCTTGAAGCTGATCAAATAAGTCGTCGATACGAGGAAGAGGGTAGCGGTTTTTTATCGTGAGTTTGTTAAGTTCACGATAATCGATGCACATTCGGAACGATCCATCCTTCTTTTACACGAAGAGAACAGGAGCGCCCCATGGCGAAGTGCTCGGGCGTATGAAACCTTTATCAAGAAGCTCTTGAAGTTGGCTTGATAGCTCGCGCATTTCGGATGGTGCGAGGCGATAAGGAGCTTTAGCAACTGGAGTAGCTCCGGGAATCAAATCGATACGGAATTCAACATCTCGAGTAGGGGGTAAACCGGGTAAATCGTTGGGAAAAGCTTTGGGAAATTCACAAACAACGGGAACGTCTTTATAAGTCTTCTTTTCTTTCTCCGGATTCACAATATGAGCGAGTAAGGCAACATATCGCTTTTGCAAGCATTTGTGTGCTCGAGTACACGACAAAAGCATCAACTTCTTTAAGGGAGTTTCATCGTAAACATAGAGTTGATCACCATCTGAGAAGGTGAAGCGAATCATTTTATCGAAGCATACAACTTCAGCATGATTCTCACGAAGAAAATCCATGCCTACTATGATATCGAAGCTACCTAACTGCATAGGTATGAGATTGATCGAGAAGACATGGTTGTTGAGATCGAGATTACAACCACGTAAGACGGAATTAACAGTAACGGTTCTTCCGATGGCGACTTCCACATCCAAAGTCTTTGGGAGTTTAGCGCGCTTATATTTTAAAACCTTTTCGAATTTAACGATACAAAACAATTATCGGCACTAGTATCAAATAAACATGAAGCATAAATACCATTGACGAGAAACGTACCATTGACAACATTGTTGTCATTCTGAGCCTGGCGGTGATTGAGATTGAAGGCTCTTCCACGCGCAACTTGTTGTTGCTGCTGAGGCTGCGGTGGTGGCTGCTGCTGAGGCTGCTGCTGCTGCGGCTCTTGTTTCACAGTGCGGTTTGGGCAAAGTGGTTCGGATCACCACACACGAAGCACACTCGTGCCTTTGGAGCTTGCTGCTGGTTGGCTTGGGGAAGAGCAGGTAAGGCTGGAGCTGTTGGAGCCTGAGGAGCTGGCTGACGAGTACCACTACGGCAGCTGACTTTAAAGTGGCCGTAGATGTTTCATTTTGTGCAAAAACGGCAATTGCCTCCAACGGCATGATGATGTGTGCACTTAGGGCACATAGGGTGAGGACCGGTGTACACACGCTTTGCTGGCGGTGCGTTTGGTGCTGCTGACTGGAGTGGCTGAGGGTTCGCTGGAGCAGTAAGAGCAAAGTTCTTGCTCGAATTTTCCCTTTTGCGACCACGATGACTGTTCTTTGGCTCTCGGGGCTGTTCGGTAGTAGGAGCTGCTGATTCGGTTACTGCCTAATTTGTGACCTTGCTGCTTTTGAAGTAACCAGACTGAACTCGTTTGTCATTAATCTTGACGGATAGCTGGTAGGTTTCCTCGATAGTAGCAGGGCGTGCTGCTTGAACAAAGTCAGCGACGTAATCAGGGAGAGCATTGAGGTACTTCTTGATGGCTTTCTCGGTCGTATCCACTTGAACGGGACAGATGATGCTCAACTATTTGAAGCGAGCAGTGAGACCAGCATTATCGGGACATCTTGTTTGATATTCCAGAATTCGTTCTCCAGTTTCTGGATCTCGTAGGGAGGACATAATTCCTTGATCATAATTTCCTTAAGTTCCTCCCAAGTGAGTCCGTAAACTTCGTCGTTCCCACGCCTGTTGCGCTCGGCTGTCCACCAGTCGAGAGCCCTTAATTGAAACACGCCGGTAGCGTTGATAGTGCGCAGAGCCTCGGGACATCCACTCAGGCGGAATGTGAACTCGATAGAGTCAAACCAGTGGAACATGGCACTCGGCCATTCGATGCCTGAGAAAGTAAGCGGTCCACATGCTTTGAACTGCTTAAAGCTGAAGTGGGGTATCGGGGCATCTCCCTTCGAGTCCACAGATGAGTTGCTGCTTACAACACGAATTTCTGAGACAATTTGCGGGATGACTTTAGCTATCTCCTTGGCCATTGTAGCGATGCGCTTGTCGGCGTTGCTGCGCTGGAGATTCCTTCGGTTGTGCGATCCCATAGAAGACATCTACACGAAGGATTTAGATTAGATGAGATTCGATTATAATAGAGTTATGTCTCAATATTTATTATTATTATTATTCACATAAGGCACATAACACATAGGCAAGTAACACGTAGGCAAATAAGCACATAGCACATAAGCACGTAAGCACATAAGCACATATTTCACGCAAGCACATAATCACATAATTCATGTAAGGGTACGTTTTGCACAGATTCTGTGCCTTCCATTATTCCTGTGCAGTGCGATATGGGATGCGAGATATAAGCGATATATAACAGAGAGATAAGTGAGATAATACCGCGTATGAGACACACACGTTCTCATAGGCGTAAGCGAATTAAGCGATTAGTTTTGTTGGTGTATTATTTAGAGTTTTAGATTACGGGAGCTGTGCGAGTTTTGCATACATTCGATGGAGCGTAAATGCGATAAATCGAGAAATCGATGATATGATAAATCATCAAGGCGAGAAATAGAATAAAGCGAAAATTCTCAAAATTTTAAACACATAAATAGTAATAAACTCGATGATGCGTAAATTGACGGTATAGGATTAAATCAATTGGGAATGTCCGGGGTTTTGAGACATTTGACACGCCAAAGTGATTCGACTACCCTTTGCATTTGGACCCACGCTTTGGCCTAATAGATAAATGTTCTCACCGCAAGCGGCTAACGATGTTCACCCTTCCAGTTAATACGTGTTCCAAACCATCAGCATAACCGAGACTTTGGTGAGATTGAAAATCGAATTAAGGAATTAGTTACTAAGATGCGGGTTTCACCCCTAACTTAGCAACTTTATTCCTAGATAGAAATGGAGATTCTCGTCGAGGTTTGGATGTCACTCCTAACTCAACGAAGATATCTCGTGAGAGAGAATGCGCAGAGTGAATGATCTCGTCGAGAGTTCTCGGTTTTCACACCTATTCTCGACTTGATCACTCGTTTTGTGTGATACGAGTGTTTCCAAGCGTGTATTATTGTATTAGCCTTAGGAAAGGCACATTTAAGCATTTACGGCAAGTAGTTTAACATTTAAGTCAAAGATGGGTCAATCGGGTACCTAAACAAGCTACTAGGTCGAATCATGGCAATTCTACTTATCATCCTAAGTTATGGCGCTGTGATACCAATCTGTCACACACCAACCGATGGCGGAATCATCGGGGTAGTGGCACTAGGCGATCGATTGTCTCAAGAGATTCCATAACAATTATTTAAAGATAATAAATCAACATTTAACATCCCACACTATTAAACTCCTAATATCCTTAAACAATCATTACATTAACAAAATCCCTTAAACAGTCAAATCTGATCCGATCTCCCATAGATTTATTACACTTGGAACTAAACAAAATAAAACAAAACTAAACTACGCAAGCCACATCCAAGCATCCAAGCTAAAAAATCCTCATCCCGTTACATACGTTCAAATACAAGTGATTACAATTAAGTAAAGGTGAGCATACGAGTTTGAATAATACTAGCATAGCCGAGAAAGCGTTTGCGAAACAATCTAATTACATATCATGATACACCAAAATACTTAACATAACATAGGCTCATTTCTCATGCTAACTACCGTGAGAAGGCTTGCGCGTCCATCCTAACTAGACCCCGTCGGGTGTAAGCCACACTATAGTACCATACTAGCTAAGGAGGCAAGTTAACGAAAATAAGTCCTAGTCACATGTTTCTAGCATCACGTATTGAGCATATATAATCAGATTATTCGCGTGCGATAAGCAGTTTGATTTGTGAAGTGATTTTTATATAGGAACGTATGTAACACCCAAAAAGTGCGTTAAAGCGAAAATGGGTCAAGTATGCTCACTGTGGGTGCGTTTTAGTTAGCTTAGAGATTCTGAGGAGAGTTGCGGAGAATGCCGGTTCAGTCTTAGACGAACAAAAGTACATCAGTCTTCCGAAAAGCCGAAACGGTGAAGTTTGAGTTGAGTAGTGGCCAGTTCGGGCGAACTTGTGTGTAAACACACATGTTCAAGCGAACTTGTGTAATTCTGGTGAGTTATGAGCCAAGTTCGGTCGAACTTGATGAGATTCTTAAGAATCCTGTCAAGTTCGGGTGAACTTATGGAGAATCCTTACTGAGGAGACAAGTTCGGGCGAACTTGTAAAGTTTCCTAAGAAACTATGCAAGTTCGGGCGAACTTGCAAGAAAACTTGGTGAAAAGTACCCAAGTTCAGTCGAACTTGACCCATTTGGGTACAAGTTCGGTCGAACTTGACTTGGGGAACCGGTGATTCTCGAGCGAACTTGATGTTTTCGGGTCCAAAATCTTGTGTTTTCGCGAAGTTTACTGAGTAAATCGAGTGTTCATCCCTCCAACCATGTGCTCCTGAGCAAACTTGGGTCAGAGAGATCTCTTAGAGCTGTTTTAGCCGTTTTACAAAAGAGTGGGCTAATCCGGGCGAACTCGGGGTTCGTTCGGATTAGTCCGGCTTGTGTAAACCAACATAAACGTCCTTGTGCTTCCAGATATGGGATCTTGAATGATAGATGCTTCGTTTTATACCAGAAAATAAACAAAACATCCTCAAAAGTCCGTATCTTGTGTAGAAATCAATGGTTTTAAAAGGTTTTTTCTCAGATCTACTACTTACAAGCTGAGATGTTGCAGATCCCGTGTTTGGGAAGCCTCTACTATCGCCACACGAACTCGTATGGTATGATCTAAGCTTAAAACAGAAGTTTTTGAAGAAAAATATGAAGGTTTTCATACAAGAATGAGTTTTTGATGAAAACGAAGGCTATGGCTTGTGCCAAAATCGTTGTAAACCTTTGTAGATCGTTGATAAACGTTGTTGCAGTGAAATCAGGTTGATTCTTACTTAGGCAAGATGAGGGCTGGTATTTATAGGAGAAGGCAAGATGAGGGCTGGTGAGAGCAAGTTTGGCCGAACTTACATGAAATTCATGCAAGTTCGCGCGAACTTGAGGAATTTGGGAGAAACATGGCTAAGTTCGACCGAACTTGACCAGTTTGAGGGTCATTTCGAGCGAACTTGAGGTTTGAGGTGAGTTAAGGTGGCCAGTCAAGTTCGGCCGAACCTGGTATCACCAAGTTCGAGCGAACTTGACTCAAATTTTGGGTTTTCTTCTTTTGTTTCGCGTTAAGAGTTTGTTTGGTTATTCGGTTCGCATTAGATAGTTATATTAAGCATTAAATTAAAGCGTTAAGCGTTATAGTTGGTATAATAGTGCGATTTAGCGATTCGGGAGTGCGAGAGCGATGCGATAGCGAGCGTAAACATAACCACAAACACACTTAACACATAAGTAATATAAAACCACATAAATAATTGCGATTTGTGATGCGATAAGATTAGCGAAGCGATTTAATAAGCGTTTAGACGCGATAATAACGTACAATACCATATTAATTAACATAAACTTTGTTATTAACCAAATCTCGGGATTACAAAAGGAGTACAACGATAAAAATAAGGAAAAAGATAACAACGAATTTTCGAGTTGTTACAGTCTCCCCTACTTTAGGGAATTTCGTCCCGAAATTAAGCAGTAGCTGTAACAAATAGATGCGGGTACTTGGCCTTCATATCACTTTCCAATTCCCAAGTAAACTCGGCGTCGCGTTTGCCTTCCCATCAGACTTTCACGATAGGGATGCGAGAGCGTCGCAGTTTCTTAGTCTCTCGGTCCATGATTTCCACAGGCTTTTCCACGAAATGGAGAGTCTCGTTGATTTGCATATCTTCGAAAGGGACATGCAGATTTCCTTCAGCGAGGCATTTCGAGGTTAGACACGTGGAAAGTCGGATGTACGTTGTTAAGTTCCTCCGGTAATTCGAGACGATAGGTTACTTTACCGATTCTTTCCAGAATCTTAAAGGGACCAACGTATCGTGGCGCTAGCTTTCCTTTCTTTCCGAAGTGGACCACTCCCTTCCAAGGTGCAACCTTTAGGAGTACGTGGTCTCCCACTTCGAACTGTAGGGGCTTGCGGTGTTTATCGGCGTAACTCTTTTGATGACTCCGAGCTTTCAAGAGATTGTCTCTGATTTGGAGGATCTTGTCCGTCGTTTCTTGAATTAGCTCGGGACCGGTGATTTGTGCTTCTCCGATCTCGTGCCATGCAATAGGCGATCAACATTTTCTTCCATACAGTGCCTCAAAAGGAGCCATTTGAATGCTGGTAGGATAATTATTATTGTACGAGAATTCGATTAAAGGTAAATGGGTATCACAGTTACCACCGAAATCTATGATGCACGCACGAAGCATGTCTTCGAGGATGCGAATCGTACGCTCAGTCTGACCGTCAATTTGAGGGTGAAAAGCGGTACTGAGATTGAGAGTAGTACCGAGAGCGGATTGAAAAGTCTCCCAGAGACGCGAGGTAAAACATCCGTCTCGGTCAGAGATGATGTCACGAGGCGTCCCATGACGACATATAACTTCGTCGGTATAGATTCGGGTAACCGTTCGACCTTAAAGTCTTCTCGTATAGCAATAAAGTGCGCTGATTTAGTGGGACGATCAACGATAACCCAAATGGTATCATGACCAGATGAAGTGCGGAGAGGTTTAGTGACGAAGTCCATAGCTATACTCTCCCACTTCCACATCGGGATTTCGGGTTGTTCAAGTAAGCCAGAGGGCCGTTGATGTTCGGCTTTAACTTTCGAGCAAGTTAAGCATTTCGAGACGTATAAGGCGATATTCTTTTTCATGCCCGGCCGCCAATACTTAGGACGAAGTTCCTGGTACATCTTGTCGGCACCGGGGTGAATGGAATATCGAGATTTATGAGCTTCGGTCGTTAGCAATTCACGGAGATTTTCACGACCAAGAATCCAAATGCGATTGAGATAATAATAAATACCATACAAGCTGAGTTTCGGCACCACATTTCATTTCGTCTGGAAGGGTATTCTCGTTAAAACAAGCAAATTGAGCGGCACGGATGAGAGTTTCAAGTTTAGTACAAGCTTGAGAGTCACGAATACCATATACATAGTTTCGTCGACTTAGAGCATCGGCGATGACGCTTGCTTTGCCGGGATGGTAGCGTATCTCGCAATCGTAATCGTTGAGAAGTCCACCCATCGCCGTTGTCGGATGTTTAGTTCTTTTTGATTAAAGATATGTTGTAAGCTCTTATGGTCGGTGAAGACCGTACACTTTGTACCTTAAAGGTAGTGTCGCCATATCTTCAATGCATAAACAACTGCACCGAGTTCGAGATCGTGGGTTGTGTAGTTCTTCTCGTGGATCTTAAGTTGTCGAGACGCATACGCGATAACCTTGTCTCGTTGCATAAGAACACAACCAAGACCAAGATTAGAGGCATCGCAGTAAACAACGAAATCGTCGTTTCCGTCGGGTAAAGCGAGAACGGGAGCGTTGCATAGCATACGCTTGAGAGTCTGAAAAGCTTCCTCTTGCTGGGAATCCCAAACAAATGGTTTATCTTTATGAGTTAAAGCGGTAAGCGGAACGGCGATTTTTGAGAAGTCGGCGATGAATCGACGGTAATAACTCGCCAATCCAAGGAATGAACGGAGTTTGGAAGCATTCTTTGGTGTAATCCAACTCTTGACAGCTTCAATCTTTGCAGGTCGACGTGAATTCCTCGACTATTAACGGTGTGGCCGAGAAATTGGACTTCTTCGAGCCAGAATTCACATTTAGAGAACATAGCGTAAAGGCGATTTCCTTGATGAAGTTCGAGGACTAAACGGAGATGACGCGCGTGTTCGTCTCTCGACTTCAAATAGATAAGGATATCATCGATAAACACAATGACGAAACGATCTAAGAAGGCTTTACACACACAAGAAGCACACTCGTGCCTTTGGAGCTTGCTGCTGGTTGGCTTGAGGAGGAGCAGGTAAGGCTAGAGCTGTTGGAGCCTGAGGAGCTGGCTGACGAGTACCACTACGACAGCTGACTGTAAAGTGGCCGTAGATGTTGCAGTTTGTGCAAAAACAACAATTACCTCCAACGGCATGATGATATATGCATTTAGGGCACATAGGGTGAGGACCGGTGTACGCATGCTTTGCTGGCGGTGCGTTTGGTGCTGCTGACTGGAGTGGCTGAGGGTTCGCTGGAGCAGTAAGAGCAAAGTTCTTGCTCGGATTTTCCCTTTTGCGACCACGGTGACTGTTCTTTGGTTCTCGTGGCTGTTCGGTAGTAGGAGCTGCTGATTTGGTGACTGTCTGATTTGCGACCTTGCTGCTTTTGAAGTAACCAGACTGAACTCGTTTGTCATTAATCTCGACGGCTAGCTGGTAGGTTTCCTCGATAGTAGCAGGGCGTGTTGCTTGAACAAAGTCAGCGACGCAATCGGGGAGAGCATTGAGGTATTTCTTGATGGCTTTCTCGGTCGTATCCACTTGACCGGGACAGATGATGCTCAACTGTTTGAAGCGAGCAGTGAGACCAGCGTTATCGGGACCATCTTGTTTGATATTCCAGAATTGGTTCTCCAGTTTCTGGATCTCGTAGGGAGGACATTATTCCTTGATCATAATTGTAACATCCGTAAAAAACCGGGTTAACCAAACCCGCTTTGTTTATTAACCGAACATCCAGTTAAAATTTTCGTTGCGTATTTAATACTCAAATTAATTTTAAACGATACATAATTAATAAACAATTTAGAATTTATAAACTATAATTGTTAAAAAGTAAAAATAAAACAATTAAAAAGGAAAACAGGCTGCCGGGGTTCGAACCCGGGTCAGCCGGGAAACTTAACACACACACATTCCACCACTCCGCCACTTGTGTTACTTGTTGATTTATTGAAACAATTAATACATATAATAAAACTGGAAGTCGAATTCAGTCACTCAGCGCGCCCAAATCCGCAGACGCCGGAAAATTCGACGATTTGGCCAATTATCGACGGTTTCTTTTGACTTACCGTACGTATTAACGTCGCCATCGGTTATAACCGATGTCTAGTTCCGCGACATCAGTCATAACCGCCGGAGAAAGGCTGACCAATGAATCGAGACTAGAAACAGACCCAATTCAACTTGATTCTTCCCTATAAATGCACACCCAAGCCTCTGGTAGTCTTTTCGCTCAAAATCGCACCATTTCTCGAAGCAATTTCACTCACCGGAGATTTTCTGCAATCATCGGACTTTTGCTGGAAAACCGAGACTCACATCAACATGGTAAATACCTCGACTCTTTCTGTTTCAATCCATTGTTAGACCATTACTAACATCAATCCATCACCCAGAATCAATCCCAGACGACGTTGCCGGATATTCTGCTTTCGCCGGAAAACTTCTGAAATTTCCAGAATCACGCTGTGAATCGGTATGATCATCTAAACCTCCTGATAATCGTTGCTCAGTAGTTCAATTTCACATCTAATCAATCAAAACTGTTAATTTATCCGAACAGACGGAGTTCACAAAACAGAGCCGACGATCCTTGCCGGAGTTCTGAGAAAGACAATCTGTTCCGGTATATTCTTTCCCCAAACCCTCTCTGTTCATCACATTTCAATCACCTATTAGTTCGTTAACTGATTTTAACAAGAAACAGTTGAAAAATCGTTGTCTGTGTTTTGAACGAAGAAAATGAAGTCGGCCTATTGTATAAGATTAATTAAAACAAGACATATAAACGGGTTAGACACACAGTCCAGCGGTGGACTGTGTGCAAACAATAAACACACGTCTCGAGTTCGATCCCTATCACGACCCTATCCTCGGAAATAAAAATGTCTTTTTTAATACCGAACCCGGGTTAACTCACTGAAAGATGTTAAGTATAATAAAACCAGAATATTAACCAGGTTAGACACACAGTCCAGCGGTGGACTGTGTGCAACGTTGAATCACAGGTCCCGGTTTCGAGACCTGTTGACGGCACCGGTTCGATACAATTAAAATCTTTTTAAAATAAATGAATTCTGATTAACTTAAATAATGTATAAATATAATTAAAAACAGAAATATTTCGGGTTAGACACGTAGCTCAGTTGGTAGAGCTGCGTGCACGCGTACGGGAGGTCACGGGTTCGAGTCTCACTCAGTGCAAATATATACACGACCGAACCGGTCAACGGTCAACAGTCATGGTCAACGGTCAACGGTCAAAGTCAAAAAGTCAACATTTTTTTATATTTTTATTTATTTATTTAATTTAAAAATCAATTAAAAATACTTAAAAATAATGTTTTTAAAGTTAGAAAATAACCTTAAACTCACAAAAATAAATCTAAAAACCCTATTAAAATTGTTAATAAAATCTACTTATTTACCGTACCTTTCCGTATTATTTAGGTTAGTTATTCCTCGTCGATCAACACTCCAAACTCGTGCGCATTCAACATCATCAAACGAATGCACCCACTGTGAGTGAATTCTTACAAATTCCCCTTTTTATTCATGTTTTGGGGTGTATCATGTGTCGCTTAAACTAATTCGCTTATTACCATATTATGATCTAAACTTAGAATGTAAATATTGTTTGTTGTTATGTATTACATATTGTCAAGTTGTATGCAAATTATTTGTTAGGCCCATCAGTTCCTCGTGGGAGACGAGTTGAACAACGCGTGCCTTAAAACTCATTCATTAGGCCCATCAGTTCGTAGAACAACGCGTGCCTCAAAACTAATTCATTAGGCCTATTAGTTCCTCGTGGGAGACGAGTTGAACAACGCGTGCCTCAAAACAATCTATTGTTGTATGTGTGTGCAATATTTAATATTAAGTGTTTTGTGAATAAATTTACATCTACATTTACTCATATGTGGTTGTGCACTTTATTTTATAATCAATTCAATAAACACGTTTAAATGTTTTAATAGGATTCACTCGCCAACTTTTTGTTGATCCAAAAACCATTTTTACACATGATACAGGTGGACAGGATGAAGCAAGGAACACATAGAAAAGTGCCTTAGAAGAAAAATAATGAAGCCTAGAAAGATGTATAGAACATGTTGAAACTTGTATGATATGATTGTATGATCTCCATTAAATTATAATAATAAATATGAAACATTATAATAAATGTCATGAACTTTGATGAAAACCCAATCATGCCCCGATCACCTTTTCCGCTGCGGGTCGGGGTGTGACAATAATTTCCTTAAGTTCCTCCCAAGTGAATCCGTAAGCTTCGTCGTTCCCACGCCTGTTGCGCTCGGCTGTCCACCAGTCGAGAGCCCTTGCTTGAAAAACGCCGGTAGCGTTGATAGTGCGCAGAGCCTCGGGACATCCACTCTGGCGGAATGTGACCTCGATAGAGTCAAACCGGTGGAACATGGCACTTGGCCATTCGGTGCCTGAGAAAGTGAGCGGTCCACATGCTTTGAACTGCTTAAAGCTGAAGTGGGGTTTCGAGGCATCTCCCTTGGAGTCCACAGATGAGTTGCTGCTTACAGCATGAATTTCTGAGACAATTTGCGGGATGACTTTAGCTATCTCCTTGGCCATTGTTGCGATGCGCTTGTCGGCGTTGCTGCGCTGGAGATTCCTTCGGGTGTGCGATCCCATAGAAGACATCTACACGACGGATTTAGATTAGATGAGATTCGATTAAAATAGAGTTACGTCTCAATATTTATTATTATTATTATTATTCATATAAGGCACATAACACATAGGCAAGTAACACGTAGGCAAATAAGCACATAGCACATAAGCACGTAAGCACATAATTCACGCAAGCACATAATCACATAATTCATGTAAGGGTACGTTTTGCACGGATTCTGTGCCTTCCATTATTCCTGTGCAGTGTGATATGGGATGCGAGATATAAGCGAGATATAAGCGATATATAACAGAGAGATAAGCGAGATAATACCGCGTATGAGACACACACGTTCTCATAGGCGTAAGCGAATTAAGCGATTAGTTTTGTTGGTGTATTAATTTAGAGTTTTATATTACGAGAGCTGTGCGAGTTGTGCATACATTAGATGGAGCGTAAATGCGATAAATCAAGAAATCGATGATATGATAAATCATCAAGGTGAGAAATAGAATAAAGCGAAAATTCTCGAAATTTTAAACACATAAATTGTAATAAACTCGATGATGCGTAAATCAACGGTATAGGCTTAAATCAATTGGGAGTGTCCGGGGTTTTGAGACATTTGACACGCCAAAGTGATTCGTCTACCCTTTGCATTTGGACCCATGCTTTGGCCTAATAGATAAACGTTCTCACCGCAAGCGGCTAACGACGTTCACCCTTCCAGTTAATACGTGTTCCAAACCATCGGCATAACCGAGACTTTGGTGAGATTGAAAATCGAATTGCGGAATTAGTTACTAAGATGCGGGTTTCACCCCTAACTTAGCAACTTTATTCCTAGATAGAAATGGAGATTCTCGTCGAGGTTTGGATGTCACTCCTAACTCAACGAAGATATCTCGTGAGAGAGAATGCGCGGAGTGAATAATCTCGTCGAGAGTTCTCGGTTTTCACACCTATTTTCGACTTGATCACTCATTCTGTGTGATGCGAGTGTTTCCAAGCGTGTATTATTGTATTAGCCTTAGGAAAGGCACATTTAAGCATTTATGGCAAGTAGTTTAACATTTAAGTCAAAGATGGGTCAATCGGGTACCTAAACATGCTACTAGGTCGAATCATGGCAATTCTACTTATTATCCTAAGTTATGGCGCTGTGATACCAATCTGTCACACCCCAACCGATGGCGGAATCATCGGGGTAGTGGCACTAGGCGAACCAGATTGTCTCAAGAGATTCCATAACAATTATTTAAAGATAATAAATCAACATTTAACATCCCATACTATTAAACTCATAATATCCTTAAACAATCATTACATTAACAAAATCCCTTAAACAGTCAAATCTGATCCGATCTCCCCTAGATTTATTACACTTGGAACCAAACAAAATAAAACAAAACTAAACTACGCATGCCACATCCAAGCATCCAAGCTAAAAAATCCTCATCTTGTTACATACGTTAAAATACAAGTGAATACAATTAAGTAAAGGTGAGCATACGAGTTTGAATAATACTAGCATAGCCGAGAAAGCGTCTGCGAAACAATCTAATTACATATCATGATACACCAAAACACTTAACATAACATAGGCTCATTTCTCATGCTAACTACCGTGAAAAGGCTTGCGCGTCCATCCTAACTAGACCCCGTCGGGTGTAAGCCACATTATAGTACCATACTAGCTAAGGAGGCAAGTTAACGAAAATAAGTCCTAGTCACATGATTCTAGCATCACGTATTGAGCATATATAATCAGATTATTCGCGTGCGATAAACAGTCTGATTTGTGAAGTGATTTTTATATAGGAACGTATGTAACACCCAAAAAGTGCGTTAAAGCGAAAATGGGTCAAGTATGCTCACTGTGGGTGCGTTTTAGTTAGCTTAGAGATTCTGAGGAGAGTTGCGAAGAATGCCGGTTCAGTCTGTAGACGAACAGATGTACATCAGTCTTCCGAAAAGCCGAAACGGTGAAGTTTGAGTTGAGTAGTGGCCAAGTTCGGGCGAACTTGTGTGTAAACACACATGTTCAAGCGAACTTGTGTAATTCTGGTGAGTTATGAGCCAAGTTCGGTCGAACTTGATGAGATTCTTAAGAATCTTGTCAAGTTTGGGCAAACTTATGGAGAATCCTTACTGAGGAGACAAGTTCGGGCGAACTTGCAAGAAAACTTGGTGAAAAGTACCCAAGTTCGGTCGAACTTGACCCATTTGGGTACAAGTTTGGTCGAACTTGACTTGGGGAACCGGTGATTCTCGAGCGAACTTGATGTTTTCGAGTCTAAAATCTTGCGTTTTCGTGTCGTTTGCTGAGTAAATTGAGTGTTCTTCCCTCCAACCCTGTGCTACTGAGCAAACTTGGGTCAGAGAGGTCTTTTAGAGTTGTTTTAGCCGTTTTAGAAAAGCGTGGGCTAATCCGGGCGAACTCGGGGTTCGTTCGGATTAGTCCGGCTTGTGTAAACCAACATAAACTCCCTTGTGCTTCCAGATCTGGGATCTTGATTAAAAGATGCTTCGTTTCATACTAGAAAATGAACAAAACATCCTCAAAAGTCCGTATCTTGTGTAGAAATCAATGGTTTTCAAAGGTTTTTCTCAGATCTACTACTTACAAGCTGAGATGTTGCAGATCCCGTGTTTGGGAAGCTTCTACTATCGCCAAACGTACTCGTATTGTGTAGATCTAAGCTTAAAACAGAAGTTTTTGAAGAAAAAGATGAAGGTTTTCGTACAAGAATGAGTTTTTGATGAAAACGAAGGCTATGCCTTGTGCCAAAATCGTTGTAAACCTTTGTAGATCGTTGATAAACGTTGTTGCAGTGAAATAGGGTTGATTCTTACTTAGAACACGAAGGTTTCGGGTTTTGAGAGCTCTGGGCGAACTTACAGCAAGTTCAAATGAGATGAATGGCCTTGGTATTTATAGGAGAAGGCAAGATGAGGGCTGGTGAGAGCAAGTTCGGCCGAACTTCCATGAAATTCATGCAAGTTCGCGCGAACTTGAGGAATTTGGGAGAAATATGGCTAAGTTCGACCGAACTTGACCCTTTTGAGGGTCAGTTCGAGCGAACTTGAGGTTTGAGGTGAGTAAAGGTGGCCAGTCAAGTTCGGCCGAACTTGGTATCACCAAGTTCGAGCGAACTTGACTTAAATTTTGGGTTTTCTTCTTTTGTTTCGCGTTAAGAGTTTGTTTGGTTATTCGGTTCGCATTAGATAGTTATATTAAGCGTTAAATTAAAGCGTTAAGCGTTATAGTTGGTATAATAGTGCGATTTAGCGATTCGGGAGTGCGAGAGCGATGCGATAGCGAGCGTAAACATAACCACAAACACAGTTAACACATAAGTAATATAAAACCACATAAATAATTGCGATTTGCGATGCGATGAGATTAGCGATGCGATTTAATAAGCATTTAGACGCGATAATAACGTACAATACCATAATTAATTAACATAAAATTTATTATTAACCGAACCTCGGGATTACAAAAGGAGTACAACGATAAAAAAAAGGAAAAAGATAACAACGAATTTTCAAGTTGTTAGAGAAACCCTAGCGTCGCCACCTCCGTGAATGTGGCTGGCGGTGTTTTAAATCGCAGTTGTGACTGTCTCTTCAGGTCACCGCGAAGGTGGTAACCGGTGGATGGTAGAGGATGGAGATGGCGCTGGTAACGTGGTGGAGGTAGGTGGTAAGCAGGTGGTTTGTGGCGGTTGTTGTGATGGTGAACGGATGTGGCAGTGGTGGTGCATAGTTATGACCAATGGCAATTTATAAACCTTTTATTTTTAATGCTAAAAATAACCCTGGTTATAACCATGTTTTTAGACGGAGTTAGGCAGTGCGATCAAAATAAAAAAACAAAAACTCAGGGACCAGAGGAGGAAAAAACTATTTGGACTAAAATGACAATTTGGACCAAACTTCAGGGACTAAAATGGCAATTTACTCATATTTAAGAAAATAACGTTCATATTATCTATTTATGAAACTTTTCAAATATTTTTTGCTAATATTTGAGAAATACTTTCGATTTATACAAAACTTAACGAGTAAATTGTTGTTTTGGTCTTTGGTTTATAGTAATTGTTATATTTTACAAATTTGAAAAGTCTTGCAAAATACACGCCGATTTTTCAATTTATTGCGATTTCGGTTCACATGACCAACTCCATCCACTTTCTTGTTAACCCCATGTAACATGTTAACCATGTCATGCGCATTTTCATAAAATTACATCTCAATTGAAAAGGCTAAGTATTATTGGACTCCACATTCTTTCATCTCCACATTCTATTGAAGAAACCCTAGATTTCTAACTAAATACGCATTTGCTAAGCTGAAGACATCTCCCACAACAACGGTTCTATGTCCATGTGGTTCACCAACAATCATCAAGACAACATGGGGCCACATCCTCCGGCGAGTTTCATATTTTCAGCAAACATCTATCTGGTTACCCCTCTCACTCCAAAACTAACACCACTATTCACTCCAAAACATTTCTAATTACTATGTAACAAATTAGATGTAGCTGGTTAATTTTGGGTTTCAGTTTCTAAAAACAAAAAACATTTGAGGTCGCTTTTGTGCGTACGGTGCTTACATGTGGTTTTCGATCCTGTTACTTGTAGGTGTCTCACAGAAAATAACAGCACCATCACTGCCACTATGAACAACCGTAGTCTGACGTAGGGTTATGTTCTTTCCATGACTGGAAGGTATGGGATTAGATGGAAGTACGTAATTGTCTCAGTTTTTAATTAGAGTTTTTTTACTAATATTATTGCTATTATTGTTACTTTTAACAATACAGAGTGATTTTTTATGTTAGAAAACATTGTGAGTGGCTTTGTCAAAACAACTGAAATGCCAAATTGTCCATCATGACTGGCATGGCTTAATAGCAAAGTGGATGTAGTTATTCACGTGGATTAAAATTGCAATAAGTTAAAACGTTGATGTGTAATTTATAAAGCTTTTTATATTTGTAAAATATGACAATTTGCTATAAATCACATAGACTAAAATAACAATTTATTCTTTTATTTATCCAAAACTTGGACAATTATTGACGATCATATTTTTAAGAGGATGCATCCCCATATTTTAGTGATTTAATTGAACCAAAATAAACTATATATAATTAATAAAGACTTACAATAAAAATGATTAACATTGAACCAAAATAAACTATATATAATTAATAAAGACTAACAATAAAAATGATTAACAATTGATAACATCTTGTGCCATATAGAAAAGTAGGGCCTTGAGTTCCATTAGAAAAGTAGGGTCCTGATGAAAGTGTGCAATACAAGCTACACTTCCAATACACAATCAGCACGTTAACTATTTACATTAACAAACCAATATTTTCAATCATTTGTGTTTAAAGCCAAAAATTAGGGAATTACTTTAATACATAGTGTATGAGTAATCACGCATACCTATGCCATGTGGCATTTGAGGTTAGACACTCGTACAAATGTTTCCCATTGTCATGGCAATTTGCCATGTTGCTTGGAGTATACCCCTCATCACCTTTGAAACTCCTATATCACACACACATATATATATAGGAAGGTTAACATACATTACTGCTTAACGTACATCACGTATGCGACCAAAAACCAACATGCGTGATTATTTCATATAAGATGCGTGATTATATACATCTGGGTTTGATCAATTTAACGTGCGTGATTATATAAAAGTTTCCTACATGCGTGATTAGGTTTTTTAGTTTATAACGTACGTGATTTTCAAATAAACATGCGTAATTTGGTCGCGTACGTTATGTACGTTAAGCCGTAATGTATTTTACACTTTATATATATATATATATATATATATATATATATATATATATATATATATATATATATATATATAAGATATAGTTATTTTGAGAATGCTAAATATTGCGAGAACTGTGAGAACGAATGAAAAAACCAATCAAAAGAATTTTTTAATACAAACATCATTATAATTAAGATACATCAAAAAAAGAATATACAACATCAAATAATTTATTTCTTCTCTTAAAATCACTCTTATTAGATTTTTACACACGTGTAAATACAACAAATTTACACATGTGTAAATGGCAAATTTACACGTGGGTAAATGGCAAATTTACACGTGGGTAAATTTTCTTCATTTGTGAATTCATGTAAATTTAAACGTGTCAATTAAATTTCTAACATTGTATTCAAATTATAATGGCAAGTGTAAAAAAATTAAATTTGGGTTGTTTTTTAACCAAGTTCTCACGGTTTTTTCATTCGTTTCACGGTTCTCACAATATTTAGTATTATCATTTAAATCTTCCCATATATAGGGGATGGATATAGATAAAACCCACTTTCAAGAAAACCTTATGTAACAAAAAAAGTTTCTAAAAAAATTAGAGAATGCAAGTTAAATGTTATCGAACGTTTTGAGCCAACAAAAAAGAAAAATCAAAGCTGAAGAAACCCTAGATCAACTAGACCAGAATCTAAGTAGATCTATGGAATGGGCTCTGCATAAAAGGGTTAACCCTTCGTTTGGTTTCATGATAAGGATGAATGAAACAATACTCCGGCTGATCCTGCAAAACAGAACACCGTTACCTCGCCACGGTGAGAAGGGGGTTCTCCTTGTGACCACCCCCCGGGGTGAGAATAAGTACAGGTAGTCGGAAATAAAGTATTGTAAGAGAGAGAGTAGCTGAGAGTGAATACCTTTCCTTGAACTCCAAGTCACTTATTTATAGCCGGTGTTTAGCGCCAAAAGGAGAGATTGTTAACTTTAACGGAATCTTCTGCTTCTCCGTTAATGTTTGTTGGCAACCCGTTAGTGCACATGGATCGTGAGCTCATCAACGGTTAGGGAGGTGCCACGTGTTAACATGAGATCACTATATTTTATAAATGTGAGCATGCCATCACTGTGATCTTCCTCAGCTGTCTAGATGCTGCCAAGTGGCAATTGGTTATAACCGAAAAGATGCTTGCACGATTGATGTTAATGGCTTCTAGAAGATTTCACAACTGTTACCCATCTGTTGTTCGCCACGTGTACATTCTGTTACAACAGAAAAGATTCCCTTTGCTTTTGCACCAAGTCAATGATTTTGCTAAGGGAAAGTCTCTCAGGGTTAACTGTTTCCTTGCGCGAGAAGCGCAAGTTAGTTAACTGATCTTCTTTCTTCTCCTTGCTGCTTAGCGCAACGTTTGGTAGATACTTGCTTTGATATAAATATCCGCGCAAGCTTTGTGCAGGAGGCATTATCAAACGAGATTATTCAAGGTTAACTTTGAACCTTGCGTGAGCCCGCGCAAGGTAGTTAAATGAAGCATTTTATCCCAAGAGAATGTTCAAGGTTAACTTTGAACCTTGCGCGAACCCGCGCAAGGTAGTTATATGATCCTTTCCTCTCTTGGATATTTGGCGCAGAGTTCTAATAAATCTCATTTTGGCAAAGAAGTCTGCGCGAAGTTTCCTTAGAAGTTATTAATGGGTATGGTTTCCTTGATTGGCGCAAGGTTTTTGGGACCATACCCCTTCAAGTCCCCCCAGTCCAATGTTGCTCCTATGTAAGAATAAAAAGTAGGTGGAGCACTAGACTTAAGATAAATGTGCTGCGCTAGGTAAGTACTAGCCTTTTGTTGTTTTCTGCATCTTGGTGACGGGTCGTAAGTGAATTTTGAAAAAGTATTTGAATTTCAAATATATTTAGACACGTGTCACTTATCTGGATGGTGTAGTTGGTGAAGATGCACGTTCTTGAGACGTGGTGGTACTGTTGACAGGCTGTCAACAGTACATGCCTTGGGGGCATTTAATGTTATTTCAGCGACACTCGCGCGCGTGGGGCGGTTATTGTTCCCCACTCGCCCTTGCAGTTACTTGGGGATACGTGACTGTCGCAAAAGTCGCTGCAGTCAAATCGTGCATTAGTTGCGATTTGTATATAAAGGGATCAACGATCCATTTGCTTCCTCACAAGATTAAATCTTGAGAGAAAAACTTGTGTTCGTATATTCCGGCGACTTTCAAAGTTATCTGAGTATTCTTCGAAGTTTGAGTTATGGCCATCGGTGCAAGTTCTGCTGAGATGCCATCGACGTCAAGTTTGCCACCTTTAAAGTGGTCGAAGAAAGATTTTGATAATCTTGCTACCAACTTCCTTTTTGCTCCATCCTGGAAAGCGTTTTTTTCGGTGGCGAATGTCACGGCAGCTGATGCCCCGGCCGGCTATATCACGTTATTCTATGACTATTTTGCCGAAGGAAACTTCAGGCTTCCGGTGACCCATTTTATGCTGGAAATTCTTGGTTTTTATAAGTTCCATATTTCTCAGTTGAGCCCGATGGGAATGGTTAGGATCCGGCATTTTGAGTTTGTTTGCCGGTCGATGCAGATCATGCCGACGGTTGAGAAGTTTAGAGTCTTCTATCAGTTGCACTGCTCGTTGGGTTTCTACTCGTTCCAACAACGTGTGCAAGCAAAACAATTGCTGTTAGTGCCACCTAAATCATACCATGACTGGAAACAAAAGTTCTTCTTCATAAAGGCGGCAGTAATCCCGATGAAGATGACTTTCCGAGCCGGTGATGATATCGAGCTGGAGACCCTCCCCATACCTGCCGACGAGGTGTGGTACCAGGATATTAAGGATGTGCTCAACATTGTTTTGCCGGAGAGTGTCACACCCCGACCCGCAGCGGAAAAGGTGACCGGGGCATGATTGGGTTATCATCAAAGCTCATGACATTTATTATAACGTTTCATATTCATTAATACAATTTAATGGGAAATTTACAATCATAAATACATCATGACCTAACATCAATCTAAGCTTCTTTGTTTTCTTCTAAGGCATTTCCTATGTTTTCCTTGCTTCATCCTGTTCACCTGTATCATGTATAAAAGGGTTTTTGGATCAACAAAAAGTTGGCGAGTGAATCCTATGGAAAACATTTGAACAAGTTTATTCAATTGATTATAAATAATGTGCATAACCACATATGAGTAGATGTAGATGTAAATTTATTCACACAACACATAATATTAAATATTGCACACACATACATCAACTGATTGTTTTGAGGCACGCGTTGTTCGACTCGTCTCCCACGAGGAACTGATGGGCCTAATGAATGAGTTTTGAGGCACGCGTTGTTCTACAAACTGATGGGCCTAATGAATGAGTTTTGAGGCACGCGTTGTTCTACGAACTGATGGGCCTAATGAATGAGTTTTAAGGCACGCGTTGTTCAACTCGTCTCCCACGAGGAACTGATGGGCCTAACAAATAATTTGCATACAACTTAACAATATGTAATACATCACAACAAACAATATTTACATTCTAAGTTTAGATCATATAATGGTATAGCACGAGTTTGAATAAGCGAATTAATTTAAGCGACACATGATACACCCCAAAACATGAATAAAAGGGGGAATTTGTAAGAATTCACTCACATTG
The DNA here is from genome assembly GCA_947069175.1 of Scalesia atractyloides. Lineage (NCBI taxonomy): Eukaryota > Viridiplantae > Streptophyta > Magnoliopsida > Asterales > Asteraceae > Scalesia > Scalesia atractyloides. The sequence continues at coordinate 81,466,537 of CAMTDV010000030.1, read as the reverse complement.
GGTGCGTTCGGTTGATGATGTTGAATACACGCGAAGTGGTGTTAACCACGAGTGAAATTAACCTAGATAAATAGCATTATGGTTCGGTAAGTAAACGGATTTTATTAATCCATTTTAGTAGGATTGTTGGGTGTATTTTTGTGAGTTTAAGGCTATTTTCTAACCTTAAAAATGTTATTTTTAAATGTTTTTAATTGATTTTTAATTAAAATAAATAAATAAAAATAAAAAAATTGACTTTTTTTGACCGTTGACCATTGACCTTGACTGTTGACCGGTTTAATTGTGTGTAATTGTGCGCTGAGTGAGGCTCGAACCCGAGACCTCCCGTACGCGTGCACGCAGCTCTACCAACTGAGCTACGTGTCTAACCCGAAATCTTTCTGTTTTTAATTATATATACATATTAATTAGTTTAAACAGAAAATCCTGTATTTTCTAAAAACGATTTTAATCCAATACTCGGTGCGCTCCACAGGTCTCGGACCCGGGACCTGTGGTTTAGATTAACACACAGTCCACCGCTGGACTGTGTGTTTAACATGTTATATAAACCGATTTTTATTATACTTAAATACAAACTAAGTATTTTCATTTATACCGCATTTAAAAAAAGTAGATAATTGTCCGAGTCGGTGCAGCAGACCGGACTCGAACTCGAGACATGTGATTTAAACATACAGTGTCTAACTTGGTTATTATTCCGATTATTAATAAACTTAACATATAACCGTGGTGACTCCGGTTCGGTTAACAAAAAAAGGGCATTTTTATTAAGGCAACGTGTGTGGAACAAGATTCGAACTCGAGACCTTTGTGTGTTTAATGTGCACACAGTCCACCGCTGGACTGTGTGTCTAACCCGATTAATAACTTGATTTTAATTATACTTATATGTTACAGATACTTCATCTTCTTCGTATACATGAACCCAGAAACCGGAATCTGATCTGTTAAAAAAATGTTTTAACAGAATCTGGGTTGCATAAAAATTTAGAACATATTAAACATAAGATATAGGAAAGTTTAGAGGCTTATACCAACTGGAAGCAAGGTTTCGGTTTTCCGGTGGCCAAAATTCCGGCGAAATGCAGATAAATTCCGACGACTGAAGGGACTTCCGGCGAACAAAACAAAGATTTTGAGTGATGAAGTAGTGTGTGGTGCGAGTTCTCTTGTGAGGGGTTGGGTTGTATTTATAGAGTAACAAGTCAATCCCTGATTTTGGTAAGGAAAATTTCGGCCGACTTGATTTCCGGTATTGGTCTTTAACTGTTCGATTGAGTCTGACCAATTGATTGAAAACGGTTTTTTTAGTCTCTTGATCGCGAAGAACAGAAACGGAAGCTTGATTGGTGCCTGATTTCGAGTTCGGCTGATACAGGGCGCCGGTTTTGAATTCGGAAAAACATGATATCAATTAAATGATTCTAATAATTAACAAAAATCACAAGTGGCGCAGTGGTTGAACGGCTGGGTGTTAAGTTGTTGTTGAATCGTCTATTGACCCGGGTTCGAAACCCGGCAGAAACAAAACATTTTTATTTTCTTATTTTTGACAGTTTTTCAAAAACAAATTATATATTCCCATGCAATAGTTAATTATGTATCGTTTAAAAAAATTTTGGCCATTTAATTCGCAACGAAATTTTTAATTGATTGTTCGGTTAATAAACGGAGCGGGTTTGGTAAAATCCGTTTTTGACGAATGTTACAGAGAGGGCCCTTATCGCTGCTGGGATGAGTATTTTTTGGAAGAAAGAACGCCGGGAAAAACCGGTGTATACTGAAGACGGAACTGGTACGTAACCGTTTAACTTCCTAGTAATATCTTTTAATAGATATGTACTGATGCAAAAATGTTTGTTATGTAGCTGCGCCGCTCTACTTGGTCTCTTTCAATAGAGAGAAAGGGAAAATGGCCGTCGTGTCCATTGCTGAGGGTGAGGATACTTGGTTCTCACAAATCTTGGGGAACTTTGAGCTGTCCAAGAAGGAGGATCTGGAGGCGCAACCATCTTCTAAGACTGGTAATTAAATTCTTACAAGGCCTAAGTTGATATTGCAATATTACTCTTGAACATATTTTCTAAGTAATATTGCAATATAACTAATGGCGCAACCCTTTTTCAATATGATTGATTATGTAGGTGATTTGCTAAACTTGGGCGTAGGCCCTGACTCGAAGAAGAAGAAGAAATCAACTGCTGCTGCAGCTGCTGCATCTCCCCCTTCCAAACCAGATAAAAAAACCAAGCCATCAGCTGCGAAAGCTGAGGGTAAGAAAGGTACGCGTCTCGTATCTGACTCTTGGTGTGATTATGTGGTGGTGTCGAACTCACTAGAGGGTATTGCGCCTGTAGGTTTGAGGAAACCAAAGCCAAAACCCATTGACACCTCCTCTCTTCTAGCTTCGAATCCAGATGATCCCTTGGAAATACCCTCAAGCCCGGAAGAGGCGTTGAAGCGCACTTCCAAGAAGAGGAAAGAGGCTGAAACTAAACCTCCTGTGCCAACAAAAGTTGTGCGCCCGCGCATTGGCAGGAAGGGCAATCTGGATGCCTTTGCAAAGAAGTTCTCACCTGGTATGTTCAGTTTGTTGCGCAATTCTGTCAGAAAAGTTGCGCAGAATCTTATACTTGGTATTTGTTAATATGTTTTGCAGAGAAAATGGTGAAGGCTGCGCCGGCCACCTCATCTGTTATATCATCGCCGCGCAGGCCTGAAAACGTTGAGGAGGGAGATGCGGAGCGAGAAGCACCTGTTTTTGATGCTGACCCCATCGTCCCAGAAAATATTGAGAAGGTGGCTCCGGAAGAAGAGCCTAAAAAAATTGATGCTGAGAATCCTGCTGGCGAGCAGGTTAAAGATACAGCTACAGATGCTGGGGTGAAAGATACTGCTACCGCGGAGCAAGAAAAAATATCTTCCCCTGTGCCGGAGCCGTGAAAGTTGATATCCAAGGGAGCTGGCCCTTCAACACAAAGCGAAGGCTTTATGTCTGTTGAGGATTCTGATGAGGAGTCTCCCATTCGCCCATAGGAGACGCCTGGGGATTATTACTATCGTTCTTATTCTTAGAGGCGGGCCTCTGCGATCCACCAACCTGTGTGGAAGGTTAAACAAGGTGATGTATTCACAGATTGGCACTCCTGCAGGGAGTGGTATAATGGCATCTTCCCTCCGGCGGAGGTGAAGCGCCAAGAAGAGAAAGACCATGAAGCTACATATGAGTCATATTTGCAAGAGTCTGCCCTTGCCTCTTCCACAATAAACAGGATCGTGCGCGAATGGCGCAGTATGAACAAGGAGTGGGATGAGGTTGAGATTGATAAGGCGAAGGCCAAACTTGAGAAAGAGAAGACGTTAAAGATGATCGTCGATTTTGAGGCTGAAAAAGCCAAGTTTGAGGAGGCGAAGAAGACCGAGGAGTGGTCTACGCTGTCTTGGAAGCGCAAATGTGAGGCCTCTTCTGTGTAATATGAGGACGAGCGCAAGCGCTTTGTGGAGGCTTGCGATCGCGATAATAAAGAAAAGATATCTCTATGCAACGAAATTGAGAAGCTTAAGAAAGAGAAAGCTGATGCAGTTGCGGCAGCAGAAGAGACGCGCTCTCATAGAGAAAGGAGCGAGCAGAATGAGGTATCAACCAAAATGACTCTCCTTCTTAAGAATAAAGAGATTTATGATCTAACTTCTATGCTATTTGACCAGGCGCGGCTGCAAGATGAGGTTGATATTTTGAAAAAAGATATCAACCTTCACCGAACAGAGAACGCCGAGTTGACCCGCTGTTTAACTGAAGGTGAACAGATGCTTAATGACACGGAGGTCGCTCACGCTACAGTAGAAAGCCTGACCGAATCCCTCATGAACCAGCTTTCCTGGTTGCGGGAGTATGGGATTGTGGAGGTAATATTCATTTCTTTCGATATATTCATATTTGTTGAATATTTATAGCGTATATTGACATGTTAATTTGTAGATCGCGAACTCCATCTTGAACTCTACAGAATTAGATGAGAGAGTGGCGGAACTAATGGTGGCAGCGCGGAACGATGGTCATGCGGAGGGTTATAGGGAGTGCACCCTTCATGTGGCCCATGCGCTGAAGACCCAATGGGATACAAGCCGCGCTGCTACGCATGGAACTGACATTGTTGCCATTTATACAGCTGCCAAGGAGGGCTATGATCAATTACATATTCCTTTTATGCATCTTGTCGATGCTGCACTGCAGCATGATGATTTCGTGGATAGATTAAAAGAAATCTTCTCTAAGGCAGAGGAACAAAAAGATGCGAAGGATGCAGGAAAATAGAGTTAGATTGTGTTACTCCTATAGCTGTCTGTAAATTTCTTTTTTGATGTATCGTTGCGCTTGATGCGCAAGTACTTTTGATATGAATATAGTATATTTAGTTTACAATTTTTGCATGTGGCCAATTACTTGTTTAGGATAGACAAATGAACAATTTCTTTCCTCATGTGTGAGCGTAAGTATTAAGTTAACTTGTGGCTCGTGAGTTTGTGTTTTTGTTTATCCAAAGGAATTTCATGCATTTGTAAATAAGCATATACAAGACTGTAAGTAGTGACAGAGTATTTTATTGACACCGATAAAGCGTAAAGCTATGGCTGCCACTAAGATCACAAAAAAAATAAAGTAAGCAGTCTCGTTAGCAACGCCCAGAAGTTGCTTAGAGGGACTGAGATTACATATAACATCGGCGTAGTTGTTGGGCGTTCCAGGTTCAAGGAACGCTGGATCCGTCCATACGCTTCAGAGTGTACGCGCCTTTTCCCAATACTTCATTTATCACGTACGGACCTTCCCATCGTGGGGCTAACTTCCCCGGTTTTCGGCATTCGATGCTTCATTATCGCGAAGAACAAAGTCACCAGGCAAAAAGGAGCAGATGCGTACCCTTTTGTTGTAATACTTTTCAAGCTGAGACTTGTACTTAGCTTCGCGAATCGCTGCATTTTCTCGTCGTTCTTCCAATAAGTCTAGGTCGATGCGCCTTTGTTCTTCGTTATCTTGTTTTTCCAAAGCTAGCATTCTTGGAGATAGTAAGCCAATTTCGGCAGGAATCCCAGCCTCCGTGCCATACACAAGGCTAAAAAGAGTTTCTCCAGTGCTAGTCTTGGGCATAGTTCGGTGTGCCCACAAGATGCTAGGCAATTCGTCAACCCACCCTCGCCGTTTCGTGCCAAGGCGGGCCTTGATACCGTCGACCAACTGTTTGTTTATCCTTTCAACTTGACCATTTGCTTGTGGGTGCGCAACAGAAGTGAAAACATGCTGGATTCCCATTTCGGTCATCCATGTTTGCAACTCTTCAGCCGTTAAATTTGGACCGTTGTCTGTAATAATGCGCATGGGCAGACCAAAACGGAAAATAATGTATTCCCAGATGAATTTGCGAATTACCATCGCTGTAGTAGAAGCTAAAGGTTTGGCTTCAACCCATTTGGTGAAGTAATCGATCGGCACAATGATAAACTTGACTGCATCGGGCGCATCCGGAAATGGTCCCACTAAATAAATGACCCATTGTTGAAATGGCCAAGCTGTTGTGATGGGTACCAAAGGATTCTTTGGGCGTAACGTTTTAGGGGCATGCCTTTGGCAGGACATGCATTTGCGCAAGATCTCTACAGCGTCAACGTACATTCCGGGCCAATAATACCCTGCGCTTTTCACTTTGGCTACTACCATGCGCGGCCCAGAATGTATACCACATAGCCCCTCATGAACCTCCCTGATCAGGCATTGCGCATCATGTTTGTTAACACAGCGGAGCGAAGGACCTATGTAAGAGCGTCGGTACAGAATACCGTCAACCATTTCGTAGTTGAGGGCTTTGCACCGTAACTTACTTGCTTGCGCTTTATCTTCTGGTAAAGAACCATGTAACAAATACATCATTATTGGAGACATCCATGATGGATCTCCTACTTCGACCATTGTTACTTGTCTGAGAGGGACTGATGGATTACTTAAAACTTCGATGCGAACTTCCTTTGCCAAATGTTTGAAACTAGTTGCTGCGAGTTTACTTAGAGCGTCAGCATGTTTGTTTTCGCTTCGCTTGACGTGTGTGACTTTAAATTGTTGGAACTGTGCTATAAGAGCCTTGGCTTGCGCCAAGTACAAAGCCATGATATCTCCCTTTGCATCGTATGTTCCAATTACTTGCTCAGCGACTAGTAATGAATCAACATGGGCTTCTAAATTTGTTGCACCCATTTTGATAGCGAGGCGTAAGCCTGCTAGGAAAGCTTCATATTCGGCCTCGTTGTTGGTGCTTTTAAAATCCAACTGAATTGCATATGTGAATTCTGCTCCCTCTGGACTCATTAATCGAAGACCTACTCCAGCCCCATCACTGTTTGATGCGCCATCTGTAAACAGTGTCTAGGCTCTATTGTCTATGACTGGGACTGGGTTTTGAATTGCTTGGCATTCTTCAAGTTTATCAGCAGGAATTTCAGCGATGAAATCTGCCAAAACTTGGCCTTTGATAGCTGGTCTAGGTTTATAACAGATGTTATAACCCCCCAATTCTATTGCCACTTCGCAAGTCGTCTAGAAACATCTGGCTTGGTCAGGACTTGGCCAATGTGAAAATTTGTTAAAACTGTAATAACATGTCCTGAAAAGTATCTTCGCAGCCTGCGCGAGGCGTGGACCAATGTTAAAACTAATTTCTCCATAATTGAATACCTTGTCTCTGGATCGTTCAACATCTTGCTGATATAATAAATTGGAGACTGGACCCCTTCGTGTTCTACCAACAAGACAGCACCTACTGCTACCTCAGATGCAGCAAGATATAAGACCATGGGTTCTTTTTCACGAGGAGCAGTAAGTGTGGGAAGTTGAACTAAACAATCTTTCATTTGCTGGAAAGCTTGATCAGCTTCAGGAGTCCATGCGAACTCTTTGCTCTTCGTACAATTGCGTAAGGTTCGAATAAATGGATAAGACTTTGCAGCATGATTGGCGAGGAAGCGGTTTAGCGCAGCTAACCTTCCAGCCAAATGTTGCATCTCTTTGATGGTATTAGGAGAAGACATTTTTTGTATTGCTTTGACCTTCTCAGGATTAACTTTGAAACCGTCTTTGGTGACGATGAAACCCAAAAATTTGACCTCCTCCATGCCCAAGGAGCATTTGCTTGGATTTAACTTAAGATTTACCTTTCGCAGAGAATCAAAAGTTCGTTGGATGTTGTCTAACATAGTGTCTTCTGAATTACTCATAATGACCAAATCATCAATGTAGACTTCCACAGTTTTCCCGATATCATCTCCAAAAACTGTATCCATCAATCTTTGATAAGTAGCTCCTGCATTACGGAGACCAAAAGGCATCTTGGTATAACAAAAAATGCCCTTCTCCGTGCGAAAAGCGGTTTTATCTTCGTCCTCTTTTTTCATCAAGACTTGATGATAAGCTTTATAACAATCGATAAAACATTTCCAGCGAAAGGAAGCTAATGAGTCAACCTTTTTGTCAATTTCAGGAAGAGAATAACAATCTTTCAGACACGCCTTGTTTAGATCTTTAAAATCTACGGACATCCGCCATCCGCCATTATGTTTCTTTACCATGACTGGGTTTGCCACCCAGGTCTTGTATCTGACTTCGTGCAGAATACCAGTATTTAATAACTCGGTGACTAGTTCGTTCATTGCCTCTGTCTTTTGTGACCCGAGGCTGCGCTTTTTCTGCATAACTGGTTTTGCTAACGGAAATACATTCAGACAATGTTCCGCAATGTTGCGTTGGATACCGACCATGTCGGCAGGTGTCCAGGCGAAAATGTCTTTGTTGCAAAACAACAATAGTTTAAGTTTTGCACGAATTTCAATACTGACTGCGGGCCCTAACAAGATTGTTTGCTCAGGATACTTATTGTTGAGTACCCATTTTTCTGGTTCGTTACTTGGCAATGTCTTGACAGCCTTCATAACTGGTTCTTCAATTGACATGATTTCTTTCTGCGCGTAATGTATAGCTATACCATTTGGTGCAGGAAAACCACAAGCAGCATGTGGAGCGGAGGTAATCATACTAAAATCACGTTGCGCGCGACGTCCCAATAGTACATCGTGACGGGAATTTGCCGGCATCACCATGAAGTTGACGTTACTCGTTCGAGAACACCTCCCATCGGATAAAGTAACAGGAAAAAGGATTTGTCCTAGAGGAAAGACAACCTCATTGAAGAACCCAGTTAATGGAAAATCAACTGGTTCCACGCGTACCTTGTCCTCAGGATCTAGCTGCTTGAAGCACTGTTCATACATAATATCCATGGAACCACCAGGATCTGTAAACATATAATTTGTTTGGTAGTGCCCAAAGATACCGGTGATAACTACTGGTCGGTTTTCTTGAGGACCTCCTTGTATGATAGGAAAAATGACTTGCTGTTCGCGCCAAGTGTTGTTTTGAAAATGTTGAAGGCTACGCTTGCGCGACGAGCCACCTTGAATCATGGAAACGTGCTGTTTCGTTTTCTTGTTGCTAGGCCCTTCGTCCCCGCGCGTAATCTGTTTAATCTCTTTGCGTACATTCTGGAGTAGATGTGTAAGCTTCCCACTCTTTAATGCTTTTTCAATCTCCGTGCGCAGACTGATGCAGTTATCTGTTGTGTGGCCTGTGTCTCTATGATAGTCACAGAACAAATTTGGGTCTTGCCCTTTTTTGTTTTTCATTGGTTGCGGCTGTTTGAACTGATAATTCTCAGTGCTGAGAACTTCAGCCGGAGATTTCATTAAAGGAGTTCACTGGCGTTCCCTATTCTCTTTCTTAATCGCTTTTTGAGTTTTTATCTTGTTGATTGTTGCACGCGCATCAATTGGTGAATACGGAGAGTACGAATTCTGACTTGACTCTTTCCAATTTCTCTTATACTTGCGACTACCTCTACTCAGGTCTTGCGGACGATTCTGAGGTAGAGGTGGCCTGTTAGAATTTAAGTTGCGCTCAGTCTGTGCGTAGACCTTGGCTGCCGCCATGAGTTTATCCCAGCTTTTTGGAAGGCCAGTTGTACCGGATAATACTTTAATCATTTCGTCACACCTTACCGCGTACTTGAACTGTGCGCGTATAAGGTCTTCGTGAACATCTCCAATCTCCAACACCTCTTTATTGTAACGCGTTATAAAATCTTCGAGGTTCTCATCGTCCCTCCGCCAGATGTTCATTACATCTGAGGAGTCGCGCACGTATCGCCGTTGCTGACTGAAGTGTGTAAGAAAATTTTCTTTTAAGTCATTCCAAGAGGAAAGTTTACCTGTCGGTAAATTATCAAACCAAAGGCGCGCAGCGCCAGTAAGGGTCTGTACAAATAGGTGACACCACATTGGCAATGTCCAGCACCCAAGTAACCCTGCACCGGTAAAGAGGCGCATGTGATCATCAGTATCGGTTAAACCGATAAACTTTCCAACGTTGGATGGTAATTTCGTTCGCTCCAACGAAGCCAGTGCTATCTCTCTGGTTAACTTTGATTGTTCAGCTGCTTCGGTTGGGCGATACACCAAATTGTAATCATGCTCAGCTTCTGGATTGTATACTGTACGTACTTTTGGCTTGTAACTAGCATGATCTGCAGATATTCGATTGAAAATACTTGCACTGTCCCCTTCCTCATAGGTCTTATCGAGCTCATCATGTTGGGTGTCCCGCTTCTGTGAAGACCGCGGGCCTAAACGAGAGTGGACAGATGCACGACGCTGAACGTTGTCTTCTTGCCTTCTATTACCAGAATGAACAAGATCATTCCTGGTTTTAGAATACATTTCTGTTCCATCTTCAGGCATGTACGAAGGGGAACGAGCATGACTTTGAGTATTATAACTCAAAACTCGAGGTGCCGGCGAAGCACGGACCTGAGGAGCGTTAACCGGAGCTTGAAAAGCTGGAGTTCCGGTTTGGGCACATAACTGAGCATACATAGCGTTTAGAGCCGCTTGAGATTTGATTAACCACGATAATGGAGTCTCTCCAGGTGGTAAAATCGACGTAACATAAACTTGAGGAGCTGCCGGTGTTACTGGAATGCTCGCATGATCGGGATCATACTGAGCATTAGCTTCACCGAAGTAATCCTCAACTATTTGTCCGTGGATCTGAGGTCCGGCAACAACGCTACGGATCTCTGATCGAGGACCTTGAAAAGATGATCCATCAGCCATGATGCTGCAGATCTAGGTGAAACGAAACGAAAAATGAGAAAAAGGATTGAAATCGGTGGGCGCCAATGAAGAAACCCTAGATCAACTAGACCGAATCTAATTAGGTCTATGGAATGGGCTCTGCATAAAAGGGTTAATCCTTCGTTTGGTTTCACGATGAGGATGAATGAAACAATACTCCGGCTGATCCTGCAAAACAGAACACCGTTAGCTCGCCACGGGGAGAAGGGGGGTTCTCCTCGTGACCACTCTCCGGCGTGAGAATAAGTACAGGTAGTCAGAAATAAAGTACTGTAAGAGAGAGAGTAGTTGAGAGTGAATACCTTTCCTTGAACTCCAAGTCACTTATTTATAGCCGGTGTTTGGCGCCAAAAGGAGAGATGTTACTTTAACGGAATCTTCTGCTATTCCATTAATGTTTGTTGGCAATCTGTTAGTGCACACGGACCGTGAGCTCATCAGCGGTTAGGGAGGTGCCACGTGTCAACATGAGATCACTATATTTTATAAAATGTGAGCATGCCACCACTGTGATCTTCCTCAGTCGTCCAGATGCTGCCAAGTAGCAATTGGTTATAACCAAAAAGATGCTTGCACGATTGGGTGTTAATGGCTTCTAGAAGATTTCACAGTTATTACCCATCTATTGTTTGCCACGTGTACATTCTGTTACAACAGAAAATATTCCCTTTGCTTCTGCACCAAGTCAAGGATTTTGCTAAGGGAAAGTTTCTCAGGGTTAACTGTTTCCTTGCGCGAGAAGCGCAAGTTAGTTAACTGATCTTCTTTCTTCTCCTTGCTGCTTAGCGCAACGTTTGGTGAATACTTGCTTTGATATAAATATCCGTGCAAGGTTTGTGCATGAGGCATTATCAAACGAGATTATTCAAGGTTAACTTTGAACCTTGCGCGAGCCCGCGCAAGGTAGTTAAATTAAGCATTTTATCCCAAGAGAATGTTCAAGGTTAACTTTGAACCTTGCGCGAGCCCGCGCAAGGTAGTTATATGATCATTTCCTCTGTTGGATATTTGGCACAGAGTTCTAATAAATCTCATTTTGGCAAAGAAGTCTGCGCGAAGTTTCCTTAGAAGTTATTAATGGGTATGGTTTCCTTGATTGGCGCAAGGTTTTTGGGACCATACCCCTTCCAAAGCGCTGAATGGGTTTTTTTATATTTTCTTTTTGAAAATTCCTAAAAACTGAATTCTCAAAATTTTTTATAGGCAACGCATTAAGTTTTAACGCGTCGTTTTGTATCGTGTTGTACTTTTTGTGCGTCAGGTTATATAGGTTTAGCGGGTGCTAAATGATGGAAAATGAGTGTAAACGTAGGAAATCGGGTTGCACGGGTCAAGCGGGTCGACGAAAAACAATTTCTGGAAAAGGGTTCCTTCGCGCCACTCTAGGGAGAGGGCTGAAGCTTCCGCGACGCGTGAGAGTGGTTGATATGCAGGTCCTTCAGTTGAAGGCTGCCGCGCCACGCGGGGTAGGGCTGAACCAGGAAATTGTATGTTTTGACCTACATCGCGCGTGTAGATCTCCATTCAGTTTCCCAGCCTTTTTTACGAACCAAAGCGAAGCAAAATGCGATTTTCAGAGTTCATGCACACGAATCTTCTCGTTTCTTCATGTTAAATCATTCTAAATCAAGATTTGAAGTTGTGATGATGAACATATAAGGCTAAAACCCTAGTCACTTCCCCGGGATCATCTATTGCTAGGTTTTGCACATTTAACTTTGTTTTCGTGATTCTTATAACTGATACATCTTGATCACTTGTGTTGATTTTGGTACACATTGTTTATATTTGAACTATTTGTCTGTTATCAAACGTTTTGACGATTTTCTTGCATCGTTAGCGGGTTAGTAATCTGGTGGTAGGTGGTATATTTTAACAGACTGTTAAGTTGTATGGTTAGTATTAAAAACTATCCCTAACTGGTAATCAAATTCATTAATCCTAAGGCCATGCCTATGTGGTGTTTGAATAAGTAAACTGATTTTTGTGTTAAACTTGTAATTGGGATTCTGGGTGGGGGTTATCTTTTCTTAACCTGATAACATCATCTCCAACAATTTGTGTGTTTTTCTTAACAATCAAACAAACCCCCAATCTAGACACTAGTAGTTAATTAGTTAAATCACTAAACACTGAATACAAATTCCATGTGGATACAATCTTACTTACATGTACTCGTATAGGTGTTAAGTAAAATTCTAGCTTTTGATTAGTCCATGATAACTACACTAACTTTTTTAACATTTAAAAAAATTAATTAAATTATATAATCAAGATTTATCAAAGGTTTATATAGACCGAATGCATATATTTATGTAGAACTATAAATAAAGATTCTTATAAGAGTGAACTTTGAAAATTCAAAACTAGAAAAGGTTTGTGAGAAAAGTAAGATAAGGAATGCATTTAGCCTACCCCTAGTGTAAATGCACAACCAGCTAATCTATTTGCCATAAAAAGAAATGTCCAAACAAAGAATTTGAAATACCTCTTTACACTACAATATATATATTGGGAGCTACTAAATACAAAAAGGGGTTGCATTAAACACATCTTATATATTTTTTAAAATAGTCGACCTGATTTAAACAATATATACTGGCATTTTGAAGTTAGCTAAAATCCGGTTGATCTACCGTTAAAAAAACATAAGAATATTTACAAAAACAATAATATTTAAGAAATAAAAAATAAAAGCCTGTCTATTCAACGTTCTCTCCGGTATCCACTCTTTAATCTTCAGTAGGACCCTTTATTTCACTTCTCTCCCTCTTTATTACATCTTCTTCACCTTCCCATTTCACTTCCTCACTTTCCCAACACATGTCCGGCGATTTCTCCTCCTCCGACCACCGTCACCACCACTTCATGGACAAAGAAAACCTCTTCAACTTACCCCACAACCACTACGACGAAGATACCACCGGATTAACTCGTCGTTTCTCTCCATCAGTTTCTTTACAAGAACCCCCTTTTAATTTCAAAGTGTCGCCGGAGACAACTTTTGGCTGGTCGGGTCATTCTCCGGCGCCGTCGGATGAAGATGCATGGACTCTGATCTACGCTGCAGCGGGACAAGTGGCAAGAATGAAGATGAGGATGAACATTAGCGACGGTGACACTGGGTTCTTCGTTAAAAACAACGACAGAGGTGTGATCGGAGATTCACGGCGGAGGAGTGACGGAGAAGAGTTGTTCCGACAGCAGCATTTTCGTCGGAATATATGTGTTGCTGCATGGGGTCCACCACAAGTTCAGAACCAATATTACGAACAAAAGTTACAAAGCTACTTGAAGCAACATAAGCGAGTTGGTGGTGGTGGATCTGGTGGTGGTGCGGTGGCGAAGAGGGAGTGTGCCGGAACTGGTGTGTTTTTGCCCCGTGGTTACGGTACGAACCCACCTGAAACTAGAAAACGACAAGGTAAGATTGTCTTATTTGTTTTATTGTTTGAATTTTGCAGAGTCAAACCAAACATGTTTTGATCCATGTTTTGTTCAAGATTTTTGTTTTTTCATGTTTAAAATTATTAAAAAAAAACTGAATTATTGAGGGGTGGTCAAAATGTACCACGGTTGAGTAAAAGGAACAGCATGCTAAATAGAGTAAAAACAGCAACGATATGCTAAACGTACACCTTACTACTGAGTAAAAACAAAAACACTATACTAAATGTACACCTATTGAGTAAAAACACTGTGCTAAAGGTAAACCTATTGTGTAAAAACATTAGTTTACTTTTATTTTAACTAGTGTTTTTGGCTATTACACTTTCTAAATTAGAGTGACTTGTTGTTCCACTCCGATCAAACTATGTTATCTTAACTGGGCTCATGCTGGCTTCCGAGTTTGGCTTGGGCGTCCCCCATGAAACCATACCACCGCCTGTTACTTGACAGTCGTTGTGTCACCACAAAAGCAGAATTCTCTAGCGTAACACAGTGTGACGAAAACCCGGGTGGGCTTGGGATTAGAACTGACAACCTCACACAAGCCCTAGCTTAAATCCTTTATTATCTTAATCCACCAAAAGAGACAAAAGTGGAGATTGAACATAGGTCTCCATTGGCGCAGATTCTATAGAGCAGGATGCGGCGGCCGACCCCTCGAACTTTTCGCCCAGTAATAGAGAGTATGTAGTTTTCGTATAGAAATTTTTTGGCATATACGTTTTCGACCCCCCAGTCTTATATAAATTTTTTGATATATTTCGACCTCCGGTAAGAAATCTCAAGCTTTGCCAATGTGGGTCTCCACTGGAGAATCGAAGCTTTCTACCACTAGGCAACAAATGGTGGATATAGTAGCTTAGTTTGTTGAGTAAGATAGAAAAAAATTACTAATTTAGTACGGAAGGAGGTACATTAAGTAAAAATAACGATGTTGTGGTTACGTTTATCACAACTCTTTATTTTTATTTACTTGTTTCTTTGGTTAACATTATTTCTCAATTACAGCTTGTCCGACTGTCAATCTGCTAGCTAGAATGATTCAATCTTCCACAGCACCACCTCAAATTCAATCTTCAAACCATGGTAATTCTAAACTTCATATCATTCCCATATTGTATCCATCACTATATAGTTATCAAAAAATCATTGATTTGCAGAAATGTTGACGAGCCGGAGGAAGGCCATGAATTTAGTTGCTCAGCAGCAGCCGCGGCGGCTAAGTAATAGCCACGGCGGCGTTATGGACAACCTGGAGGTGCTTCTCCCTCAAGAGTGGACCTACTGATGCCATTGTTGAAGATGATGTTAGATAGAAGAAGGAAATGAATATATAATATTAGGTAGGGATATGATTTTGTTTGATGTTGATCATATCCAAGGACAAAGATGAAAATAAATGGAAAAAGGTTTCCATGTACTTTTTTTGTTCAAATTTCCTTTTGTTTGGAGTAGCTATTGTATCTTGTGCATCAACTAATTGTACATTGTGTGCAAAAGGGCCAAAAGGACCAAAAGCACAACACATTTTTTGTTCCAAAAGGACCAAAAGGACCCCGAGTAGTACTTATTGCTCCAAAAGGACCAAAAGCACAACACATTTTTTGTAGCTTGTTAGTGGAAGTTTGTTTCTATAATGTATAGAATCTTATTTATTTAAAGATAAATTATATATACCTATAATTTATAAGATTCCTAGGCATTTAAAGTTGTACTTCATGCTTATGAAGTTGTATAGTGGTTTATGACAAAACCATGTGTTGTAATATGGTGACTCATATATTAACACTTGTGTAGGTGTTTCAAATTTTGCCGGGTCACTCACATTACCCGGTACTATATTTTTCAATATGTATGCATAAGGTGTTGGGTCACTCACATTACCCGGTACTATATTTTCCAATATGTATGCATAAGGTGTTGTACATTAGGCTTTGAATGTTTTTCAAAAAAAAAATCTTTTTTACTTTTAACCCAAAATTATTTAATACTTTACTTTTAAACAAAAACTATTTGGTTTTTTTTTTTACTTTTAGCCCTAAAACGTTTCATATTTACTTTTAAACCAATACTATTAGGTTTTTTTTTACTTTCAACCCTAAAAATTTTCATCTTTTGCAATTTAACATCACAATTTTTTTAATTTTAATTTTGGTATTCTATACTTTTCATTTTTCGTAAAATTTTTGTTTTACGTTTCGTTCTGAATTTTGCGAGTTAACACGACGGAACGTGCGTGTGTGGTTAAACATTTTTACATCGTCTTTTTTTCCCGTTTGGCAGGTTCATCGTAACACGCAACTTCCCATAGATCGACTTAGTTATTCTTTTATACGTTTTATGTTTTGGTTTAATTTCTTCGCATTAACATGCCGCAACTTCATTGTTGGTGGTCGCTAACAGTAGTTTGGCATTAGTGTACGCCCCCACCTCAACGGGGGGTGCTTAATACTAGTTATTTTTTAAAACTAATACTTTTGTTTACATTTTTAAATATTTTTATTTTCCCTCTTTGTAGATTTTAATTCATGTAAAAAATACATTTTTCGTAAGAAGTGTGAGAATATATAAGAGTTGACATGTATGTATCATATTTTGGGTTTAGGCATGATGTTTTGGAAGAAAAACATCAAACATAACAATTTAAGACACAATACAATGAATTTTTGGCTTAAAACTTAGAATATCAAGGCGTTTTAAGTGTTAAGCAGTGTGTTTTAGTTG
The DNA here is from genome assembly GCA_947069175.1 of Scalesia atractyloides. NCBI lineage: Eukaryota > Viridiplantae > Streptophyta > Magnoliopsida > Asterales > Asteraceae > Scalesia > Scalesia atractyloides. The sequence goes on along the minus strand of CAMTDV010000030.1, from coordinate 81,450,127 downwards.
ATTTTTAAAGAGTAAATTGCCATTTTAGTCCTTGAGATTTGTCCATATTTATCATTTTAGTCTAAATAGTCTATTTCGCATCTGGGTCCCTGACTTTACCTTTTGTTACCATTTGATCACATACCCTAACTCTGTCCAAAACCCCCATTTTAACCGGGGGTATTTTAGGGCTTTTCAATTTAAATATTTTCAGTTGCTATTTGATCCATTCTTTTATTATTATTATTATTATTATTATTATTATTATTATTATTATTATTATTATTATATAAAACATAAAAATCTAATACTTAATCATTTATATATATATATATTTGGGTTTACACACACGCATTATTAAGTGATAGATAATTTCACACCTTCATCACCACCTTCCACCACCACCGCCGACATCACCACCTTCAACCATCGTCGGCAACACCACCTCAACCACGGTCGCCATCTCAGACCACCAACACGACCTCAACCATCGTCTCCACCACATCCTCAACCACCAAAACCAACACCGTCGCCTTCACCATCCTTAACCACCGCCGCGATCCCCAAATCAAAACCCTAACTAAAATCCACCGTTGTTCACCACCGTTATTGTCCCCAAATCAAAACCCAACATCGTTCACCTTCCACAATCCATCTGCTAAACCCTAACCCCCATCTTCTCTATCGACCCAATTTCCACACCCACTGTTTTGGATTCCGTTCAAACCTTGCTGGAGCCACCTGTAACAACAACCAACCCATTATTCTTCATAATATCCGACCTCCAACAGCCCCTGTTGACCTTTATTCAACGTTTTCATCATCACCAGATCTGAAATGGTGGTGGATTAGTAGTGGTGATGGTGGTGGGTTAGTTGTGAGAGGTGAAGGGTGTTGGCTGATGTTAGTGACGAGGATGGTGGAGGTGGTTGAGATGGCAAAGGTGGTGGTTGACGGAGGTTAGTGGCGAATGTGAGGTGGTAAACGGTGGTAGGTGTGGTGTCGATTAGAGAAAAAAGCGGGTGGAAGGTTATGGTGGTGGGAACAGGTTGAAGGTTATGGTGGTGGTGGTGGTTATGTGACGGGTGGCAAATTAGACAGTAACAGGTGTTGTTTGTTGGTGGGGGTTGTAGAGAGAGAGGGGGAGAGAGAAATAAGTGGGTCGTGGCAGGTGGTGGATGGTGGCAGTGATAGGTTTTGATGGTGGTGGGTTGGTGGTGCAGATAGATAGAGGGGGAAAGTGAGTACAAACAGGTTGGTGTCTGTATATGTATATTAGTGTCGTTTTAAATTAGCAAATAGGTATATTAGTGTGTTTTTAAATTAACAAATAGAAAAAATCAAAAAATAAGTAAGTGACAAAAATGTCCTTACTTAACTGAGTTTTTTTGGACGAAGTTAGGCAATGTGATCAAAATGACAATAAAAGGGAAAAGTCAGGGACCCAAGGCGAAAAAAAACTATTTGGACTAAAATGACAAATTTAGACAAACCTCAGGGACTAAAATGACAATTTACATTTTTTAAAATTCCATGCCTATAATACATTGTATTGTATTTTAAATTGTTGTTTTTGGTGTTTATTTTGCCAAAATAACTAAAGACATCATGCCTAAGTCTAAAACATCATGTCTGCATGTCAACTATTACCTCACCGCCTCTTTATTTACGGTCACCAGTCTTATTATTTTTCATACTAAACTTGTGAACTTACAAATAACTAATAAATGCTTTATTTTTTTTGAACGGCCAACTAAATCACCGGATGAAAATAATGAGATGCCATCAATCGAGCAAATGCATCCCCTCCTCCATAACGGTCAGAGTTGGATGCATACCCGAGCCACCAAGCCACCAGTTTCAGGGAAACCCGCCTGCCCGAAGGCCCACTATTAGGGATGGCAAAAATATCCGAGCCCGACGGTTTCACCCGAAACCCGACATAAATGGGACGGGTATGAGATTAGTTTTAAAAAATTTCGTGTGTATTGGTCGAGTATAGGATTAGGCGATGCCCGACCCGATTACCCGAAAACACATACCTGTTTACCCGAACTATATACCCCGTTGATATAATATATATTTATTTTCCATTAACCCTTGTCTATTGGTGATTTATATATGTATGTTCATAATGTGAATGTCACACCCCCGACCCGTAGCGGAATAAAAGTCGGGGCATGATTGGGTTATCACCAAAGCTCATGATATTTACTAAGAAGTTTCATATTTATTAAATTCAAATTAAAATTTAAATATCCAACAAAAATTTCATACAAATACAATAAAAATCTAAATGTTTGTTCCAACACAATAACTTGTTTATTCTTCTAGGCCATCCTAAGTGTTTCTTTCCTCAACTTGATCACCTGTATCATGTGTAAAACATAGGAGATTTTGGGTCAACAAAAGTTGGCGAGTGAACCTTGATAAAACATTTAAATAATTGCTTATTTTGTTTATTAAAGAAAATTGTGCATAAATCACATGTGAGCAAATATATATATATATATATATATATATATATATATATATATATATATATATAATATGTAACAAATCACAAAACACATTGAATGAATATATGACATGAATGATGATGTATCTGAGATCAAGGCTCAATCAAACGGAGCCGATCTAATGAGGCACCTGATGCTCAACCCGTATCCCACGAGGAACTGATGGGCCTAATGAAATGAGTGCACTGAAATGATAAATTGAATCCACATATAAACAACACAACAAGCAATTCACATTTGATCACGAAATGATATAAGCACAAGTGTTTAAATAAAATAAAGGAATGTTACGACACATGATACACCCCAAAACGTGATTAAAACGGGGAATTTGTAGAGATTCACTCACCGTGGGTGCTGTCACACCCCGTCCCGCAACGGAATAAGAGTCGGGGCATAATTGGGTTATCACCAAAGAGGATGATGTTTACTAAAATGTTTCATATTTATTAAATTCAAATTACAACTTAATTGTTCCAATCAAATCCATACAATTACAAGGAAATGAAACTAAGTAAAACAATCCAAAGCTTAAACTGGTTTATTCTTCTAGGCCTTCCTATGTGTTTCTTGCCTCAACTGGATCACCTATATCATGTGTAAAAACGGGGAATATTTTGGGTCAACAAAAGTTGGCGAGTGAACTTTGAGAAAAACATTGTTATTAATTTCTTGTTGTATTTAATATTGAAAATTTGTGCAATAATCACATGTGAGCAAACATATATATATATATATATAGCATAAACGCAAACCACATTGGATGAGTAAATGACATGAATGATGATGTATTTGAGATCAAGGCTCAATCAAACGGAGCCGATCGAATGACATGAATGATGATGTATGTGAGATCAAGGCTCAATCAAACGGAGCCGATCGAATGAGGCACCTGATACTCAACCCGTATCCCACGGGGAGCTGATGGGCCTAATGAAATGCATGTACTGAAAATGGTAACTTCAAACTAAACATAATTCACACAACAATTGATACATAATGGATACACCTTTGATCACAGATATGATGGATGCACAAGTGTTTTAAATATAATAAGGAATTAAACGACACATGATACACCCCAAAATGTGATTAAAACGGGGAATTTGTAGAGATTCACTCACATTGGGTGCGTTCTTTTGATGACGTTGGATGCGCACGAGTTTTGGGATTTGATCGACGAGGAAAACTAACCTAACATAATAACGAAATGGTTCGGTAAATAAATGGATTTTATTTGAGATTAATTCTTTTAATTCATAACTTTGATAGAATTTTTTAGATTTATTTTTGTGAGTTTAAGGACATTTTCTAACTTTAAAAATATTATTTTTAAGTATTTTTAAATAATTTTCTGATTAAATAAATAAAAAAAATAAAAAAAATAGAAAAACGTTGACTTTTTGACCATTGACCGTTGACCGTTGACCGGTCGGATTCAGTTTATTCATGCGCTGAGTGAGGTTCGAACACAAGACCTCTTGTATACGTGCACGCAGCTCTACCAACTGAGCTACGTGTCTAACCCGAAATATTTCTGATTTTAATTATATTTATATACTATTTAGATTATTCAGAATTCTATTTAATTATAAAGGTTTTTAAAATCGTTGAACCGGTGTGAGAGCCTGGACTCGAACCCGCGCCCATAGCCTTGTATTGCACACAGCCCGACCAACTGGGCTGTGTGACTAACCCGAATGATATGCGATTTTAATTACATTTATATACTATCTGCGTCTTAATATATATAAGTATTAAAAATGGTTGGAAATTTGTAAGAATCGGGCAGCGTGTTAAGACTTGAACTCGGGACCATGATTTAAATTTGCACACAGTCCACCACTGGACTGTGTGTCTAACCCGGTATATTTACCGGTTTTAATTAAACTTATACACATTTTTGACTTCGTCTTCTTCGTTCCAAAGACACAGAACAGAGATGCCCGACTGTTCTTGTTTAATTCGATTATCAAAACTTATAATTGGTTGGAATGTATTAGATAACGAGATTAAAGAACAGAATTGTACCAAACAGTGCGTTGACTTCAGATGACCGGCAGGAGTCGTCGATCCAAACTTGTGAACTTACAAATAACTAATAGTGCGTTTACCAAACAGTGGTCACACGATCCAAACTTGTCGCACACTTCAGCGAATGAACCGCAATCAACCCACTATTTGATGGTGGGTTTGGGTTGAGGGTTGATTGCGGTTCATTCGCTGAAGTGTGCGACAAGTTTGGATCGTGTGACCCGCACGGCCACAGCTGGTGCAATGTTGGCAAGGAGTTTCTGGGAGGTGATGGTATTGACAACGGTTGCATTTTGGGTATGGGCCGGTGTATGGCTTTTTAAATGGTGCAGCTGAGGGAGCAACTTCGGTGATTGGTGCGGCAGTGATAGGAGAGTTTGTGTGTGTGACGGCAAAATTTCTGCTGTTTCATTTCCTCTTACCAGGAAACTTTGTAGAGGAGATGGAATGGTTGGAAGTTTGGGCCTCAATGGGGGCTTTCTTTTTCTCATCCTTGAATTTGCCGTTTCGGATGCGATTCTCGGTAAGTTCGGTAGCCAGTTCCATTGCGGCTTCAAGTGTTGCAGGCGAAGTGCTTAGAACCGAGTCTTGAATTTTCGAGGGGAGGCCTCGAATGTAGTGTTCAACCAAGCGGTACACGGGGGTGAACAAATTAGGGATCATTTGGTTCAGTTCTAGAAATCTTTTGTTGTAGGAAGTATGATCTCCTTCCTTTTGTTTTAACGAGTGGAATTCATCTTCCAACTTTTTGATTTCGCTTCTTGGATAGAAGCATCTTGTCATGATTTCCCTTAACTCTTCCCATGTTAAGGCCATGGCATTTTCGACTCCTCTCTTACCCTTTTCTGTGTTCCACCAGGTAAGGGCTACCCCAAACAGTCTCCCAGTTGCGTAACGTACCTTGCGATCCTCGGGACAATCGCAATTGAGGAAGGTGTTCTCCATTTCTTCAAACCAGTGGAGGAGAGCAGTAACACCTTCAGTCCCTTCATACTTTGTGGGACCGCAAGATTTGAAGTGTTTGTAAGAGCACTTTTTGAAGGGAGGGTTGTCGACGTTCTGGTCTTCTTGATAGGGAGGGTTGATGGGATTCGCGGTGAGAGCTTGTTGAACTTGAATCACGATGTCAGGAAGTACCGCGGCCATTTGTTTAGCAATCTGAGTGGCCAAGCGTTCATTGGATCTTCCTGACTTTCTACCTCCACGTAGTTGCCTAGCCGACATCTACAGGAACATACATAGGAAGATGGTGAGTTTAAGAAGTTTTTTAGGTGTCATGTGTCGTTAAAAGAATAAAAATAACATAACTATCAATAATGCAACTACATCCATAGGATGTCTTGGGTTTGCTCATGTTTGGGCCTCCAATGTCCCCCATACCATCGCCTGTATAGTCATGTGGGCCCCCATGACTATTGGCTTAGTAGGATTCACATTGGTGTTGTCACACCCCGACCCGCAGCGGAAAAGGTGATCGGGGCATGATTGGGTTTTCATCAAAGCTCATGACATTTATTATAACGTTTCATATTTATTATTTCTATTTAAAGGAGAATCATTACAATCAATCATACTAGTACAACATGTTCTATACATTTTTCAAGACTTCATTATTTTTCTTCTAAGGCAATTTCCTATGTGTTCCTTGCTTCAACCTGTCCACCTGTATCATGTGTAAAAAATGATTTTTGGGTCAACAAAAAGTTGGCGAGTGAATTGTCACACCCCGACCCGCAGCGGAAAAGGTGATCGGGGCATGATTGGGTTATCATCAAAGCTCATGACATTTATTATACGTTTCATATTCATTAATACAATTTAATGGAAATTTACAATCATAATTACATCAATGACCTAAGCATCAGTCTAAGCTTCTTTGTTTTCTTCTAAGGCATTTTCTATGTTTTCCTTGCTTCATCCTGTTCACCTGTATCATGTGTAAAAGGGTTTTTGGATCAACAAAAAGTTGGCGAGTGAATCCTATGGAAAACATTTGAACAAGTTTATTTAAATGATTATGAAATAAGTGCACAACCACACATGAGTAAAAGTAGATGTAAACTTATTCATAAATCAATTTAATATCAAACAATACACACATGAATAATAATGGATTGGTTTTGAGGCACGCGTTGCTCAACTCGTCTACCACGAGGAACTGATGGGCCTAATGAATGAATTGCATAAACATGATAATATGAAGGACATAACTACAAACAATATAAACTCAATAATACACACATGAACAATAATGGATTGGTTTTGAGGCACGCGTTGTTCAACTCGTCTACCACGAGGAACTGATGGGCTTAATAAATGAATTTCATATAAGTTGACATAATGAAACACATAATTACAACAATATAAACAATCTAAGTTTAGATCACGATATGGTATGGCACAAGTTTAAATAAACGAGTTAATTATTTTGTGACACATGACACACCCCAAAACGTGTAATTAAAAAGGGGGAGTTGTAAGATTCACTCACAGTGGGTGCGTTCGGTTGATGATGTTGAATGCACGCGAAGTGGTTTTAACCACGAGTGAAATTAACCTAGATAAATAGCATTATGGTTCGGTAAGTAAACGGATTTTATTAATCCATTTTAGTAGGATTGTTGGGTGTATTTTTGTGAGTTTAAGGCTATTTTCTAACCTTAAAAATGTTATTTTTAATTATTTTTAATTGATTTTTAATTAAAATAAATAAATAAAAATAATAAATAAAAAAATTGATTTTTTTTGCTACAGTTGACCGTTGACTTTGACTTTGACCGGTTCGTATGCGTGTATATGTGCGCTGAGTGAGGCTCGAACCCGAGACCTCCCGTACGCGTGCACGCAGCTCTACCAACTGAGCTACGTGTCTAACCCGAAATATTTCTGTTTTTAATTATATTTATACATTAATTAGATAAATCAGAAAATCCTTTATTTCTTAAAAACGATTTTAATCCGTGACTCGGTGCGCACCACAGGTCTCGAACCCGGGACCTGTGGTTTATGCTAACACATAGCCCACCGCTGGACTGTGTGTCCAACTTGTTAACATAACTGATTTTTATTATACTTAAACACAAACTAAGTATTTTCATTTCTGACTTATTTAAAAAGTTTAATAATTATCCGGGCCGGTGCGGTAGCCCGGACTCGAACTCGTGACCTGTGATTTAAACATACACACAGTCCACCGCTGGACTGTGTGTCTATCTTGGTTATTATTCCGGTTATTATTATACTTAACATATACCAGTGGTGACTCCGGTTCGGTTAACCAAAAAAAGGCATTTTTATTAAGGCAGCATGCGTGGGACAAGATTCGAACTCGAGACGTTAGTGTGTTTAATGTGCACACAGTCCACTGCTGGACTGTGTGTCTAACCCGAGTAATAACTTGCTTTTAATTATACTTAAACATTACCGAACATCGTCTTCTTCGTCAGTCTTAACCAGGAACGATGACTGACTGGTTCGAAGTTTTAATCAGGTTTATTTAGCGTGTTTCAGTTAATTACAGGTGAGATATAAGTGAAAAGAAAAAGAAATTAGGCGAAAGGTATACCGACTGGACTCCTCTGTTTTCCGGCAGAACTTCGGCGACAGTAACAGGTTCCGGCGTCGTGTGTCTTGCAGCAGCGAGTCTTCAGAAAACTTGAAAAGGATGTGGGTGACTTCGGTATAAGCTCAGGGGGTTTAGTAAGGCTCAGAAATTGAGGGTTCGGTTTTCCGGCGATGAGCAGAAGATTTCCGGCGAGTGAGTTTTCGCCGAGAAAGGGTGCGGTTTTGAGCGAAAGAGTTTGCAGAGGTTCGAGGGGGTATTTATAAGGCAGGTTATCGATGAACTTGGTCCAATTTCCGACTTGATTCGTCGATTAGAAAGTCTCCGGCGGTTATAACTTGTGTCGCGAGTTCAGGCGTCGGTTATAACCGATGTAACGATTAAGTTTTACGTTATAACTGAAGATATCGTAAATTCTTGGCGAGATCGCCGGGATTTCCGACGACTGAAATTTGGGCGCCGGTTTTGAATTCGGAAAGACATGTTATGAATTAAATGATTTTAACATTTAACAAGAAACATCAGTGGCGCAGTGGTTTAAGTGTTAAGTGTTAAGTCTGTTGAACCGTGACCCGGCGACTGACCCGGGTTCGAAACCCGGCAGAAACAATTTATTTTTATTTTCTTATTTTTAACAGTTTTTCAAAAACTAATTATATATTCCCATATAATAATTAATTATGTATCGTTTAAAATTATTTTGGGCATTAAATTCGCAACGAAATTTTTAACTGATTGTTCGGTTAATAAACGGAGCGGGTTTGGTAAAATCCGTTTTTGACGGATGTTACATGAATCCTATGAAAACATTTAACGTGTTTATTGTATCGATTATAAGATAAAGTGCATAACCACATATGAGTAAACGTAGATGTAAATTTATTCACAAAACACATAATATTAAATATTGCACACACATACACCAAATGATTGTTTTTGAGGCACGCGTTGTTCAAGGAACTGATGGGCCTAATGAATGATTTTGAGGCACGCGTTGTTCTACGAACTGATGGGCCTAATGAATGTTTTTGAGGCACGCGTTGTTCAACTCGTCTCCCACGAGGAACTGATGGGCCTAATGAATAATTTGCACACAACTTGACAATATGTAACACATCACAACAAACAATATTTACATTCTAAGTTTAGATCATATAATGGTATAGCACGAGTTTGATTAAGCGAATTAATTTAAGCGACACATGATACACCCCAAAACATGAATAAAAAGGGGAATTTGTAAGAATTCACTCACAGTGGTTACATTTCTTGGATTGATGATGAATGCGCACGAATTTGGATTTAACCACGATAGAAACTAACCTAAATAATAACATAATGGTTCGGTAAATAAATGGATTTTATTTGAGATTAATAATTTTAATTCATAACCTTAATAGGATTTCTAGATTTATTTTTGTGAGTTTAAGGACATTTTCTAACTTTAAAAATATTATTTTTAAGTATTTTTAAATAATTATCTGATTAAATAAATAAATAAATAAAAATGTTGACGTTGACTTTGACCGTTGACCGTCTGATTGTGTTTATTATGTGCGCCGAGTGAGGTTCGAACTCGTGACCTCCCGTACGCATGCACGCAGCTCTACCAACTGAGCTACGTGTCTAACCCGAAATAAATCTGATTTTAATTATATTTATATATTAATTAGATTAATTCAGAAATTAATTTATTTAAAAAGGGTTTTAACTGATCGAACCGGTGCGCAGTATGTGTTTCGAACTCGAGACCTTGGTCTTGCAACGCACCCAGCCCTACCAACGAAGCCCAGTACATAACCCGCCTGAAATCGATTTTTAGACATTTCTGGGTGTTTGTTCAAAGATTCGTAACATACATAATGATAGATAGAGAAGTTAAAGAAATATACCAACTAGAAGTAAAATCCCGGTTTTCCGATGAAAATCTCCGGCGAGTTCCAAATTTTTCCGGCGACAGCAGACAATTTCGGCGAACAGAAAAATTGATCAGAGAGTTTTAGAGTGAGTGTGGGTGACTTCTGTCTGAGCTCTAGAACTCCTATTTTAGAGTAGGGCAATAAAGGGATGGATTTTTCGGTTTTCCGACGATTTGCAGAACTCCGGCGAGTTTTAATTTCAAGCAAGGAACTTTCTGATCAATTAGAAAGTTTGTTTGAAAAAAGTGAAGGAGTTCTAATCGTGTGAACCATTACTATTTATAGTGAAAGGTGGTCAATCATAAATTTTCGGTTTTAAAGAAAAATCATCAAATCATGGTACTGAGTGATTGAAAACGGTTTGCAATTTGAAGGAATCAGTTATGGAATTATGATCCGCGTTTACCAGTTAACGAAAAAAAAACGTATCTCCATTGATTCAGCGGTTTCAGTATTTTGTGTTTTGAATTTCCGATTCAGTGTCAGTTTGTGTATAAGATTTAATTGTTTCAGATTTGAATTAAGTTACGTGTGTGGTGTAGTGGTGTAGAGTGTGTTTGGTCTTGAGAGTGACCCGGGTTCGAAACCCGGCGCCTGTAATTATTTTTTTTATTCATTTTTTTATTAGAAATTTTAAATTATGGTTTTTAAATTCTAATATATTTATTAATTATGTATCGTATAAAATTTATTTGAGCATTAAATACGCAACAAAATTTATAATTGATTATTCGATTAAATAAACGAAGCGGGTTTTGGAAACCCGTTTTCTGACGGATGTTACAGGTGTTGGCGGTTTAACACTCGCATCACCCGAATGAAAACCATAAAATATGATTGCGAGATGTATGGTAGGAGGGTGTCCAGGTGTAGACACAATGACAACTCAAAGTGGGGTTAGCTCACACGACGTTTGGTATAGCATGCTTTGGCCTAATAGGTCCTTCGTACTCTCATCGTTAGTCCCCAGGTAGGCAAACTGGTCCTTTATTTTGGATTTATACGAATGCCAAGCCTAGACAGGACGTTCCGACTACCGGTACTCGTACCCTTCCAGTTACTACATGCCCGTCATGAGAACTCACTTTGATGTGATTTGAAAAATACAAAAATCGTTGCAAAAATCATGGGAATTGTGAGGTGTGTGCTCTCATGGATATGATATGTTATGAGGATATGATTCATGATGAGCATTGTATAATAATATGTACTTATGAACATGCTTGCATAACATTGAATGTAACAATAAACATAAAGCATATAAACATCATGAATTTTGTATGTAACGCATAAACAATTTAAAAATTCTAATCAACTATAGTATAGGCTCTAAGGGTCTAATAACCTATCCTATATCCCTATAGTCATGGCTCTGATACCAATCTGTCACACCCCGACCCGCAGCGGAATAAGAGTCGGGGCATAATTGGGTTATTACCAAAGCTCATGATGTTTACTAAAATGTTTCATATTTATTAAATTCAAATTACAACTTAATTGTTAGAATCAAATCCATACAATTACAAGGAAATGAAACTAAGTAAAACAATCTAAAGCTTAAACTGGTTTATTCTTCTAGGCCTTCCTATGTGTTTCTTGCCTCAACTGGATCACCTGTATCATGTATAAAAACGGGGAATGTTTTTCAACAAAAGTTGGCGAGTGAACCTTGAGAAAAACATTGTTATTAATTTCTTGTTGTATTTAATATTGAAAATTTGTGCAATAATCACATGTGAGCAAACACATATATATAGCATAAACGCAAACCACATTGGATGAGTAAATGACATGAATGATGATGTATTTGAGATCAAGGCTCAATCAAACGGAGCCGATCGAATGACATGAATGATGATGTATGTGAGATCAAGGCTCAATCAAACGGAGCCGATCGAATGAGGCACCTGATACTCAACCCGTATCCCACAGGGAGCTGATGGGCCTAATGAAATGCATGTACTGAAAATGGTAACTTCAAACTAAACATAATTCACACAACAATTGATACATAATGGATACACCTTTGATCACAGATATGATGGATGCACAAGTGTTTCAAATATAATAAGGAATTAAACGACACATGATACACCCCAAAATGTGATTAAAAACGGGGAATTTGTAGAGATTCACTCACATTGGGTGCGTTCTTTTGATGACGTTGGACGCGCACGAGTTTTGGGATTTGATCGACGAGGAAAACTAACCTAACATAATAACGAAATGGTTCGGTAAATAAATGGATTTTATTTAAGATTAATTCTTTTAATTCATAATTTTGATAGGATTTTTTAGATTTATTTTTGTGAGTTTAAGGACATTTTCTAACTTTAAAAATATTATTTTAAGTATTTTTAAATAATTTTCTGATTAAATAATATATATATATATATATATATATATATATAAACGTTGACTTTTTGACTTTGACCATTGACCGTTGACCGTTGACCGGTCGGATTCAGTTTATTCATGCGTTGAGTGAGGTTCGAACCCGAGACCTCTCGTATACGTGCACGCAGCTCTACCAACTGAGCTACGTGTCTAACCCGAAATATTTCTGATTTTATTTATATTTATATACTATTTAGATTATTCAGAATTCTATTTAGTTAAAAAGGTTTTTAAAATCGTTGAACCGGTGTAAGAGCCTGGACTCGAACCCGCGCCCATAGCCTTGTATTGCACACAGCCCGACCAACTGGGCTGTGTGACTAACCCGAATGATATGCGATTTTAATTACATTTATATACTATCTGCGTCTTAATATATATAAGTATTAAAAATGGTTGAAAATTTGTAAGAATCGGGCAGCGTGTTAAGACTCGAACTCGGGACCATGATTTAAATTTGCACACAGTCCACCACTGGACTGTGTGTCTAACCCGGTATATTTACCGGTTTTAATTAAACTTATACACATTTTTGACTTCGTCTTCTTCGTTTCCAAAGACACAGAACAGAGATGCCCGACTGTTCTTGTTTAATTCGATTATCAAAACTTATAATTGGTTGGAATGTATTAGATAACGAGATTAAAGAACAGAATTGTACCAAACAGTGCGTTTACTTCAGATGACCGGTAGGAGTCGTCGGCTCTGATTTGTGATTCTCGGCTGAGTGAAATGTTTGACAGTTTAGTTTCTTGTGTTATGAAATTAAGTTACTGAGTAAGAGATTGCAAGAGTTTTTAGATGATTATACCGATCGACAGTGAAACTTTGATGTTTCAGTGGAATTCCGGCGAGTGTGAGATTTTCCAGCAGCGTAGTCTGGGACAGATTCTGGTTGAAGGATTGAAGTTAATATATGTCTAATAATGGATTACAACCAAAAGAGTCGAGAATTTTACCGATTTGAAGTAAGTCTCTCGTTTTCCGGTGAAAGTCCGGCGACTGTAAAATATCTCCGGCGAGTGCTAAAGCTTCGAGAGTTTGTGCGATTTTGAGCTAAAAGATCACTAGAGGTTTGGGTGGTTATTTATAGGGATGATCAGGATGAATTGAGTCCGAATTTTGGTCTTGATTCGCGGTCAAAACTTTTCCGGCGGCTACGACTGGAATTGGCTGTTAGACGTCGGTTATAACCGATGTCTAAGTCGGTTATAACGTTACAGTCAAAAGGAAAATGGCTAAACTCGCGGATTGCCGGATTTTCTGGTGATTGCGAGTTCTGCCGCGCTGAAGTCCGGTTTTGAATTCGAGATTTAATTTAAGTATTATTTGTTTCAGTAAATACACAAAGGTGTCAAGTGGCGGAGTGGTGTAGTGTTTGTTTGTTGAAGCGGCTGACCCGGGTTCGAAACCCGGCAGCCTCATTTATTTTTTTATTCTCTTATTTTTATTATTTATTAATTATGGTTTAAAATTCTAACAATGTTTATTAATTATGTATTGTTTAAAATTAAAATGAACAATATATACGCAACGAAAATTATAACTGACTATTCGATTAATAAACGAAGCGTGTTTTGGAAACCCGTTTTTCGACGGATGTTACAGGTGCGTAGTCTTGGTTGATGATGAGTGCGCACGGGTTGAGAATTTGACCGACGAAAGAATACTAACCTAAAATAACAACGCGATAACTTGATAAATAAATAACTAACTTTTTGATTAAAAACCTTTGTTTAGATTTTTAAGTTTATTTTTGTGATTTTTATTAATATTTTAAACCTTTGTATTTTAGGTATTTTTAATAAGCTTTTCTTTTAATATAACTATAAAATAAATAAATAATTTATATAAAATAATAAAAAAATATTTGTCAGTCTGACATGCTGACTGTCAGACCGGTTCGCTAGGGGGGGTTGGTATGCGCGTGTATAGAGTCGAACCCGGGACCTCACGTTCACGTGCACGCAACTTTTCCAACTGAGCTACGTGTCTAACCCGACATATTCTGGATTTTAATTATATTTATACACACTTTAGATTATTTCTAATTTAATTAAATTTACAAAAAGGTTTCAGTAATCCGACCGGTGCGTGCCAAAGTGCTCGAACCCGAGACCTTGACGGTGTGATGCACCCAGCCCAACCAACTGGGCTGGGTGTCTAACCCGGCTATACATGCATTTTAATTATACTTATATGCTAAACAAGTTTACACAGAAAAGGTGAATTTAAGAAGGGTTTTAAAATGTCAGGCCGGTGAGAGGGCGTGGACTCGAACTCGGGATTACGCGTATATAATGCACACAGTCCACCGTTGGACTGTGTGTCTAACCTGTTTAAAACACACGTTTTAATTATACTAATAAGTTAACGGTTATAGTTCATCTTCTCCGACGAGTATGATTTCGAATCAGAACCCGACATTCCTCAGATTATTATGAATTTCATTAGTATGATATGAACATAAAAGAAGGAAGATTAGGGATTTATACCACTGATGTCACTGGATCTTGGCTTATCTTCCGGTGGTTAAATTCCGACGACAAAACTGTGGCTCCGGCGAGACAGAGGAGGGGTGTTTTAGCAGAGTTATCTTGAGGTTAGAAGTGAAAAGGAGAGAGCGAGTTTAACAATGAGGGGTTCGATTAGTATTTATAGGCCTGTAAAAGGGGTTGCTTGAATTCTGAATTCGGAAACCGAATTGAGTGATTGATTGCTCGCGATTTGGATTGATTGGTTCTATATTTGGGAAGAGTTTACGCGGACAAACAGTTGGTTCTTACCAGATTCCAGAAACAGAGACATGGTCGGCGGTTTTCCTGATTTGAACTTGCAGGAAAATATCACTCGGGTTCATATATATATATATATATAAGATTATTCGAATATCTTAACAAAAGGCGCGCGTGTCTCGGTGGTGCTTCTTGTGTGTGTTTACCCGAGCGACCCGGGTTCGATTCCCGGTTCACCTATTTCCTTCAATTAATTTTTTTATTAACCTTTTTAATTATTTATTAAGAATAAATATTTATTATATAATTGATTATTTATTATATTATTTCATTAAGATTATTTTAAACATTAATTATTATTACTTATATAAGAAATAATTAAACAATAATGAAAATAACCGAACGACAAGAATAAATACACTTTGATTGATAATTTGGGGCGGGCTTTCGAAACCCGATTTATACAAATGTTACAGTGAAAACATAAATTTTCTTTTAGTATATGCATTTGATAATAATATTTACATTTCGTATGTTGTGAAGTATATACATATAAGTGTATAAGTATTATACAGTTATTATTAATTTATGATAAAACTTATATGTATGTAATGCACATTTTTAATTTATAATAGTTGTTGTATAAATAAAATTATATAATAATTATAATAGGAAAAAATATATTTAGAAATCCCAACGTATATCTTTTAACAAACTAATGGGTATACCCGATACCCGATGGGTAATTACCCGAAAAATACCGACGGGTATTGGGTCGGGTATGGAACACAGTTTTATAACCGGGTATGGGTATGGGATTACCAATACCTAGGCCTGTAAACGAACAGAACGAACACGAACATAGGCATGTTCGGGTTTGTTCATTTAGCTTTAGCCGAACACGGACACGGACACAAACATATAATCGAACACATTTTTTTTGTTCGTGTTCGTTCATTAAGAAATCCGACATGTTCGTGTTCGTTTATGATCGTTCGTTCATTTAAAGCCTAAACGAACAGTTAACGAACATAAACGAACACAAACGAACATAAACAAAAAAATTAACTGAGCATATTTGAATAAACATAAATTAACATGATTGAACAAACATAAATGAACACAAATGAACGTAATTGAACAAATATAAACAAACACAATTTAACATTAGTGAACACAAACAAACAAATCTAATATATTAAAGTTCATCCGAAAACACATATAAATTAGGGTTCATAGATATGCTAATTAGTTATATTTATATAAGTAGTTAAAAACCTAATATTTATATATTTACTAAAATTTAAACGAACGTTCACGAACATAAATGAACGAACACAAGGTGTGTTCATGTTCGTTCGTTTAATTACACGAACACATTTTTTGTTCATGTTCGTTCGTTTATTAAATAAATGAACATAAACGAACTTCTCGCCGAACAAGTTCACGAACAGTTCATGAACGTTCGGTTCGTTTACAGGCCTACCAATACCCGAACCAAACCCGACCCATTTCCATCCCTACCCACTGTGGTAAAACCTGGTTTGGCTCAGTTTTGAACTGGCCACCCACAAAGAGGCCTAGTTCTAAACTTTATTGCCACTACACAAATGTCATTTAAAATGTGATGCTAATAGGACTTGAACTTGAGACTTTAAGAAAAAAATCAAGTGACTAACCCCTAGATTAACTTGTGAGGACAAAATAAATGCTTTATTATCTTGACAAGACATATACATTTATGATGTTTTTAATATGTATTCAAGATATATGGTTCATAATAAAGTATAAAGATAATTATAACATTAATTCTATCCTTGGCATGTTTGAACTACAAAAATTTGGTTCTGTATTAATTTTTTACTCTTTTTTAATGGCAAACAAAAGCTTTATCCAGTTGGTTCACATGTCAACAAATAAGTGTTTGCTTCACATGTCATATCTCTTTTATCTCTTCTATTTAAAAATCAACATGTCACATCTTTTCTCTCTCTTCTATTTAAAATTCAACATAAGACATCTATTGAGTCGTGATTTTTGGGTAAGTTCGTCTGGTAAGATCCTCAAATTTCGTAAACTCAATATCGGGGTGTCGAGGGCGTAAAAAGATATTTGGCGAAAAGAAGATTTTGTAAAAATAAAACATTTTTGTTTGGCGTAAAATATTTTTTTTGCAAAGAATTTTAAACCGGTAAAAAAATTGTTCTTTTGTAAAAAAAAATTGTTTTAAAGTTTAAAACCACGAGTAAAAAAAGTTTTAAAGCCGCGCGTAAAAAAAGTTTAAAACCGGCGCGTAAAAAAGTTTAAACCCGCGCGTAAAAAAGTTTAACGCGTAAAATAGTTTTAAACCGGCGCGTAAAAAAGTTTTAAACCATCACGTAAAAAAGGTTTAAAACCGCGCGTAAAAAAAGTTGAAAACCGGCGCGTAAAAAAAGTTTAAAACCGATGCGTAAAAAAAGTTTAAAACCGCGCTTAAAAAAGTTTCTAAAACCGCGCGTAAAAAGTTTGAACCGCGCGTAAAGAAAGTTTAAAACCGCGCGTGAAAAAAATTTGAAACCGCTCGTAAAAAAAGTTTAAAACAGGCGCGCAAAGAGAATTTTAAACCGGCACGTTAAAAAGTTTAAAACCGCGCGTAAAAAAGTTTTAAACCGGCGCATAAAAAAATTTCTAAACCGGCGCTTAAAAAGGTTTAAAACCGCGCGTAAATTTTCTTTTAAACCGCCACGCAAAAAAAGTTTAAAATCGGGCGTAAAAAAAATTGAACCCGCGCGTAAAAATGTTTTAAACGGCGCGCAAAAAACGTTTGAACCCCTACGTAAAATAATTTTTCTTACTGGATGATTCAAAAATAATGTTAATTAAATCACAAACATTAATTAAAGCACAATGATTACAACTTTAATTACTAATCATTAAAGAGTTTAGTAAAAATATCAATTTACCACTATTCCGCAAAAAACAAAAACTCATTAATTAAAGCAAAATGATTACAACTACTTTATTGCCTTTTAATCTCATCCATTAAAAAACTTTTGGTCAATGACTTATATTGGTTCCTACGGTTATCACAACTCAAGGTGGTTCTCATTTTACCCATCCCATATATATATATATATATATATATATATATATATATATATATATATATATATATATATGGGATGGGTAAAATGAGAACCACCTTGAGTTGTGAGAACCATAGGAACCAATACTAACCATTGATCAAACTTGTTTGGATGTATAAGATTAAAAGATAATAAAGTAAAGTAATGATTGTGTTTTAATTAATAAGATTTTGTTTTTTAGTTAGAAAAAGGAAATTAGGTCTTTTACTATATCCATTAATGATTGGTTTATTAATCTGATTTATTTAATGTGATTAATTTAATATAATTTGATTAAAAATTTTACATTAATTCTTAAAAAAACTTTGATTTAACTTTTTAAATAAAATTTAATAAGTCAAAAAATAATATAATTGAATTAATTTGATTTACTGAAATTTTTAGAGTAAAATTTAATTAATCAAAAAATTAATAATATATGTTATTTAGAGTAAAAAATTTTACGCGCGGTTTTAATAAAAAAAATTTTTGCGCGGTTTTAAAATTTTTTTACGCGGCCGACGTAAAAACTTTTTACGCGCGGTTTTAAAGTTTTTTTATAAAACTTTTTACACGCGGTTTCAAATCTTTTTACGCGCTGATATAAAAGTTTTTTTCACGCGGTTTTCAACTTTTTTTACGCGCGGTTTTAAACCTTTTTTACGCGCCGTTGTAAAAATTTTGTACGCGCCGTTTAAAAAAATTTTTACGCGTGGTTTTAAACTTTTTTTAGCGCGCGTTTTTAAACTTTTTTCACCTGTTTTAAACTTTTTATGCACTGTTTTAAACTTTTTTACGCGCGGTTTTAAACCTTTTTATGCGCGGTTTTAAAGTTTTTTTGTCTAAAACTTTTTTTACGCGCGGTTTCAAAGTTTTTTTACGTGCCTGTGTAAAAGTTTTTTTTACGCATGGTTTTAAACTTTTTTTACGCGCCAATTTTAAACTTTTTTACGCGCTGTTGTAAAAAAATTTACGCACGGTTTTAAAGTTTTTTTACGATCGGCGTAAAACTTTTTTACCGCGCCGGTATAAAATTTTTTTTACGCGCGGTTTTAAACATTTTTTATACGCCGGTTTTCAACTTTTTTTAAGCGCCGGTTTAGAACTTTTTTAAAGGTTTTCATACGCGCCGGTTTTAAATTTAATATGATTTGATTAATTTTGATTTATTTAAATGTGATTAATTTAATATGATTTGATTAATTTTAAATTTATTTTAATTAATATTTGATCAATTTAAGAGAGAGATGACTGCTTGAAAAGTCTGACAAGACTTTAAAGAGAAGAGTAGATATGACATTTTGATAAAATTACTAAAATAACCTTTAAGATTTAAAATAATAATGGTAGGTGGCATGATCTAATGAGTGGAGAGTGGTTCTTGCGGTTCTCACAACTGAGAGTGGTTCTCCCTTGAACCGAATCCTATATATATATATAATCTCCACCGTTTGCTAAATATAATTTAAATGGTGCACTAGCAAAAGGTTGAAGGTTCAAGACTCATAATGGATAATACTGTAGAATTAGTACATTAGACTGCTGCTAAAAAAATTAGTTAAGGCAAATACAGAATAATCGTTATACACTTTTGTTAAAATAATCATGAAAAATGTAACATCCTAAATTTTAGGCCATACAACTATAAAGCTTTAATATTTTGGTTTAAAATAATTGGTTAAGCTAATATTACATCCTAACTTGTAATATTGGCTTATGAAAAAGAAAACATGTTAATGCTTTGATAGTTTACTTTTGAGAACTTAAATGATTAGAAATAAAACTTGATTCAAAAATTGATTTTGGGATCAGAGGGTGTGTTTGATTAATAAAACAGTAATAAATTTTGGTTTATCAAACTTAAGCATTAGAATAATAAAAACTCAAAACATAACTGTAAGCAAGAAGTCATCATAGATTCTCATATCACTGAATTGATTGTTTATAGACTACTCCCCATCAACATGAAGTCACGATATTTATCTCTTCCAATATAAAAAACTAATACAGATCATGATCTATTTATACACATAGAGAAAATACCAATATCAATTGACATCACTTAAATTATGACCTCTAACAATCTAACTAACTGAGAAGACGCTCAGTTGTTGATCATTCACAAAAGCTTGATACAATACAAAAGACAATACACAGTAAACGATTGTTCTAGTAAAACAACTGTTGTACCAAATAATAGTTGTTCCTTCAATGAGTAGTTCTTCATAGGCACTTTAGTACTTTGTTCTAGAGTTCGTTTGGAACATGACCATGTTAGGATCTGAGGGCATGTTTTGACTAATAAAACAATAGTTCATGTACAACAAGAGTTATGCAACTGTTCCTTCAATAGTTGGTCTAAAACAATTGTCCTATAAAATAATTGTTGTGTATGACGAATCGTTGTTTCTTCAACAACATTTCTTCATATCAACATTTGTTCATATCTTCACGATTGTTTTGTCCCGCACTTCTTATCTTTTATCATTCGTTTCATTAGGTAGAACATTTCTTTCACACTTGGTTTGAATCTTTATTTACACTAAAAACAACTAATCACTTGATTTGAATTTTTATTAATTTACACTGAAAAACAACTGATTATGATAGTTGTTTGGTCTTTGTACATCAGTTCTTTGTAGGGTTCAACAATCTCCATTTGAACTGATGATGCCAAACCATTTATTGTACTTCACTTATATCTCAAAACTTTATCGCTTATCTGTCCCTTGAGTTGTAATTCAAAGCTCAAAGCCAGATTGTTACCTTCTTCTCGTTATAAAGGAAGTTCCAACAAATCCTTTAGATCTTTAAGATTTAGCCCACTGTAATTCATTCCAGTACCAATAATTCTCTGATCTTCCATCTTACCATTCGATTGTGATAACTAATGTTGCTTTATCGCAACTCAAGTTTACAATCTTAGTCTTTGAAAGATCACTATTTACCTCACTCTGAATAAATTTTCATCTTCAGGAAATCAAGATTTTCAACGGACACTTGAAGACATTATACCAACGTATGGCTGCATACGAGCCTTACGTCATAAGTTGAAAACCCTAATATTTTCTTATGTAAGGATCTTGACGGCCACAACTTGGAGGATGACAATTTTACCCTTTAACATACTTTTAGAAGGTATTGGAAGGAGAAAGAAGAGACTTTGAAGGCCATTAACAATACATTTGGTTAGGAGACGTTGCAAAAGTGAAGACTAGAGACGTAAAGTCGTTGCATTGGTTTTATCTATTTGATTTCAGTATGTTTCTGTTATTTTGTCTGTTATTTTATTTCATACTATAATTTGTTTGACCTAATTATGAACATCCTTTAACTTTAGTAAAGTCTTTGATATTTACTCTTATGATGTGTTTGTGTGCATGATTATATTGATGTTATCATGTGATTCATGTGGTTATGTTGATTCTATAATATAGGCCATTGCTTTAAAATTGGTTTTTTTATGTTTCTAGGTTTACGATCTAGGGCTCATGATCTCTAGCGTATGCGAGGTGAATCTATAGGTTTAATTGGTTAATAAAGTGCACTACCTTATGATCAAACTTGAATACAAAAAAAACGGGTTAAGAGCTCGTTAGGGTCTTCCTAAACATTGTTGGTTGGTGTATCGATTTCTCTATTTTAGTGATAAATCAGTCAGTGTGGTAAAGAAAGTAATATCAGAGTCTTGCTCTTTATTTGAAGAGGTTAGTGTGTGTTGATAACACTAATATTCCTTATATAATTAGTACTTCTAGTGAAGGGTTGTTGTTTTTAATGGTAGTATGTCATAGGGTAAACCAACGTCCAATTTGTGGAGCTCTATGTATCAACTTGTCTAGAATGTTTTAACTAGATTCTAGCTTAATTGGAACAACGGTCCTAATCAAAAGCCATTCATCATCTTCATTCATTAGGTAAGGATTTGACACCTAGATAATAAAGTTCTCAAATTGTTGATTTCATCTCATAAATTAGTTTTCTTATTTTCTTTTGTGTTTATCACTCAAAACCCTATTATAGAATGCATATCGTGTCTTGTGGATGATACTTGGTTCTTACCCTACCATATTACCGATATGATAGGTTCACTTGTCTATGTTCTACAGTGATTGGGTATTAATCATTTTTTTTTGTAAAAATAAGAATGCATGAATCTCGTGTTCCTTGAACATACTATTTCGCACGCACAGACACGTACGCGTTTATATATAAATGATTTACTACAGGTGATAACGGCTAACGTTTTATCGACAACGATTCACGTTTTGATGATCTATCTGAACCATTATGATGATTTAAATGGTAACATTTTTATGAATTTCATATCCCCACGTTAATATTTTTAATAACTCGGTTTGAGCATGTATTTATTAAAGAAATGGTGTCAAAAAGGTTTAATTTGACAAATGATAAATAAACAAATCTGGGATTTAATGTGATATCTGCGGGTTTAAGGCTGTTTTGTGTCAAAATGTTATTTGATGATATTTTAGATGATTAATTAACCATGATTTTGGAGTTATTGAATTACTTGATTATGTGAAAGTGTGATTATGATATTATATGATTGTGAAATGCATGCAAAGATTAAATGGTGGTTTTCATATGATTTCAAGTTCCCTCTTTCTAATGATTTTGAATACCTTTAGGATTGATTCATCATGTGTTATGAATTTATCAATAGGAGCAGAAGGGGTTACATGATGAATGTGTGTGGATGCTTGGTTAGATTGATTACACATTAGCAATATGCACATATAAGACTAATTGTAATTCATTCTATGGGCATAATGATGAAGGTAATTTGGGTATGGATGGGTAAGGTTATAGAAATCACCTTGATTTTATGTAAACCGAACATATGATTATATGGTTTGGGGTTGTTTGGTGATACTACAAATAATCAGGTTCTTTAAAGACAAGTAACTAGTAGTGATTAATATATATAGCTTTAAATATGTGTATGCGGAATTTCTTTGATATGCATGGGATGTGTTGTGAATGAGTTGTTTGGAGATGTTATGATTTATAAATGACCCTATTGGTAGGAATTTATGTACATCGCTTAGCATGAAAGATGTGTGGACATGTCTATATGAATAAAGATTATGCGAGTCCAACAGTCCTTTATGCGCCCGCAGGCCATGAGGTTGGACTAACCGATTTGTCATGTGCTTGGCTTGGCCATGTGTTTTAACTTTTTAGATGTAACTTTTTGTACGTTTATGTAATGACGTTTTTATTTTTATTTTCTTCATATAATAGACAACTTAGCTTTTGCTGGGTTGGGGCGTTACATATTGTTCGGCACTACATATTATTATTATTTTTTAGATAGAGTAAATTGCTAAAATCGTCCCTAAGGTTTGAGCATATTTGCCAATTTCATCCAAAACAACTTTTATTGTACCATATTGCCCTTCACTTTTGATTTTTTTGTCAATTTTCGTCTAAAAGTCTAACTTTTTTTTTTGCCAATTCTTCCCTGAGATTTGGATTTTTTTTGTTTTTCATTCAAATATTTGACAAAAATAAAGCAAATTAGACTTTTGAATGAAAATG
This sequence comes from Scalesia atractyloides, assembly GCA_947069175.1. Taxonomy (NCBI): domain Eukaryota; kingdom Viridiplantae; phylum Streptophyta; class Magnoliopsida; order Asterales; family Asteraceae; genus Scalesia; species Scalesia atractyloides. The sequence continues at coordinate 81,426,313 of CAMTDV010000030.1, read as the reverse complement.
AAAAAAAATCTTAAAAATGTAGGATTATTTAGTATAAAAAAAGTTGTGTCGGATGAAATTGGCAAACATACTCAAACCTCAGGGACGATTTTGACAATTTACTCTTTTAGATAATATACATGTCTTTCGGGAAATCATTTTCTAGTCTTCATCATAACCCCCCCCCCCCCCCCCCCCCCCCCCCCCCCCTAATCTAGTAGCGCTAGTCTTCATCCTTTTTCTAAGAATATCTTTGCAATAAATAAAATATTGTAGTCGATTTACTTTCAATGTACTTGTCCTCATCGTAACAATTTTACACCCACGCACACTTTATTACACTTCATTAGGGTATAAACGTGTGGATTATATGTATAAAATAAATGAAATATTAAATACTTAATAATGAAGATTAAGAAATTATTAAACGATAATTTAAGATAAAAATGGAAATACAATGTAGCCAAATAAGGAAATAAAATACATATATTGGACGACTTGTGAATCAAATCCATCTATATAAATAAGGCATTCACTTATTCGTCTTCATGCTGAACACCCATTGTTTTAATGTCTTGGATCAACCTGTCCAAGTTACTATAAGAAGGTCCACCTTCACTAACAGACCCATAGCTAATTTCGCCATACGTTTGGCGGATTCCGTAAACTCATCCTTCCTCACCTCAATTACCTCATTCACAATCCTTTCTACTGTAGTTCGATCACATGTATCCTTCATGTCTAATCCTAGTTTCCACACGGCTTCGACAAATCTACTATTTATTTGTTGATCAGCGAAAAAACGGCCAATTCACCATTGGCACTCCAGCAACAATGCTCTCCAAAGTGGAATTCCACCCGTTATGTGTCAGAAAGGCACCTACAGCTGGGTGGGCTAACACGTCTTCTTGTGGAGCCCACCCAACTAGATACCCTCTTTCTTTTGTACCATTTTCTAACTCACTTGGTAACTCATCATCATCTTTCGATACAAGATCCTTTCGAAAGACTCACAAAAATCGTTTCTTGCTATTGACTAAACCATACCAAAACTCCATAAGTTGGTCCCTAGTTAATGTGGCTATGCTTCCAAAACTCACGTACAACACGGACTTTGGTGGTTGCTGATCGAGCCAACCTATACATGTCTTATCTTCCTCGAACAAGCTATTTGAAGATATGGATATGTTTAAGGATCGGATTTTAGATGAGCATGGAGCGGTCCAATTGTGTAGATATTGGAGCAATGTTTTTGAATATGTGAGACAATAGGCCCTTCAAGGTCATCAAAGGTGTTAAGAATGATCGCATGAGCATCTGGAGACCGGCGTGTCATACTGCTAACCTGTTGGAGGGTACGGTTGCTTAATCCAGAACGACAAAAACTCAAAGATCGCGCCTGCGAAGGAAGCCCTCCATGCCTTTCACATTCACTATTGGTTTGTCCATGTTTGTACCTTCATTTTCATTAGAGATTAAGATTATTATCAATCCTAAGCTTTCAACCATGATTTCTTTGTTCAATAATAATAATATAACTTATAAGTAAATAGATCTAATAAATATGTCTCGACTATCTACGATTAAGCGGTCCAGTGAAAGACATTGGTATTTTGTTTATGAAGAAATGATCAAATACAAAGGATTTTAATTGTAAGAAGGGTAAGAATGATTATATTCCAATGTAAACACAACTAAAAATACTTAAAAAACACACACACAAATATATCTTTTTTCAAAATTCTATTAAAATAATCCTACTTTTTCGTCAGTACTTTTTTTTACTAACGAAAAAGTAGCGTTTTTTATAAACAATATTAAAAAAAAAGAAAATTTTGTGTTTTTTTAGATTTTTAAGGTTTTTTTGGTTTAGTTTTTAGAATTTGGCATGGGTTGGGGGGGGGGGGGGGGGGGGGGGAGGGTAGGTTTTGGGGGTAGGGGTTAGGAGGTATAGTTTTTTTTTTGGGTGGGGTATAGTTTTTGGGCTTTTTGCATATGCATGTGTATTTTCTTTTTCTGTTATGGACAAAATTATACACTTGTCACTCTATGGTTCTTTTTTACACTTTTTATTTTATACTCTTTGTAGAATGACTCAACCATTTGTTTATGTATTATATATGATTGATATTAAGTGAAACAGTATATAATTAGGGTGTCCTACAACAAAAAATATTACTATAAGTTTTAATGGTTGTAAGATAGTTTTTGTACTTTCATTTTCATGATTACTTGATCGGGACTTAAACCTGCAAATTTGTCGGATTCACTGATTAAAACTGGATGATTGCAATGGGATTATATACATGGAATTTCAGTTTGTGGTGTCTAAAGAAGACAAAAGAAAATAGGGGTTGATGATAATGTATACATTTTTTCAGGTTTTTTAGTAATTTGAAACAGATGTATATTTGTCACTATAAAGGACCAAAAATGTGAAGACTAATGAATAGTGATGAATAAATGTGTAATTTTCAGAAAAGTTGAGAATAAAACCGTAATTGGCTTTACCACGTAAACTCACACCCAATCAACCACCTCCACATATGTAGTGTCTACCCCACTGATTATGAAAGAACTTATTAGGGTTATCGAAACCAATGACTAAACTTGAGATTTTTGACCGGAGTCGAATAGTATAAAAGAGTTTCTAATAAAATAGATAAAATCAAGTGTTTAAGTGTTTAAATTATGCGGGTATTTAACAAGGAAGGACTCATTGTTTATTTTATTGAAACTCAAAACAAATATATGAATTTTGAGATTAAAAAGCAAACTCAACAACAAGAGTTTTTGTTGGTTTCCATGCTCACTTTAGTTTTTATAGCTTAGTAAAAACCAAATACAAATGCATCAGCAGAATTCCTAAACGAAATGAGGGGACTTGAAAAAGTGGTGGCCTTAAGCCACCGCTTCACATTTTTTTTAACGGTCAACAGAATTAATTTCGAGCGTTTTCGGTGCATACACCGGACCAAACGGAGTACTCCGAGAGTAACCCGAGTCCACCACCCATCCAGGAAAAACCCGGTAACCTACCCGTCCGAAGACACGACAATGAAATTACGGGTAAAACCCGTTTGGCTCAAGGATTGAACCCAGTTTCCCTGGGTCTCCTATCATTGACCACTAGTACCTCACTTTGCACCAAGTGGGAGTTGAACCTGCATCTCTCAAGAAAAAATGCAAGCCTCTACCACTTGATCTAAAGATCGTTCACAAGCCACCGCTTCACTTAGATGGGGCTAGAGCTACATCAGTGAAAATCGCAATTAAACGATTTAAACTAACAGACGTTAAGCAAGGAAAATTTAAGAAAGCAAATCGTACTAGATGGACTAAACCAGTGAAAATGACGATCCAAAGACCACTGGCTAAATCTAACCTCTTTCATTTCACATGTTTAACATACTAAAAAAAAATCCAAATAGATATACGTGGTCTATAATCATATTTGAGTAGATTTATGCAAATCGATATATGTGGTCTATAATTATAATGGATATATATATACCTTGAAAAGGAAGTTCACCAGAGTTTATTAGATCCGGGATGCTAAAGTAAGCCCAGAAGCACAACCACTAATCGTCCGGAACAAAAAAAGAGGAACTCCAGAACCCTCCACAGCATCAACTGTAAAACTCATAATCCCATCAGCAATGACACAAGTTACCGGGGAATCAAGAACCAGTTTTCTGAGCAACGGTGTGGTCATTTCAGACATACAATCAAACATAATAGTGAGCTTCTCAGCACTGTCCAATGGGCCTTCATAGAGGCCCTGGATTACTGGAACTGGAAACCCAGGTACGAGTTAAGGCGGGTGTGGACATTGGCGTAGCCGTTGAGGCTGCGGTGGTCTTTGGCGGAGATTAAGAAGGTTATGTTGAGACCGGCTGGTAGAAGGAGCTCAGTGAGCTTTAACATGGCGTTGACGTGGCCTTGGGCTGGAAATGGAAAGATAACAACATGTGGTGGTGATGATGGTGGTTTTTGAGCCATGGATACCACCGTAAAGAAATGTGAGCAAGAGATAGTGAGAAACGTATATGGGTGTTTATATCGATTAAATGTATTTTTGAGTTTTTGTTTAAAAGATATTGTTTTATACAACATATATACCACCTACCTATTCAGCTGCAGCGATGGTCCAGTGATACGTATGGACTGATATATGAAAACGTGTGGTAGTCGGCTGGTTTTAAATTCTTATGACAAGACTTATCCTTTTTATATACAAAATAAAAAACAAAACATTTAAAACCATCCATCCACTGATCCACCCCCTTTGTAGACCATGTCAACCGGGGACCTTCCTTGCGGGTGACCACCGTTGCACCCACTGTCAAACCTTAGTCTTCTTCTTTTGCATGGATCGACTTGAATTGAACCGTATAGTGAATCGGTCATCAGGCATTGTCTTTTCATAGTAATTTTTATAGAACAACTAACTCATACATCTACTAACATACTTTTAAATATACACCAATGTTCTGTTCAATTTTAAGACTAGAACCCTTCAATTTTAGGACTAGAACCCTCAACTATTGGAGGAGGATATTTAGGACCAACCTTTGTAGCCCCTCTAGTGTGTCAACCCTATGTTGCCCCAAATAAAATTAACATCATGAATTGAAGTCCTTTCCCTTTTATTTAGGCACAACTGAACGTCACCAGACCCAAATTGAGGGAACCATAGATTGAATTATTACCTTCAAGCACCAAATGAAAGTTGTTAGGAGGGTAAATGGGATTACGATTAAAAACCTTTGTCCACGGACAACCAATTGCTCCACTACCCATAAGTCGATTACTGTAAAATGGTATGAAAGTAATACAAAACAACAAAAAAGCGACAAAACGGTGATCAAAAGTTTTATTGATTTACCCAAACCAAAAAACTCCCAACCAAACCCTAGATCTTACATATGTAAGACCTGTAACAAACAAATACAATACAAGATCAACTGATAGGAAAATCAGTTGATCATAGAAAGAAATCACTAGAATACAAGATCCAACACTGGATCAGATCCTACACAGTATCACCAACAACTCGGATGAACAAGGCTAACGAACGAGAGAATACAGAGATAGTACAAGACCAATAATGCACAAACTGAACCCTAATTTCTTTATATATCTGGAATCTTCAAATGTTTCAAGTCAACCCTCCATGTATCAGCATCACGCACATAAGCCCTTCTTATCAATCAACGTGCACCTCCAACTTTCAGTCATATACACATACACCCCTCAACAACTTATCAGTTATAATAACTAACATAACAATATAACAACTTTGCCAGCCCAACATATATTGAGCCCCATCAGCACCTTTACAAGCCCAAATATTAAATGATCAGTTGCAACATGAATCAATATATTCTATACCACATTTTAACATCCCCCTTGATTCAGGTAGCAAACATATCTTTCATTCCCAACCTTTCACACATATACTTATGTTGAGAAACACTTAAACCTTTTGTAAATATATCTGCAACCTGAACTTCAGTTGCAACTTTAACTGGTTGTATCAATCCACAAGCCACTTTTTCTCTTAAAAAGTGTAAATCAATCTCAAAGTGTTTTGTTCTCTCATGAAAAACTGGATTTAAGGATATTGAAATAGCCGACTTACTATCACAATAAATGTTTACAGGTTAAACATGTTTAACCTTTAATTCATTTAAGACATTTAGTATCCACATAATCTCACAGGTGGCTGAACACATAGCCCTGTATTCTGCCTCTGCTGTGGACCTGGATACTAAACTTCGTTTCTTACTCTTCCATGAGATCAAAGTATCTTTCAAATAAATCCCACACCCAGTAACAGACCTTCTGGTCACAAGACATTTTGCCTAGTAAGAATCTACATACCCTGACAATACCAACTCATCTGGCCTTCTAAACATAACACCTTTTCCAGGTGATATCTTCAAATATCTCAACAACCTCAAAGCAATATTCAAGTGACAAACACAAGGACTATGCATGAATTGACTTAGAAATTGCACAATATAACTTATGTCAGGTCTAGTTAAGGAAAGATATATAAGTTTCCCAATCAACTTTTGAAAACCATTTATATCTTTTAACTTCTGTTGTTCTTTGTCAGCTTTACTAGCAACTAAGTAGCTTTGTTCAATTGGTGTAGACACAGGTTTACACCCTAGATATCCAAACTCATTTAAGAGTTCCGTATGATATTTCCTCTGAGATAAACATATACCCTCATCAGAGTATAACACTTCAATTCACAAAAAAAATATTTTAAGATCCCCAAATCCTTGATCAAAAAATTTTTCACTCAAACATTTTTTAACTTTATCTATTTCAGTTCTAATATTTCCTATGATCACTATATCATCTACATAAACTAATAACACCAAAAACACATTTTCCTTATTTAAAATGAACAAGGAGTGATCACAGACACTTTGAACAAAGCCCATGTCAAGCAAAACAGCAGTTAGTTTTTCATTCCACTTTCTAGGTGCTTGTTTCAACCCATACAAGGACTTCACTAATTTACAAACTTTATTGATATCATTATTATAATACCCTTGTGGCAATGTCATGTAAACATCCTCATCTAAAGACCCATATAAGAAAGCATTTTTTATGTCTAAGCTGAAATGAAGACCAATTGTTATTCACTGCTAGTTTAATAACCATTCTAACAGTTATCATTTTTACAACAGGAGAGAAAGTTTCACTAAAATCAATCCCTTCTATCCGGTTAAAACCTTTTGCTACTAGCATGGCCTTAAACCTCTCTACCTTACCATTAGCTTTGTATTTTACCTTATAAACCCATTTACATCCTATGGGTTTTCTTCCTTTAGGAATATCTACTACAATCCATGTATTATTTCTATACAAGGCCTCCATCTCTTTGTTCATTGCATCTACCCATCTAGCATCTTTTATAGCTTCACTATAACATGAAGGTTCAACATTTTTATTTAAAGAAGCCACAAAACACATGTTTTCAAAAGACAAATTTGCATAGTTAACCACTTTTTTGTACCATACTTTACTTTTCCTTCTACAACATAATCTTCAAACCTCCTAGGAAATACACCACCCCTAAATGACTTTCTAACACTAGGGCCCTTAGATGGGTTGATCTTATCACTTGACCTTCCAGTGTCCTCTACCCTGCCTATGTTACTCTGCTCACTACTACTCAATTGCTCCCTGTAAATGGCATGAAATGGAAAGAAAAGAAATATGAATTGTATTGATATAAAAGTGTATATTTACAAATGAGAATAACCATCTATTTATAGGGAAAATAAGGGACCAACTAATAAATAATAATTACATGTGGGGACACCTATAATTGCATATAGGGACACCTATAATTGCATGCAAAGACATATATAATTGTAGTTAGGGACCTCTAGTTAACAACTAGGTCCTTCAACTATTTACAACTAACACTCCTCCTCAAGTTGGAGCATAGATGTTAATCATTCCCAACTTGTTACATATGAAGTCTATTTGTGTCTTGCGGAGTGGTTTTGTAAAGATATCTGCTAGTTTGAATTCCGTTTTCACATGAATTGGCTGAATAGATGGAGGATCCCTTTGAGTGCTGACTATCTGATCTCTGATTAGGTGACAATCAACCTCAATATGTTTAGTTCTCTCATGGAATACTTGATTTTTTGGCTATATGTATAGCGGATTGATTATCACAGTATAATTGCATCAAGTTTTCAGAGATAACCCCGAGTTCTCTGATAAGACGACGAACCCATATCATCTCTGATGTAACATCTGCCATAGCTCTGTACTCTGATTAGGCACTTGATCTGGATACGATATGTTGCTTCTTACTCTTCCACGAAACAAGGTTTCCTCCAACAAAAACACAATACCCGGTGGTGGATCGACAAGAAATAGGACAACCTGCCCAGTCTGCATCTGATAATCCAGATATACGTCGATCTCCATCTTCTGTAAAAGCACCTACACGACAATGACCCTGATCAGAATACAATATCCCTAGACCTGGTGTTGTCTTGAGATATCGTAAAACTCGAAGAGCAGCATCCCAGTGTCCAGTGTATGGAGTGGCCATGAATTGACTTAGGACACTGACGACAAATGATATATCTGGACGTGTAACTGTTAAATAATTAAGCTTTCCAACCAATCGTTTGTATCGTTCGGGATCCTTCAATGGACTCCCATCCTCTGGAAAGAGCTTCCTTGTAGGAAGCATGGGACTATCAACCGGTTTGCAACCCAATAAGCCACACTCAGTTAACATATCAAGAACATACTTCCGCTGAGAAAGAAGTATTCCTTGTGGGGAACGAGATACTTCTATGCCAAGGAAGTACCAAAGTCGATCTAAGTCGCTAATCTGAAACTGAGACTGGAGGAACTGTTTGAGCTTGGTAATCCCATCTTCATCATCCACTGTAATTATGATATCATCCACATAAACAACTAGAATAATCATTCGGCCCTGATGATGTCTAAATAATATAGAGTGATCATATGCTCTACGAACCATCCCAAACTCTCCCATAACACTAGAGAAACGGCCGAACCATGCCCTTGGAGATTGTTTGAGACCATATAGAGAATGACGTAGTCTGCATACTTTTGAGGCCTCCTCCTCAACAATAAACCCAGGTGGCTGCTCCATATAAACCTCCTCCTCAAGAACACCATTGAGAAAGGCGTTCTTGACATCAAGCTGGTGGAGCGGCCAATGATGAATTACAGCAAGAGCAATACAAATACGCACAGAGGGCATCTTGGCAACCGGGGAGAAAGTCTCGTCATAATCAATACCATAAGCTTGAGAGTAACCTTTTGCTACTAGACAAGCTTTCAGATGATGTCGCGAACCATCATGGTTAAGTTTAACTGTGAAAACCCAACGACAACCAACAACACGCTTACCAGGAGGAAGCGGTTCAAGATACCAAGTCTGATTGGCCCGCAAGTCTCCAATCTCGTCTTCCATGGCTTGACGCCATCCTGGGTGAGCCAGAGCTGTCATCTCATTCTTGGGAATCGGGTAGGAATCTAGGGAAGTGGTAAAGGCATGAGACTCGTTAGAGAGATGAGCGTAGGCAACGTAATCCTGAATGGGATAACGAGTGGGGCATCTGGTTCCCTGCGGAAGGCAATAGGGATATCGGGATATGGTGCACCCGGAGGGTCGTAAGTAGGGGTACCTGAGGTGGTATCTGGCAAGGGTGTGTCAAGCTCGGTCATGGCAGGTGGAGTTGAGGACGTATCAGAGACATGGGTAGGCTGGGGATCAAGGGTCGTTGAGGCCTGATCCTTACCTTGCCGAGAATAGGCGAAGAGTAATGGCGGAGGATCTGTCGGAAGGCCCGAAGCTGTAGGAGTTGGAACTGTGGTGTCTGAAATTGGAGGGGTAGATGGAATAGATGACACATGAAAGGTAGGGATGATGTGAGCTCTGGTATATCAGGATCAGGAAATAGGTCAGAAACTGGAATGATAACTTATGGAAAGAAAGGACACAGGGGATCAAAAGTGACGTCATCACTGGTAAAGTATCGGCGAAGGGAAGGACTATAACACCGATAAATCCAAATGAACTAAATCACCTACAGACTTACTTTTATGTTCACTGAGTGGAAATGGAACTCTTAACTTGTTTAGCTCTATGACATACTTTACATGGACCATGGTCAATATTATTAACATCAAGATTTTTCTTTAACACAACTAGAACATGATCTCAAGGATGTCCTAACCTACTATGCCACATACTAGATTTAACAAAATTGTTAAAGCAAACATTTACAGAATTACCATGTCTACCAACAAAATACAATCCATTATCCTGACTACCAATCATCAGGACTCTCATTGACTTGGAATCCTGTAACACACAATCACTCTCATTAAAAACTACAGAAACCTGATTATCTCTACCAATCCTATAGACAGACAGTAAGTTGACACTATATCCTGGAACAACAAAAACATCTTTTAAAACAATATTGGCAGTTAATTTTGTATCACCAATTTTTAACACTTTAACACTAGTCCCATTTGGATGTCCAAATTTAAGATCATACTCAGACACATCAACCACATTAAACATTTCACTATCATTATTAACCATATGCTGACTAGCACCAAAATCTACAATCGAACTAAGACTACTACTGAACACAACATGACTTGAACAACTAACAAAATTATTTAAACAAACAGACTCACCTCCTGTATTAGAACTCTGAGAATCTCCTCTACTTTTTTCACCAACCAGGTTTAACAACTTGGTTATCTGCTTAGATGTAAAAGGCAGACTAGATGTACCAACAGTAGCAGATGACCCAACAACACCACCATATTTGTTACCATTACTACTAACATTGCTCCTAAAGGACTGACTACTAGATGAATTATTATTTCTTCTTTTAAAACATGGGGAATACCCTATTATTTCAAAGCATCTGTCGACAGTATGATCTAACATATTGCAATGTGTACAATTTTAGATTTGGGTTAGGTCCCCTAGTCATTTTCCTTCTTGAGTCAAAGTTTTGATTAGATTTAGAAGCAAAGGACACACTCTGTGTTTTAGAACCACCACTAGATAATCTATGTGACTCTTCCCTAGAGACAATGGAAAAAGCCACCTTAACTGAAGGAATTGGTTCCCTGGTCAATAGATTTGTTCTCATAGGCTGATATATCATCTAGACCCATGAGAAATTGCATTAACTTTAATAAGCATTGAAAAATCAGTATAATCCTTTGCATCTTGACAAGAACATGAAGGCAACCGAAGCATAGCATCCAGTTGTTCCACATTGTTGTCAATCTGCTGTAGTACTCAGCAACTGTACTATCATTTTATGAGATGCTATTTGTTTTTTAATACAAATCATATACAACAGACCCATCAACTTTGTAAAAAGACTCTTTAAGATCATCCCAAACCGCTGAGGCCAATTTAGAAAAAAAAAACTTGACCAAGAAACAATTCCTCAGATATAGAGTTTAACAACCAAGTTAGAACATCCCACTGATTAGCAAGTACCACATCATCCTCTGATTTAACACATTTACCATCAATAAAACCATACTTGTTCTTAGCTTCTAAATCAAGTTTCATAGCACTAGACCAGACATCATAATTCTTAGTACCCTTTAGTTTTACACTAACAATAGTTAAGGCAGATGAATCACTTGGATGTAAATAAAGAGGGTCTCCTAAACCAAGTATGCTAATCTTGGTCTGTGAAGAACTAGCTACATCATCACCCATATTGAATACTATCACACAAAATAACCAGACAGTAACACTAAATCAATCAAGACAAAAGAAACACACCCTACAAACTGTGTCAGAGGCCAGATTCCTGGTTCATCACCCTAAAGGTGTCAGGACAAGCATAACACAGAAGCACTACCTTAATACACAATCAACCAATACTACAATCAAACAAACAAACCGGTCCTCACTACCCCGGCATCAACTATATCAACAACAGTAAACAATAAGAGAGATACAATCTTAAAACTGCGTTTAACTCCCTCCAAATCTGAGTCTATAACCTTCTAGGGTTATAAACACAGATTAGCAGCAGAAATCACAAACCACCTTCTGGTTAATTTTCCCTGAAACTTTCTATGAGTTTCAGAGACCAACACAGAGAAGTAATAACACTCAGAGGGGGGAAATCCTCGATCAAGATCCACAAACCCTAACTAGGGTTTCCGTCACACCAGATCTGCAACGCCATGTTTCCCAAGATCCAGATCCAAGCTGTACTTCAAGAAAAGAATAACACAATGTACACAAAACCTAACACATACAGCGGAAACAACCAAGATCAGTACACAAGAGCTATTCAGAGCTCTGATACCATGTAAAATGGTATGAAAGTAATACAAAACAACAAAGAAGCGACAAAACAGTGACCAAAACTTTTATTGATTTACCCAAAGCAAAAAGCTCCCAACCAAACCCTAGATCTTACTTATGTATGATCTGTAACAAACAAATACAATACAAGATCAACTGATAGGAAAATCAGTTGATCATATAAAGAAATCACCAGAATACAAGATCCAACACTGGATCAGATCCTACACAGGATCACCAACAACTCGGATGAACAAGGCTAACGAACGAGAGAATACAAAGATAATACAAGACAAATAATGCACAAACTGAACCCTAATTTCTTTATATATCTGGAATCTTCAAATGTTTCCAGTCAACCCCCCATGTATCAGCATCACGCACATAAGCCCCTCATATCAATCAACCTGCACCTCCAACTTTCAGTCCAGTACACATAACACCCGTCAACAACTTATCAGTTATAATAACTAACATAACAATAACAACTTTACCAGCCCAACATATATTGAGCCCAATCCTCACATTTACAAGCCCAAATATTAAATGATCAGTTGCAACATGAATCAGTATATTCTATGCCACATTTTAACAATTACCTTTGTTTATTTCATGTGTACTTGGAATTCGTAATATGAATTTTTTTTGGACTTCCTCAACAACGTCCACATTCTAATCGGATCATTACTACTTCCAAAGTGGGGTTGGTAAGATTTCACATAAAGAATAAGGCCGGTGGGTGTAGAGAAATGCTCCCACCACAATAGATCAATAGTGTCAGTAACACGACTACAACGGGCCCAATGGGGGACGCTATCGATGGGTTTGCCAACCCATTAATGAGGGTGACATGAGACAAAAGGGGGCTCATTTAGGTCCCACCATATCTCACTAGGATTAATACGAATGGATCACGTGTACATAGATTGTGCGGAATCCAATCTACGTAAACAAACACAATGAACACAAGGCAGTAAACTACTTTTCTCTTATATTCAAACAGAAAACTCGTATACAAAGTAGTACTCAGTTCACACACACTAGTAAATTGATTTATCCAAAACTCTCTCTACAATTCTACTTTGAAATGTTTCACACACATATATATAATCACATGAATAAGTGCAGGCTAGCTAATTGCCCCAGTTATTGCGTAGTTAGGCTAATTGCGCTTATACTTAGCCACACACACATACATTACAAAACATAAACAAATCAACTAAAACGTATCTAACAAGCTTTTGTGACTTGGAATGCATCTACAGACTACCCCTTGATGATAGCTTGTAGATGTCTTCAATCTCGGTTTACCCAGTTAATTGGTAGTTAACTTCCAACACAAACATCGTTCTTCGCACACAAATCTATAACTCATTTATACTGAAGACCCTGGAACCTCCAATCTGTATGATATTGAATGTCAACCCTCATAAACTTCTTTAAATCATCAAGCGAGAAGTCTATCAGATTGATTGCATCATGGACTCAGACAATATCATCAATCGTGTTTTTTTAGTCATCACAAACTCACCAGTCACATCGTTAACAAACCAACACTTCATATCTTTCAACATATCCAACTAACACCTCTTATGTGGAATCTTCTTCACACATCTTGTCGGCTTGTACACCACCTTGTAAAAACATTCTCCAGTGTCCGAATTAACTTTTGTCTTATCTTTTAACTCTTCTACCCACCCGGAGTTTGATACGATCCCATTTCAACCTCTTTGTTTTTTTTAAATTCCCTATGCACCAATAGCATATGCACTTTGATCTTAGTATATTAGTTCTAACTGCACAAGAGAATGAACCTCCCAATTTGGTAATGAACTCTTATACTTCATCTTAAGTTTGAAGTATTGAACATCGTCTGTTCGTTTAATACGAAAGAGTTTAATCTCACTATCATACATCCAACTTAGGATTATCCTAATATTTTGCTTCTCATATATATAGTTCAGTTTCAATTTCTGAGTCGGAGGTGGTTTTGGAACATTCTTCAACATATTCCTTAGCTGAGACATACAATCTTCAACTGGTTCTTCTGAATCGGGTCAACTGCTTCTAAACGATCTTCAACCGATGCATCTTCAACATCTTCAACTTGATTAATCTCTTGTAACACAGACGACATATTAATCTCCACACCCTGATCATTCTCATAAGTTATCATTGCCTTATCAGTTCTCACCTCAACATCTAACTCCTCATAACTCTCCCAATCTTCCAAAATACTTTCTATAATCTCTCCTTCTTCAAGATCATCATCTTAACTAACAACATCATCCTTTCCCATCCCAATACCCCCCCCCCCCATAACCAGAATCATAAGATTGCAACACACAAGTATCAAGATTTGCTAACGCCTTAATCTTCTAAGATTCTAACCCAATCATATCAACAACTGGTTGTTTATCCGGATTCCTACCAATACGTACCACTAGTGATCCATGCCCACGTTTCGATCATCATCCACGTTCTCTATTTCTACACTTCTTTTATTATTTCAAGTTTTGTATTCATGCATTAGCCACATGTTACCATTCACGATCTCCATTTTTAGCATGGAAGTTATTGCATGATTTCTAGTGTTTAGCAAGAAGTTATTTGTTTGTATATTTATAGTTTAGGTACGTTCATTTTGAGTTAATGAAAAATATTGTTGAAAAGTTCCAGTTTCTTTATCTATCTTTTTTGTAGTCTAACCCACTCAATGGGTCTTGGCAGATTGACCATCTCGAATCGGTCGTACCAATTGGTGCTTTCATTCCCGAAATCACCTCCATCATGACCTCAAAAATTACGTTGTTGCTCAACAAAATGTGGGTTACTATCGAGAAAAACCAACAACGCCTCGTCAAGTTATGCGCTAGCCTCGGTCTACCTCTACCACTTCCACTCACCACTCGGCTGCCACTTAATCCGTTTGCTCCGCCACCCAAACCGTTTGCTCCAAAACCCTTCCTACACCAAATACAATCATCCGCATCCAAAAAATGCACCCATTGTCACCACAAAACTATCCCTAAAACTGCACCCAAACGAACCTATCCTACCACCACAACCGCACCACATACGTTACCCAAACCAACAGCCAAATCTACATCAAAACAAACCTCAAATAGAACCCATCGGCACCCTAAACCAGCCCCCAAAACCACACGTACACCTACCCAACATGGCACTCACAAAATCCGAGTTTCGCCATTGAACAACATAGAACCGAATGCCACCGAATGGCGGGATTGGCGACCTCATGGCACCCATCAAGCCGTTATGTTACAATGGGAGCAAATGCTACTTGAAGACATGAATGGCGGCCACCGTGGCGCTATGTGGAGACCTCTCCGAACACCATTGGAAAAGTTGAATGGCGACCACCATGGAGTAACGCGAAGCTATATACATATTACGTCCTTGAGGACAAGGACGGTTTCGAGTGGTGGGCATTGATACGTACCACTAATGATCCATGCCCATGTTTTGATCATCAACCATGTTCTCTATTTCTACACTTCTTTTATTATTATTTCAAGTTAGTGTATTCATGCATTAGCCACACGTAACCATTCACGATCTCCATTGTATTCATGCATTATTATTTCCTAGCAAGAAGTTATTTGTTTGCATATTTTTAGTTTAGGTACGTTCATTTTGAGTTTAATGAAAAAGATTGTTGAAAAGTTCCAGTTTCTTTATCTATCTTCTTTGGAGTCTAAGCCACTCAACGGGTCTTGTGAGATTGGCCATCTCGAATCGGTCGTATCACCTACCTTCTTGATTTTCTTCAGCAGACCCGTCGTTAGTAGTAGCACTTGTTGATATCACATCAATATTCGAAGTACTTGGATGCTCGCCATCAATTGGTGCTTCAGGATCATTATCTATGTCATGTCTCCTCATTCTCCTAAAGTCGTCTTCTTTACAAGTACCCGTACTATCCCGGAGCATCAAATCACTTCATAAGTTATTTGACTTGTGCTGTTAAATCCTTTTACTTCACCAACCAAAGTCTTCATATTTTGTTCATGATATCTGAAGAGCTTCTTGTACATACCATAATCTTTTTGTCACTTCTCGATCTGAGCAGCTTACGTATAGACCAAATTAGCCAAGAATGTTACTTGAGCTTGAACTATAAATTGATTGATATGGTTACCTTGTTGAAGGGCCCGGTTGAGCCTATTGTGGAGTTGATGGTCTTGGACCTCTTGGAGGTGAAAGGAAATCCGACTCACAGTAGCAAGACTAGGCAGACTTGTGTAACCCATTGATGTAATCGGAGATCCCAAAGGTGTTGAAACTCTAGTGGGATTAACAACCACAGAGTCTGTAACACATAGAAACATTTGTAGTTGTTGAACAAAGTACTAATGGTATGCATATTGTTGTAGCAAAAGACGTGATTACTTGCATTGTTATTGTGAAAACAAGCATTGTTGTTGTAACTAGTGTTGTTGTTGTGAATATGACTATGGCTGCATGAGTTGCAGTTATAGCTAGTGTTTCAGAATCTTGTGTTGCCAACGTGGTTCCCAAATATCTTTGAGGTTTCTTCCCCTGTCTTAAGTCAAATATATCTATATCATCATCATGACCAGACTCAGAACCACTCGGATGCCATGACTTATCACTCTCCGTATCTTCATGAAACAATTGTAATTGCGAGCTAGATTGGGAAGAGGAACCCTTTTCGCTCTAGATTTCTCTACCTTCTCTACATATATTTGACAATTTTTTAAGTTATGTCGTAAAATTATAAATTTGATTATAGGATTAATATCTTTAAACAAAATGTGCCTTATTGGTTAAACTGGTTCGTCCAAATATGTTACAAAGGTACATCTAGTTCATTTACAAAGGTGCATCTAACTATTACAGTGCATCTAGTTTTCCACACCTTAATCGATCTAGTTAGTGAGTTATTTTTTTTAACGGCAAAAAACGACATGCCAACCACCGTGACACCGGGTGTTGTGGCCAAGATCGACTACTCGACCGCCGCCAGCCCCTTTTTAGGCCCAACATGGTAAAACCTCGCCTCCCATCCAAGACGAACCGGCGCCACCCGTATTCGCCCTTCACCTGGATACCGCATAAAATAATGGGCAGAGTGTGAGTCAAACCTAGGCCACAAAAAACATCAAGTTTTTCCCCGACCACTCCACCACTACTTCATTGCCAAATAGTGAGTTATTATGCGTTATTTATTCAAAGGTGTATCCAAGCCAATAGTAGGAAGCGTCCAACTTTCTAGGCCCAATATGACGTGCATTGAGTTTTCATTACGGGGGTCTTTCTATATTACAACTATTGGAATTCCCCTATGCATTGCGGCGGTAGTTTGATCGATACGTTATCGGCACTCGGTATTATAGCCGAAAGAAATAAATCCAAAAAATAAAGTCATGACATGTTAAATAGAATACCAACATGTGTTTTACATAGATTGAAAAAAAAAACAAATACCAGTTTTGTTCGTCACAGTACCGGTACGATACAGATCGCTATAGCTAACGATATAATGAAGATACTTTATTGTGAATACAACTTCGTTTTTAATAAAATTGATATCGGAAACCCTTAAAACAAATACGTGTATAACTACCGAAGTTGTTTAGACGACATCAATTCTGTTCGTCATGGTAAAAAAAACAATTATATTTGACGGGTTCGAATTTTAAAAACCTTGTATCGAAACGTAGATAGATATAAATACCTTGCAACAATATATACTCGAAATTTAATAAGGCATTATATTATAGTATTAAAATAATATCAAAGAGTGTAATACGTCAATGTAAATTAAAAAATAATAATATGATATGTAGCTTTGATAGTATGTACTTTTATGCTTTGCTTTCATGTACATTTCTAGTTACAACATACCGTTTCAGAAAAAAATATTGCGATGCATAGACAAAAATTGTCACGTTGCAACGGCGTATCTTAATGTAATAAAAATTATATGTTTACTATTCACTGTTTTTTGTGTGTATGATACGAGTATCGGAGTCCGCGCTTCGCTGCGGGATTGTAGTAGGGTATTGCCAATGATGTATTTGTTACATGATATATCGATAAATTATTATATACAATGCAAAGTTTAATCTAAACGGTGGTAAAATGATAATTAAATTTTTTATCTTGTATATTGAAATGTTAATATAGATTATGTAGTCTTAATCTAACAATGGTAAAGATAAGCAAGCAACGTAAATAAGTTAAATAAATAATAAGTAAAATAAAAAAAAAATTATAAAACACATAAAAGAACAATTGTATGTTAAAAAATAATTTGATTAAACTTCAACGCCATATGATGACTCTTTTAAAGTTCAGGGTCGAAACTTAAATCATTTATTAAAAAAATAATTACTATTAAACTTTCGTATAATATATCTATTAAAATTCACCGGTATACGTAAATCGTTTATAAAAACATATTAGAGCTCAGAGTTCTTTTAATAACTTTATTAAAGTTCAAAAACCGAAATGTAAATCAATTAAAAAAAGACAATAATATTGTAGCTCTATAATTATAAATTAAAGTTAAAATGGACCAAATAAGTATTTACTACTACTATTCATAATTGGTTTTGTTAGTGTATATAATGATTTGTATAACACACTATATGGTAGATTTAACTATTCTTGGCCACACTATGCATTTTACTTTTTTTTAGAACATCAATTTTTTTAATAATATTATTATATCTGAGGCTTGAACCGGAGATCTCTAAAATTATATGTTGCAAAAGATTTGTCTTGGCTAATGAATCACCAACACTATCTATTGATGTCTGTGCATTTAAGTATTATAGCACATGACAAGGCTTTCTTAGAGCCAATGACCACAAATTGACCCTAAAACCAACACCAACATATGTTACATGTCCATAATCCCATAATGTTCATACTAATATTCATAAATAAATATTGAGTTCTTTTTTATTTTTTTTAACCAATAAGACGTGAAAGGAAACATTTCAATAATACATAGTGAACCCCTACTAACTAGACTATAAACAAGAAAAGTTTTCCTTCCCACTCCAAACAAGTATCTCATTAACCTCTACCAATTTTGGATGATGATCAAGATGGTACGTTAAAGTGAAAAAGCCATGAGATGACAAAAGCGAAAACCATAGAAGCCAGCAAGATGTTGAGAAACCGATGGCCTTGCCACAAGTTGTGAGCCTCGGATGTTGCCATCGTCTCACTAGGCACTGTGGCTTGTGATCTTGTGGAACCAATTGGTCCATTCCATTGGTCTATCAGCTCAACCTCATCCGCACCAGCAATGTTTCGTGCAATAGATCCACATATCTCACATGTTCTACATTTGTAACACACAAAATAAAAGTTAGAATGAAAACAAATTTATGGAACCATATGTTTCTAATTAAATTTACTAGTCATTATGTGTATTAACACTAATTATTTGTGGTGAGGCTTCAGATATACGCACCCTACACGCTTAATGCACCATCGTATGAGAAAAAGTAAAGATATGATTGACGTAGGAGGGGTACGTCAAGTAAAAACCATAGAAAGAAGGTACCTTTATAACGACCTATTATTTATGAATGTTCCTATTTTTTTATGGGCACTGTTTTTGTTGTTGAATTTTTTTTTTTTTATTAATAAGTTCTAATAAAAAACTTGTCAAGTTACATCAAAACAGAAAGTAGACGAGCAACAAGCTGCCACGCCACCCTTGTCAATCTTTTGCAACATATAATTTTAGAGATCTCCGGTTCAAGCCTCAGATATAATAATATTCTTAAAAAAATTGATGTTCTTAAAAAAAGTAAAATGCATAGTGTGGCCAAGAATAGTTAAATCTACCATATAATGTGTTATACAAATCATTATATACACTAACAAAACCAATTATGAATAGTAGTAGTAAATACTTATTTGGTCCATTTTAACTTTAATTTAAATCTGCCACGCCACCCTCTTCTGAAATGAAACGAGATTAATTTGACCAAAAAATCTGCAGCTGAATCTGTCAATGAACTTAGGATTCCAGCACGGAGGTACTACGACAGTGACAATATGTGTCATCTAATGTATAACTGATTTTTTTTAAATAATCTTTATATCTTTTAATAGTTGCTATTTTGGTTGAGTCAAATCCCACTAGATAACAAGAAACGTGAGGGAAAAGAGTTAAAGAAAGCAAATTCTATCACAGTTAAAGTATGTTCCTGCTACATGTTTCCTCAATATTGGTTACAATGAACTTGTCTTTTTCCATTTGTGTTTATTGTAACCTTTATAAAAGATATACCTATTGTTGATAATTATCCGTTTTTATTATATAAAAAATATATTTATTTTTTTTTGAACGACGACAATTTTATATGATAAAGTTGTTCATCTAAAATTTATTTTTTAAATGTGGTGGACTTATTCGATTTTTTTTATGAAACTATAGCTCCTCTAACCGGTAAAAATATGATAAAGTAATATTCAATGTAGTGAATAAAACTATTTTCATCATGACAAGATGATGTCAATTTGTATTTGACACCAAAATTACGAAGCTATCGCTCCACGTAAACAAAAAAGTATGTGTTAATTATCCATGTCAACAAAAAATAATCTTTTACATGATTTCAAATACATGTATCA
Source organism: Scalesia atractyloides (assembly GCA_947069175.1). Taxonomy (NCBI): domain Eukaryota; kingdom Viridiplantae; phylum Streptophyta; class Magnoliopsida; order Asterales; family Asteraceae; genus Scalesia; species Scalesia atractyloides. The sequence continues at coordinate 81,405,798 of CAMTDV010000030.1, read as the reverse complement.
AATTAAAGTTAAATATATTTTTCATGTTAAATGATTATATGTTTTTTTTACGAAATTAAAATGAAATATATTTTTCATGTTAAATAACTTATGTATTTTTTTTACTATATTAACCCGTAAGTTAACTAGAACTAATTAATGATTCGGCAATTTAGATAAAAAGAAACACCTTGATTTAAAAAAACCGATAACCACTGGAGTTGGTGGTCCAGTAACAAGGCAAAACCTTTATTTAAAAAAAAATAGAGAAAGGTCAACTAAGTTAAACCGACAACCACTGGGGCTGGTAGTTCAGTAATAAGACAAAATGTTTTAAAAAACTTAACTAAATGTGAGGTCTTAGATTCAAGTTTTACAAGCAGCAAGAAATTCGTCGTTTTAAAAAAAGAGTTAGACCGACAACCTTAAAACGTTACAAAAACAGTAATTAAATACATACATATATGGACAAGAAAACAATAAGTTATACAAAGCAAATGCCTAAAGAAATCCAAAGCAGTTATAGAAAAGTTTTAAACAAAGACACAAATATGCCATGGTTACACTGACTCGCAAAACTTAATTCATTGATCTAGATGTTATTTGTTCACATGTTATCATAAAAACACACATGACACAACAACTAGTGTCACTAATTCATACAGTTATTTATCTTTTAATTAAATCAATAAAAAAAATTCATTCCTAATTTTTTTTTCAACTAAATTTTCTTTTAATTTGAATTCTAGTGTTAAAAGTATTTGACTTATATAATCTATTTTCAACAGTTTCTGTTTCCCATTTGGATAAAAACTAGTAAAATTCAATCCTTAAAATAGGGTTTTAGTGCTTAATTACCTGTTGCCCTTAATCTTGAACCAAGCTTCAGCACAATGTTTATGAGCAGCAGCCAGATCATCTTTACAAGAACAACCCGACTCAATTGGAATCCCATAATTTCCAGATTCTTCACTGTTTACATCCAAACTCAAATGACAAATCCTACAATCCTTTTCAACTTTTAACAAATCCACCACCGAGAACTCCGAAACCGAAGATTCCAACCCTACATTCTCTGTGGTAGTAATGCTGCCCGCTTTACTGTCGTCCGATGATCCTGACTGCCGCAGTGTATCATCTCCGCCAACTCCAAGACCATGGCCGGCTTCTATGTCGAATTGGGATTCATTTAAAGATATCATTTTGACTAGAAAGATAGGAGAAGTTGAGCTATATATTTAATATGAATATTTATGTGACAATGAGGGTAACAAAAAAAGGGTTTTGCCTTTCTGTTATGTTATATTAATTCATAACATTGGTTGGGAGCATAGAGAAATATCTAAAAAGCATACACACTGAGTGAAATTTGAAAAACATAATGGTATAAAGGCACAGTGACAGAGATCGAAGAAAGAGGTATTGCAGATAAAGTTTCAACTAATTACACTCCTAATTGTCTAATGGGACCTCACATTTTAGAGTGTCGATGGTAGCAAGGTGGTCAATCTAGTTGACAAAAATGTAAAGCTTATACATTAAAAAGAGGTGTGACCGACAATTTGAAAGTTTGGGCAGCTGGGCAGGTTAAGTATGTATATGCAAGTCAAATTATATCATGTCTAGATAAGTTGATGTGCTTGTAAGACACAAGTACTTATTTTATTCCATAAATCACCTAACGTTGGAACTTGGTTTCTTTATGTTAAATATATATTATCCTTCGATTTTTGTTTTCTTCACAAATAAATTTCTGATCTTAGGTTACACGATTATGTAAACGCAATAACATAATGTGTCATTCTTGTTAGTTTGGGACAGCAACACAAATGTTACATTGTTAGGTGTGAATCTTTTTGTCACACCACTATGGTGTTCGGTGTGCGTACCCTTGTGTACATGACACGGTTCCGTTCAAATATCTCGGATTAACGGTAGGTGCTAATATGAACCGGGTTAATAATTAGGCTCCGGTGTTCGAGATATTCGACTCGCGTCTATCTTTATGGAAAGCTTCACTTTTATCTATTGGCGGAAGATTAACTTTAATCAGATAGGTTCTCGAAAGCCTACCGAATTATTAAGGAGCTAGAAGCTAAAATAAGGAATTTTTTTATGGGGAAGTACAAGCGAAAATAAGAAGGTCCACTGGGTGGCGTGGGATAGAGCTACGACTGCTAAAGAATTGGGGGGGTCAGATTAAGCAGTCTCAAAAATATAAACATCACTTTATTATCGAGAGGATGGTTACGATACAAACCATATTTTCCTACAAACCGTGAGAACAAATCCTAGCACTTTAAAAAAACTAAATTAGCACATACTAAAACAATACATACATAAAAGTGGCACTTCTGAATTATATTAGTACATGAAAATTAATCAAGATAATTGATTTTATCACATATGTGAACACTCTTCTTTATGAAGAATAATAAAGAATTGATTGCTTGTTAGCATAATTATGGGGAGTTAAATCTAATTGATATTATTTAGGTAATTATCATTTCTCTATAATTGGTTGGATGTCACATGACATCTTTTAAATGGTTCTTACACTTTGTATACGAAATGTGGTTTGTATTTGATCATACTCCTTATTATGGGGGGAGGGGGGGGGGGGCTGGAGACTAAAGGATGAACCAGATATCTTTGGACTAAAGTCATAAAGGCGTTGCACACAACCAAAAGTTGTTGGGATTTTATCTCGGCTCGTAAGTGTATGGGGAGGGGGGGATATGGTGTATGATCGCAAAAACTATGTCGAATACTGTCATTCATGGTACGCGTTTAAGAAATTTTTTTAAAGGATTGGTGGGTGAAGGAGATGAGATTATGTTCTAGTTGGATCCTTGGATCATTAATGAACCGTTAAAGGATAGATTTCTGAGTTTATTCCGACTGGAAGCTCAAAAGAGATGTAGTGTCAAAGTGCAGGGTTTGTTCATGGGTCGGGTGTCCAGTGGTGTTGGAATAGTTTCCCTTCGTCTGATGCTGAGTTAGGGGATATGGAGCAGTTAATGGCCTTGTTGGGTTCGGTTTCCCTGGTTAGTAGAAAAGACAGGTGGAGATGGATTGGGGAAGCAGATGGGGTGTTTAGTTTGGGAGCATTGAAGATATTGATGAACTATCGATTGGATAACAATGTTATATACGTGCTGAAGTGGTGCAAATGGATCCCTATCCAATGTAACGTGTTCATTTGGCGTTCCGAGTTGAACAAAATTTCAATCGTCGTTGCCTTAAAAAAGAAGAATATAGGAATCAAAGACACCAAATGCTCGTTGTGTGATTTTGGGGAGGAAATGGTGGAAAACCTTTTCACGTCATGTTAGGTGGCCTTGGTTATCTGTCTCGCATCAGCGTTTGGTGAAAAACTCCCAATCTTTTTAATTTTTTTCCTTCAAGGACCTTTTGGAGTTCCATAACTATATTGGGCGCAGAGACTCGGAAAAGGTTGCTATTCAAGGCATTATAAGGATCGGGTGTTGGAGCATATGGTGATCTTGAAACAATCTCAAGTTCAAAAACAACAAGGTGAAAATTGAAGATATTCTTAGTGAAGTAAAGTTGGTTAGCTTTTTACGGTTTACAAATAGGTCAAAATGGAAGGATGTAACGTAGGAAAATTGGTGCAAGTTTGTAATTATGTAGGTTGCTTTGGTCGCCCCGATTTGGGGTGTGCCATTTTCATTGGAGTTTACGTTTAAAAAAAACTCGTGTTGTGTTGATAAAGTTTCGCGCACTTAGTTACAAGCCTATGTAAACTCGGAAATCTATCCTTTAACGGTTCATTAATGATCCAAGGATCCAACTAGAACAGAATCTCATCCCCGTCACCCACCAATCCTTTAAAAAAATTTCTTAAAGGCGTACCATGAATGACAGTATTCAACATAGGTTTTGAGATCATACACCATATTCCCCCGTAGACTTACGGGCCGGGATAAAATTCAAGCAACGTCTGGTTGTGTGCAATGCCTTTATGACTTTAGTCCAAAGATTATATGGTTCATCCTTTAGTCTCCAGCCCCCCTTCGATAATAAGGAGTAGGATCAAATACAAACCATATTTCGTATACAAAGTGTAAGAACCATTTAAAAGGTGTCATGTGTCATCCAATCAATTATAGAGAAATGATAAAATAATAACCTAAATAATATCAACTATTTGTAAACTAGATTTAAAACACTCATGACGATACAAAGATGATTACAATTCAAAAGAAAACAGGCAATTTTATTAGGCAAATTGGATTTAGATAATCCCAATTTTCTCAATTTGGCCGATAATAATCTCAACTCAGTTATTTGCCGATAATAATCTAAACCGGTACACTTTTGGCCGATAATAGTCCGCCAATGGAGTTAAGTTTTTTTTCGAATTACAAACCGATGTTTTAGGGTTTTGATCAGAACAAGGATACAATTCGATTTATGTAAAACTTACCTCGAAACGGTGCTCCAAACGTATTGATTTTTGTTAATTGGAAGTTTAAACACCTGAATTGAAGCGTTGTTTTCATCGTTTGAGACAGTATTTCGAGGTAAATTTTACATCAATCAGCTCGTATCCCCGTTCAAATAAAAAGCCCTAAAACATCGTTTGTAATTAAAAAAAAAGCTACTTTAAGCTATTTTTAACGCAGACTATTATCGGCCAATTCCGAAAAAAAACCTTAACTACTTTAAGCTATTTTTAACGCAGACTATTATCGGCCAAAAGTGGACTGGTTCGAATTATTATCGGCAAATAACTAAGTTCGGATTATTATCGACAGTTTAGATTATTTAAATTCAATTTTCCGTTAAAAAAAAAAGAAAAAAAGCCCTACAATGTTGCTTGGAACTACCTGTGCAACCCCGTTATTCTAATAATTTATTATTGGAAGTTTGTGAGATAACAATAATTTAATGCAAATTCTGCCTAAATAATGTTATCAGAATTTTAAACATCCTAAATAATTTAATACAAATTTTGTGAGCTTCAAGTATTCTAATACATATTTTGTCTTAAACATCCAATAGGAAAGGAAAGCATTAAAGTTTATTCTTCTGTAAGAAAAGAAAGAAAAGTTAAAGGTAAAGGTAAAATTCACAGTGTGTATGTTAATATACTGCACCAGGAATATGAATAATTGTAAGTCTGTAAAGTCTGCCTTACTCTTTACCTCTCTTTCTAAAAGTGAGTCATACAAATTACAAATTGTTGATAAAAGAAAAATCGGTTTTGTAACTTCACCCTATTTAATCACATTAAAAAAAGGAAGAATGATAAATTTGTACAATAGAATCATGAAAAGAGTTAATTCTTAACTATATATAAATTTTACTTTTGTAAGGTAAATTCATGATAGAATGTTTCAAAACACCAAAATTTATAAGATAGGTTGATTATTAGTAGCAATTTAAGATATGTAAAAATTTAGAAATAAATAGTATGAGCGATATGTCATTAGGTTTGATAATGTTATGAATAATAAACTTATCACTTATGGATGTAATTCATAATTTGGCCTAAATAGAACTTATATGTGTGTGTGTGTATATATTAAAAATTATATATAAACTGAATTCGAATTGAAAATCAAAAAATCGTATTCAATTCAAATTCAATTACTATACTTGAATAAAAATCAACTCGAATTTGAACCTTGATAATCTAATTCGAATCAAGTCGAATGTCGAATTTTTCGAATTCGAATCGAATTCTGAACACCCCTAGCCTGGATGAGTCTCACTTCTAAAAAAAATTGGTTCTTTTGCGATAACCATATTTGTCGGTAATCTGTCAAACTTGCGATAAAATTACATCAAAAAAACTTGTCGCAAAAATTGATACAGTTCCAACGAAAGTCGTTTTAATACATTTTTAACCAAATTACGACAACTTCGTCACACATAAGTTTTTTTAATATTTTTGTTACTATATTTTTGTTAACTTTTGCGGCAAATATAAATTCATTTTTTCTATTTACGACAAAATTTCAACAAATGTACTATTTATTTCGTTTCTATATTAACTTTTGATACAAGAATACCACAAAAAAGATCAAGTTTTATTAACGTCTTCTTTTTATCTCTCCTCTCATCCCTCTAGCTTTCCCGTTCTCCTACCCTCTCTCTTTACAAATCCTCCACACACCATCTCCGTTAGCTAGGAAAGGAAATGAGAGAGAAATCAATACCTACCATGTTTCCAGTAGTAGCTACGGTAAAGGATGCCCTAAATTTTGGTAGATCCATTGGCGATTTGGGTTTCAAGGAAGTTTTTCAGCAATATCGTTTGAAACAAAACCACTTGACACATTGACTTGAAAAGAATGGGATTAGATTTTGGTGGTATGGTGACGGCAATACTTTAAAAATTGCTGACACGTGGGCCAATTGCATGTCGTCACACAAAAAAAAACTGACCTATGATTTATATAATAATAATAATAGCAGCAGTAGTAAATTACATGGATACTCCATGTGGTTTGTTTATTTAAAACCAATGGTAATTTACTTGCGTTTATCAAATATTGTGTACCCCATTACAAATTTGGACTAGGAGTACAAGAGAAAATATAATAGGGATGGCAAATACTTCTGCGTCGGTTGATACACACAAAACCATAACATACAGGGGTTCATTTCAGGCATTGTATCTTAGTTTTATACTTAGTTGTAAAATCAATCCATTATAGTTTTTTTTCTATTTATTTCTTAAATCAATCCATTATAGTTTTTAGTTTTCATTTTTTATGTACTCATGATAAATATTTTCTTTTTCTTTTTTTAATCAACCCTTGTCAAATATAAACCATAAGAATCATCCCAAATACTTTAATTAAACCATGAAATATGATTCATAAAAAAGCTCATCAAATATTAAAATTTCACCCGCTATAAGTTTCAATATCAAATACAAACAGAAATAAAGATGCTTAATAATATCCCATTCAATATCAAATACAAACAGAAATAAAGATGCTTAATAATATCCCATATAACTTCCATTTCTATCTACTAATTGAGTTTCATATTCAATCTCATCTTCTCCTAACACATCATCCAAATCAACATTATTCATCATAGGAATTTGTAGCATTATGTCAATGAAATTCTAAATTTGAATCGTATGTAACATGGTGCGATTGTGGTGGGATATGATCAAAACTGTTAATTTTAGAAAGAAAAAAAACAAGCTTTAAATTTACAAAAACGATATAAACCGATGCAATTGGTTTTCATCTTGGTGACACTTCGCATAAGAGTTACAAACTGCTTTGCGGTGTCATTTCAATATTCCCACCTTTCCGGACCTAGTCCTATCGGACTCTAAACATTGACGAAATGTTTTATGGCATACAGCCATACATAATAAACATAAACATGATCCGTACATTTCTTGACACAATATACGAAAGGTCTGGTCTATTCACACACGCACAAATCTATTTACACACATCAAAGCGCTCCGTTATGGGCAAAACGGGGCGTTTCAATGTAAAGTCAACAGACAAGGACTGTTGACCCTAGTGTGAAATGCCCCGCTATGATCAAAGCGGGGCGCTTTGGGCTGCCAGACTTAATTTGGTGGAATGGGTTAGGTTTTGGTGAAAAAATGGATTGTTGGTTGATTGTTTTTGTTGTATTTGGTTGTGTTATTTTTTGAAAAGTTGTAGATTTTTGTTTTATGTTTACAAAACATTTATATTACAAAGTTGTTTTATTTCTAACAAACATATATTATTTAAAGTTGTTTTTATAAATGTTATCTCATTTTATTTTAATAAATTACCCGAACATATTTAATTAAAACACCGTACGATATGTCGCGAATGAGACGTATGAAATAAGCGCAATCAATCGTTTTATTTCTTACAAACGTATATAATTTAAAGTTGTTTGTATAAATGTTATCCGATTTAATTTTTAATGAATTACACGAACATGTTTAATTAAAACACCGTACGATATGTCGCGAATTAGACGTGTAAAATAAGCGCAAACAATCCACACAAGCATACATAAAAGATCAACTGCATATATACATAAAAAGTCGGTTTGTACATACAAAACAAAACAAAATGTTTAATACAGGAAAAAAAACAATACAAAGTAAATCTACTGATCCTCCGGCTGATCATCCGACGGTGGAGACGGTGGCAGTGGAATCTCCGGCAGTCCCAAATGTGCACTGATAGTGGTGAGCGTTTGGATAATCCACGCCTGTTGTCGCTCAGACCGTCGGAGGCGCCGATCGAAGTCCCTCGCGACCGCCTGTGCAGCTGGAGGCAGGTCGGCGATGACGTGCTGTGGGTACTGCGGCGTGTGTGGAGGCGGCGGCGGTGGTGGCGGGTCACCCTGAGGCTGCTGCTCCTGATCGTAAGGCGGTGGCTGCGGCGGTGGCTGGTCATCCTGGGGCGGTGGCAGACCTAGATGTCACACCCCGACCCGCAGCGGATAAGGTGATCGGGGCATGATTGGGTTATCATCAAAGCTCATGACATTTATTAAGCGTTTCATATTCATTAATACAAATTAAATGGAAATTTACAATAAAGGTTACAACTGTTCTAACTAACAATCTAAACTTCTTGGTTCTCTTCTAAGGCATATCCTATGTTTTCCTTGCTTCAACCTGTTCACCTGTATCATGTGTAAAAGGGATTTTGGATCAACATAATGTTGGCGAGTGAATCCTATGGAAAACATTTGAACAATTTATTTAACTTGATTATGAAATATGTGCACAACCAAACATGAGTAAAAATAGATGTTACTTAATCAACAATCATAAGATGTTAAATGAAACACTCACGAACAATAATGGAACAATTAAAGGCACGCGATGCTCAACTCGTCTCTCACGAGGAACTGAGGGGCCTGATGAATGAATTGCATAAACATGATAATATGAATGACACAACTACAAACAATACAAACTCAATGATATACACATAAACAATAATGAATTTGAATTGAAGCACGCGATGTTCTACTCGTCTCCCACGAGGAACTGATGGGCTTAATGTATGAGTTTCATATAATTTGACATAAGGAATATAAGTAAATCACAACAATAAAAACAATCTAAGTTTAAGTCATGATGTGGTATGGCCCAAGTTTAAATAAATAAATTAGTTATTTTCATAACACATGACACACCCCAAAACGTGTAATTTAAAAGGGGGAATTGTAAGATTCACTCACAGTGGGTGCGTTCGGTTGATGACGTTGAATGCACGCGAAGTGGTTTTAACCACGAGTGAGATTTAACCTAGATAAATCGCATTATGGTTTGGTAAGTAAACGGATTTTATTAAACTATTTTAGTAGGATTGTTGGGTGTATTTTTGTGAGTTTGAGGCTATTTTCTAACCTTAAAAATGTTATTTTTAAATATTTATAATTGATTTTTAATTAAAATAATCAAATAAAAATAATAAAAAAATTTATTTTTTTTTCTGACCGTTGACCGGCCGGTTGACCGTTGACCTGACCGTTGACCGGTTCGATAGCATATTATTGTGCGCTGAGTGAGGCTCGAACCCGAGACCTCTCGTACGCGTGCACGCAGCTCTACCAACTGAGCTACGTGTCTAACCCGTTATATATCTGATTTTAATTATATATATATATTAATTAGATTAAACCGAAATTCATTTTATTTTAAAAAACATTTTAAGCGAAACGGTCATGCACTCCACAGGTCTCGAACCCGGGACCTGTGGTTTAATCCAACACACAGTCCACCGCTGGACTGTGTGTTCAACATGTTATATCATTCGATTTTTATTATACTTAAATACTAATTAGTTATTTCCTTTTCTGCCTTAATTAAAAAGAAGAGATAATTGTCCGAGTCGGTGCTGAAGACCGGACTCGAACTCGTGACCTGTGATATAAACAAACACACAGTCCACCGCTGGACTGTGTGTCTAACTTGGTTATTATTCCGGTTATTAATATACTTAACATATATCTAAGGCGACTCCGGTTCAGTAAACAAAAAAATGGATTTTATTAAGGCAGCGTGTGTGTGACGGGATTCGAAACTTGAGACGTTTTGCGTTTTATATGTGCACACAGTCCACCGCTGGACTGTGTGTCTAACCCGATTAATTTCATGATTTATATTATACTTATATAATACAGAAAAACATCGTCTTCCTCGCTGGAATATAACCAGAGTTCGGAAATCGATTGGTTCAAAGTTTTTATCGGTTTATTAGTGTTTTACAGTTCATTAAGGTGAGATAATTGTGAAAAAGGAAAAGAAATTGGGCGGAGAAGTATACCGACTGGATCCTCTGTTTTCCGGCAGAACTCCGGCGACAGAATTCAACTCCGGCGTCAGGTGTCTTGCAGCAGCGAGTCTTCCGAAAGCTTAAAAAGGGTGTGGGTGACTTCGGTAAAGGTTTAGGGGATTCAGTAAAGCTCAGAGATTAAAAACTCGGTTTTCCGGCGAAAAACAGAAAAGTTCCGGCGAGTGGAATTACGCCGAGAAAAGGTGTGATTTTTGAGCGAAAGTGTTTGTCGTGGGTTGTGGGTGAATTTATAGTGCAAATCGTCAAAGCACTTGGTCTGAATTCCGACTGTATTCACTGATTTAAATTTCCGGCGGTTATAGAAAGGTGTCGCGGACTTCAAACATCGGTTATAACCGATGTATTGTTAATGGTTTACGTTATAACTGAAAGTGGTGTTAAAACTCGCGAGATTTCCGGGATTCTGACGACTGAACCGTTTGGGCGCCGGTTTTGAATTCGTAAAGTCACTTTATGAATTAAATGATTCTATTATTTAACAACCGGAACAAGTGGCGCAGTGGTTTGTGTTATGTGCGATAAGTCATTTCCGGATCGGTACAGACCCGGGTTCGAAACCCGGCAGAAGTAATATATTTTTATTTTGCGATTTTTGACAGTTTTTCAAAAACTAAATATATATTCCCGTATAATAATTGATTACGGATCGTTTAAAAATATTTTGGGCATTTAATTCGCAACGAAATTTTTGACTGAATGTTCGGTTGCTAAACGGAGCGGGTTTGGTAAATCCGTTTTTGACGGATGTTACACTAGAGCCTCAAGCTGAGCCAGGTAAGCCGCCGCCTGGACAACTGGAGGCGCCAGTCTGCCCTCCCTGATCTCGATAACGACGTGGATCACCTCCGGCAACGGCGGCTCTGGCACCCAAACAACCCCATCGCGGCCCTGAAACCGGTAGCCAACGTCAAACTGGTGCAGTATGCCCATGGACGACACTGACACGCGGCCTAATATAGTCGACGGAATGGGCGGGGTCAGAAGCGGATCACTCTCGGGCACGAGCCCTAAAGATCGGTCGATGACGGTGACGTAGCAGGCGCCAAAAAGCCTGCTGCGCTCCTGCTTATGATAAGCAGAAGCATAGTACTCCGCCAAACAGTGAGCCAGCGTGCATGGGTGAGGCCGCAACAGGCAGTACAGGAAAAAAAAGGTCCCCCTTGTTGACCTTGTCCCGGCTGTGAAACCGGGGCACGATCGAGGACGCAATAATGCGATGCAGGTATCTGTATAGGGGGTCTCTGATGGTGGAGGCCTTTTGCGAGGATTTCCCAAAGGGAGCCCTCGCAATAAGCCTCCAGAAACTAATTAGAGTCTGCATGTCCAAGGCTCTAACCCCCTGCGTATATAAATTCGTATCAAGCTCAGGGTTAGTGTACAAACCTGCATGGATGGCGAACTGCCTAAGACTCATCTCAAACTCCTGGTTGGCCAGGCGGAAGGTAACCTCGTTCTGAGGATGGGCCGGGTCCTCCACGTAATCCGTCGGATGCGGCTGGAATACGAATGATGCGATAAACTCAACCGTAAGCTCACGGTACGAATCCTCCGCCGCCCTGGAACAAATGCGCCCACGGAGAATCCAACCCTAAAATCTCCCTCGCCCTAGCGGCCTCCTCGACTGTCTCTAACAAGCCGCAGTCAATCCCGACATGCGCCCCTATCGACATGGCGCGCAACTTCGCGTACCTCTCATGCCTATCGTCATCTGCCGGGAACGCGAGATACGGGTGGTTCCGGGTTGGATCGGCGACCTAATCATCCAAACCCGCATCCATGTCCATGTCGATATCCAAATCATCCATATCCATATCTGTGTTTTAACAATAAACAAACAATTAATAAAAATAACTAAACTATTATTAAACAATTATTAACAACAATAACAAATAATAAACAAATAACTATTAATAATAACTAAAATATTATTAAACAATTATTAATAAAAATAATAACTAATAAACAAATAACTATTAATAATAACTAAACTATTATTAAACAATTATTAATAACAATAATAACTAATAATAAACAAATAACTATTAATAATAAGTAAACTATTATTAAACAATTATTAATAACAATAATAACTAAACAATAAACAAACAATTAATAAATTTAACTAATAATTAAGAAAAAAAACATAGCAAAGCAGGGCGCTTTGGGCCAAGCGTCGCGCTTTGCCTGGTTGTTTTTTACCACAGCGACAGCAGGTCGCCAAATCACACCCAAATCGAATCAATAATCAACATTAAGATGAAATTAAGGGTTTGTATGCATAGAGTAGTGAGAATATTACCTAACGAGACTCGAATCATCGTAAATGGCCTTCAAACGAGATCAAACGAGCCAACTGTGTGTAAATCGCACCTTGAGTGTGTGTTTTTGAATTTTTGTGAGTTTGGGGGTGAGCTACTGCGTTTTGGTTTAAAACGTGGGAACAAAACGCGACGCTTTGGCCTAAACGTGGCGTTTTTGTTTAAAAATTTTCATTTTTAACCCAAACGCCTGCGTTTTGGGTAAAAATTGTAAATTTTTAAACCAAAACGCCCCATTTAGGTCAAAGCGGGGCGCTTTTGGCTTTTTTTATTTTTTTAAATTTAGGTTTAATTCAAAAACACACCTATACATGTCGTAACGTGACGTACTTTGCCATTTCATGTCTTTTTGGGGAGTTTATGGTCTATACGTCAAATGCCGGATAAGTTCGGTCATCTCGGGTGCTGTATTCACGATTTCGTGTGATTCTCTTTTGATTTCACTTGTAGTCCGACATGCAGTATTGCATGTATGCGCGCCATACCGGTTCAGTGCTTTTCGTATTTTGTCGTTAAAAGTTGTATTATAACGTTTACTATCTGTATTATTCGGTTTTGTCACGTATGTTGGTCATACGGTTCGTGTCAGATACATTCGGTTATATCGCGTATTATTGATTCAACGCACACTTGGATTGTAAATGATTCAACGCATGTAATTAAACAAACATAATTATTATTACACCTATTTAACCTACATCTTGAACATATGGCGTTACATTAAGGTTCGGGGGTTTGTACGTAAACATTTCGTATGCGCTGATCTGATCCCTATATAATGTATGCCAAGCTGCTACGCTCTCTGATCTGTTCGCTGTCCACTGGGGGTTTGGTGATGGCATTGAATATCATCCTCCAAGCTCTACATGGATGAAATGCCTACCGTCGACGAACACAACTGCAACCACCTGGTGAGGTTGCTCGGATTCGTCTGGCCGCCCAATAGAGGGAAAATTGTATCGTTCCCACAATTGTCGAAGGTGTGAACAATCACACCGTATCGTTGGGCAATAAGAAACCCTGTCTTAGGCATTGTCATGTAATTTTCGGTACCTGCTCGTCCCACCCCCTCGAAATCGATCCGTCTGACTAGCGCATCAGAATGTCCTATGTTTTCCGGATCGAAAACCTGCTTCCAAAGTGATTCATTCATACTAACTCCATTATAAGTTGTTTCCGGATAGTCAAATACTTTGATTGTTTCATTCCTAACCTAACAGCTACCGATCGACTGCTTGTCAGAGAATTTCTTCTTGCTATTCTTGTTAATATTTTGTTGAATATAGAACCGACAAAGATACTTCTGCGCTTTTGGAAAAACTTGTTCACACGCGTTAATTAGCGCAAAGTCCCTATCTGTTAAAATCACGCGCGGCTCCATACAGTCTACCAACATAGACTTGTTCCTCTGCAGCACCCATAGGTAGTTCTCTAACTTCTCAGCGGAAATTACCGCACTAGCAGCCGTAAACGATTTGTTTGTCGACGTCATGCCTATGACCTGAACAAACGGCAGGTTGTACATGTTCGTTTGTAGGTGGCGTCAATCATTAGCACATGCGGGAAGGCACACCACATAGTGAATGATTTTTTGTGAACAAAGAAGACATCTTCAACTGCGTTTGATATCTCATTCGTGCGCATGTAATAAGTGTAATCTTTTTCGTGAAGAATGTTTTCAATTTTTTGCATAGGAGACTTACCGACATTTTATCTGGCGTTGATATTCTAAACAGCGTTGTGTATATCTTTCGGAATAAGCTTTCTATCCGGATTGTTTTTCGTCAGCGTTCGCCAGATACTGCGGTTGGGAATATCTTGCTCCGCCAGCTGCTGTACCATTCTTTTATCATCCGAAAAAGCCTTCTCGCATATGCGTGACCTTCTAGGTTTTCGATAGGAGTATGGTTGTGCTTCGCCTTCGTCACCTCGATCCTCCAAACACTTCTGTTTAATTCCGAAAACCCGATCATCTCGAACGGGCAGCCTATTTTCTTGCTACCCATTTTCCTCTGTGTAGCTATACTCTTATGCTCCCCACCAAGAGTGCATTGAAACCAAATCTTGTAATTCTTTCCTCTTTTATTCGACCTCTTGATCACAATGAGGTAACCATTGTCTTTTGCCGTGTCTTGTACCCAACGCACCAGCTCTTTACGTGATGAAAATTTTGCGTTGTATCAAACGAAAATGTAACCGGGTAACAACCTTCCTCGTCAACTGACACATCCTCCTGCTCACCATCATCACCGAGTTCCGAATAGACTTGATGTTCAAAGCTCTGCTCACAACCGTAACCGAAGTCGGGATAGTTTGGAAGACCATAAGAATATTCAGCCTCAGGATACGCTTCGCCTTCGTATCCGTAATTCGAATAACCTTGTTGTGCGTACGGGTCCTCCACAGGGATATTCAAATCCAGCTCCACCGTGTTATCCCGATAACGAATGCCAGATACAACCTCCTCCTCCCTCAAGTTGGACAAGACCGGTTTCTCATACGAGTCAGAAATAGTGGTCCCCTCGTAAGAATCAGGAACAACTGACTCGTTAGAATATTCATCGAAAAGATAGTTGCTTAACCACGACATCGTTTTTTGAACCTTCTGCACTAATACAGCATAACCGTGCGTTATTTTGAAGAAATACAAGTAAAACAGAAAACCCCTCGTATGTCTAGAAACAATATAATGAGTTTTAGAAATCTAATGCATTAACTCTTCTGCCGGGCAAGCTTTAAAGGCAAACATTTGGGTCGAAGCGACGGCTTTGGCCAAAGCGCGGCGCTTAGGGTTCACGGGACAACATCATACCTGGTCAAACCTCGTATCACCTTTATGTCACTCAGACATCAGTCACTTCACCTTTTGTCTGGTAAAGTTACCCTAAACGCCCCGCTTTGGTCAAAGCGGGGCACTTTGGGGTGTGAAAATAAGGTGGAGTGTGTTTAATTAGCAAGTTCCTATACGAAATACATAAAACAATGAAAATACTTTGGACTTAGCCCATTTACTTGATTAAACGGGCAACATGGCTGACACTAGTGTGATTCCTCCTAGGATCATTTATAATGGATCCTTTATATATAGCTGGTTATTTATATTATAAGAAATGGTTGTGAGTGATTTTGGGTGGAGAAGAAGGAAAATGTTACTGTTTATCTAAAAATACATGGGGAACATTGTTCACCTCTATAAAAAAATTTAGAGTAAGCTTCGATTTGCTCCCTGTGGTTTGGTCGTTTTAACAGTTTTGCCCCAATCCTTTAAAAATAGCCATTTTACTCCCTAATCTATAAAGCTTATCTCTGTTTCACTCCCCACCTCTAACACCATCCAATTCAACTGTTAAATCCTGGTCACATGCCACTTACATGAGAGGCATTTTAGTCTTTTCCGACTTAAACTTATTAATTTCCTTATTTTATTATTTAACTATTTATTATTAATGCCTAAAATTCATTCTTTAATCAAAAACAAAAAAAAACATAATTAATTATTTACTAATTTATATGTATACATTTCAACCCAATTTACACCCTGTCGTTCTCTATCTCTCTCTCTAACTTTTGTAACATCCACCACCACCAACACCGCCATGAGACACCACCATCGCCACCACCGCCCATCCCACCAGCTTTCTTGAATCAACGATGACAAGTTATTGATGGCTAAACCATAACAGTTTGAAGAAGTGTTGGTGGTATCCACTTGCTGCCACCGTAAACTCCGGCTAACCTCGTCGCCGGTTCAAAAACTGCCTATTGGACCATCGCCATCAGCCGCTAATATCACCAAACTAGGTAAGCTTCATATTCAATCTTCAAACTGGAACATAAATCGGGGTAAGGGGCGGCTAGGGTTTCCACGCGAACCACGTTGATGATGACGATGGGGATTTAGGTTCCGGTGAGGTGGTGTCCTATGACGGGGTGACGGTGGCGGTTCTGATGACAAACTTGTGAGGTGGTTGTAGTGGTTGTTAGAGAGAGGATAGATGAGAGTCCTGCAGAGGTTGGGGTTATGCGGGGGTGTTGGAAGTGAAGGTTGCAAGTGGTGGTGTGGGGATCAGATCTGCAATGGTGGTGTGCACAATACCGAACGGAGACAGTAGTGGTGGTGGTCGGTAGGTGATGGTGGTGGTGGGTGGTGTCGGCAGGTGGTGGTTACTGGGGTGGTGGGTAGTGTCGATGTTGACTGGTGGTGATTAGTGGGTGGTGTCGGCAGGTGGTGGTTAGCGGTGGTCAGTAGATGGTGGTGGTGGTGGTGCGGGATGGTGGGGAGGTTGTTGATGGTAAGGCTGGAATTATGGAGGAGTGGGAGCATGAAGAGAGAGAAAATAGAGAGAGAAGAGACTGTATATCTATATCTGTTTTACATATGTATCATTTATATATAATAAGAAACTATCTAAAATCTAAAAAGACTAAAATGCCCCTCGTGTTAGGGGCATGTGACCAGGATTTAATAGTTGAATTGGATGGCGTTAGAGGCGGGAGTGAAACAGAGATAAGCTTTATAGATCACGGAGTAAAATGGCTATTTTTATACGATTGGGGCAAAACCGTTAAAACGATCAAACCACAGGGAGCAAAACGGAAGTTTACTAAAAAAATTAAAACTTTGAAAGTGGTTGTGAAAGGAGGAGACAGAAAAGGTAATGATAAAATGTATAATAAAATATTGTTAAATTGAAAAAGGAGAGGGAAAAATAATGATTTTTAGTATTATTATAGAAATAAGGACAAGAAATTGAATATGAATACTCTAAGGGGTTGTTTGTTTAGCTCTTAATGGGACTCTTAATGGTTCAGACATTCTCTTACTGGTTCAACACTTAATGGATCAGACGGTTTGTTTCATGAGCAGATGTCTGAATGGTTCAGACTCGTTCAGATATTTGCCTCTGAATGGTTAAGCATTATAGTGAATCTAAATGTTAAGACCTCTAATCTGAATTGGTCAAACATTTGACTCTGAATGATTAAGCATTATACTGTCTCTTAATGGTTCAGACATCTTACTAATTCAATATTTAACCATTCAGAAGTTGACAAACAGCCATTAAAGATGATAAGGTACTTGAACAACTTTGTTTTTCTAAAGATGCTATTAAATACACCCCATAATTACTAAATAGCTATAGAATTCAATCTCTTAATAATTTTTAATTAATTTAATAATTTTTAAATTATAGAAATAAAGACTTCAGAAAAAATAATAATTTTTAGAAGTGGCTACCTAGCGGGGTTTTTGAAAGGGTCGTTGGCACACTTGAATTCTTAAATCGACACCTTCAATATGGGTCGTATAGGCCTATATAGGTTGTATTGCTTTTTCAACTTCCAATAAAAACTGATGTGTCAGATTTTGTCTATTTGACTTGACCTATACGGGTCGTATTGGTTGATTTTTTTTTACAAATTTTTTTATACATTTGTTTATGTTTTAAACAAAGTTTTCTAAAAAAATATTTATTTTTTAATAAAAACTTCCTTAATTTTTTTTAAGAATATCATGTGCAATGCAGTATAGTATAGGTGAGGTATAGGTGGGTTGTGAGACTTCAGAGAGTATGATTGTTGATGTTTTTCAGTATCCGGAGTTTGCTGGGTTGTTTGCAGCTAGGGTTCAGAATGCTTGATGTTTTATTATAAATCGTGTGTAAACCGAAATCGAATAAGAGTTCCTACAAAGGATCCGGTTCGGTTGTGGAGAATGTTCTGGAAATTGAAGGAAAAGGAAGGTTGTAGCAAATTAAGATTAGCTAGTAACATTGCAGTCGGTATGTGTTCAGAGCAAATATGTCCATACATGCATTTAATTCACTCACATCATTACAATTTGTAGTGGGGAATTAAACGCATGTACGGGACAATAATAGATGTTGCGTGCTTGAGCTTGATGATATTCTTGGATAATTTCCGGATAGTAGTTTAAGTACTTATTATTCTCTATGCTATTTTCGATGTAGAATCTGCTTCCAAAATCTGAATCTGAAAGTTAACTTTAACATACGAGTTGAAATTAATTAACTAGTTCCTTATATAGCAAAGTATATTCGAGTTCTAGAGTTGAACTTATTATTATTCGTAATGTTTCAAATCATCACAGAAGTTGAATGTTCATCCGGAATTAAGCGGAATAATTTCTCTAATAGTGGGTTTTATGAGTCTAAGAGAGAATAAATTTCCTGAACAATGATTGTACAGAGAGAAACGGAATGTTGCTCGGGGATGGGTATAGAAACCACCAAGGAATATTTATGGAAACAAGGGTTACGGAAGCTATCAACACGGGATGGGTACAGAAACCACCAAGGGGATACACTACTATAGTTGAACTATATTCCGTCCAACATATGACACATGAAAAAAGCGCTTCTTTAGACAATCTGGCTTCCAATGCTCACATAGGGTAATAAACAACGCTGATCTAGAATTGGAGAACCTTGGTGATTTCTGTACCCATCCCCGCTGAAAAGGGTAATATAATGTTACTGGGGTCGGTAATCATGAAAGTTGCAACTTGGACTATCACAAAATTGACCTATACGGATCGTATAGGTCAAAACTGGGTCGTATAGCAAGGTAATACAGATTGTATAGACCTATACGATCAACCGGGTCTATACGATCTGTATTAGCCTGCTATACGACCCGGTTTTGACCTATACGATTCGTATTATGGGTTTAACAAAGGTTAAGAAGTACTTCAGAAGCAGCTTGTAGGTTTCATGTGTCTTTAAAAGGAAAAATTGGGATTTGTTTCCGTGACCACCTTTTCTCTCCGTATTTACCTTTGTCTTCTATAAATATACTACTATAACTTAATTTAAAAAGAAATAAATTTCTCTGAAAACCCTCATTACTCGAACCATATCGTCTAAACCCTTGAATCCCAACGCTTCTCCTTACATGTATTAAATTTCTTCGTTTCCCGTGATATGAAACCTACTTTCGTGAGGTGGTCTTCTTTCATATTTCCTAGAATAATTTGAGCATCTCTTAGTGCATTTTCTGTTTAATCTACTAGAACGATCCTTGTTTTGTCTCGTATCGGGAAGCAGATTCTACATCTATAAGTTTGACTGCTGAGTAATTGCAAGACTATTTCATGTTTCGTGAGGTGGTCTTCTTTCATGTTTCCCAAAATAATTTGAACAAGTCATCCTGCTTTGAGCATCTCTTAGTGCCTTTTCTCTTTAATCTATTAGAACGATCCTTGTTTTGTCTCGTATCAGGAAGCAGATTCTACATCTAATAAGTATGACTGTTGACTAATTGCAAGACTGTTTATCACCATCCCCGTGTTGAAAGCTTCGTAACCAATGTTCCCAAGATGCTTAGGGTCACAAATCATATTTATTGTCACATACATGCGTTTAATTCCCCCACATCATTACAAATTGCCAAAACATGAAACAGAAGAACACTTAATAATGACGTTATTAATTTAACGTGACAATAGATGTGATTTGAAAGATAATGGTGACTACTATTGGTGCCGCCTGCGTGAAAAGTTTGAAGATTTGTAGTGATGTGTGGGAATTAAATGCATGTAAGGACATATTTGCTCTGAACACATACCGGCTGCAAATGTTACTAGTTAATCAAAATTGCTACAACCTTCCTTTTCCTTCAATTTTCAGAACATTCTCCACAACCGAACTAGGTCCTTTGTAAGAACTCTTATTCGATTTCGGTTTAACACGGTTTATAATAAAACTTCAAGCATTCTAAACCCTAGCTGCAAATAACCTAACAAACTTAGGATACTGAAAAACATCAGCAATCATACTCTGAACTCTCACAACCTACCTATACCTCATCTATAGTTACTACATTGCACATGGTATTCTTAAAAAAAATTAACGAAGTTTTTTTAATAAATATTTGTTAAAACTATAATTAAATGTATACAAAAATGTGTAAAAAAAAGAAAAAAACAAGCTATACGGGTCGTATACGACCTGTAACACCTCGCAAAATCGGGACCACTAATGTGAAGACACGTGTCCTAAACCCTAAGCGTGAAAGTTCATTTTTAAAGGGGTAAAAGTGTCAACAAGCGAAACTAATATCTTCGGGAGGTCTACCGGCGAACCGGGAATCCTAAAATGTTTATTTATACTCCCATTCATGCTTATTATCAGCCTATGATGGCATTATACAAGTTGCAAGACCCTAAATGCGATTATATAAGTTGAGGGGCCAAACTTTCCAAATTTAAAAATCTAGTTCGCTGACAGACTGCTTACAGAAGGGTCCCATGCTTACGGTCCGTAAGGCATGGTACTGGGCGAATTTTTGCTTGTTCCCCACACATAAGCTTCCAAAACCATCCCCTCGAAACAAGGAGTTGCATGCTTGCTCAATACTCGTTTAGGGACACCTGGAGACATCTTAGAACACCTTGCAACACCTGGATTGATCTTGTGATGGTCCCTTGCACTATAAATAGGTGCTTTGGGTGAGCACTTGAACTTGCACCTCTCAAAATCATTTCTTTCTTTCTTTCTTGCTTTCTCTGGGGTTCCTGATTGAAAAGGAAGCTCTCCTAAGTCTAATATTCTAGCTAGGACCTGTAGTAAGTGTTCTTAGCCACTCTAGTTCGGTTTTTATGCATTTAAAGACCGAAAGTCAAAGTTGCCGCAAAACGGATTTGACCTTCAGTTTAGACCTATTCGGTCCAGCCATTCTTTGAGGCGAATATGGCTACGTGATCGTAATCAGGTAGGTGTTAATCCCTCAAAAGGGCACCTCCTAATTACCACGTTTACTTAGTTAATTGTCGGGTCAAAATAAATAAATAAAAAGTCAAACTAGTCAGATTTTAAATAAAAATCAAATCTGATAATGTGAAGGTTATAAAATATTTTTTCTCACTTTAATAACTTGGTAAATATTATTAAGACATGCCTAAAAATGTTCAACCCGACAATTCTAAGTCTAAGCTCGGTTCGCAACCAAAAGTCGCAAAAGCTTGACTTTTACTTTGACTTTCAGTTCTGAACCGAATTAGCTTACTTCCTTGATGCCTTTGGGTTCTTTTGTGACCATATTATGTTATAGAATAAACGTCTGAGGTTATACTACTTGGTCACTTAGTAATCTAAGATCATATGCTTGTTTCCGTTATTATGCTTAAAGTTGACTAGTATGCCCTTCTTGTCAAAAATGAGACTTTTAAAGCAGTTGGACATGCAAACGAATTAGGTACTGATTGGTAAACATATTTAGAGAATTTTGATGCTCAAAGCCTGGTCATAAACTGAAGTTATATAGAAAAGCCAAATTCATGCCTTTATAAGGACTAGAATGCCCTTTAGCATGAACATCATGTTTAAAACATAATTTTGACACAAACTCTTTACCTACTGTTATGATATCATATTTAGGAATTTTTGGGATATCGAGTCAGATTTTTTACTAACCATAGCCTTGAGTTCTTGACTAGCGTTTATAAATGACGATAATACCCTTTTTGCAAATAAAATGAGTTCTACATATAATTAACATGTAAAACTTTTTGCTACTGATATATTATGATAAATAAATTATTTCGAAGCCTCAAAGCTGGTCATAATCTCAGAATCACTTAAACTTCGGATTATCGTCATTTACCGACTTTTACGATAAATAAGCACATAGTTTGACTTTAAAATATATTTAGCGACCAAGACTTGTAACCTACTGAATTTATAAATGATTTTAAGTATTTTTACAGTAGGGATAAGACATGAACTCAGAATCCCAAATGAGTCCCTAAAACCATATGTGGAATGACCAAAATGCCCTTACGGGGCATAGTTTGGCCATAAACCATAAATCACATATTTGTATGATATCCTACTGATTTAATATCATAAATTAATTATTTTCACAGAATGTTTATGACCAAAACTTCCGTTTGCATGTAAACCCATTTTATAAACCTTAAAATGACCAAAATACCCTTACAGGGCCTAATTCGGTTTCAAGACCTTTAGGGGCATACTTGTGGACATCCCACTGATGTTATAACATATCTTGAGCATAATAACTTAGGAAACTTGTATATGTCTTATCGGTTACCCGTACATGCTCATACGCGTTTGGTTCGGCTTATGTGACTAGTTTTCACGAACGGACCGAAACGGGTCTAACCTTGGCATCTTTACTTCAAAATCCATAATGTGTTTAGTTTACCCATATTATACAAGTCTTCATACTTGTTGGGTCAAAATTACATTCCTTCCGGTCACCGCTTATTTTAGCGTTTTTGAACCATGATTTGTCTTATAGGCTAACCGGTCTTAGTCCTCGACTTAAATAAGACCCGTTAGTATCCTAATAGGTTAATAAAACCTTCTTTACAGATTAGGTAGCCTAGTAGAAGATAACTTCACACGGTCTTAAGTATCATACGACTGAGAAGTGCTTATACATAAACTCAGGTAAATACATTTAACTTATTTTCCCTTATACGGGCTTGGATACGGTAAATTATTGCCGCTTGGTCAAGTATGGGATCATTTACTTGGATTGTGATTAATAAATCTGCATAACCCGTTTTAATCTGTTTTGTTTGATAACATAAGCTTTGGGGGTTAACGACCATGTCCTGGATATCCTCGGCTCATTTAAATTATTACTGGCCACGACCTATGCACGGGCTGTAGGCATACACTTGACAGATGCAAAATGCTAAATAAATTATTCCCACAAGGTTGGGAAATAACTCCTTTGTGGGTTTTATAAGTGGTGAGTCAGTTAATCATGACCGGTTTCTGAATCGGCCCCAAAAGTATGACAAACATGTAAAACTATATACAAGATTATAAATATAATTGTCCGAAGTTATAAAAGATTTTGTGCCTTGTGTAGCTGACTTAACATTTTCAAAGGTTTACAAAATAAGTCAGTTATTTGTATTTACCAGTGAAAACTGACGTATTTTCCAAAGACTAAGTGACAGGTACCTCACGAAATAGGCTGGAGCTACTTGGCATAATAAGAGGACTTTGCAAATCCCTAGATGCCTTAAGTCTGCGGAACTCAGTTTTATGTATTCATTTATAGATCCACCTGTGGATCCTTTTTACAACCGTCTGTATATTATTTTATTCGTACTTTGAACTTTTGGGTTGTAATAGTAATTTTATTCCAAGCCATCTGTTGTGCTATAACTGTGTATAATTGACTTTGATGATATCAACTACGTCACAATACTCCCCACCGGGCCCACTGACTATACGTGGAAATCGGGGTGTGACAGGTTGGTATCAGAGCTAACGTTGAGTGAATTAAACGCTGGCCTTTTGTGTTTAATCTCAATGACACAGTAGCACATTCTTTAGACTTTCGAGTCTAGACAACGACCTAGGATTACTCTTAATCTTTATTTGGTTTATATAGATATTGTTATTTGTGTTTTGACAAGCTTCCATATAAGATGCCGCCACGTGTCAAAGGAAGAGGGAAAGGCCCTATGAGGAGAGGATCGTCTAGCCATGCTGGGCCTTCTCACCGCCGTACACCTTCAGAATCATTTAGCTCCGATTCCAATGATGACTGGAGACGTACATTGGAACCTGCAAGGCGATCCGTTTCACTAAGCACTTCGCCATCTTACCACCATTCTTTTGGGCCACAGCAACCACAAGAGCCACAACACTCTCACCATTCGCAGCATTCACTACAACCGCCCCAATCCCATCATTCTTCTCATCATTCACACTATCTTTCACCCTATTCTCCGAGACAGTTTAACCCTAACGATTATATTAACTCACCAGCGGGTCATAACCTGTTGGGTCCTGAGGATCACTTCCCCGAATATATGGATATGGATGATGATCCAGATCCATCGGAGCCACCTTCGGGAATGCCCACGAATCCAATTGACATATCCAGTGGTTCTTCCTACACAGAATCACCCTATCATGGACCCGATGAATTTGCTGAATGGTGTGGACAGTGGAAATTCGTGAACACTCCTTCCTCTCACTACACCCCGCCACAACCTCCATTGGAGGAACCACATTTTCAAGCAATGACACCATCACCACCACCACTACCAGAACAGGAACAACCTCCGCCACCACCAGAACCACCAAGGAGGAGAAGAAATGCACGCATGTTTGTGCGAGGGGGCACACGTTTTGCAACCACCCAAGGTTCTAGTAACTATCCTCCTATTCCTGAAGATCCGCAAATGGGTGGACCTTCAAATCTTGTGCCTGAAATTGACATCACACCGGCCACCTTTGCACCTCAACCACCTCCGATGGGTTATGATAACCCAATCCCTACCTACCCACCTACAACAGAGTATAACCCTCTCGAGCCTCAAGCTCCTGCTGATTTTATCTACCAACCCCCTGCTATCGTCCCATACGTCGAAGTAGCCAACCATAATGCTCTCTATCATTCATCTTTTCCTCCAGTATACCCAACTAGGTATCCTGTCTATACTTATCAACACCCTCTACCTCAGCAACACATTATCCCTCAACCTCCACCTCAACAACAACCACCCCAGCAACAACAATTAGAAATTTTGCAAAGGGTGCAAGAAGTAGAACGTAGAGTGGAAAGAGGTGAGAAAAAGAATAATAAGTTTCTTAAGAATCTTGCAAATTTTATCAGGGGAAGAAGGAGTGGCGATTAAGGACTTTCTTTTCTTTTATCTTGTATTTGCCATTAAATTAACTCCATGCGTGGACATTTTCTTTCAGTATTAGTCCGTGCGTGGACTTGTTTATTTTCTTCCAAGTCCCTGTGTGGACAATCTATGTTATTTAAAGACCCGTTTAGGCAGTTTTGTAACCGCTAGTAGTATTAATGAAAATCTTCTTTTGAAAATTTTATTGCCTCATTGTTCAAGCAATCATTTCAATTTTATTTGATCTGCCAAGAAATTCTAAAAGATCTTCTTAATGGTATAACCTAGCCTATGTGTCAATACGAACATGACTATGATGGTAAAACCCTCTTAAGACAATAAATCCTTGTTAGCATCCAAAACATGTTAACACTCCTGGCAGTGTGGCTTGAGAAACCACACCAGCCGTCAAAGTATTTGGATTCTTCAAAGCTTTAATATAGCCTAAATGATCATTATGAATCATGGTTGGTATCATCCGATAGAATGTAATTAAGGCATTCATAAGGTGATAATCTCTCATACTTCCGGCAAGGCAAACTGCATTGTTTTCGTAACTAAGACAGAAGTAGTTTATAACTCTTTGTCAAAAGGCAAAGAACTGTGTTCAACTCCTTAAAACTTACGATCCAATAAGATCGTAAATTATATTGTCCAAGTGACAAGGCCTTCTTGCCATGAAGAAGTAACTATGCAGCAATGACAGCTTCGACACATGTTCCCTGTCAAATTTATGTAAAGGATTATATCCTGTTTAAATGCCCTTGATGGTTCAATTGTAACCTAGGCTAACTATAGTAAATCTTAAAATTCTCATTTCCCATAAATACTATATTTTCAGCCTATATGGTTTATCTATACCATGGCTAGTAAAATACCAAGCGTGATGATCCGCTTTATGACCACTAAATAGATTATTGTTAATTGATTTATAGCGTTCAAAACCTCACCATGGCTGGTTCAGACGAGACACATAGTCACCCGGTTGAAGGAAATGATAATACAAGAATAAATATCACTGGCGCTGAACTGCAGGCCCTGGTAGACGTTGCAGTCTCGAAAGCCGTGGATAGAGTACTAAAGGAGTCGAGTAGTACATGCTCCAAAACACACTCTAAAACCCATTCTAAACCACAACCTTCAAAGAAAGATGAATCTGAATATTCATCCAATCGGAAGAGTGAGTCACACAAACAGTCTATGGATGATCAGACACCACGTTTCGGCAAAGGTTGTACATACAAATACTTCGTCTCTTGCAAACCAAGAGACTTCACTGGAGAAAAAGGGGCCATTGATTGTATGAAATGGCTCGATGAGATGGAAACAGTGGTGGATATAAGTGGTTGTGCTAAGGAATATGTGGTTAAGTTTGTTTCGCAGTCATTCAAGGGCGATGCCCTGACGTGGTGGAAAGCGTTGATTCAATCCACCGGAAAGATTCCTCTGTATAACCTCTCTTGGGTTAAGTTTGTAGAGTTGGTTAAAGAAACATACTGCCGACAACACGAAGTGGAGAAGGTTGAAGCTGACTTCTTAACCTTAATTATGAAGGATCTGGACTGCAGATCATATGTAACCGATTTCAATGCTATGTCAAGGCTTGTTCCTTACTTGGTCTCTCCTGAACCAAAGCGCATCGCACGCTTCATAGGTGGTCTAGCCCCTGAAATCAAAGGAAATGTCAAGGCCTCTAAAACCTACCACCTATAGGTCAGCTGTAGACTTATCCTTGTCCCTCACACTGGATGCGATTAGGAGTAGGTCTAGAAAGACCTCAGATGAGGGAAAGAGAAGGAGAGAAGATGATCAGACTCATCATTCCAACAAAAAGAAGAAAGGAAATGTTGGGTTCAGGAAGAACCCAAATCAATCAGGGGATAAGACCATGTGTAAGAACTGTAACAGGAGGTACTTTGGGAAGTGCACTATAGATCCACAGCCAAGCCGTGTGGGATCTGTAAGAAAAAGGGGCACAAGACGTTGGATTGTAGAAATCTGAAAGATGAAACCTGTTATGGTTGCAATGAAAAGAGGCATATCAAGACGAACTGCCCAAAGAATGCTAAGAAGCCTGAGGAGGCTAAGAAATCGAATGCAAGAGTATTTCAGATGAGTGCCAAGGAAGCAGTAAAGGATGATAAAGTTATAACAGGTACCTTCCTCATAAATGATATTTATGCTAGAGTTTTATTTGAATAAGGTGCAGATAAATCTTTTGTAGACCATAAGTTTAGTAAACTGCTAAACCTGCCCATCAAAACTCTAGATATTAAATATGAGGTAGAACTCGCTGACAGTACCTTAGAAACTGCTTCGACCCTTCTTGATGGATGTTGTATATCTATTAAGAATCCTTTAATCCCGTTATCCCTCTTGCCAATGAAGTTGGCTGGATTTGATGTAGTTTTAGTCATGGATTGGTTATCGCATAACCAAGCCCAAATTGCATGTGATAAGAAACTAGTAAACATCAAAACCCCTTCTGGTGAATCAATCACTATTCATGGAGATACGCATTATGGATTGCCTGATAAGGTATCTATACTTAAGGCATCCAAGTGCTTAAAGACTGGATGTGTCATCTACATGGCACAAGTGACAATGGATGAGCCAAAATTGAAGATAGAAGACATCCCAGTTATCTCCGAATATCCGGATATCTTCCCGGAAGAGCTACCTGGACTACCTCCGGAGAGGCAGGTAGAGTTCAGAATCGACATCATACCAGGAGCAGCACCGATTGCACGAGCCCCATACCGCTTAGCACCAACCGAAATGAAGGAACTAAGAACCCAATTAGATGAACTTCTGGAAAAGGGTTTCATGCGACCCAGCTCGTCACCTTGGGGAGCACCCATACTGTTTGTTAAAAAGAAGGACGGTTCAATGCGTCTGTGCATTGATTACCGTGAGCTAAATAAGGTAACAATCAAGAACCGCTATCCATTGCCCAGGATCGACGATCTGTTTGATCAACTTCAAGGGGCAAGTTTCTTTTCAAAGATTGACCTAAGGTCGGGGTACCATCAACTCAGAGTTAAAGCTGAAGATGTGCCTAAGACCGCGTTTCGAACGAGGTACGGCCACTATGAGTTCTTAGTGATGCCTTTCGGAATCATTAATGCACCCGCAGCATTCATGGATCTCATGAATAGAGTCTGCAAGCCATATTTGGATAAGTTCGTCATCGTATTTACAGATGACATACTTATTTACTCTCGTAATCAGGAAGATCACGAGAAACACCTTCGATGTATCTTAAGACTTCTACAGCAGGAGAAGCTTTATGCTAAATTCTCCAAATGTGAATTTTGGCTCCGCGAGGTCCAATTCCTTGGACATGTTGTGAGCGAACGTGACATCCAAGTGGATCCCGCTAAAATAGAAGCAATCAAAGAGTTGGGAAGCACCTAAGACACCGACTGAAATTCGCAGCTTTTTGGGATTAGCAGGATATTACTGAAGATTTATCGAAAATTTCTCAAGAATAGCCACAACTTTAACTTCTCTAACCCGCAAGAATATAAAATTTAATTGGGGTCCTAAGCAGCAGGAGTCCTTTGAGATCCTAAAAAAGAAATTGAGCAATGCTCCAGTTCTAACCTTTCCAGAATGTGTAGATGAGTATGTTGTGTACTGTGATGCTTCGCACACTGGCATGGGCAGTGTGCTTATGCAAAGAGGTAAAGTAATTGCCTACGCATCACGACAACTAAAGGTGCACGAAAGGAATTACACCACCCACGATCTAGAATTGTGTGCCATTTGTATTCGCACTTAAGTTATGGAGACAATATCTATATGGGACTAAATGTGTGATATACTCAGATCACAAAAGTCTCCAACACTTGTTTAACCAAAAAGAACTTAATATGAGGCAACAACGTTGGATGGAAACTTTGAACGACTATGATTGTGAGATTCGCTACCATCCTGGCAAAGCGAATGTAGTCTCCGATGCACTCAGCCGAAAGGAAAAAGTCAAACCTATTCGGATTAATGCCAAGAGTATCGAGCTTAAGAACGATTTAAACGAGAAGCTATTGGCTGCACAGAAGGAAGCAATATTGGAAGTTAACCTTCCGAAGAAAAAGCAGGAGCAACTTTTGATCAGTTGTCACTTGGGAAGGATGGAATCCTCAGACTAAATGGACGAATTTGGGTTCCTATTCATGGAGGGCTTAGAGATAAAATCCTTCAGGAAGCTCATAATTCAAAGTACTCGGTCCACCCTGGGGGTGACAAAATGTATCAGGATTCAAAAGCAAATTATTGGTGGATGGGTTTGAAGAAATCCATAGCCACCCGTGTAGTTAAATGTCTGACGTGCTCTCAAGTTAAAGTTGAACACCAAAAGCCGTCAGGACTACTACAACAATTATAACTTCCCACATGGAAATGGGAAATGGTAACCGTGGATTTTATCACCAAGTTACCCAAAAAAAACGTGGAAATGATACAGTTTGGGTCATAGTTGACAGATTAACTAACTCAGCTCATTTCTTACCCATCAAAGAGACTCATAACTCCGACATTCTAGCCCAGATATATGTAGATAAAATTGTGTCTCTCCATGGAGTACCAATATCTATTGTATCCGATAGAGATACTAGATATACTTCTCATTTTTGGAAAAGTTTCCAACAATCTCTAGGCACTCGATTAAATTTTAGTACCGCTTACCATCCTTAGACGGATGGGCAGAGCGAGCGTACAATTCAAACGTTAGAAGACATGCTCCGAGCATGTGTCATTGATCTAGGAGGTAGTTGGGATGACCATCTCCCCTTGATTGAGTTCTCCTACAATAACAGTTACCATACCAACATTCAGGCTGCGCCTTTTGAAGCTTTATATGGGCGAAGATGCAGAATGCCCGTCTGTTGGGCAGAAGTAGGAGAAGCCCAATTATTAGGACCTGAGATAGTCCTAGAAACGACAGAAAAGATTGTTCAGATTCGTGATCGTTTAGAGGCTGCTAGAGATAGGCAAAAGAGCTACGTGGATAAAAGGCGTAAACCTCTAGAATTCGAAATTGGAGACAAGGTCTTGCTGAAAGTATCACCCTGGAAAGGTGTGATGCGTTTTGGTAAGAAAGGCAAGTTAAGCCCAAGATATATTAGACCATTCGAGATAATTGAACGTGTCGGTAGTGTGGCTTATAAGCTGAACTTACCTCAAACGCTTAGCGGAATTTACAAAGTATTCCACGTATGCAATTTAAAGAAATGTCTAGCTGATGAATCGCTAGCAATGCCATATGAAGACGTGCAAATTGATGAAAGCCTGAAGTTTGTCGAGAAACCAGTATCAATTGAGGATCGAAGAGTAAAGAAGCTCCGAAGGAAGCATGTACCAATTGTAAAAGTGAAATGGGACGCCTGTAGAGGCCCTGAATATACGTGGGTGGTTGAGTACACTATGCGACAGAAATACCCTTACTTATTTCAATAAATCTCGAGGTCGAGATTTCTTTTAAGGGGGTGAGGATGTAACACCTCGCAAAATCGGGACCATTAATGTGAAGACACGTGTCCTAAACCCTAAGCGTGAAAGTTCATTTTTAAAGGGGTAAAAGTGTCAACGAGCGAAACTAGTATCTTCGGGAGGTCTACCGGTGAACTGGGAATCCTAAAATGTTTATTTATACTCCCATTCATGCTTATTATCAGCCTATGATGGCATTATACAAGTTGCAAGACCCTAAATGCGATTATATAAGTTGAGGGGCCAAACTTACCAAATTTAAAAATTTGGTTCACTGACAGGCTGCTTACGGGCCGTAAGGGTCCCATGCTTACGGTCCGTAAGGAATGGTACTGGGCGAATTTTTGCTTGTTCCCCACACATAAGCTTCCAAAACCATCCTCTCGAAACAAGGGGTTGCATGCTTGCTCAATACTCGTTTAGGGACCCCTGGAGACATCTTAGAACACCTTGGAACACCTGGATTGATCTTGTGATGGTCCCTTGCACTATAAATAGGTGCTTTGGGTGAGCACTTGAACTTGCACCTCTCAAAATCATTTCTTTCTTTCTTGCTTGCTTTCTCTGGGGTTCCTGATCAAAAAGGAAGCTCTCCTAAGTCTAATATTCGAGCTAGGACCTGTAGTAAGTTTTCTTAGCCACTCTAGTTCGGTTTTTATGCATTTAAAGACCGAAAGTCAATGTTGCCGCAAAACGGCTTTGACCTTCGGTTTAGACCTAGTCGGTCCAGCCATTGTTCGAGGCGAATATGGCTACGTGATCGTAATCAGGTAGCTGTTAATCCCTCAAAAGGGCACCTCCTAATTACCACGTTTACTTAGTTAATTGTCGGGTCAAAATAAATAAATAAAAAGTCAAACTAGTCAGATTTTAAATAAAAATCAAATCTGATAATGTGAAGGTTAAAAATATTTTTTATCACTTCAATAACTTGGTAAACATTATTAGGACATGTCTAAACATGTTCAACCCGACAATTCTAAGTCCAAGCTCGGTTCGCAACCGAAAGTCGCAAAAGCTTGACTTTTACTTTGACTTTCAGTTCTGACCCGAATTAGCTTACTTCCTTGATGCCTTTGGGTTCTTTTGTGACATATTATGTTATAGAATAACCCTCTGAGGTTATACTACTTGGTCACTTAGTAATCTAAGATCATATGCTTGTTTCCGTTATTATGCTTAAAGTTGACTAGTATGCCCTTCTTGTAAAAAATGAGACTTTTAAAGTAGTTGGACATGCAAACGAATTAGGTACTGATTGGTAAACATATTTAGAGAATTTTGATACTCAAAACCTGGTCATAAACTGAAGTTATATAGAAAAGCGAAATTCATGCCTTTATAAGGACTAGAATGCCCTTTAGCATGAACGTCATGTTTAAAACATAATTTTGACACAAAACTCTTTACCTACTGTTATGATATCATATTTAAGAATTTTTGGGATATCGGGTCAGATTTTTTACTGACCAATGCTTTGAGTTCTTGACTAGCGTTTATAAATGACGATAATAACATTTTTGCAAATAAAATGAGTTCTACATATAATTAACATGTAAAATTTTTTGCTACTGATATATTATGATAAATAAATTATTTCGAATCCTCAAAGCTGGTCATAATCTCAGAATCACTTAAACTTCGGAATTATCGTCATTTACCGACTTTTACGATAAATAAGCACGTAGTTTGGCTTTAAAATATATTTAGCGACCAAGACTTGTTACCTACTGAATTTATAATTGATTTTAATTATTTTTACAGTAGAGATAAGACATGATCAGAATCCCAAATGAGTCCCTAAAACCATATGTGGAATGACCAAAATGCCCTTACGGGGCATAGTTTGGCCATAAAACATAAATCACATATATGTATGATATCCTACTGATTTAATATCATACATTAATTATTTTCACAGAATGTTTATGACCAAAACTCCCGTTTGCATGTAAACCCATTTTATAAAACTTAAAATGACCAAAATACCCTTACAGGGCCTAATTCGGTTTCAAGACCTTTAGGGGCATACTTGTGGACATCCCACTGATGTTATAACATATCTTGAGCATAATAACTTAAGAACGGACCGAAACGGGTCTAACCTTGGCATCTTTACTTCAAAATCCAGAATGTGTTTAGTTTACCCATATTATACAAGTCTTCATACTTGTTGGGTCTAAACTACATTCCTTCCGGTCACCGCTTATTTTAGCGTTTTTGAACCGTGATTTGTCTTATAGGCTAACCGGTCTAAGTCCTCGACTTAAATAAGACCCGTTAGTATCCTAATAGGTTAATAAAACCTTCTTTAAGATTAGGTAGCCCAGTAGAAGATAACTTCATACGGTCTTAAGTATCATACGGCTGAGTAGTGCTTATACATAAACTCAGGTAAATACATTTAACTTATTTTCCGTTATACGGGCTTGGGATACAGTAAATTATTGCCGCTTGGTCATGTATGGGATCATTTACTCGGATTGTGATTAATAAATCCGCATAACCCGTTTTAATCTGTTTTGTTTGATAACATAAGCTTTGGGGGTTAACGACCATGTCCTGGATATCCTCGGCTCATTTAAATTATTAATGGCCACGACCTATGCACGGGCTGTAGGCATACACTTGACAGATGCAAAATGCTAAATAAATTATTCCCACAAGGTTGGGAAATAACTCCTTTGTGGGTTTTATAAGTGGTGAGTCAGTTAACCATGACCGGTTTCTGAATCGGCCCCAAAAGTATGACAAACATGTAAAACTATATACAAGATTATAAATATAATTGTCCCAAGTTATAAAAGATTTTGTGCCTTGTGCACCTGACTTAAAATTTTCAAAGGTTTACAAAATAAGTCAGTTATTTGTATTTACCAGTGAAAACTGACGTATTTTCCAAAGACTAAGTGACAGATACCTCACGAAATAGGCTGGAGCTACTTGGCATAATAAGAGGACTTTGCAAATCCCTAGATGCCTTAAGTCTGTGGAACTCAGTTTTATGTATTCATTTATAGATCCACCTGTGGATCCTTTTTACAACCGTCTGTATATTATTTTATTCGTACTTTGAACTTTTGGGTTGTAATAGTAATTTTATTCCAAGCCTTCGTTGTGCTATAACTGTGTATAATTGACTATGATATCAAATGCGTCACAATACTCTCCACCGGGCCCACCGGACTATACGTGGAAATCGGGGTGTGACAGGTTGGTATCAGAGCCAACGTTGAGTGAATTAAACGATGGCCTTTTGTGTTTAATCTCAATGACACAATAGCACATTCTTTAGACTTTCGAGTCTAGACAACGACCTAGGATTACTCTTAATCTTTATTTGGTTTATAAAGATATTGTTATTTGTGTTTTGACAGGCTTCCATATAAGATGCCGCCACGTGTCAAAGGAAGAGGGAAAGGCCCAATGAGGGGAGGATCGTCTAGCCATGCTGGGCCTTCTCACCGCCGTACACCTTCAGAATCATTTAGCTCCGATTCCAATGACGACTGGAGACGTACATTGGAACCTGCAAGGCGATCCGTTTCACTAAGCACTTCGCCATCTTACCACCATTCTTTTGGGCCACAGCAACCACAAGAGCCACAACACTCTCACCATTCGTAGCATTCGCTACAACCGCCCCAATCCCATCATTCTTCTCATCATTCGCACTATCTTTCACCCTATTCTCCGAGAAGTTTAACCCTAACGATTATATTAACTCACCAGCGGGTCATAACCTGTTGGGTCCTGAGGATCACTACCCCGAAGATATGGATATGGATGATGATCCAGATCCATCGGAGCCACCTTCGGGAACGCCCACGCATCCAATTGACATATCCAGTGGTTCTTCCTACACAGGATCACCCTATCATGGACCCGATGAATTTGCTGAATGGTGTGGACAGTGGAAATTCGTGAACACTCCTTCCTCTCACTACACCCCGCCACAACCTCCATTGGAGGAACCACATTTTCAAGCAATGACACCATCACCACCACCACTATCAGAACAGGAACAAAAGTTTGACAAACATGTAAAACTGTATACAAGATTATAAATATAATTGTCCCAAGTTATAGAAGATTTTGTGCCTTGTGCACCTGACTTAACATTTTCAAAGGTTTACAAAATAAGTCAGTTATTTGTATTTACTAGTGAAAACTGACGTATTTTCCAAAGACTAAGTGACAGGTACCTCACGAAATATGCTGGAGCTACTTGGCCTAATAAGAGGACTTTGCAAATCCCTAGATGCCTTAAGTCTGTGGAACTCAGTTTTATGTATTCATTTATAGATCAGCCTGTGGATCCTTTTTAAAACCGTCTGTATATTATTTTATTCGTACTTTGAACTTTTGGGTTGTAATAGTAATTTTATTCCAAGCTTTCCGTTGTGCTATAACTATGTATAATTGACTACGATGATATCAACTACGTCACGATACTCCCCACCAGGCCCACCGGACTATACGTGGAAATCGGGGCGTGACACGACCCGAATTGGTCCAACCAGCCGCCAGACAAGAACTAACACATGCAGATTTTACTTTTGATTATTGCACCAATACGACCCGTATAGGCTTATACCACCTGTATTAAAAAAGTAAAGGTGTGCGAATAGATTTTCAGGTGTGCCAATAGAAAATCCCTTTTGAAATTAGTCGGAAGCTACTCAAAAGGTTCTGAGAAAGTTCCGACCACATTTAATATTTTTTCAAGGGAACCAGGTATAACCTAACTAATAAAAAATAATACTATAACTATTTATTATTATTATTATTATTATGATTAAACTTTTATTGTTTTGATTAATATAATATAAATATTGTTATTATAAATATTATTTGTAATATTATTCGTTACAAATAAATTTATATGTTTGTAAATATTGTAGTTTTGATTATTACCACTATGAGAAAAATTATCTGACTTGCGGTGTGCGCATATAATGTATATATATTTGTGGGGGAGCTATGGGGCAAAAGTGAAATTGCAATAACTTTAACATTATTTTACAAATTTCATGAAAATAACGTTAAACAATAACTTTAACATTATTTTACAAATTTCGTGAAAATAATGTTAAAAGCGGTGGACGGTTCATCATGTGGTGGCGTTGATAGGCGAATGACAAAAGGGTACATGCACTAATCGGACTTTGTCCTGGTTGCTGAGTGTTATGTGTCTTAGGTCCAACACTTGAGCAAAACTACTATCGAGTCTCTAGTCTCGCTGAAAGTAGTCTCTCTATTCCTACGGGGTACATGTAAGATTGTCTACATATTACCTTCTTCAGACCCTACCTTAGCTTTGCTATTAGTAACGTTTACAGAGTGTGATGATAATGATGACTATTATGAGAAAAATATCAAAAACCGCCCATGAGGCTTGGTCATATTTGTTTTTTCATCCAAAATGATTTGTTTTGTGCATTTGAGTTTGAGCTTTGCGTTTATTGTCATTTTTCATCCAAGTCACTAACGTATTTTGAATTTAATGTTAACTCAGGGGTAATTTAGACATTTTATTCATTTTTATATTTTTTTTAATTTTTTTATATTTCCTTTTAACCATGAAATAAAAAAAAACAAATTATAAACATTTAACCCCGCCCACCCCAACTCACCCAATTCTCTCTCTCTATCTCTCTCTCTCTCTAAACCTCTGCATCTATGTTTCTTTCTAAACCAAATGTTGGTGGGTGTGGTGGTGCAGGTTTTGGTTGGAGGTTTTGAAGGTGGTGTGGTAGTGGTTGTTGCGGGTTGGGGTGGTGATGGTGGAGGCGGTGATTGTTGTGGGGTAGTGGCGGTGGTGGTGCGGTGATGGTGGATATGGTGGTGCGGTAATGGTGGAGCCAGTGGTTGTTGTGGGCGGTGGTGGTGGGGTGATGGTGGGGGTGGAGGTGGTGGTGGTGTTGTGTGGGTAAGGAAGGTGGTGTTAGGGTGATGGTGCAGACGGTGATTGTTGTGGGAAGTGGTGGTTGTGGGGCAAAGGTGGTGGTGGTGCGGTGATGGTGGAGGCGATGGTTGTTGTGGGCAATGGCACTGGCGTGCGGTGATGGTGGAGGCATGGTTATTAGGGGCAATGGTGGTGGTGGGGTGATGGTGGAGGCGATGGTGTATATATATGTACATTCACATACATATATATATACACGCACACATACACAAACATATACATACGCATACACATAAACATACAATAGATTCATACATATGGATGCACATACATACAATCGTACACTTACGCACACATGTATACAAACACATACACATGTACTTACACATACACATACAAATAAAGATGCAACCATACATATACACAAACAAGAGATACATAGATACAAATGCACATACAAACATATCCATACACTATACAATACACATAAAAACACACACACATAGATACATATACACTTACAATGTACACACACATACATACACATCATACATACGTTCACAAATACACATACACACCAAATAACAACTTTTTGGGTCTACGTTTTCCCACTAGTTTCCGACAAACAGATTTTCATTTTTTATAAATTTAACTTTTCTGACAATTTTTTTTGTGGTCGGATTTAGTCGGAAGTTTCCTTCAAATTCCGACCCTTATTCTTTTGGTCGGTAAGTTGTTGGAAAATAGTCGCTAAAACTAGTTTTTTGTTTTAGTCGTAATTTGTCGGAAAATGGCCGAAATTTTCCGACCAAATTTGTTTTGTCGGAATTTTGGTCAGAAATTGCCAATTTTCTAGTAGTATATATTTGGTCAAAATGCCAAGCGTAAAACTAAATCGAATGAATTTTATGTTATGGTTGTGACTAACTAATCTAAAGTAACTCAGAAATCTAAACTATTTTACAATCGACCAAATGCAAAATTTGTAATTAAAGAAAGATCAGCTCAAGCCCAAGTCCAAACAAATATACAATTTTCTGGTCAATGTGACGAACACTCAGATAAAAGCCAAAAAATTAATGTGAAGAAACCCTACAAATGATAAAAGTCTTTTCTAGGAACCATAAATATGCTCCAAATACCCCAAACACGCCATGACTGCATGAGTTAGAACTTCTGTAATCTTCACAACTGGGTCGTAAGAGTTTGAATTTGGGCTTCATTGTACCTCAGTGTACTGTGGGAGTACTGCATGTTGGATGAATAACTATGGGTAGTCTGCACTTGTGCAGCCCAAGGATCAACTTGAAAAGAGAAATACCGTTAGACTGGGTGTAGTGGGCTGGCACCCAATCCACATCAGCAATTTGGAGCGCCAAACACCAAAACTCATGGGGCGCCAAAGGGCCTTAGGGGCGGGAACTTGAGTAGCTTGGGGGCACTAAAGAGGAAGAAATGTTGCATAGGCCATAATCCAATTAGATGGAGACCCGTGGAGCGGATGTGTAGTGGAGCGCCAACCCACTACACATGGTCATAGAATCACTTTGTGAGAACTCCACTTACATATTTTCTATAATAAGTTCTTCTTACTCTCAAAAAACCCTAATTTTGATTATCATGTTTTTTAATATAAGAGCAAAGAATATCTACGGTTCTCAAGGACAATGTAATCCCTTTTTTATTCTTAAGTTTCATATACTTGTATTTATTGTATATGATTGTTTACTCAGTTTTGTAAGTGGCCAACCATGTGTCCATGTGGTTTTGATCTGGATATGTTCTGAATTGTTTGTTTAAGTTTAACACTCTTTTGGCTGTTAAAAGTAATTATTGATTTTTTTTATACTAACAGACGAAAGCAAAATAAAAATGCCAGATCATTTGGGTCATTTATGATTGGGATGTTACACTAGAAGATGTAACAACTTACACTACCATTGGGAAGCAATTCGATACCGACTTGACACCAAGTAGACACAAAAACGTTAATGAGTAATGACCCTCACTAACATTTAAATGAAAGACGAGTTAGGTTAAGAAGAGTTGAAAGCATGATACTCATGCCATATAGTGATTAAAGATTCTTGAGTCGAGCATGAAATAACAATTTTCCTTGAGTGGTCGTATATTCGTGGCGTCGCCATCTGGTATTTGAGCCATTACACGAAAGGATAAAGTTGCATGAGTATGTGAAACTAAGAACTTTAATGAAAGAGGGCTACAATGGGGTCACATGTTGGAAATGTTATTTTGGGTGATGAGATAGTATAATCTTGATCAAGTAAAGATGAAAATTGAATCGATAGTCTTCTCTTTCATAATGAAGACAAAATTACATTGTGTTTTTGTTTTTTGTAAGACCCCCTTTTGCCCTTTTTAGCAAAGTTAGACACATTCTTTTTCGTTCCTTTAATAAAAGATTGTGTATTTACACGGGTCTGTGCCTAATTTGCTTTTGCCTAGTTGGACATTCATAATATAAACGTGCGATATGTGTAAGATAGTATGTATATAGTTTAACTCTGATTTTTAGTACCATGTTAGCTTCTTGCTAGAAACAACAATATATAATATAATTCGTGTAATTGAAATAATGTCTAGTTGAACCATAGAGATAAAGAAAATAATAGATGATAGGAAAGAGGAAGAATGAGACGTGTGCTTTTAAATTGAAATAAATATGTAGTGACTGTTCGCATAAAATTAAATAAAACAATTTTATTTCTTAATTACAATGGGAGCTTTTCTAACATAGAACACAAACCGACAATGAAATATACATTAACCTCAGTTTCTTATATATATTTATAACCCAAAATTAGAAAAACTACATTTACTATATTTGTGAAAAACACTATTAAAATTTTCAACAGACACGTTTACTTTAATGAGTGACACAAACATTGTATGAAGTTATATGGTCATGTATTATATGTTTGTAATTATGTATCACGAATCTTCTATTCTCTATCCATTTTCTTTATTATCTTTTTATATTATTATATATATTATATTTTATTTTATTTTATACATATATTTTATTAATAGTAAGTGTTGATGAATAGTAAACCACATATATGATTATTAATTATTATTATTATTATTATTATTAATTATTATGCATATTAATCTTAAGTAAAGATGAATAGTAAATTGTAGTTTTTAAAGTATTTGATTTTTTTAAATTTTTAATAATATTTTATAATTAATCTTAAGTAAAGATGAATAGTAAATTGTAGTTTTTAAAGTATTTCGTTTTTTTAAATTTTTAATAATATTTTATATATTATTTAATTTGATTTTTAGTGATAAATACTAATTCATAATTTTTAAGTATTTAGTATTATTATTAAATATGATATTTTAGTAATAACTTGCTTTTATTAACTTTTTTTTAAAAAAATCCACTTCTGTGTCTATGTTTATTTTTTTATTTTTTTAGACTCCACGGGCATTTGATCGTTATCGATACGGTTTGTTACATTAGTGGTACAATAACAACTTATGTTTGTTAACTTTAAAAAATCTAAATCCGTGTCTATGTTTTTTTTAACATTCCGCGGGCATTAGATCGGTATCAATACTATTCGTTACAGTAACGCTACAATACATGCACTAGGTAAGAAATCAACACGTGTTTTACATCAGTGGAATGTATAAAAACAAACACCAGTAGTGGCAACGACGTTGTTCGAACGATATCAATTGGTTCAGATCGTCATGGTACATGTATTGATATTCATTTATCATCACATACGGAGTTGTGTAAATTAATTATTTTCAAAACCGGAAACCATAAAAATGGATACAGGCATCGATATTGATGTTATATGGTATTGTAAGATAGTGATATGGTGTCACTTTATTGAAAGAAAACTCTGTATAAACAAATATCGGTACCAAACCAATGTTGTTCGTTTGATTTCGGTCCACACTACGGTAGCGATACGATATTCATTTTCAAACAAGAAACATACTATTACCGATGTTGTTCGGTTTAACATAGTATGGTAGCGATACGATGTCAATTTATCGAAAGCAAAAACAATAAAAATAAATACTGGTACTGATACACATGTTGTTCAGTCGATTTCAGTTAGGTTTGGTAAGATAGTGGCACAATTTTCATTTGCAATAAATTTTATATCGAAATGTTGACAAAAATAAAAATAGAACCAAAAACAACCGAACCGATATCAACTATACAACATCATATCTATTTTATTGTTTTTGATGGATGTAAGGTTTTTTCTTTTGATTATTATAGCGAGTGTCGATACCATATCGAACCGAATAAAAAATGACCGAATTCCCGATGCGAAGCGCGGCAGAAAACTTACTAGTTATACATATCAAAATAAAGTGATGATGAATAGTAAAAAAATTAAATTATTTAATTATTAATAGTAATTTATCATTTGATCTTTTAATAACTTTAAATCTGATTTATTTTTATTTTTTATTTTTTTACCAGTTTAAGTTGTTTGCTCACATATTGTAATGGTACGTTATCGTGAATAATGTTTATTACTATTTAATTT
The DNA here is from genome assembly GCA_947069175.1 of Scalesia atractyloides. NCBI lineage: Eukaryota > Viridiplantae > Streptophyta > Magnoliopsida > Asterales > Asteraceae > Scalesia > Scalesia atractyloides. The sequence goes on along the minus strand of CAMTDV010000030.1, from coordinate 81,364,594 downwards.
GAAATTTTAGTAATTTTAAAATAAATACTAAATCCGCAATTATGGTTACCTATCTTTTACCATTCCAAGTTATTTGCTAGCGCATTGTGACGGTATGTTATTGTAACATCCGTGTAAAACGGGTTTCGAAAACCCGCTCCTTTATATTTCAATAAAAAAAAATTTGTATATGTGTCTAGTTATTTATTTATATAATGAATAAATTTAGTGTTTAAAAATTTATAAATAAAGTTAAAGATATAATCCAATAAATACTAAAACAAATCAACTAATTAATAATTTTTTTATAATAATTCAAACAGATAATAAAATGTGTGAAGGAAAAACATTTTTTAAAGAAAAAGGAAGGAACAGGGATCGAACCAGGGTTCCCCCGTCCGCCCACACACTACAAACACCACTGGACTACGCACACCAGTTGTGTATATGTTGAAATCTTAAAACTCTTATGTTGACTCCAAATTTAAAACCTGCAACTGAAGCGGGAACAATCGAAATCCATCAAACGCGACTTTCCTTTTGAATCATCCAACAAGCTGTCAATGGCTATCTTTGGCAAATTGATAATCAAGACGCGCCTACCATAACCCTTGGAACCCTAATCTTGAGAGACACCACTCGCCTATAAATACCTCCCAATCCCAGCCGTTCCAAACTCGCCACAGGAGAAAAAAAAAAGTAGATCACCGGAGTTCTGCAAGACGTCGGAAACTCAGTATCGCCGCCCACTCCATTGATCGGTAGTTCCCTTTTCGAATTTCTTTTTTTTTATTTATCATGTATAACACCAAATCAAAAGAGATACTCCGGCGGGTAAAGGTTTTGGGGTGAAAATTTTATATAAAGAAGATAAAGCTTAAGTTGTGTATTTATATATTGTAAGCCAAGTTGCAACCAGGTTAGACACACAGTCCAACGGTGGACTGTGTGCACATTCAAACACACGTCCTGAGTTCGAAACTTGAAACTGGCACGTTTTCTGTAAACTTTTTAAACCAAACCAGACTAAGATCCACGGAGGTGTTAAGTACCATACAATTTCTATATCTTACGAGTTAAGCACCCAGCCCAACTGGTTTGGGCCGGATGCAATCTAACCCCAGGTCACAGGTTCGAATCCATGCTCTTACCTTGGTCTGATCACCTTAAACTCTTTTTAAACAAGTAACCATTTATGTATAAACTTAAGGTGTGTATAAGAATAATTAAAATCCAGAATATGTCGGGTTAGACACGTAGCTCAGTTGGAAGAGCTGCGTGCACGTGAACGTGAGGTCTTAAGTTCGAATCTATACACACGCATGCCTACAATACATCGAGCGGGTCTGACAGTGACCTTGTCAGGCTGACAAGATTTTTATTATTTTTTTTATTTTATTTATATATTATTTATTTCCTTTATTTTATTGTATTTAGTTCAATTCTATTGTTTTTGTTGTTATTTTAATAAAAAAATCTAATGGAAGGTTAAAAATATATTTCTTTTAAGGGTTTAAAACATCAATACAACCCACGAAAATAACCTAAAAACCGAAACAAAGGATCTAACCGAAATATGAAATTATTTATATATCAAGTTATCGCATTCTTTTTTTAGGTTAGTACTCTTTGATCGGTTAAATTCCTAACTCGTGCACTCTCATCTTCAATCAAGATTACGCACCCACGGTAAGTGAATCTCTACAAATTCCCCGTTTTAATCACATTTTGGGGTGTATCATGTGTCGTACCCTTTCTTTATTTTATTTAACGCTTGTGCTAATATTATTACGTGATCAAATGTGTATGGTTCGTTATGTGGTTTATATGTGGATTCATTTTATCATTTCAGTGCAATTGTTTCATTAGGCCCATTAGTTCCTCGTGGGATACGGGTTGGGCATCAGGTGCCTCATTAGATCGGCTCCGTTTGATTGAGCCTTGATCTCAATTACATCATCCATTATGTCATGTGTTCATTCAATGTGGTTTGTGGTTTGTTACATATATATTTGCTCACATGTGATTTATGCACAATCTTATTTAAACAACAATGAAATTCAATAACTTAAATGTTTTATCAAGGTTCACTCGCCAACTTTTGTTGACCCAAATTTTCTGTTTTACGCATGATACAGGTGATCAAGTTGAGGAAAGAAACACCTAGGATGGCCTTAGAAGAATAATCAAGTTATTTCATTGGAACAATCATTTGGTTTATTGTTTGTGCTTGTATGAAATTTAGTGTTGGATATTTGAGTTTAATTTGGATTTAATAAATATGAAACTTGTTAGTAAATATCATGAGCTTTGGTGATAACCCAATCATGCCCCGACTTTTATTCCGCTGCGGGTTGGGGTGTGATAGATTGGTATCAGAGCTTGTGACTATAGGGATATAGGATAGGTTATTAGACCCTTAGAGCCTATACTATAGTCGACTAGATTTAGATTTGTTTATGTGTTACATGCAAAATTCATGATGCTTATATGTTTCATGTTTATTATCACACACAACATTATGCAAGCACTCTCACAAGTACATGTTAATATGCAATGCTCATCATAGATCCTATCCTCATAACATATCATATCTATGAAAGCACACACCTCACGATTTCCCAATTTCCATTATTTCTTTTCAAATATTTTTGCAATGTTTTCATATTTTTCAAATCATATCGAAGTGAGTTTTCACGACGGGCATGTAGTAACTGGAAGGATACGAGTACCGGTAGTCGGAACGTCCTGTCTAGGCTTGGCATTCGTATAAATCCAAAATAAAGGACCAGTTTGCCTACCTGGGGACTAACGATGAGAGTACGAAGGATCTATTAGGCCAAAGCATGCTATACCAAACGTTGTGTGAACTAACCCCACTTTGAGTTGTCATTGTGTCTACACCTGGACACCCTCCGACCTTACATCGCGCAATCATGTTTTACAATTTTCATTCGGGTGATGTGAATGTTAACCAGCCGACACCAATGCAGACCCTAGCAAACCCAATAGTCATGGGGGCCCACATGACTATACAGGCAATGGTATGGGGGACATTTGGAGGCCCAAACATGAGCAAACCCAAGACATCCGATGGATGTAGTTAAAATTCAGTTATGTTGTTTTCATTCTTTTTACGACACATGACACCTAGGAAATTCTTGAACTCACAATCTCCCTACATATATTCCTGTAGATGTCTGCTAGGCAATTACGTGAAGGTAGAAGGTCAGGAAAGTCAAACGAACGCTTGGCCACGCAAATTGCTGAATAAATGGCCGCAGTACTTCTGACATCGTGCTACAAGTTCAGCAAGCTCTCACCGATAATCCCATTAACCCTCCCAACCAAGAAGACCAAAGCATCTCCAACCCTCCTCCCAAAACCCCTAAATCCACCTACAAACACTTCAAGTCTTGCGATCCCCCAAAATATGAAGGGACTGTAGGTGTCACCGCTCTCCTCCACTGGTTTGAGGAGATGGAAAACACCTTTCTCAATTGCGACTGTCCTGAGGATCGTAAGGTACGTTACGCTACTGGAAGATTGTTTGGGGTAGCCCTTACCTGGTGGAACACGGAAAAAGGTAAGCGAGGTGTAGATGATGCCATGGCCTTATCATGGGAAGAATTAAGAGAGGTCATGACAAGACGTTTTTGCCCTAGAAGCGAGATCAAGAAGCTTGAAGATGAATTATATGCTCTAAAGCAAAAAGAAGGGGATCACACCTCCTACAACAAGAGGTTTCTTGAGTTGAACCAAATGGTTCCCAATCTGTTCACCCCATTATACCGCTTAATTGAACACTACATTCGAGGCCTCCCCTCGAAAATCCAAGATTCGGTTTTAAGCACTTCGCCTGCAACACTCGAAGCCGCCATGGAGTTAGCTACGGAACTCACTGAAAATCGCATTCGAAATGGCAATTTTAAAGATGAGAAGAAGAAAACACCCATTGAGGCCCCAATTCCAAACCACTCAGGTTCATCCTCGAAGTTTGCTGGTAAGAGGAAGCGAAATGGAAAGAACTTTGTTGTCACCCAAACCAACCCTCCCATCACTGCTGCTCCAATCACCCAAGTTTCCCCTCCAGCCACACCATTCAAAAGGCCATACACTGGCCCACACCCAAAGTGTAACCGTTGCCAATACCATCACCCTCCTGAAAACCCTTGCCAACATTGCACAAGTTGTGGCCGTGCGGGTCACACTATCCAAACCTGCCGTACCCTTCAGCGATCGAACCGCGGTCAACCTCCAACCCAAACCCAAAATCAAATGGTGGGCCAAGCCCAACAACCCTTACTTCTACCACCTGCATAACTCGCAGTCCAACCTTAGTACCAACCCAACTACCCCATGATGCAATCCATACGAGTATGTTTCAATTGTGGGGACCCAAACCACTTCAGGAATACTTGCCCACGCCTGGTGAACATCATCCATGCCCAAGATCAAGCAAACCCGATAAACCAAGCTAACCAAGCTCCTCCACCTGCTAGAGGAAGAGCTTTCAATATCAACGCCAACCAAGCCAGGGCTGACAACAATGTGGTCAACGGTACGTTTCTCGTAAATGGTAGTTATGCATCCATATTATTCGATACTGGTGCGGATAAGAGCTTTGTGTCTTTAGAATTCGAATCTATTCTCGACCAACCTCGTAATAATCTCGTTGAATCTTTGACGGTGGAAGTTGCTGACGGAAAACCCACTTTATTAAATTCTATTATACGCGATTGTACTCTCACCCTAAATGATCACGATTTTCTATTGATCTTATTCCTATGAAATTGGGAAGTTTCGATGTTATCATCGGCATGGACTGGCTCAGCCAGCATCACGCTGAAGTGGTGTGCCATGAAAAGTTCATTCGTATTCCTCTCGCCGACGGTCAGACACTACGTATCTTTGGGGAAACTCCTTCGAAAGGGCTCAAATTGATGTCCTGCCTTCAAGCTCGAAGTTATCTTCGCAAGAATTACGTCGCATTTCTAGCTCACGTCGTCAAGAAGGAAGGCAAGGAGAGGAAGCTCGAAGATATTCCAATTGTGAAAGAATTCCCGCAAGTTTTTCCCGACGGGGTTTCAGGACTTCCTCCTGTGCGAGAAGTCAAATTTCAAATCCATCTTGTGCCTGGCGCTACACCGGTCGCAAAATCTCCCTATAGGTTAGCACCATCCGAGAGGCAAGAGTTGACCAGTCAACTGCAAGAGCTGACTGACAAAGGATTCATACGTCCTAGCTCATCGCCTTGGTGTGCGCCCGTTCTTTTTGTGAGGAAGAAAGATGGAACGTTTAGCATGTGCGTTGATTATAGAGAACTCAACAAGTTGACAGTTAAGAATCGATATCCACTGCCTCGTATTGATGACCTTCTAGACCAACTTCAAGGAGCCACCTGTTTTTCCAAAATCGACCTTCGTTCTGGTTATCATCAGCTTAGAGTGCGCGAAGAAGATATTCCAAAAACTGCCTTCCGAACTCGTTATGGTCATTATGAGTTCATGGTTATGCCCTTCGGTTTAACCAACGCCCCCGCTGTCTTCATGGATTTGATGAATAGGGTAAGTAAACCCAATCTCGACCGTTTCGTATAGTCTTCATCGACGACATTCTTATCTACTCCAAGTCAAAATCCGATCATGAGCGACACCTTCGACTCATTCTTACACTCTTAAGGACTGAAAAGCTTTACGCTAAGTTCTCAAAATGCGAATTCTGGTTAGGAGAAGTACAATTCCTTGGTCATGTCATCAACGACAAAGGGATTCATGTCGATCCTTCGAAAATCAAGGCAGTACAAGAATGGCAAGCGCCACGCACCCCTACCGAAGTTAGGTCATTTCTTGGCTTGGCTGGTTATTACCGACGCTTCATTGCCAATTTTTCCCGTATCACCGATCCGCTCACGGCCTTGACCCACAAGGGAAAACCCTTCATTTGGGGACCTAAGCAAGAGGAGGCCTTCCAAACTTTAAAGCAAAGGCTTTGTGACGCACCTATCCTTACACTCCCTGAGGGTTGCGATGACTTTGTGGTTTATTGCGACGCATCAGGGCAAGGTCTAGGCTGTGTATTCATGCAAAGAGGAAAGGTGATAGCCTATGCCTCTAGGCAACTCAAAGTTCATGAGAAAAATTACACCACCCACGACCTGGAACTTGGAGCCGCTGTGTTCGCTCTCAAGATATGGAGACATTATCTTTACGGTACCAAGTGTGAAATATAGACTGACCACAAGAGTCTCCAGTATATCTTCAATCAAAAAGAGTTGAATATGAGGCAACGAAGATGGGTCGAACTGCTCAACGATTATGACTGCAAGATTCGGTATCATCCTGGCAAGGAAAACGTGGTGGTGATACGCTCAGTCGAAAGGGATACGCGAACTCTATTCGTCTTCTATGTTCGCAAATCATAACCGACATCAAAGATCAAATACGGGCAGCTCAACATATCTCGGTAATGGAAAATGACGTACGCGATGAGCTGTCATATGGAGCTGAACTCATAATTGAAACCAAATCCGACGGTATTCTATATTATTTAAACCGCATATGGATTCCCGATCGCGACAACCTTCGTGATTTCCTCATGAATGAGGCATACAAAACACGATACTCTATACACACAGGAGCCGATAAGATGTATCAAGACCTACGATACACCTACTGGTGGCCTGGCATGAAAAAGGATATCGTTGTTTTTGTTTCCAAGTGCCTTACATGTTCCAAAGTGAAAGCTGAACATCAAAGACCTTCAGGACTTCTAGTCCAACCCGAAATACCTGTATGGAAGTGGGAAAACATAACTATGGACTTCATTACCGGGTTACCTCGCACCTCCAGTGGGTATGACACCATATGGGTAATCATTGATCGTCTTACAAAATCAGCTCACTTCATTCCGATTCGCGAGGACTTCAAGAACGAGAAGTTAGCTCGTATATACATCAACGAGATCGTAAGCCATCATGGTGTACCGTTAAGCATCATTTCAGACCGTGACGGTCGTTTCACTTCACGAACATGGCGAGCCGTACAAACCGCTTTGGGTACACGGTTAGACCTTAGCACCGCCTTTCACCCTCAAACTGATGGTCAATCTGAACGCACCATCCAAACCCTTGAAGACATGCTTCGAGCATGTGTCATAGACTTCAAAGGGAACTGGGATGCTCATCTACCGTTAGTCGAGTTTTCGTACAACAATAGCTATCATTCAAGTATCGGCATGGCTCCTTTCGAAGCTTTATATGGTCGTAAATGCCGATCTCCAGTATGTTGGCACGAAATTGGTGAAGCGCAAATCACCGGACCTGAATTGATTCAAGAAACAACCGACAAAATCCTTCAAATTCAAAACAATCTTCTAGCGGTTCAAAGTCGTCAAAAGAGTTATGCTGACAAACGATGAAAGCCCTTGGAGTTTTGTGTGGTGATCAAGTACTTTTGAAAGTATCACCATGGAAGGGAGTGGTTCGTTTTGGCCAAAAGGGCAAGCTAGCACCACGCTACATAGGACCTTTCAAGATACTTGAAAGAGCAGGACCTGTAGCCTACAAGCTTGACCTACCAGAAGAACTCAACAGAATACATCCCACGTTCCACGTATCAAACTTGAAAAAGTGCCTCGCCGACGAAAACCTCCATATCCATCTAGAAGACATTCAAGTCGATGAATCAATGCACTTCATTGAAAGACCTGTGGAAATCATGGATTTCGGTGAGAAGCGTTTAAGGCGAAGTCGTATTCCAATCGTCAGGGTGCGTTGGGAGTCAAAACGAGGACCCGAGTTTACTTGGGAACGTGAAGACTCAATACGCGAAAGGTACCCGCATCTCTTCCCGGTTGCAACCACTACTTAAATTTCGGGATGAAATTTCTAAAAGTAGGGATACTGTAACATCCGTGTAAAACGGGTTTTGAAAACCCGCTCCTTTTTGTTTCAATAAAAAAAATTGTATATGTGTCTAGTTATTTATTTATATAATGAATAAATTTAGTGTTTAAAATTTTATAAATAAAGTTTAAAGATATAATCCAATAAATACTAAAACAAATCAACTAATTAATAATTTTTTATAATAATTCAAAAAGATAATAAAATGTGTGAAGGAAAAACATTTTTTTTAAAGGAAGGAACCGGGATCGAACTCGGGTTCCCCCCCCGCCCACACACTACAAACACCACTGGACTACGCACACCAGTTGTGTAAATGTTGAAATCTTAAAACTCTTATGTTGACTCCAAATTTAAAACCTACAACTGAAGCGGGAACAATCGAAATCCATCAAACACGACTTTCCTTTTGAATCATCCAACAACCTGTCAATCGCTATCTTTGGCAAATTGATAATCAAGACGCGCCTACCATAACCCTTGGAACCCTAATCTTGAGAGACACCACTCGCCTATAAATACCTCCCAATCCCAGCCGTTCCAAACTCGCCACCGGAGAAAAAAAAAGTAGATCACCGGAGTTGTGCAAGACGTCGGAAACTCAGTATCGCCGCCCACTCCATTGATCGGTAGTTCCCTTTTCGAATTTCTTTTTTTTATTTATCATGTATAACACAAATCAAAAGGGATACTCCGGCGGGTAAAGGTTTTGGGGTGAAAATTTTATATAAAGAAGATAAAGCTTAGGTTGTGTATTTATATATTATAAGCCGGGTTGCAACCAGGTTAGACACACAGTCCAACGGTGGACTGTGTGCACATTCAAACACACGTCCTGAGTTCGAAACTTGCAACTGGCACCGTTTTCTGTAAACTTTTTAAACCAAACCAGACTAAGATCCATGGAGGTGTTAAGTACCATACAATTTCAATATCTTACGGGTTAAGCACCCAGCCCAACTGGTTTGGGCCGGGTGCAATCTAACCCCAGGTCACAGGTTCGAATCCATGCTCTCACCTTGGTCTGATCACCTTAAACTCTTTTTAAACAAGTAACCATTTCTGTATAAACTTAAGGTGTTTTATAAGAATAATTAAAATCCAGAATATGTCGGGTTAGACGCGTAGCTCAGTTGGAAGAGCTGTGTGCACGTGAACGTGAGGTCTTAAGTTCGAATCTATACACACGTATGCCTACAACACATCGAGCCGGTCTGACAGTGACCTTGTCAGACTGACAAGATTTTTATTATTTTTTTATTTTATTTATATATTATTTATTTCCTTTATTTTATTGTATTTAGTTCAATTCTATTGTTTTTGTTATTATTTTAATAAAAAAATCTAATGGAAGGTTAAAAATATATTTCTTTTAAGGGTTTAAAACATCAATACAACCCACGAAAATAACCTAAAAACCGAAACAAAGGATCTTAACCAAAATATTAAATTATTTATTTATCAAGTTATCGCGTTCTTATTTTTATGTTAGTACTCTTTGATTTGTTAAATTCCTAACTCGTGCGCTCTCATCTTCAATCAAGATTACGCACCCACGGTGAGTGAATCTCTACAATTCCCCGTTTTAATCACATTTTGGGGTGTATCATGTGTCGTACCCTTTCTTTATTTTATTTAACACTTGTGCTAATATCATTACGTGATCAAATGTGTATGGTTTGTTATGTGGTTTATATGTGGATTCATTTTATCATTTCAGTGCAATCGTTTCATTAGCCCACTCAGTTTCTCGTGGGATACGGGTTGAGCATCAGGTGCCTCATTAGATCGGCTCCGTTTGATTGAGCCTTGATCTCAATTACATCATCCATTATGTCATATGTTCATTCAATGTGGTTTATGATTTGTTACATATATATTTGCTCACATGTGATTTATGCACAATCTTATTTAAACAACAATAAAATTCAATAACTTAAATGTTTTATCAAGGTTCACTCGCCAACTTTTTTTGACCCAAATTTTCTGTTTTACGCATGATACGGGTGATCAAGTTGAGGAAAGAAACACCTAGGATGGTCTTAGAAGAATAATTAAGTTATTTCATTGGAACAATCATTTGGTTTATTGTTTGTGCTTGTATGAAATTTTGTGTTGGATATTTGAGTTTAATTTGGATTTAATAAATATGAAACTTGTTAGTAAATATCATGAGCTTTGGTGATAATCCAATCATGCCCCAACTTTTATTCCGCTGCGGGTTGGGGTGTGACAGTTATTGCGGGCATTGGACCGATATTGATCTGGTTCATTACAGTACCAGTATGATATATGCATTCATTATTGATCGTTGAGTAATTTTAAATCTGCACCTGTTTTTTTTACCATTTTAAGTTGTTTGCTCACGCATTGTGTTGGTACATTACCGTGGATATTGTTTATTATTATTAATTAATTTTAACTTTTTGTAATTTTAAAATAAATACTAAAGCCGCAACTATGTTTATCTGTCTTTTTACCATTCCAAGTTATTTGCCTGCGCGTTGTGGCAGTAAGTTACTGCGGGCATTGGATCGATGTTGATCCGGTTCGTTACAATACCAGTACGATATATGCATTCGTTATAGAAATTTCCATGTGTTGTACATCTAGCGAAAATTATAAAAATGAACATTGTACCTGCACCAATGTTGTTTGAACGCCGGTTTAGATTGTCACGTTACTATTACAGATATTCATACCAGTATTGATGTTGTCCAATTCAGTTTGGTACGGTATGGTAGTGATACAGTGTGAGGTTATCCAAAGCAAAAACAATAAAAATAAATACTGGTATCGATGCAAATGTTGTTCAATCGGTTTCGGTTCGGTTTGGTACGACTGCAACATAGTTTTCGTGTTCAATGATATCTATATCGCAATGTTGAAAAAAAAGCAAGAACACAAACGAATCAAACCAATATAAACCGAACAACATCAGTTTCGGTCTCGATATTTGTTTTTATTGTTTTCGATTGATGTAAGATTTTTTATTTGGATTACAATAACAAGTGTCGGTACTATAACGAACTGAACTACTACCAACCAATTTTCCGCCGCGAAGCGCGAAGAATTATAACTAGTTATACATATTAATATAAACTGTTCATAAACAGTGATTCACAATTAGACTTTTAGTGATTCACAATTAGACTTTTAATCAGCTTTTACATTTATATAGTAATTTTTAATTTTTAGAGTTAATTTCTATTTGACTCCCTGACATTTATCAATTTTAACCATATAAGTATGAATTCTTATTTTTTCTTAAATCATGGCCTCAGGTTTATGAATGTTAACTATTTGACTCCTTATGATTAACTCCGTCCAACTTTATCGTTAGTTCTTGAGGGTATAGTTGTCCATTAAATTCTAAGTGTTTAATAAATCAATTTCAAATACAAATTCATACTTTCCTTTGGTCGATGATTATTTCTATAGCAATTATACATTTTACTCATGAAGGATTAAAATTCTATTTGATAGAATTAATCAAGGGAACTTGATTACGTAAGCAAGAAATCAAATTTAAATATTTAATGTGCTTGGATGGTAATAATGTTAAAATCCAATACGTTAAATAATAAAAAATAAGTGATATTAAAAAAATCATAGTTAATACCCAATTAAAAGAGATTATATTTTCAAAATTAACTTAATAAAATTTATTACTTCATGTCAACGTTCATTTATTTAAATATGTATGTTGAAGACTATATGTGTTAATAAATTACGTTATATTTTATTATATTACTATAATACACGACTTTATTCAAGTGGTCAATGCATATGTTTTTTAAAACATATTTTTTATTAATTATGTAATATTACATTTATCAAACCATGTGTAAAACAAAGTATTATAACCTAGTTTGTATATAAATTAGATTCCATTTTTTCTTTCTAATGTAATCAAGTTTCACAAATTAAGTTATCATCTGATCTTTAATAATTCATGTGCAAAATCTATATTTGCTTTAGAAATAATTGTACACTAATTAGTATTTAATTTAGATCTATTTAACATACTAAATTGAACGGACAATTATACCCTCAAGAATTAACGTCAAAGTTGGACGAAGTTAGCAATAAGGAGTCAAATAGTTAACATTCATAAACCTTATGCCATGATATGAGAAAAAACAAAAATTCGTACTCAGATGGTTAAAATAGGTAAACCTCAAGGAGTCAAACCGAAATTAACTCTAATTTTTATGTATTTGTTTTTTATTTTTAGTAATATCTTATTTATCTTTTTATTAATAATTATATATATATTAATTCAAACTCTTGATGTATTGTTTATTTTTTAGTAATAAATAGTAATTGATAATATTTAAGTATTTTTTTTAACTTTTATTATTTATTATTCATTTTTTTAGGATGTTGTTTGAACGGTGTGTAACGATTCAGATTGTCACATGCTAGTACCAATATTCATTTACTATTGCAAACAAAATTGTATAAATGAAAACTTTTTGAAACCGGAAACCATAAAATAAATACAAGTATGGGCATTGACTTTGTTCGGTACGCTACGGTAGCGATATAGTGTCAGTTTATCAAAAGAAAAACAATAAAACATAGTGTTACCAAAATTAATGTTGTTCATTCAATTCACTATGGTAGCGACACGAGATTTGTTATAAAACAGAAAGCCATAAAAGTGAATATATACCGATACAGATGTCATTCAGTCGGTTTCAGTTCAGTTTAGTATCATAGGGCCACCCGTCGCGAAGCGCGGAAGAATCTCCCTAGTTATGTATTAATTTTCTCTCTATAATCTCATATATCTCTATAATCTCATATTCTCTCTTTAGTGAACTAAACTCTCTTTACACTATTTAAAAATTAGGAGTTTTAAAGAAGCTATATAACATATAGAAGACAAAAATCTACAATGAAGTAATCTTCGCATCTGATCCTTTTTAGCTCTATAAGTTCAAAAAGATAAGGGTTAAAGGAGTGCTCCCCAAATGGAAAGTCATAAACCTTTTTTTAATCAATAATATTATGTTATGTCAACTTACTTTTTCACTTTCTATTTTGCACTTAAACACTAGGCTAGCGTTTGGTATGCAGGAATGAGAGGTGTAATGGAATCGACCATTGTGAGGGAATGAAGAAAAGAGTGTTTGGTTGGTCAATGGAATGGAATCGTCCATTCCAAAATGTATTCCATTCCCTCAAAATCATTCCATCTGCCCCCTGTTTTATTTTCCATTCTATTCCCTATTCACCCTTCATTAACAACACAACAACTCACTACCGTTGCCACCACCCTCCACCACCGTCCACCGCCATCGTCACCCGCCTTCGCCGCCACCCGCCTTCGCCGCCACCCGCACCGACGCCACCCACCACCACCGTCATCCGCCACCGTCACCCGCATCCGCCGGCACCACCGTTGCCGCCACCCACCTTCATCCCCGCCACCATCGTCACCGCCATCCACTGTCGCCGCGGCCACCTTCGATCACCGCCACCACCCACCTCAGATCATCGCCGCCACCATTGTCGTGACCACCTCCGATCACCGCCGTGCTCGCCACTCACCTCCGCCCCAGCTATCAACCACCACCACCAACCACCACCGTCGCTACCACCTGCCACAAACTGTCGCCGTCACTACCACCTCCGACCACCGCCGCCACCCACCTTCATCGTCACCCACCACCACCACCGCTGTCACACTCGCCGTTGTGTCCGCCCACCACCACCGATGCCGCTACAACTACCATTTATCACCATCCACCATCACCGCCAATCATTGACCACCACTATCCAATTTTATTCCTTCGTCTTTTCTCGCATATCAAACAACAAAAAGTAATGAACAAAAAGTAATGGTTCAATCCATTATTACATGGTAACCAAACAAGACATGTAATGGTAATGATCAATTCCATTACCTCATCCATTCAATTCATCCACCCAATCCATTACCTCATACCAAACAGACCCTAGGAGTGCTCAAACACATGAAGAGTGGTAAGCAATCTTTTTTTAAAAGAAAAAGATAAATTTGTGATTGGTTGAAAGAGGATGGAGCCTACCATTAATCTCCTCTCTCTCTCCTCTTCCCCGCTCGGTGAGTAGTCACCGTTTGCCATTTTGTCCCACGTTCAAAATAAAATATTTGCTTTGCCCATGCCTAAATTTACGTTTTTTTTGTGCATGCAATAGGTATTTATAGGTCCTGTTAAATTACGCTTTTATCTCAACGTAATTTTAAACTGAGGACGAAACTGTAATTTTAAACTGATTATAATAGAATAAACTGGTTGATCAAATAGGGAAGTGTCAGACAAGCTGTATCACAATCTCGATCGGCAAATTTACTCCCCGCAGGAAGTCACCGCTGGCACTCCCTCCAGGCTACATATATGAAGGTTTAATTATTGTCTTGTCTAGGGTTACTAAATCGATACTTGAATTTACAGGGTATTTAACAGTTGATTGATATAAAGACGAAAATCTATGGTAGGAATTGCCGTATTATAATGTTGAAATTTTTTTAGCTGTATGATTTCCAAAATGTAAGTTACACATGTGACGATTATAATATGAGGTTTTTATAGGATTTCTAACAATTTTGTGAAAGCTATACAAGTGAAGGTTTAGTACGGGATTTTATACTGCATAAAGCAACACAAGTGAAAGTAGAACATAATGTAGCCCTAAATGTTGGTAAAAGCTGCACATGTTTAGGTTTATCATGCATAAATGCTACAATAAATCTACATGCATATGAGGTTTGCTAGTTTGGTAAGACCATGTGTAGTGAAAGGGTAAAACAAAGCCTCACCCTTGGACGTTTGCGTTATGTGACAGTCCAGTCAGCAAGGGGACTGTATTGAGCTTTTTTTCTAAAATTGGCGTAGTGGAATAAAGCCCCAACCAATCATTACCCAATTAATATTTTTTTTTGTTTTTTTTAATTTAAAACTAATGAAATATGATTTGAAACAATCTGATTAGCCAAAGAAACCAGGGACCGGCGTTTTTTAAAGAAAGCCTACGGGATTTTTTGGGCCTCTTTTTGGTGGAAAAACGCCAAAAAACCCCTCACTACAGGTGGTCTAATATATGTAAGCAACGTGTGCGAATGCTCAATATGAAAGCGATACATGTAAAGGTTTAATACGTAGAGACCCTTCAACGAATGTATGTGAGTGTGTGAATAACGTTCATCGAACTAAAGAAAATATAAAGAATTGATCATCTTAGTTATATATGGAATTCAAAATCGGATTATGATAGAAGAGTTTTTTTCGCATTTTGGTGGGGAGGACTAAAAAAAGTGTTTGTGGTATGTGTTATGTAACACCCTTATATTTTTTATTGAACATATGTGTATATGTATAAGGGTGTTTCAATATATACTCAACATCAATTAATAAACCTTATAACTACTTGTACATTGTACTAAAAAAATATAGTGACGAGAGAAAAACTGCAAGAACCGCATAAACAACTAAATATAGTATATGTAAAGATAAGTAGATAAAATGTGAAGTACATGAAAATGAGAGGATTCTTTATCCACTTTGTCCAACCAATTTTGAGTTTACTAAAATTAAAAAGGACTTCGAAATAATTAAATCAAGAATAAAGGCTTTATTCATGTTTTGTGACCACCAATTATATCATTTCCATCTCTTCAAATACTCCACTATTCGGTAAAAATATTAGCTTCAATTATGATATTCTTAACTTTAGGTAAGGGGTCGAGTCCAACCGGGAACATATCGAGTCAGATCTGTACAAACTAGAAAAGAAATCTCGAGCCATCTCTTGATGTCACTCTAGCAATAAATATGCAATCTCTAAACACGTGCCTCTCCGTCTCCACCAATAAAGAACAAAGCGAACACATAATAGACGAAATATATCAATATATAAAAGTTGTGTAAGCACAAAATCAAAAGTGTTGGTTATAAACCTATGTTGTTGTGAAGACAAACTTTAAACCTTTAGATATTAGGATGTTTCTTTTTCTTTGTGAGGTATTCATCGGTGCCTAAAAAAACTATTTTAATTTGTAAGAAGTTTGTTGAGTAATTTCATAAAGTATTTTTTAGATAATTGTTGAATGTGTAGCTGGTAAACCTTTTAAAGTGTTAACACTTAACACAGCTCTGTTCTAAACATTATTTATGTAGGAACGTAAATAAATATAAGTATATTTTAATAGTCTGTTCAAAAAAAAATTAAAAAACTATATATTAAAAGTATCAAAGAATTATCAAATTGTATTTAAAAATAGGAAAAAAAAAAAAAAGGCAAAAAGTTTGATACTTAATTCTATAAGTTTTTGTAAGTGCACTTCGTATTCTGGTGGTAGTATGATTTAAACGTAAAAAACTAAATATAGAAAATAAATAATAAAATTTTATTGCAATACCCCGCTATCTGGATCAAAGAGTGAGCCCCTACTTGAGTTTGATTGAATAAAAAAAAAAAAAAAAAAAACCCTTCAAATTCTCTGTCTAGAAGAAAGTAGGGAAAAAGGAATACTTCATAAAAACTTAAGTAAAGAATCAAACCCACCTAATAGCCGTAAAATGTAAGCACGTCAATTTTTTAGACTACTTAGTCTGACAGCGTCACATGAAAATCATGTCAGCAACGAATGTTCTAAAAAAATCACAGGGTCAAATGAATGTGAGATGAAAAAAATAAATGACTAAACGATTATGCATAAAATAAATTCATTTGAACTAGAGTAACTATTGTTTAAATTGTTAATAATTTACAAGTTATTACTTAAATTTGCAAATAAACATTAAATAAGTTGACACAAAGCTAGATGAATAAAAAATATATGTCATGTCAACATATAAAGCCACACGCACCATATTACAAAGAGTAAATTGCACAAAACATCCTTTATGTTTCCTCAAACTTGTAGGTTCAAATCTTAATGTTTAAAACTTGCCAAAAACAACCTTTTTACGTTTATTTTTGTTGCCGTTCAGTCCTTTCTGACTAACCAAGTTAATTATCCTAATTTAATTCCCTCACATGCCTAACATGTGAGGGTATATTTGTCAATTTAGGTTTTTTTTTTTTCTACAAAAACCCTTCTCTTCTCTACTCACACACAAACACACACAGACCATTCATCTCTCCTGCCTTCATCTACCACCACCACACACACACCGCCATCACCTAATCTACCACCGTCCACCTGCCACCACCACAACCAACAACCATCGTCAAGCACCACCGCCCCCTGTCTCCTGCCGCGAAGCCAAGCACCACCGCACCACCTCCGCCATAGCACCACCGCCATAAAAACCCACCACCGTCGTCGTCCTGCCGCTCCCCTCTCTCTCTCTACGGTCTCTCTCTCTCTCTCACCGATCTCTCTCTCTTCTTCTCTCTCGCTCTACGATCTCTCTCTCTTCTTTTCTCTCTCTCTCTCTCTACGGTGGTGATGTATCAGGTGGCAGTGGTGGTGGTGGCAGTTGAAGATGATGGTGGCGGAGTATTTTTGGGGGTTTTGTCGGAGGTGGAGGTGGTGGTAGAGGAGGTGGTGTCGAAGGTGGAGGTGGTGGAGGTGGTGGCAGAGGAGGGGTGTCGGCGGGAGGGAGAAGAGGAGAAGAGGTTTGAAGAGGTTGTGGTTGTAGTGGGGAGACAATGATAGATGCAACTTTCAGATCTGGGTAGGGTGGTGTTCGATATGCTTGAAAATCGATGGTGGTGGTTGTAGATGGAAAATTGATGGTGGTGGTTGTAGCTAGAATATTGATGGTGGTTGATCCTCGAAGGGTTTTGAACAACGGGTTTTTAGTTTTGATGATGTTGTTTTTTTGAGGGTTTTATAAGAAGAGGAAACAAAATGACGAATATACCCTCACATGTTAGGCATGTGAGGGAAATAAACTGAGATAATTAACTTGGTTAGTAATAAAGGACTGAACCGGCAACAAAAATAAACGTAAAGGTTATTTTTGGCAAGTTTTAAACATTAAGGCTGGAACCTGCAAGTTTGAGAAAACATAAAGGACGTTTTGTGCAATTTACTCTATTACAAACCCTTGCAACTTGTCCTAGTGCTTATAAATATTACAACATCCCCATAATGCAGACTCAATTTATCTAAACATGGCAAGTCCCCATTTTAGCCCTCTTCCTTCTCTTTATCTCTACCAAATCTTCTGCAAATTATGTAACAAATACCTTCATTGATTGCCTAAACACCTTTTCAGAACCAACTTTTCCCATCAATGAAATCATCTACACTCCAGACAACTCTTCATTCTCTTCCGTTTTCCATGCATACATCCGAAACCCTGTGTTCTACAACTCCACCAGAACCAAACCTTCTTTGATCATCACTCCGTTGCACGTCTCACACATCCAACTCGCGGTCATCTGCGCCCAAATACACGGCCTGCAAATGCGAACCCGTAGCGGTGGCCATGACTACGAGGGGCTTTCTTACCTTTCCTATTTCAACAGACCGTTCTTCATCCTGGACATGTTTAATTTACGCTCAGTCGATGTTAACATCGAACAAGAAACCGTATGGGTCCAAACCGGAGCCACTCTTGGTGAAGTTTATTATGGAATTGCTAAGAAAAGTAAAGTCCATGGTCTCCCTGGGGGAGTTTGCCCTACAGTTGGAGTTGGTGGACATTGTAGTGGGGCTGGTTATGGAAACATGATTAGAAAGTACGGTCTAACTGTCGATTGCATAGTCGATGCGCTGTTAGTTGATGTGAATGACGCGGTTTTGGACCGAGGGTTGATGGGGGAAGATTTGTTTTGGGCTATTACTGGTGGTGGAGGTGCAAGTTTTGGTGTTGTTCTTGCATATAAATTTAAATTGGTTAGTGTCCCCCCTCAAGTTACTTTTTTTAATGCGAAAAGAACGTTAGAAAGAAACATCATAAAGATTGCCGAAAAATGGTTTCATGTTGCTCATAGATTAGACGAAGATCTATTCATCCGAATGAGTTTTGATGTCTTAAAAGACAGAAAGGGAATGAGTTTTGATGTCTTAAAATACAGAAAAGGAATGAAGCACGTTCGTGCTTCATTCCCTAGCCTGTTTCTGGGAAACTCCACAAGGCTCTTGAGCCTTATGGACGATAGTTTCCAAGAACTAGGGTTACAGGATTCAGAAATTGTTGAAATGAGTTAGGTCGAGTCTGCCTTGGTTTATGCAGGATTCCCGGTTGGAACACCCATCGAGACTCTACTTTCTCGAACGCAACAACCTGAACGAGAAAGACCATTCAAGATCAAATCAGACTACTTAAAAAACCCTATTTCGAAAAAAAGTTTAAAATCCATATTCAAGAAAATGAAGGAACTCAAAAACCAGATGATCACTTTCAGTCCATTCGGTGGACGAATGGAAGAGATCTCAGAGTTTGCAAAAACGTTCCCACATCGAGCAGGCAATATCGCCATGATTGAGTATGAAACGTACTGGGATGATCTAGGGACGGAAGCCACGAAAAAAAACTTAGAGTTTGCAAGGAAGATGCATGAGCATATGACACCATATGTGTCCGATAACCCTAGAGAAGCATTTTACAATTATAGGGACTTGGATAATGGTGTGAACCATCATGGGAAGTACAGTTATGAAGAAGGGATGGTTTATGGGATCAGGTATTTCAAAGAGGTTAATTATAATAGGCTTGTGATGGTGAAGACCATGGTTGATCCCTATAATTTCTTTAGAAATGAGCAAGGCATCCCAGCTTTGCAATCCTCAGATGACATGTAATATAAATAAGCACCGCATATATATGATGTATGTTTACGATGATGAAACTAATAGTATATATAAATAATTTAGGAAATGGGGAAATTTTATATATATTGTACGTACATCTTTTAGTTAAAATTCTAAAAGTAAAACACGAAAATGTGTAAAATACTGATTACGAACTATAGGTTTAACCTAGGTTTCCAGAAAACGTGCGAGATTGAAAGCCATAAGATTAGCAGAAATGGATGTTTGGTGATGTAAGTTTGAAATAAATGTTGTATCATATGAATGTTTATTTCTTTATTAATAAAGAAAAAGAAATAACATATTTTTTTCGGAATCAAACAAAATTGGATCAGACAAACCTAGCTAGAACACAATTGTTGACGGAATATATGAACCCCCTCTAAATATTTTCATGAAACACACCACACAATTAAATTCACTAGTGTATATATATATGAGGTTCAATGCTAAACAATAAAAGATTATGGAACTACGGAATAGTGTATTTAACATGTTACATGTATATGTGCTAAAAAATAATTTTTTTCAAATTTTTTTAAAACTTTTGCATATAAAGATGTGTAGAAGCTATTCTATCCATCAACAACCACCATTATCCGCTAATGGTGGTGGTGGCGACTGATGGTGGTGATTGTTGATGGTGGTGGAAGTTGTTAATGGTGCTGGTGGTTGATGTTGGTGGTGGTGGCGGCTAATGGTGGTGGTGGTGGCTGATGGTGGTGATTGTTGGTGGTGGCGGCTAACGGTGGTGGTTGTTGATGGTAGTGGTGGTGGTGAAAGTTGGGATTATTATAATCCAATAACTAAGTTTGTGCAACATAAGCATACACATAAGTAGTCATATCAACCAATAACTAGTTTGTGTCATGTAAGCTATCACATTAGCAAAAAAAAACAACTAGATTATAAACCGAGTAAAAATGATTGATGGGGGTCAAATCCTTAATGGTTGGGATTGTCAGGGGATTTTTTAAGTTGGGATTAATGTCAGTCAATAGGTGAAAATTAGGATTATTAAATTCTAATAACCCTAAAAATCATTTTGTAAAAAAAACTTTTTATTACTGTTTTTTAAGAATTTTTTTAAGAGTAAACTGCCATTTTGTTCCTTGAGGTTTGGGCAATTTTGTCACTTTAGTCCAAATCTCAAACCTTTTGCATCTGGGTCCTTGTGGTTTCAATTTTGTTGACATTTTGATCCAAAAGCAAAGTCATTATAGAATTCTCAAAAAAAAACCTTGGTTTGTTGTCTTTTTCTGAAGGGTATTTTTGTCATTTATGCATTAATATATATATATATATATATATATAATAAAATAAAAAAAAATTCAAAACTCTACACACACTCCCCAAACCAACCCCCAAACCCTCATACTCTCACTCCAACCCCCATCCCTCTCCGGCGACTCATCTCCGCCGTTAATCCTTCAAAATCCTCCGGAGAAGCGTGTAAGTTCATAAGCTTCATCACCGGAGAAGCGTCGGACAAGTGTCAGAGCAGTTGAAGAGTATGTGGAGCCGTTGAAGGTTTATTTGGGGAAGTACAGGGTGGCGGCGGCGGAGGAGGTGGTTGGGGCAGTGGTGGTGGTGAGGAGACCCGGAACTGCCATCTATCTTCCCTCGACTATATCCGAAAATTCTCATTACGATTCTAAACCATAGTCGAGGTCATCGGATAACACCAAGGGGCAGGTTATACGGGATAATATTAGAGATAAAGATTGTTTAGGGATGGAGATAAATATTAACGCAAAAATAACAAATGAAAATGACCCAAAAACGGTGTTCGGGTTCGCCGGAAAGCAACCGATTTCGCCGGAGAAGACTCGTTAAGGCAACATTTGTTTGTTATTATGTTGATACGAGGTGGAGATAAACGTTATCATAAAATTTCGAGTTAAACGTATGGATTGAAACGTTCTGGAGTTGCCGGATTCCCACCGGAATTTGCGGAGAAGATGAACTGAAACGAAAGTACTTTTGTTTGTTCAAACTTTTGAATGAATTGCACTTAGTTCCCTTGCATTTTGGCTCCTCTACAATTCTAACATAAAACTTAATAAAATTATATATATATATATATATATATATATATATATTAATGCTTAAAATAACAAAAATGCCCTTCAGAAAAAGACAAAAAACCAAGGCTTTTTTTTAGAATTCTATGTTGACTTTGCTTTTGGACCAAAATTGCAACAAAATTGAAACCATAGAGACCCAGATGCAAAAGGTTTGAGATTTGGACTAAAGTGGCAAAACTGCCCAAATCTCATAGACCAAAATGGCAGTTTACTCTTTTTTTAATTTCTTAATGTTTGATTTTTTTATTAAATAGGCTTTTACATATATTTATATGCAAAAGCTCCAAAATAAATTAAATTTGATTTTTAAAACGTTAAGTTGAATTTTTAACATGTTAAATGCATAGTTCTCCGGTTTCTCCACTTTTTTAGTGTTCCCCAATAAGTTAACTAAAAACAAAACAATATTAATAATACACTATCTTAACTCTAAAAAATATATTATAACAATACGTTATCAAAACATTTCATAAACCACACCACAACTATCTTTAATTAATAAAACTAGTGGTATTTTCTCACGCTTCGCGGCGAGAATTTGGTGGTATTTGTTGAACAGTCTTGGAATTTGTTCAATCATAGCTAAACATCACATATATGACATTCTAATTTTGTCTTCTTAGAGATTGCCTCGTGATAACACCATTCGTATCTTAGACTGAGCTTTGATACAACATGAACAAAATTTTGTGAGTATTTCATGTTACTGGTCATGGGTGTTGCCATGTTGGTTTGTCTTCACAACATATTAAAGTGGATTCTCGAGTGTTAAACTAGAGAACGCGAATGACATACTATTTAGTGGTAATATAACAAACCATCACTTATATCATAATCAAGAACACAATTGACATACTACTTAGTGTGTGTATATATTTATAAAGAGAGAGTAAATATAGATACACATGTAGTGTTATATATACAATAAATATGCATAAAGATTACAAAATCTGACTAAAAGACATGGGTTAACTTTCTTACCTGATCAATAACATCGTGGAGTCGATGAATGCAAATACCCAGTTGATGCTATTTCTTGCAGCTTTGTTTATGACATCCATTAAAGCCAAATAATTAGCAACAAACTCATCTAAAAAATAGGGATTTAATATTTCGGTGGATTCAGCCTTTTGAAATCCATACGGTTAGGTTAATGACTTAACGGTTTTGACGTTTTAATGGTTTAACCTAGTTTAAAACTTTGTAACCAATCGGGTAGACCATTAAACCATACTTGATTATTCCTTCCCATCGAGTTCCTCCTCATCCGCACACTTTGTCTACAGAATTCTGTCAGAGGAATAATTCGAACTCTAGCAGCACCTATAATGGAAGTTAGTTTCACCGTCTCAAATTTCACAAAAAGACACATCTAAATCGCCTATACAATGTGTGCGCGCTGATGTGCCATCATTTATACATATTATATATATGCCTATTACCCTCATTTTAATGTACTTTGAGGGCTTATTATGGTAAACACTAACTAAATCATTCCTTTTTTTTTCCTTTTGCAGGATTTTAAGGTCCGGAAATGAAAAGAAGTGATAAATGATGAAAACCGGATTAAAATTGAAGATAAGAAGTACAAGAAGTACGCCAGCTGGAGACAAATAGAAAAGAAACAAATTCCTTTTTTTAAGGTCATGCCCACTAGAAGAAACAAATCAGAAAAGACAAATGAAGACAAGAAGTACACCAGCTAGAGACAGTTGTGAGGCCTGTCTAGACACTTGTCCCTATGTACAACCATGCTAACTTTAGCACACCCGTGCATGTACCTAAACCCGACAAAAATGACATCTTCTGGAAAAAGCTATGGCAAAAAGGACATGTGTAACCCCCATGAAAATTTCGAACTTTCAAAAACTTTTTTTCTTTTGGAAGTATTTCGTTAACCAATATTCAAACATAATCAGTTTAACGTACGTACAATCCGAGACAAGGATATAAGTTACACATACCCTAAATACCCTTCATATAGCTTAATATTAGGTTGGAGGAGTTAGGAATGACAAAAATGCGATAATACAAGTCTAGGGGCCAAAATTATCAAAAGGCAAAATTTTGCCTGCCAGAGGAGCTTGCGGACTGTAAGGCCCACACCCATACGATCAGTAAGGCTAGTCCATTTGCAGAAAATTTGCTTGGCCTCCAAGTTCTGCCAACCATTCTCATTTCTTGACATCTAGCACGTAATTTCCACCTTCTTTCTGGTTCTAACACCTCAGTAGGCACTTGTGATCATCCTAGAACATGTGTCAACACATGGCAACATCCTATGACCACAATTCAACTATAAATAGCCACCAAGTTCACCATTGTTCCTTGCTCAATTCACTCTCTTCTCTCTAATCACACATTTCTGGAGTTTGCTTCTCTTTAAAGGCCTCCTACTGAGTTCTAATCCTTCCTAGAACATAAGCATAATTCCTTAGCCTTTTTCATTATTTTGGCTAGTTATGAGCCAAAAGTCAAACAAACAGATTTTTTTTTACTTTCGGTTCTGACCATTTTGGTCAAGTCAAATTTCAAATTGAACTTTGCAACGTGATTGTAATAATGAAGGTGTTAATCACTCGCGATTACACCCTCTGATCATCACGTTTAGTAGGCGAAATGACGAGTCAAACTTTTACGAAATAAAAGTAAAAAATGCATAAAAATGCATTTTACGACGAACGAGTTTTTGGGTATAAAAACTTGAAGTTTTGACACCAAATCATGTTTATAACATTGTTAGACATGTTCTAACAAGTCTAACTTGTCATTTCTAGTTTATCGCTTATTCCTTAGTCAAAAGTCGAGCAGTTTGACTTCTGCTTTGACTTTCGAGTCTCACCCGTTTGGTTAGTCAGATGACGAATCAACCTTAGATACTTTTGTTTGGACAAAAATTCCCTTTTTCGCATAAAATAGTTATAAACATACAAGATAATTGTTTTTGACATCTAAACTGATCACACATAATTATTAAACTTGTTTTGACATATTCGACCCGTCATAGGACTCATTCAACCATCCGAACACATAGCTACGCATACGGCCCGTTAAAGTGGCGTAAACCACTTTAACAAGTCATAGCGGGCCAAAACACTTTTAGACACCTTCTAATCATAATGTAAGGTATTATGAACCATATTAAACGAGATCTTTCACTCGTTTGGTTAATAAACCTCATTCTATCCGTTCTTCCGTTTAAACCACAACACACACTAACCTAATAATTATCCGGATTATTAGGAAACACTTGAATCACTTGAGCTTTGCTAAACACAACTAGGCAAGACATCTATGCAAACCTGTGAGTACATAGTTCCCCTCTTTTATGTTTTCCGAATGTTTTGGGGCGATTCATATGTGTTAACCGATTTCTCAAATGTATGGCATATGTGTTTACTAAGTGCGTTTTGTGTATAATTCTTATGAAACAAAACAAGAAACAAAAGCCAAATCCTTGTAGGATCTTTCTATTTTTATAGTTAGATTCTTAAAGGATACTTAAAGTACTATTTTAAATCCTTGATTGGATTTCTAAGAGTACTTTTCAACGTATGGAACAAGATGATGAACGAGTATTTATGTGTAGAATTGTGTCAGTAATTCAGATAACAAAACAAGTGTAATACAATAAGAACATGATGGATACGCCGCTGGTACTTCCTATATATAAGTGTTCTTATTGTATTATTCACCGTGGCGTTATCCAAATCACTTTAGGGTTTTAGGTATTGATGAAACAATAAATAAAAGCTGAATCCTTATAGGATCTTTCTATCTTTATAGTTGGATTCTTAAAGGATACTTAAAGCGTTATTTTAAATCCTTGATTGGATCTCTAAGAGTTCTTTTTAATGTATGGAACAAGACGATGAACAAGTATTTATGTGTAGAGTTGTGTCAGTGATTCAGAAACGAAACGAGTGTAATACAACAAGAACATGGTGGATACGCCGCTGTTACTTCCTATCATGGTTGTAAAACAAGGTTTCCAAGGCCGAGTACTCCCCGAGTAGTCCCTACAAGGTAGGCTGCCAAGACGACTTTCTTCGACTCCGCTTAATTACTCGGAGTCGGTCAAACGCGGTCAACCTCAGCCATAATTGGATCTAGTAGGTCAACTCGGACCTAGTTTGACTTAAATAATAATAAAACATAATTTCTATGCCTATCATATTAAATAATAATAAAGAATGAACATCATTTTCACATATTTTGTTATAAATATTAGTAAAATTATGTTATTTGACATATATTTAATCTCCAAAAAGTAATTTCTTTATAATTTAATATGTCCGGGTACTCCCCGAGTACTCTTCGCCTAGACCGAGTACTCTCAACTCCCCGGTCGACCGACTAGGGAGCGCCTAGCGACTTTTGCAACCATTCTTCCTATATATAAGTGTTCTTATTGTATTACTCATCGTGGTGTTATCCAAATCACTTTAGGGTTTTAGGTATTGATAAAACAAAAAACAAAAGCCAAATCCTTATAGGATCTTTCTATCTTTATAGTTAGATTCTTAAAGGATACTTAAAGTACTATATTAAATCCTTGATTGGATTTATAAGAGTACTTTTCAACGTATGTGATAAGACGCTGAATTTGTTTATGTGTAGAGTTGTGTAAGTGATTTAGATAGCGAAACGAGTGTAATACAATAAAAGCATTGTGGATACGCCGCCGGTACTTCCTATATATAAGTGCTCTTATTGTATTACCCCTCGTAGCGTTATCCAAATCACTTTTAGGATTTTATGTTGAGATGAAACAATGTACAATTGCCAAATCCTTGTAGGATCTTCCTATTTTAGAATAGTTAGATTCTTAAAAGATACTCAAAGTACTATTATAAATCCTTGATTGGATTTCTAAGAGTACTCCCTCAAATCACTTGATGATTTGTGTTATAACGAGACAAAGAACAAGAAAAACAATGAACAAAGTAAACTTTTTAATAACATGAAAATTACTTGGTAATAATGATATTGCCATTTACAAAACATCTTTGTCACAAGTTTTAGTATCAAAACAATGTATTGCAAGACTAAACTTTTTGTCATATATTGGCTTCAAATAACTAATTTTCATTTGACAACTCATGTAGTTGTCAAAGCATTGCTATACCGAACCTTTTTGCCCTTAATTTGGCTAACAAAACCTAATTCGACTTTATTGTTGACTTTTTTTCTTTCACATATGTTTCAGGTAATGACAATTCAAGTATGCTACACAAAGGAACGCACCCGGGCCTTAGACTTCTTTAAATCATAAAACAATTAATTGGACTCTTTGCATTGAAAAAACAATGTTAATAGAATGAAACTTTTTAGTACCATGTTTTGAGCAATTTGTAACGTGACTCCCCGATGATTCTGCCACGGGTTGTTTATACGCGGTCGGGGTGTTACAACATGCACGATCGTGCATGTAATGGTGCACGGGCGTCCATGCCAGCCGCAACACCCTATAAATATGGCTAACCCCCAATCTTTTGGTGCGTAGTTGGAAGCTGTGTTTCAGTTTCTTGGGACTTGTTTCCAAAGCTCTATAGGACCCTTTTTAAGGGTTATATCTCCTTGAAGTGTGGATGTCTCCATGGACCTTAATGCTTTGACGCCTATGTGTGCCATTCCATTTCATTGATTCTTCCTAAGCCTCCTTGCTTAGAAAAAGAGTGGTTGATCCTTAGGGAAGGCCTTCATGCCGACCAAAACCTCTTTAAGGATAGAATTCCAACATTCTATCATTGATCTCCCACTTTAATAATAAGGCACAAGTAATTAGTTTACTAAATAAATGTAGTGAATGAGAGCTGAGGAGCAGTTAACACACACTTGAGCTTGAGCTTGAGCTTGAGCTTGAGCTTGAGCTTGAGCTTGAGCTGGATCATCATACGAGTTGGTAGTCACCATGGGTAAAAGTGTTAGCATCTCCGTATGGTTGTAATTTCTTTGTTTCCTCTCACTCTTGGATTAGTTAAACTTATTTAATCTAGCATTTTATTTTATTAAAGTGTTTATCTTTTACTATTTCTTGGTTTGTTATCTTTTGTGACAATATCGTTTGGCTCATAAAACAAATTAACTTAATAACTTACTTTAACTAACTCAATCTAATTTGACTTAACTTAACAGGGTGTGTATACGACATAGGATACCCTTATTCAGATCTGGTGTAAGCTTCTGGTATTGAACCAGATAGGGTGACAAGCTTTCTTAGGGAGGCTTCTGGTAATGCACCAGATCAATTGTGGGGGGGGGGGGGTAAAGGAAAGGTTAATTTGTTAAGGGTTGGGTAATCTAACAAAATGGTAAAACTGACGAGATTGTTACTAAGTACTTATGTCTCTGTAGGACCCTAAAAGGGATCACGACTATAGAGTTGCGCGAGGTAACAAGATCAAAGGAGGGTATGTTTTGTTTATTCGACAACTTAATTATTTTGGAAGTTATTTGCCTTATTTTTTTTAACGACTAATTTTTTTAATCCCCTGTTGTCTGTGGGACTTGAACTCAAGACCTTCCCCTTCTCATCTAAGTGTTTTAAAAGTTTTGCCTTTACTAATGGATCACTACCCCATTGGCTTATTAATCAATAGATCCTAACCGGATCTCATGTATTTTAACAACTTCCTGTTTTAATTA
Organism: Scalesia atractyloides; assembly: GCA_947069175.1. Classification (NCBI taxonomy): domain Eukaryota; kingdom Viridiplantae; phylum Streptophyta; class Magnoliopsida; order Asterales; family Asteraceae; genus Scalesia; species Scalesia atractyloides. The sequence goes on along the minus strand of CAMTDV010000030.1, from coordinate 81,336,213 downwards.
ATAAAACACATAAGTTGTAATTAACAGTTTTGCTTTTCAGTATAAATTCTAAACAACCCAATCGCAGACCATATTAAACAAACGTATAGGGCATTTAGAAAGTAACTTACCCGCTTATGCCTTCATAAATTCAGTTTTAACAATTGCAGTTAAACAATAAATGTCATTAAACACTATACGCTTGTAGCTCCTTTCCAACAAGGTGTTGTTTAAATTAACTTTAACGGAGATGAGACAAATTTGACCAATTTACTCTATTAGGGTGAAGGGGGTGCACCCTTCATTAGGTGGGGGTGGGGGGAATTTCACTCACCCATGTTATTTCCTCCCTCATTCTCCCTTCTTGCCCAAAAACATAATGGGTGGTTCCCCCCCAAGCATTTTTTTTTTGAAAAAAAAAAAGAAAAGAAAAGGCTTGATTGGTTGATGACTAGTGGTCCCCACCTGTACACCCTCTCCCTACTCTTCACCCCAAGCGGTAACTCTTTACTACTCAAACTCTTCACCACAAGCGGCATCTACACGGCGACACTCTCCCCGCGCGGCACTCTCCCCACCCCGCATGGTTTGCCCCCCATACAACCTTAGATCAATTTTGGTTTTACATATTTTGATTCTAATATGCCAAATAAGCAAAACACAGACATAGCTTGAAAGAAAATAGGTAAAAAATAAGTTTCATTTAAATGATAAAACGTATGAACTCATTTTATTTAAAATAAAATAGTGATCACTGAAATAGTATAAACTTTTGTAACCATACTTTGGATCCTTATTATTTAAGAAAACAGTTCAATAGATTTGGACAAAACGGTTTAAAGGTCAACCTAACCTAAATTAAATCAAACCCACAAGTTATCCATTTTGGTATGTTACCCAACCTACTAGCCAACTCATTTTGCAACCACTAGTATAAACTTACCAATCCAAAAGTTGACTTTTACAAATAGTTAGTTACTTATTTCAGTTTCTTATACATATCATAATCACCATATAAGATCAAAGATTTGACTAATAAATTATAATAGAGTAGTTAACAAAAAGCCTATGAGTGTGGTTAGAGATATGACCACGAATGAGAGGTAGCAGTACTAAGGGACTTTGAGTGACCGCGGATTGATACAATAATGCGAAGACCTACAAAGGGAAGCTTCATGTGAATAATTCATCGACACATACTACCTGGATATACAAGGTGTCAAAATTTATATGACCGAGTGATGACCAGACGGCGTTTGACACGGTCCTCGTGAAGTGGATGCTAGGAGAGGTTAAGGACAATGGATGAGTTTTGATGTGTCTGAAAGACAAAATGTTTTCTAAAGTAAAAGACCGTATTTGGTACTGTTTTTTTCCTATAAATCCTGCTAGAATAGATTAATTGTAGGTGAATCTCTAATAACGAGTCATTCCAAGTGCAATTCGAAGATTCGGTTGAGGAGAAGAAGAAAATTAGGAAATTTCAGATGAGTACGACCCGTACCCAGTAAAGTGATATGGATTAATCCGCTAACCAACAAAGCAGCAAGTCAAAACCTAACATGAATGTACTTACTAATAGTGCACATCTCAATAGCAATGCACAGTTTAGCATAAGCACAGTTCGAGCACAGTTTCCCATAGTGTCTGTCAATGCACAACTACATATGCACAGTTCGTGCACAGTTTTCCATAGTGCTCATGTCAATGCACAACTTAGCATAGTGCACAGGTTCATGCACAGTTTTGCATAGTGCTCATGTCAATGTACAATGCACAATTTAGCATAGTGCACAGGTTCGCGCACAATTTTGTATAGTGCACAGTTTAGCATAGTGCATAGGTTCGTGCACAGTTTTGCATAGTGCCCATGTCAATGCACAATACACAATTTAAATAGTGCACATGTCAATGTACAATGCACAATTTAGCATAGGCACAGTTTAGCATAGCGCACGGTTTAGCATAGTGCACAAGTCAGTGCATTGTTAAGCATAATGCACATGCTAGTGCATAGTTTAGCAAAGTGCACAGTTTAGCATGGTGCATATGTCAGTGCACAGTTTAGCATAGTGCATAGGTCAGTGCACAGTTTAGCATAGTGCATAGTTTAGCAAAGTGCAACCCAGTGTTTAGCATAATGAACTGGTCGCTGCACGATTTAGTAAAGTGCACAGTTTAGCAAAGTGCAAACGGGTAAAGACACTTATTAACTGTCTTGACATGCGACGTCAGAAGGCGTTTTGGTTCGATACGCGACAGAACCTCAGTCGTTCAAAACATTTTCTTTTGTCATTTTGATTCGTTAACACAAACGAAATATAAACACTAATTGTTTTTGGTGTTTATGACGGGTTTATACAAGGTTGGTACTGGACGGACGATCAAGCACGTGAAACCGAACTTTCTTAAACCGCCACCTCCTTGGGAACATCTTCTCAAAAAGATAATATATGATCACGCGTGACAAAGTTTTGTGTATACACCTTATTGTCTTTGACTATAATTTAATTGTGTAATAACCCGTTAAGTTCGTTCGTATTGGTTATTAGTTAACCCAGACATGTAAGCTTTAAGTTAAAAACAATCTGGGACTTAATCCTATGCATATTTCAGATATTCGATTTAAAAACGGGATTGAGTGTTACAGTTTGTCATCTTTATTTAATATTAACAGTTTAAGCATATCTAATATTCAGTGGCGGATCCAGAAATTTTTTCATGGGATGCGGAAATTTGTAGGGGTTGTTTGACCATTACTATATAATAATTTTTTCGGTGCAGTTCGGGTCGGGCCAGGTCGATCGTTGGTCAAATCAACTTATTCGGAAGTTTATAAATTATAAGGTCCTCTTTAGTTATACTCCATACTTCCCATTATGTGACTCATAAATCTTGTTATAAACCAAACAAAATCATTAAAATTTTCCAATTAACATGATTCTCATTTAAATCAATAATCACATTATCACATTTTACTATGGATTTCACATAATTACTTTGGAACATTTTTTAGTGGATTAGTGAAATTACAAAAAAACGACTATTCAGTTAAAAGTTTGTCAAAATATCAGGTTTATTTTTTCACATAAATACAAAATTGAAATTTTAATCTAAAGGTTACAAATTTAAAAGTCAACAAATTTAAAGAGGCTAGCACATTACAAATAGAAGAGACGTAAGGTAAAGTAAAATAAAATATTATTTTGTAAGTTTTTATTTGAGTAAACTTCCATTTTACTCTTTGTAGTTTGTTTGTTTTAACGGTTTTACTCAATCCTTTAAAAATAGCTATTTTACTCCCTGATTATGAAGCCTATCACGATTTCACTCCCCGACATCCATTTTAAACGTTAAAATTGTCACGTACATAACACATGATGGGCAATTATGACCGTAACTAGACCAAAACCTAGACTAAAACCTGACAATTTTTAACGTTTAAAATGGATGGTGTTTGTGCCGGGGAGTGAAATGGTGATGACTTCATAGATTAGAGAATAAAATGGCTATTTTTAAAGGATTAACAAAACTGTTAAAACGACCAAACCACAGAGAGTAAAATGAAAGTTTACTTTTTTTTTTTTTTTGTCTTATTTTTCAAATGGGCTAGAGTGATAAAATGGGCTAGAGTGAAGTGACAACAAAACAAAAAAGTGTGCAGTACTTTTAATTGATATTAGAAAACCCTAGTCTCTAGACCTAGTTAACCTACAATGTTCATCTTCTTCCTCTTGTGTTTCATATTTGCCTCTGTAACAACCTCACTCGTCGGAAAAAAATCGGATGATACTTTTTCTTTCTTTAGATATAAAAAATCGGATGATTATTTTTTTTCTTTAGATATTATTTTCTCCATTCTTTCTCATTCTAAAGTCCAAGGGGGGCGATTCCAAAATCTTATGGGTGCGCTTGAAATTTTAACGTGTAAATAACACTAAAAAAAGAGTGCGTCCGTCCACCCACCGGCAACAGTAAGTCCGCCCCTGCTAATATTATCGTTCATAACATTATTATCTTTATCTAAAAATTTGTTTAATATTTATTCTTCTTGTTCATCATTCATGTTGTTTTTTCAACATACGAATATTTCATATGTTAAATCCAATAATTACTACTAATCATTATTTATTTATTTATTTTAACTTTTTTTTGAACGGAACATTTTCTATGTTTCGTTTGAAGAAAAGTCTTTAATTTGTAAACTTAGGTACATAAATATACTTTTATAATCATAAACAAAAGAGTAAACTTTCGTTTTGCTCCTTGTGGTTTGGTCATTTTAATGGTTTTGTCTCAATTTTTAAAAAATAGCCATTTTACTCCTTGACCTATAAAGCTTATCTCTATTTCACTCCCCGCCCATAACACCATCCATTTCAACCGTTAAAACCTGGTCATGTAACATCCGTCAAAAAAACGGATTTACCAAACCCGCTCCGTTTATTAACCGAACAATCAGTTAAAAATTTCGTTGCGTATTTAATGCTCAAATAAATTTTAAACGATGCATAATTAATAAGTATATTGGAATATATAATTTATATTTGAAAATTCATTAAAAATAATGAAATAAAAATATATTGCTGCTGCCGGGTTTCGAACCCGGGTCAGCCAGGATTCCATAGCCTTAACACACACGCGCTCAACCACTCCGCCACTTTGGGTTTTTGTTAAGATACCGAAACAATTAATTGAAATAATGAATCTCGGAAATCAAATCCAGTCAAGTCGCGCCCAAAATCGCAGTCATCGGAAATCCCGACGATTTCGCCGAGATTGGACGGTTTCTTCTAATTTAACCGAAGCAATTACCTCAACATCGGTTATAACCGATGTCCAGTCCGCGACACAAGTCATAACCGCCGGAAAAAATCATTGACCGACGAATCAAGACGGTAAATGGACCAAATTCGTCAATGTTCTGCCCTATAAATACACCCTCTAACTTCTGTTAACCTTTTCGCTCACAATCACACCCTTTCTCGACGTAATTTCACTCGCCGGAAATTTTCTGCAACTCGCCGGAAAACCGAACCCCTTCACCTCTGTGCCTTACTCTAAAAACAGAACACCTAGAGCTCATACCGAAGCCACCCACACTCACCTCAAGCTTCCTGAAGACCCTCTGCCACAAAACACACGTCGCCGGAATAACCTGCTATCATCGGAGTTGCGCCGGCGAAACAGAGGAGCTCTGTTCGGTATATCTTACACTTAATCTCTCTCGTTTTTATTAAACTCACATGTAGCTAATCACAACACACTAAAGAAACTGATTATTTTTGTCAAAACAGTCGGACATCGATTCTGGTTAAGCTTAACGAAGAAGATGAAGTTTTCGGTATTATATATGTTTAATTTAAATCAATTTATATCTCGGGTTAGACACACAGTCCAGCGGTGGACTGTGTGCAAATAAACACGCATACGTCCCGAGTTCGATTCTTGACACACGCACTTTCACAGAAATAAAATGCTTTTTTTTGAGACCGAACCGGGTTAATTTCAGTAAGATGTTAAGTATAATAAAAAACAGATTATTTACCAAGTTGGACACGCAGTCCAGCGGTGGACTGTGTGCCAAACTAACCCACAGGTCCCGGGTTCGAGACCTGTGGCGAGCACCGAGCCGATGCATTAAAATCGTTTTTAAAATAAATGATTTTCGGATTAATTCAATTAGTATATAAATATAATTAAAAACAGAAATATTTCGGGTTAGACACGTAGCTCAGTTGGTAGAGCTGCGTGCACGCGAACGGGAGGTCTCGGGTTCGAGTCCTGCCCGGCGCATACATTTACACAATAAAACAGGTCAACAGGTCAACAAGTCAACGGTCAAAAAGTCAACATTTTTTTATTATTTTTATTTATTTATTTTATTTAAAAATCAATTAAAAATACTTAAAAATAACATTTTTAAAGTTAGAAAATAACTTTAAACTCACAAAAACATATCCAATAATCCTACTAAATTGATTAATAAAATCCGCTTATTTAACGAACCATTGTGTTATTATCTAGGTTAGTTTCACTCGTGGTTAAATCAAACTTCGTGCGCATTCAACATCATCAACCGAAAGCACCCACTGTGAGTGAATCTTACAACTCCCCTTTTTAATTACACGTTTTGGGGTGTGTCATGTGTCACTAAAATTAACTCGTTTATTTAAACTTGTGCCATACCATATTGTGATCTAAACTTAGAGTGTAAATATTGTTTGTAGTTATGTCTTTCATATTGTCAATTTGTATGCAAATCATTCATTAGGCCCATCAGTTCGTAGAACAACGCGTGCCTCAAAACTCATTCATTAGGCCCATCAGTTCCTCGTGAGAGACGGGTTGAGCAACGCGTGCCTCAAAACAATTTATTATTGTATGTGTTTGCATTATCTGATATTAAGTGTTTTATGAATATGTTTACATCTATATTTACTCATATGTGGTTGTGCACTTTATTTTATAATCAATTCAATAAACTTGTTCAAATGCTTTTCATAGGATTCACTCGCCATCTTTTTGTTGATCCAAAAACCATTTTTACACATGATACAGGTGAATAGGATGAAGCAAGGAAAACATAGGAAATGCCTTAGAAGAAAACAATGAAGTCTAGAATGATGTTTAGGATATGATGAAATTAAGATTGTATGTTTCCCTTTAAATTGTAATAATGAATATGAAACGGTATGATAAATGTCATGAGCTTTGATGATAACCCAATCATGCCCCGATCACCTTTTCCGCTGCGGGTCGGGGTGTGACAGGTCACACGCCCCTCACATGAGAGGCATTTTAGTCTTTTATCATCCTCCCTTATGTTATTATTAATTATATATTTATATTTAGAAAAATATAACAAAAGAAATCATTCCCAATTCAATATATGTTCGACAACTTGCAAGTCAACAGATGACATTAATAATACACAATTCAAGATCATTATCAACACACTTATAAATCACCACACATCCCTACATCTCGTAACAACCACCACCCACACCATCAGACACCATCCAACCCACCGAACATCCACCAGCCCCTTCCACCATCCACCCGACAACTACCACCACCACCATCACCCTCCACCATTTCCACCGACCACCACTACCATCACGTTGTACCAGCCCCACCTAAGAACCACCTTGCTCCCACCCGACCACCACCTCCACCTGACCGCCACCATCTTGCACCACCCCCACACGCTCCGGCGGCCTCATAAACTGCTCGAAAATCCTTTAAAAGCATATCTAAAACCAGATTTCAACGGACTCCGCCGTCACCATCATCAACAGACTCCACCATCACCACCGTTCTGCGTTCCTCTCTCTCTCTCTCATATTTCTCTCTCATTCAGTCCTTTCTCTCTTTCTATATACACATTTTGTTGGTATTTTCTGGATTAAACAAAGAATGAGAGAGAAATAGGAGTTTGAAATTTGGAGGTTTTGAAATTTGGGGATTTTGAAATTTGGGGGTTTTGATGATCCAAGTTAGGATTTGATTCTAGGGTTTGTTTTAAAAAGGTGAAACCTTTTCATCAAAAAAAGTGGTTGACTTGGAGAAAGAGGGGGAGAGAGAGAGCAGGTGTAGTGAGTGGGGTGGCGATGGCGGCAAATGTAGATAAGGTGGGTGATGATGATTCTGGTGTTTTTGGGGCTAGGCAAGTGATTCTTGGCGGTGGTATTGATTGCCGGCGGCAGGAGAAGAGTTGGCGGCGGTGGTGATTGCCGACGAGACACTTGCAGAGTTGCAGGAAAAGAAGATGGTGAATACAGATGGTGACTTGATCACTAGAAGCAAAATACTTATCTTTTTTTTCTTATCAATAAAAATTATGTTAATAATATTATCTGGGATGGGAAAAGACTAAAATGCCCCCTCATGTGAGGGGCATGTGACCAGAATTTAACAGTTGGGTGAATGAATAAGAAAGCTCATAGATCAGGGAGTAAAATGGCTATTTTTAAAGGATGGGGCAAAACCGTTAAAACGACCAAACAACAGGGAGGAAAACGAAAGTTTACTCTAAACAAAATTTAACTAAAAAGTATCAATATAGTTGTGATAAAAGATATAGTTTGATTTATAACAAAAAACAAAAGAACATCAATTATATATCCAAAACTTAGTTATTTGATGGAAGATGAGGTATTGATACGTAGTATTATTTGAAATTGTTTAATAGAAGTAGAATTATGTCTAACTTCCACACGCTTCATCCACCACAATATTCTAGACAAAATACTAGTATCATCAGCGGTTCACTATGGTGGTTAGTACTTAGAAGAACATAACACAGTCATGTGTCAACCTTTGTGTTTACGCTACTTCAAATGGGAATCCTCTAGGATGTACAATTAGTTTAGTGAGACAATAAGTTTTATTTTCGAGAAATTCCAGAAATACCTATTAAATAATCCAGAATGAGAATGTTCATGTTATAAAACTTATATGGTGACAAGAATTTTCATTATTTTATATCAATCATTCTTTACAATATTCCCCGGTCCGACTTAAATTTTTCCGATTCGGAATAACAAGAAAAGAGTGGTAAAGCTTTGCTTATTATGGTTCAAGAATATATTCTTGTGTTCTTTTTTTTTAACTTATATTAAAATTGTAAGATAGCTTGAGGTTAGGTATTCATTTTAGATCATTCAATTACTAAACGATTGAAATCATACAAATATTATTTATAGTTTAGCTTAAATCACGTATTTAAGGCCTAAGTTTAAAATATCATATGTTTTTTTTAATTAATATGTTTGGATTACAACACTAAGTTCTATTAAAAATATTTTAAATTTGTTTAAAATGACTATCTAATCTCTATACATCTTCGCGATTAATTAATATTATCAAGAGTCTGCGAAGATGTGGGTTCACTTTTAAGTTAGAGAGAAAAGAAAAGATTTTGAAGGAAATAATTTTTAGTTGTGTTCGGGAGTTTTATTGAAAGAGGAAAAAAAGAGAAAATGAGAGACTTTTGGCCTAAATCATCCTTCCAATTTAAAAGGAAATAAAAAGAAAATAAAAGTAAAGAAAAGGAAGGAGGGAATCTTTTCTTTTTTTTCTCCTTAGGTTAACTCAGGAACACTGACTTGAGTGACCAAAATCTAGTATTGCTGAAAAATCAACGTTGTTGGAACAACATGATACGACTGACAGAGAATCATGAGAGATGAATGAAATGGTTAGGTATTTTTAATTTACATAAATACTCTCCTATGATTAAATAAATAGTGTTATTCACATAAATGGTTCTTATAGTAAAATAATCCTTTTACACAAATCTGACTTACCTTTTAATAGAATCAGTATTAGACCCAAACATAAAAAGCAGGTGTCTAATATATGTTTTATGATCTTATGTCAAAAAAATCACTTATTGAGACTCTCTCATCACTAAAACTTAATCTTAAGTCGCACAAAATCCAGCTTAAAATATTCAAATACATTTAACAATCTATTACTATATGTTCTACACTCATATAATATCTTAGGGCTGTTTGTTTAGCTCTTAATGGTTCAGACATCTTATTGATCCAGTACTTAATGGTGGTTCAGACTGTTTGTTTCGGGAACAGTTGTCTGAATGGTTCAAGAATTTGCCTCTAAATGGTTAAGCATTATACGGAGTCTGAATGTCGAAGACCTCTAATCTGAATTGGTCAGACATTTGCCTCTGAACGGTTAGATACTGGCTTTTAATGGTTCAGACATCTCATTGGTTCAACATTTAGGGGTTGTTTGGCAACTTCTGAATGGTTAAATGTTAAACCAGTAAGAGGGCTGAACCATTAAGTGTTAAACCAGTAAAAGATTTGAACCACTAAGATCCAGTTTAATGCTTAATCATTCAGAGGCAAATGTCTGACCAATTCAGATTCGAGGTCTTAATCATTCAGACTGTATAATGCTTAACCATTTAGAGGCAAATGTGTGAACCATTCAAACATCGGTCTGCGAAACAAACAGTCTGAACCATTAAGTGTTGAACTAGTAAGAGGTCTGAACTATTAAGAGCCATATTAAGAGCTAAACAATAGCTCCTTAATGATTCAAGGTCTGAACTATTAAGAGCCATATTAAGAGCTAAACAATAGCCCCTTAATGATTCAAAGCTCTTACAGGTTTAGCACTTAACCTTTCAAAAGTCACCAAACAGTTCCGATGGTAGGTATGGAGTCGGTTTCGAGCACGTAATCAACCATCACCTAGTATCACATTCCATCTAAAACCCTAGAAAATTGTAATATTCTTATACTCCAATAATGTATCGCACTTTTGGGTCTCCATTTTTTTCATTAGCTTTATATTATTCCATAAAACCGACCGAATTCAAAAGTTTTGAAACCCAAGAAGATTAAAGAAACAAATAAACATTTTTTTTTATTTAAATAGTGTAGGATAGTATTAAATAGTAAGAAACGTGATTACAAATCCACATATTATAAAAATAACAAGAGTTGAATATTTCAAGTTTTAACACTAGAAGTTACAATTAAAAAAATATATTTATTTTGATGAATTTCCCAACCACTCGCTTTAGTAGCTACACTTTAACGACTATTTCTGAGATTCAATTCTCCCTCGGGATTCGTCCCCCAAAAAGTCCAATCTCCCTGATTTGCAGCACTCAATTCGAATTATTCTTTCTCAATCCGTTGAATTTCAGACACACACATACACACTGTGTGTGTATGTGTGTGAGAGAGAAGGGGGAAAGGGAATATAATTATAATAATTATATACATATAGATTTGATTGTATAAATTTGCAGCTCTGGCTTCTTGGGAAACTGAAACTGAAACGGAAGAGAGAGTGCATCTCTTCTCAATTGAAGAGCGAGGAGAATCTTCTGCAATCCAGATGGAGCCCACCGGGACGACGTCGTTTCCACTCGCCCAACTAAGGTCTACTCCGATGATCAATTGGTTATTGAAATTCCCGAAACTGCTCATCAGATTAGCAGCGGTTAGTTTTTTTTTTTACTGATTTTGATCTGTAATTTATGTAGTTATGTTTATTAATTTACAGCACTTGCCAGTTTTGATGTTAGATTTGAAGTTATTTGATTAAAAATTGATCGGATTTATAAGCTGATAATAATCTATAACCAATCACACTTCTAACTTCACTTTCGTTTTCAAGGCAATTACACCTTGACGTAGAAGTAACTTTCATTTATGTCATTTCAAAATATTTAAAACATTCTGTAATGGAGCTGGTCTACGCCCCGCTTGCGGTATAATGTATATGTGTGGCCCTCAGGGTAAAAGTGAAAGTGCACTAATTTTTTAGGTTATTTTACTAATTTCGTGAAAATAACGAAAAAAAGCGGGGGACGGTTAATCATGCATCATGTGCTGACGCTGGTAGCCGAAAGACTAGGGGGTACATGCACTAATTGGCCTTTGTCCCAATTGCTGAGTGTTATATGCCTTATGTCCAAAGCTTGATGCAAAACTACTATCAAGCCGGGGTCTCACTGGAAGCAGCCTCTCTATTTCTATGGGGTAGAGGTAAGGTTGTCTACATTTTACCCTCCTCAGACCCTACCTTAGCTTTGATATTGGTGGGATTTACTGAGTATAATGATGATGATCTCATGGATCTAATCCAAGAGTAAACAGACTTTACCTAGACCAGCTATCTATAGAGAGGGGGAAACCCGATAGAAAAGAGCATAACTCATTAACAGCGGACGAATAGGTCCAACGGGTAGGATCATGTGGCAAACAGCCTTCCGTGGATTGGCCTGACCCGAATTCCATCAATTAGGGTTCCAATTTAGTCAACCGATATTTTTCTCCAAATCTTTAATCCTTTTCTTTTTAGCCTAAACGCGTAAGTCAATGATTGGCATAATTACGCAGCCATATATAATCTTAATGTAAGTTTTTAAATTATAATTAGTATTCGAAAGCTTGGTAAACCTGCCAAATTTTGAATTCCCTATAAAATGGCACTTTATGTAATAGTTTCGTTAGTCGAAAAGCAATCAACTTTCTTTGAGACTTCTATCTCTGTGTTTTTATTGCTTCCCACTGCATCGAAATATCAGTCATTTGTTCGTTAGGGGCACGTGTAGTTCCTTTTTGTTACCTTTTCGTTAGAGTGGGATTGTCATTGGCAACAAAAGTGAAAGCTAGGAGTGGCAGTGGTCACCTTGCCAGTATAGATTATTATCGGCCAGTGGTAATAGTTTGGATTATTTAAGTGATCTTTATGATTATCAAGAATTGCTCGTAATATGGAGATATCTAACCACCTGTTTCAAATGATGTAGATTCATGGTTTCAAGTAGGGTTTGTTCTTACAACTGGTATCAACAGTGCGTATGTGCTCGGGTACTCGGGTGCAGTCATGGTTCCACTTGGTTGGGTAGGTGGAGTGGTGGGTTTAATCTTAGCTACCGTAATATCACTTTATGCAAATGCCCTTATTGCAGAGCTCCATGAGTTTGGTGGGAAGAGGCATATCAGATACAGAGATCTTGCAGGATTCATATATGGTATAACTTGTGTGTGCGTGCGCGCGTGTGTGTGTAAGTTAAGAGCATGCAAAATTTCGAAAGTTAAATTGAGGTGTTTTGGACAATTGCAGGCCCGAAAGCTTATTCTCTTACATGGATGTTGCAATATGTAAACCTTTTCATGATCAATGTAGGCTATGTCATTTTGGCTGGTCAGTCTCTTAAGGTATGATCAATCAACCCAAATTGTCGAGATTCTGTTAGAGGTAGCAATATCGACCCGTTACTTTAATGGGTCGATTTGGGTAGTCTTTTATCTCATGCGTGCACTGAAATGGGAATGGGTTGAACGAGTTGGAGGTTGCACGAAGTCTTATTTAAATGCATACAACCTCCTAAATAGCTGTATTCAAAGATTTATATTATTATTGTAACAATGTTGTTTAATCATAATCAACATATTAATTATCTATAAAAATTTCAAAAAATGACTAAATGTGTTAATGGGTCGACATGACCTGGCCCTAGAAAAACGATCCGTTTCAATCTGAACCTATTTGTGACCCGTCACCCAACCCACCTATTTGCCAAACACTTCTTTTAAACTATGTATCAAGTCAATAAATGGAGGAATTAGTTAACAATTTTTTTATTATAAAATAGGATTTACTGAGCCATTGGATTACTACTTTATAGTGGTTTTGGTTTTATTTTGTAGGCTATTTATGTACTCTTCAGGGATGACAGTGCGATGAAGCTCCCATACTTCATTGCAATCGCGGGCTTCGTTTGTGGCTTATTTGCAATTTGTATCCCTCATCTTTCAGCTTTAAGGATTTGGCTAGGATTTTCAACCTTTTTTAGTCTAGTATACATAGTTATTGCATTTGCCCTGTCTCTTTGGGACGGTATAATCTCCTATTCCCCATCTAACACTTTAATTTGTGGTCCCATTTCGCAACATATACTAACTGTATGTTATTGACTTGATTTATGTGATGTTTAAAGGGGTGCGGGCTCCACCTAGGGACTATGACATTCCAGGGTCAGACATAAGCAGGGTGTTTACAACGATTGGTGCTTCTGCAAGTCTTGTTTTTGCTTTCAACACAGGAATGCTCCAGAGATACAGGTTAAACCACAATATCTATTGCTATGCAGGTGGGGCCGGGTTGGGTTGAACAAGACACTTTTTTTTTTCAAATTAAAAAATCTGAACTTTTTCGTAAATACTTGTGTGTCGATGGTTTGGGCTGTGTTGGGTTGAACTAAACACTTTTTCTTAAAAATAAAAAAAATAATAATAAACTTTTATAAATACTTGGTGCGTCAAATATGGTTCGGGCTGAGTTGGGTTGAACTGACGAAACTCTTTTTCTTAAAAAAAATCCTAACCTTTTTATAAAACATGGTGTGTTAAATACGGGTCGGGCTAGGTTGGGTTGAACAGGACTCTTTTTCTTCAAAAAAATTCCAACTTCATAAAACTTGGTGTGCCAAATACGAGCCGGGCGCGTATTAAGTTGAACGGAACACTTAGCTACAATAATAATCCCAACTTTATCATAAATTCTTGGCGTGTCTAATGAGGGTTGGGTTGAACGAAACACTTTTTCTCTAAAAGATCCAATCTTTTTTCATAAAAACATGGTGTGTCAATATGATTACAAACGTTATCTTAATTTAGTAATAATATAATATAATATTACGAATAAATGATTTAGAAAGTTATAAGCATAAAACAATTACACTTTGTCTACATTCTGCTGATATATTTTTTAAATTTCCTAGGCAACAGTGAAACAGCCGGTTGTCGGGAACATGATGAAAGCTTTATACTTCCAATTTACAGTAGGGGTATTGCCATTATATGCTGTTGCCTTTATGGGTTATTGGGCTTATGGGAATGATGCATCTGCTTATTTGCTTAGCAGTGTTAGCGGTCCAGTTTGGGTGAAGACATTTGCCAATATATCTGCGTTTCTTCAAACTGTCATAGCTTTGCATGTAAGCTTCTTACCTCCTAACCTTCCTTCATCCATTTCACATAATTCTTCGGCTTTGAGCATATGCCCCCCCAATGTTTGACCAAGAAAACCTGCAACATGGGTTTGGGGATGTAGCCATATAGTAGGGGAATCCTGGTTTTCTTTTTGTGTCAAAATGAGACAGGCGGGCGGGCTGGGTAACGGGTTGAAGCGGGTTCAAGATGGTTTGGGTTGACCCGCTAATATTTTTACCCATTTTCTTGAATTTTATAAATTAACTGAATGTATATAAATATAATAAAAATTAGGTTAAAAAAGTAATTTTGACCCGTTAGAGAAAATCTAACGTACATTAGCACATATATTTTTATACTATATAATTTGAAATCGTCGTACTTTTTATAAATAAGAAAGTAGGCGATGAGACATAACGGATTGTTTTCTTCTAAAATGTACACTATTATATACAAGTTTATACACACTATATGTCATGTGTGTGTGTCACATACTTGCATTGCATATTCTATATGAAAACCTTCAAAGTTCATCTTTAGGAAGTTTGCAAGTCACAAGTAACTATCTAAATTGTCTTTATTACAACAAGATCACGACTATACACTATCAAGTTTTTATCGGACCTTATCATAGAACAGTAAGTGTATTTTCAAACATGTTTTTCGCTACTCTTGTTTACAACAAGATCAAGTGTTTTTACGCTATATATAAGGGCCGGCTCAACTTTTATTGGGGCCCTCAGCGGATTTTGATATCAATGCCCTTTTTGTAAAAAAAAATTTTTTTTTTTGCCTAGGATCCTACACAAATTGTGTGTTTATGTTTTCTAAAAGGCACACAATCCACATGTTGGTTTTATTTTTATAGATTTTTGCAAGTCCAATGTACGAGTATCTGGATACAAAATACGGAATCAAAGGAAGCGCACTCGCCGTAAAAAACTTGTCATTCAGAATCATGGTGAGAGGCGGTTACCTAGCGGTAACCACCTTACTAGCGGCAGCACTACCATTCATTGGAGACTTCATGAGCCTCACAGGAGCCATCAGTACCTTCCCGCTTACATTTATACTAGCAAATCACATGTATCTTGTGGCTAAGAGGAACAAACTCACTTCTTTGCAGAAACTATGGCATTGGATCAATGTAATATTTTTTGGGTTTATGTCTGTTACAGCAGCAGTTGCTGCCTTGAGGCTTATTGCTGTGGACTCAAAAAATTACAGCATTTTTGCTGATATATAGTTTCTTTGTATTTTTATGGGATATTTAAAATAAATCCCATTTTGATTGTTCCATAGTGAATGTTTGTTTTACATATAATATAAGTTACCTCATGAATTATCCTTTGAACTTTGGAAAACTCTCTCTTTTGACAAGTTATTCAGGTCAACATTGATGGTGAAATTTGTAATAGATCTAGTTAGAAAGTTATAATCTGGTGGTATGTTATGAACTATGAAGTGTTTGTATTTATACTATTTAAATTAGATATTTTATATGTAAGTTAAATTTATGGGGTACAGATCTAAAAAAAGGGAGATGAAGTTGGGTGAAAGACGGTTTCACGTAGGGTGAGTATATAGTTCCGGGCACTAGTACCGTACCATTACCATCCGGACGAAACAAATTCGGTAATGATACATGCTTATGTTTTTAGGCCAATTCGGTTTTGGTTCTTGGCGGTATCGGTGCAGGTTTCGTTGCATGAATACCGATCCATTACCAAAGTTAGCTTAATGAGTAAATGTCTTTAATTTAGTAACTCACTTTTTTGTCCATTCACCAAGGATACTGTTACTGGTTTATATATGGAGATCAAAAAGGTTTTATAATAATGAACGAACAAGATGATGTAATTGGGTTGTATATGTGTATTACCTGAACAGTGTTCATATAACTTGCAGTGATTAGTATATGGATTATGATAAGTAATTAACTTACATGTTGTTTCTGATATGTCACAATTAAACTCCAATAATCTTGTGGAAAACACGCAAAACGGTTTGTCAGTTGACATGTCAAA
The DNA here is from genome assembly GCA_947069175.1 of Scalesia atractyloides. Lineage (NCBI taxonomy): Eukaryota > Viridiplantae > Streptophyta > Magnoliopsida > Asterales > Asteraceae > Scalesia > Scalesia atractyloides. Next base: position 81,319,718 of record CAMTDV010000030.1, on the reverse strand, counting down.
CTCCCAATAATGGTGGTACTAAACCGGTGCCATTCCTGAATGTATTCGATAAGGTATTCGGTTTATGATAGTAGGCAATACGGTAATGTACCAGTTGCAACACCATCCCCAATTCACTAACATTTTTATTTTAGTTATTCATAAAATAATTCTACGTCACTTTAGTATATTTACGAAAAAAAATGGTTAAGACTATATAATATGATTATTTTTTGGTCGTTAAATCTGTCACCAAATAATTACAAATTAAAAAAACATTTATTTAATTAAACTATATGTTATGATTAATATGAAATGTGAAAAGAAAAATGGGTCACAAAGACACAAGAGCTTCACATTTCACACCTTTAAACTTATGTTGTGGTGAACCAAGCCTACAATACATTGACTTAGGATGGCTAGGTTACATACCTAACAACCTACATCATACAATAGAATTGTGCGATCTCAATTAACTTAATCAATATAACCCAAGTAGGAAGGGGCAATCACCTATCCGTAGGGATAAACATGGTACCCGTTCGGTACCGAAAGTACCGGTACTGAAAAATGGGGACTGGTGTACCAGTACCGGTGTTTTACCCGTAAATACCAGTACCAAAAAATAGAGAAAGTTGTTACCGGTAAAGAGTATACCTGGTACGGTTCAATACTAGTACCCGATACCAAATGCCCATTCCTACCTACCCGTTCGTTACTAAGGCTGGTTGTGATGGTGTACACTCGAAGACTCATCTTGCACTGCACCCTTATACGAGTGTTTAGACAAGCTTTTAGGAATTGACCATAATAAAATTATAAAAAATGACCAAATTTATGTAGAACCGCCCCGATCAACCGATTCAGTTCCATCTCAATCTTCTTCTCCAAGCTTCCATTCTTCAAATCCCAACACCAAGTAAGTAACAACATCCATCTCTTCATCTAATTCGTATTTTTTCTTAATTCCTGTTTAGGTTTTTCAATTGCTTTAAATCCGAATTTTCATCATAAATTACGTTGTTTCATCCCTAATTCTTCTCGTTTGTGTCTATAAAATCGATTAGATGACTTAGTTTAGTGTGATACATGTATCGATCTGTTCATGTTGATGCAAATTTAGAGATCTACGTAATTTGGTTTACGAATTGAGTTGCATTTTGTTTTAAAAACTTACTGACGTAGTTTAGGTATCTAATTTCATCTTATTGACAAGCAGGAACAAAGAATTCAACTTGTTCTGAAACTGCTATGAATCATAATTTAATATGTGTTTGACAAGTAGTAGGTTTTAACGTCCTAGATGAAATTAGGGTTACAAATTATTTGGTTGGCTATCCACTGGTTCAGTTATATTTGCATAAGCTAGTTTGTTATTGATTTCATAAAGGAAAACTTTAGATTCAGTTATGCAGGCTTTTAGTTTTTTCGTGTTGAATGATGTCAATTGGTTAGAAAGAAGCATGGAGATTTAATAGTTTAACTTGTCAGGGTATGGCTTAAGATGGTTGAAGCTTGTGAATTATGTGTTCTTTAAACAAAAGATATGGAGTGAGAGGATTATAGGCATGTTATATAGAAGATTAGTATGGAACGGATTGAATGTTTTTCTGTAAATTATGGTTGCAATACAATGTTGATGAGTTTATACATGTAATATTGAATGCCTGTATGTGAATCGTGGGTGTTGTGGTGAAAGCAATTGAACTAAACTGAATGTCTGAATGAGCTTGGAAGTAACCACATAAGTTGTATTTCTCATTAACGACAAAGGTATAAGCTTGAGATTGAGCCATCAGTTAACTACTCTAATGAACGAGGTATGCCTGGGAAATCAGATAATGTTATGCGGGATCTTTTCTTTCATCTTGCAGTAGCTATAGAAACAAAAAATGGGAGTGGGTTAGTGGAATTTGTTTGAGTTGGATACGATTGGAAACTTTGCATAGGTGTTTTTGTAGAATAGTTATGCAGCTGTGGGAAGATTAGTTTTGTAGACGGATTTATATGTTAGTGTTGCATTTGTTCATATTCACATGACCGAATTACACATCTATTATTGACAAATGATGTTGATGATTATATTAAGACAAAAAAATATTGATGTTTTATGTTATTATTGAATTGGTAGGATAAAAACATTTAGCATCTAGCACGAAGTTTGATCCCATAATCCTGTTCAAAATGGTTTGAAGGGTTGAAATTACAACTTATTGTCATTCAAGATGAACCATTCAGAGTTGTTACCAGACATACTTGTTCACTCATGACTCAACACCCATTTTAGAGAGAACCTGTAAATCATTTAAACCTTTTATTTAGGGTGTAAACGAGCCAAGCCGCTCATGAACTACTCAAGACCGGCTTGCTAAAATCTCGAATCAAGTCAGGCTTAAATGAGCTTGAGCCCGAGCCTTAAAATAAACTTGTTTAGTAAATGGGTCTGTCTCGTGCTTCACTTATTGAGCTCGAGTAGGCTCGCGAGCATATACAAATTTATATTTACATAATAATGGTTAGGGTTGGGTTCTACAGAACTTACATTTTATGCAGAACTGTTAAGAACCTTTTTAAGCCATTGATCTAATAATCAATGGTTGAAAATTGATTAGGGCAAAATTGTAATTAAAAGAAAATTGTGGATATAGTTATAAAGGTTATAAGGGTATAATCGTAAACAAACAATAATAAATATTGAAAAATCAGAATTTATCCTTATTTTTCCCAACTTCCCAATCCATATTTCTTGGTTTTTATTTTCAAATTTCGGTTGTGTAATGCGTCGAGTAAAAACAAGAAATCAATTGGTACTTAAAGCTGATTTTTTTTTTCAAGTTGAATTGTCTATTTCCATACATGTAATGTTAACATACATCTAACTATAATATTTACATATATGTAAATATTCACATTGATAATTAATTTTCTCAAACGAATTTTAATTTACATATATGTAAGTGTTTAACATATGGGTAAGTATAATATTACATATATGTAAATATTCATACTGATTATCAATTTCTTTAAACTACATATTTAATTACACTTATGTAAATCATGAAAATTAAGATTTTAAACTAATAGCCTACTTGAAATTAAATAAGGAATTAAAAACAGAACTAAATCTAGAAAAAAAATCATGAGCATGGAAATCTTGCATTACGATTAATGTCGACGTCTTATACATTCATAATAGCACAAAGAAAAAATACATTGGTTGAATGCAGATTACGTAGATCTAAAACTAATTTTAAAATGAGAAATTTTAGGAAGTACTGGTGTCTAGTCAAAACCAACCTTTTAAATAGAGATAATTTGGAATCGTGAATTTACACACTAATGCCCTTCATTAAAAAATAAGAAAAAATTAACTTAAATAAAAATGAGTGCTGTAAATAGTTGTGCAAGTTCTGAAAATAAAAACTGTTCTGAAATGATCTTTATCCATAATGGTTATATATAAAATTTATAACATTTGTTCAATTGTTTGTATAAGAGCATTCACATCCATCCATCAAACCCTCCCCATCTTTACATTTTAAAAATTTCTTCTAGAAATACACTACGTCCCATCCCCTATTCCTCTCCCCCAAACCTAAACTTAAAAAATTTGCTACAGTAACTTTTTTATATATGAAAAGCTACTATGTATCCAACATCAAATTATTGTGAGTGTATAAAAATGGGAAATATGATAAATAAGTGTTTATGAATATGGTAAAGATAAAAATGATGGATAGGATGTGGAAGGTTTTTTAAAAGGGAAGATAAATTTTGAAAAGTGTGTTTTTTAGTTAAATTATAAGTTAGAAAATGGTGGAGGGGATGTGAATGCTCTAAACATGTACAAAAGTAATTATAAATATATGTAAATAAATTAAGCTCGCGCTTGAAATACGAGCACGGGCTTTAGAAATTAAGATAAAAACGATCTGAGCTCAGGCTCGTCTCGTTTACACCCTGTATTTTCCTTTGTTTTTAATGAATGCATTTAATATTTAACTAATTATATTGTATAATACTATAATTGAATTTACTTTCAGACTTAAAAACATGTAATACCTTTCTTCTTTACATCATTATAGAGATTATATCCAATGCCCTACTACAGTCACGAATTCCATCAACGTCTACTAAAATTTGTCATTTGAATCGTAGATCAGTCCATTGGTTTGCTGATTCACAAGTGGTCCTGTATTCCTTCTAACTAATCAGGTGCCTTTCGGTGAATCTTTTGATGTCTACTTTTCTGCTATCTGTTTAGATTGCCCTGTAGTTTCTTACAGCCAGTTTTGCTTATGGAATCCTTTACTATAAGCTTCGTTTTTTCATTAAATTAGCAGTTTGTGGAGCCTGTACCTTTTTCCCATTTTCAACTTCAAAGGTGAAAGGACAATGTGCTTTGTGATTTTCATAAATGTTGATTTGCTATATGTGTGTGGAACAAAGCACTAAGTTCATAGAGTCTGGATTTTTAAAGCCAAGAATTTGTCATGTTTCGATTCTGGATTGTAGAGCTGTCATCCTTTCTGGGATTTTCTCTGATATTTTTTTGTCTTGACCTAATTGTATAATTATTAACCTTTCTGTCAAAAACATACATTCACAACCAGAGATTATGGAATTTGGATTCTATAACTTTATCATGGAATCCTAATTCTTATTAGAGTAAAATGCCAAAATGGTCCCTAAGTAAGTTTAGCACTTTATCACTTCAGTTCAAAAATAAACTTTTTTGTATCTGGTCTGAGCGAATGTATTGTTTATAGCCCAATTGCCCAAATAGAAAGCCCACCTTATTAAAAATAAAAACCCAAATTCGCTAAGTGGGGATTACGACCATACGCAGGAGAACTGAGAACAGAAGGGGAAAAATCGCTGCTGCTGGTGCCTGGTGCTGGCTGCTGGCTGCGCTGCTGCTTGTTCGACTTCGAGTCTGCAATATATGTGATTCTTCTTCAATCTTCATAGGTATGTGTTTTTAATGTTTAGATTTGATTTAGGGCTGCAATATATGTGATATAGGTTGAAACTAGGGGTGAAATTGGGGCCGAATTTTTGCCCTAAACTTGTTGATTCTTTCTGTAATTATGTCTATTTTTATTTGTTTAATCTGAATGTGATTTAGATAGTAATTAGAGCTTGAAATTTAGGGTGATTTGTTAACTTGTTGCGTTATTAGAATATGCTCTAGGGAAGTATAAAGTATAAACAATGTTTACTTTTTAATGTTTGAGAACGTTTTTTATTTGATATTAATGTTTGACCCGACCCGAATCGAATCACCAACATCCGACCCGAAAGTATCACCTCGAAACAAAGCTATAGAAAAAAAAAATTTGGTCCGGTGACTTCCGACCCCCAGGTGAAAATTTTCAAGCTTCGCCACTGCTTCTAACGCTTTTCCTTTTTCAGAAAATATACAGTAAGTTGATCACTGGTGGATGTCAAGGCATGGCTAAGGTTAGAAACCGGACTGAAGACTTTAAAGATGCTGTCAACAGGGGGGCTTTGTCTTTGGGATTTAACGAGGTTGGTTTACATTTCTTTTACCAGTGGTCAATATAATTTCTTTTGTTGAGTTACTTTTGTGCCGCTTGACGATTGTTAGCTTGGTTTATAATGTTGTGGTCATTTGTATCTGTTTAGTTCTAAAGATGAAATAAAGTTATGTTATACTAGTCTATAGTAGTTGTCTAGATAGCATATCAATTTCTTTTTAGGGAAAAAATGGTTCCTAATGCTACTTCTATATCTAGTAAAGACAAAGTCAAATTTACTCCTGTCTTGGTGTCTTCCTGATGATCTACTAGAACATCTTCATAGATTAATATCAGACATAGTAATACCATGGTCAGAAAGCTGGACTGGTTTTAGAGGGTATATATGTACATGCATTAGTATGTCATGTGAGATTATTGTCAACAGTCCAAAGAGCAGATCTATATGTAATTTGGTGTGTTAAAAATAGCATGCAATGTTGATCTGATTGTTGTCGACAGGCCAAAAGGGCAGCTCTTATGGCATCTTTTATCATTCATAAACCTCGGGAAAGATCACATTTTACCAAGGCTGCATTGAAGACGGTATACATATATCTATTATCATGTCTTTTAAGCCGACCTGGCAATTCCTAATATTTACTTATGCATTGGTCAATTTGGGTTTCGGTTATCTTTAAAATGTCAAACGGGTTTACTAACTACAAAGGAAGTCGAAAGTCATCCAATGCGTATCATTAATGCATACAACCTCCTAAGCCCTTTTTCAAATAGTAGATAATTTTTTAACAGTATAGATCTTGTAATAATTTTCCCATCTCTACCTTTGACCTGTTCTTGACACATCGATATGCTTTGCTCTCCATTAATTGATATCTTTATTTCTCAGCTAGAGAGCATTGGGACTCTAGAACAATTTTTAAAAAAGCATAGGAAGGATTATATAGACCCTCATCGTACAACAGAAGAGGAGAGGGACAGCATTGAACACGAAGTAAGTCTAAACGTTATCATTATTTGGAATATGATACAGTATATTCTAAAACAGGCAATGGAAAATTGATGTACAGGTTAGTGTTTTTGTTAAAGCCTGTAAAGAACAGATTGACATTCTCAAAACTAGCATAACTGAAGAAGAAGTGAATTCGAAGGGCTGGCTTGGCATTCGGGCTGACAATGCTAATGCTGATACTATTGCACACAAACATGGAGTGGTATGTTTTTTTCAACCACCATTTTTTTCGTATTTGAACGTTATTGTTGTGATATTGAATAACCAAAATAAGATCATTGGATGTGGTAACAAAATGTTAAGAAGTAATTATAATCAGTTTCATAATGCAGATCCAAAGACCCGGTCTAGTTGATGATTTTTAATATACATATATATTTACTCTGATCTGATTTCAGGTTTTAATATTAAGTGAAAAGCTGCATTCAGTGACATCACAGTTTGACCAACTCAGAGCCGTACGATTTCAAGATGCTATTAATCGAGCTATGCCTAGAAGAAAACCAAACGGGTGAAAACTTCTACTGATGTCGACAACAGGCTGGAGTCGAGAGAACCAACAACTTCAGAGACCGCGGACCCTGGTGAAATCCAACCCGAGCCCATGAAAATCCAGCAGCAACTTTTAATGATGAAACACGTGCTCTTCAGGTATATTGTCATCAATATCGAGTTTTTGAAATTCTACACTTAAGTATATTAAAAATATTTGGACAAGAAACTTTTCATTCAAGTTAGCCAACATGATCTGTGCACATTTTAACCCGTTACAAAACCCTTGTGACCTGCAGCTTTAGAAATTATAGTTGATGGTTAAGTTAAATTGGTTCAGGTGGAGTTGCCGAGTCTTCTAGATGCAGCACGTGACACTGAAACAAAGATGGTAGAGATGTCGGCTTTAAATCATCTGATGTCAACACATGTGTTGCAACAGGCTCAACAAATAGAGTATCTGTATGACCAGGTAAGACGACTCAAAATGTTGATAAATGAATGCATTTGATTTCATGTTATTTTTCGTTTGTTAGAAAAAACGATGTTTTCTGGGTATGAAAATGAATTGATGTTTGTTATATATAGGCGGTTGAAGCAACAAAAAACGTAGAGATGGGCAACAAGGAATTGACACAAGCCATCCAGCAAAACAGCAGTAGCCGAACATTTCTTTTGCTTTTTCTAGTTGTGCTTACGTTTTCTGTTCTCTTTCTTGACTGGTACAGTTGAATGTTTCTTTTCGTCAACTCGTTTTGAATTCATATTTATTAAGTTCAAACATTTGTTGAGTAACACCAGTGAACCCGCAGATTTGAGCATATAACATCATATTTACCATTTATTATGACATTTGTTCTTGCATCTATTACATTGGTACGTCGCTTTGTCATATTCATCGGGTAAACCACCTTCGGGAAATTTTTCTTGTTTAGGTTAAATGAATTAGGGAGATAATCCACTCCGACTAGGTGACGTGTGTGGCTTAGGGTGTGTGAAAATCATCGACTGCTGCCACGTAGGCACGTACTACCCTTGACGTGTACAAAACATGTGTGGAAATCATCTGCAGTCGGGATTTTTGAGCTCTACCAGTCAGGGCTGAGCAATTGCTACTAACCGGACAGAACCGGCCCGAGTGGCATTAAAGTTGAACCGACAGCTGGACCTTAATTGTGCAATCGGGCTTCGGTGGTTTGGTTTCGGTTTCGGTTTCAGTCAATCGGGTAACATGTAAATGACATCTGAGACGGGTAAGTGAATTGAGCAGCTAGAGGTGAGCTTTCTTCGGTGAATTGAGCAATGTGTGCAATGACTTGATCAACAACAGCAATGGGCGAAGCTTGAGATTTCCGACCGGGGTCGAAAATGTATATACCTAAAAAATCTATACGAAACGACATACCGGACACTACTAAGCGAAAAGTTTGGGATCAAACGTTTAAAAGATTGTTACTTCGGTGAAGAAAATCTTAGGTACATCATCCCATCCCTCAATGGATCCATATCAATAATATTATGGTTTGTCTTGTTATCTCATTGGCTTAATGACTAGTGGAAAGTAGAGGTGTACAAATGCGGTTGCTTTGAAAGTCTGGGACGGTTATCAACCAAACCGGGTTGGTGAACAAAAAACAAAATTTGTTTGCAAAAGATTTGTGTTATAAACGATTTTATGATGGAGAAGGATCTCCCCTCTTTTTTTATAAAAAATTTGCACTTTTATATTGCGTTTTGGCCAACTTTAGGACTTTTTAGTTTAATCAGGTCGTCAAAAACGCTCGTTTTATATATTTTTTCGTTACATGATATGGTAATTTCTAAAATATAAGAAATGCAATCCAATGCATTATCTGGGCTTGCTTGACTGTAAAAGACCTTAATTAGCTGAAAATTAAGGCCAATGACCATTTATTAATATAAACTACCTGACAAGTTGGTCTAGTGGTTAGTCACTTCACTTGGTTTCTTTCCTTAAGGTCCCAAATTCAACTCCTACTAACATCACTTTGGAGGACATTGGTGGTGGGAATTAAGTTTAGAACTAGGTCTCTCTGGAGGTCGCCAGTTTGAAACCGAGCCGAACCGGGTTTTACTGACGTGGGCCTTAGGGCGAGCATGTTTTCCCCGGAACTGGTGGCTCGGACATGCATCCAACTCTGACCGTTATGGAGGAGGAGATGCATTTGCTCGATTGAGAGCATCTCATGATGTTTATCCGGTGATTTAGTTGGTCGTTCAAAAAATATATATAAACTTGTTTTACAATAGTACTGATAATAATCGAAAAATGCCTGAGTACCATAGGGTCCAAAGTTATGAATGAGATTCATGAATTTCTCTTACTATTTATACTAGTTTTAAATAATAATTGGGTTTAGAAAAAGAGTTAAATGCATGGTTGGTCCCTGTGGTTTGCGAAAATTGCAGTCTTGGTCTCAGTGGTTTACTAATTATAATAGTTGTGATTTTTGCACTCAGGTGGTCCTTATCACTAACCTCTGTTAAATTTCTTAGTTAACTTGATGGTAAATGACCAAATTGCCTAAACAATTAAAAAAATAAAAGTAAAAATAAGAAACAAAATGAGATGAACCCACCCCATCATCTTCTTCTTCTTCAACCCCCCCTCTCTCTCAAACACCAGTAACCACGATCAGCCATCATCAATTATTCTACTCCCATGAACCACCACCAACACATCTCACCTAGGGATGTGCATGGGTCGGTTAATAACCGCAATGTTGGTTAATGGATAACCATAACCATAACCGAGCGGTTATGGCGGTTATGGTTAATCGATTTTGATGGTTAAAACGGGTCGGTTGTGGGTGGTTAACCGTGTATTTAGCCTAACTAAAAATAGCTTAACTTTTTTTAACATGAAATAAATTGTTATTGCATATTTGTATATATTAGTATATTACATAGTATAAAAATACATATAATCTATAATATTCATACCAGTTATTATCGAATATTCGAATAAAGTGATATGATATATTCCATAAATTCAAATAAACATTCAACCAAAACCACAAAAGGATATGAAAAACCAATAGATACTAAAACTCTTCAGTAAAAAAACATCAAATATTACAAATATGGTGAAAAGTCCTAAATTTTACAAAGATTTATTACATGTTGGTTCGGTTCGGTTATGGTGGGTATAGAATAATTGATAACCATAACCGACCCGCCACCTTCGGTTTTCATAAAAACCATTAACCGACCCACTGGTTTTTGATTTGGTTCGGTTTTTTCGGTTCGGTTTTGTCGGTTAATTGGTTATGGTTCGGTTAATTCGGTTTTTTACACACCCCTAATCTCACCACCACCACCATTACATCCTAAACAAATTGCAATACAAGAAACAACAATTCACCTGATCATTAAGAAACTTTTTTAAATTATCATTACTCCACTTCATCGAAAATTCACAAAACACTTAACAAGATTCATATCATTCTTCATCCGATACCGAATCTGTCATCAAAACTTCATCATCTCTTTCTCCAGAAGCTTCTATTCTACCTTATGCCTCCAACTTCATCTTCTTTGGTTTCCATTCGCTTTCGTTTCTCTCCGTGTTCGTCATCAGCTGGTGGTTTGGTATCAGTTACGGAGTTTTCCGGCAGATTCGGTTCACCGGCGCAGGTGCCTTTCAATGTTGATTCAGACGCCTGCGAGTTCGGTTCACCGGCGCTGGTACCGTTCATGGTCATTTGATGGTTCTGATTCAGTCGCTGGAGTGATTCAAACGCCGGAGTGATTTAGTCGTCGGAGTGTTTAGGGTTGCGGTGTTTTCCGTCGTCGGCTGTTGGATTCTAATTCAGTCACCGGAGTGTTTAGGGTTGCGGTTGCCATTATAATAACGATTTAGGGTGGGTTCAATGTTCAGAAGTTTAGAGAGAGATAAGAGGTAGGGTGGGTTCTATGTTCAGAAGTTCAGAGATAGGAGGGAGAAGATGATGTCTTTATAATTTTTTACTTTTTTTAATTATCCAGGGATAAATAAGTAATTTCACACATACTTAACTGAGAAATTTAACACATGTTAGTGATAAGGATCACCCGAGTGCAAAAAATACAACTATTAGGATCAACTCTGTAATTAGTAAACCACTGAGACCAAATCTGCAATTTTCACAAACCTCTTATAAAAAAGAAACTATTCTTTTCGTTAAGCCCAAAAGATCTTTAGCCCATGCCAATATTTGACCATCCAATCGATATATCAATCAAGTTTAGGGTTTCACTCCTCTTCTTCCTCATCTTCATCGCAGGTGTCGGCTGCTATTCGTTGAACCGAAAATGGTGAAAGGCCGCCAAGGAGAACGTGTCAGGTACTCTACCTTCTCTAAAAACCATAAAACTTTAATCATCATCATCATCCACAACCTAACATCTGTTGTATTCATTACCATTTCAGACTTTACACTAGAGGAACTGTTCTCGGTTACAAAAGGTACAAATCCGTTCATAATGCATTGTAGACATATCAGTTGAATTTGAAATTAGGTTTTCTGATTATTTTAACGGTTTTAGTATTACGTTGAGAACTTGAAATTAGGATTTATGATTATTTGAACGAGTTTAGTTAGGTCAAAATTGAACCAGTACCTGAACACTTGATTTAGCTTCATGTTGCATTGCAAACATATCAGTTGAATCTGTAGTTTTTGTTATCATCTAAGCAGTTATAGCGGTCCAAAATCGAAGAGCGGTCAAGGTCTGCTATATGATATATAGGTTGTAGCGGTGGTATAGCGGTAATTTTATCCAACGCATAATTTATGTATTTTAATATATATATATATATATATAGATTGGGAAAGTATTAATAGTAATATCAAATTCATAGTAATATCATTCCATTATCAAAAACCTGTTACAAATCTAATATAATGTAACTTTGAAGTATTTAATTTAAGATTTAACACAATCAAACACCTACCTGCGTTACTGTGTTTCCTCATTCTACTGCGTTGCTGCTATAACCGCTATATAGGTTTCAAAATAGCGGTATTTAGCGCCACTAATAGCGGAACCACTATAGGCCACCGCTATTTGGACCGCTACATACCTAACCGCCATTGACTGCATAGGTTATCATAACGTTGAGAACATGAAATTAGGTTTTATGATTATTTGAACGAATTGAATTAGGTCAAAGTCGAACCAGTACCCGAACACATCGTTGGTTCAGATCGAAGGTGTGAACACGAAGGAGGAGGTAGCATGGTACCAAGGGAAACGTATGGCGTACATCTACAAAGCTAAGGTGAAGAAGAACGGATCGCATTATCGGTGCATTTGGGGGAAGGTGACTAGGCCTCATGGTAACACTGGTGTTGTTCGTGCTAAGTTCAAATCTAACCTGCCACCTAAATCAATGGTAATTGTACATAACAAAAAAAACCGTGGCATTGTGGTTGTGAAGTGTTTTTTTAAGTGTTTGGTGGTTTGTTTTGCAGGGAGCTAGGGTTAGGGTGTTCATGTACCCAAGCAACATCTAAGGTAATGCGGTTAGATGTTAATGTGCTTTGTGTTTGTTTTGTTTGTGTGTTTTAATTTAGTTGTTATTTGGTTTTTTATTGTAAATGTTGTAGTTGTTTATCTTAAGATGTTGGTGAGAAGAGTTTTTTTAGGTGATTTTATTAGGTTATGCGTTATAGAAGTGGCAAGATGTTGACTGCTAGGCTGTTAGTGAGATTGTAGTTGTGATGCATTGCTTTGTATACTTTTGAATTGTTCGGCTTGGGACGTTTTCTGTTGATTTTGGGCTAATGCTAACTTTAGTCTGAAGTGCTTTTGACCATGATGGGGTATTATATATTTGACCGTGTGTAGTCGAAGGTTTGACGGGTGTGCCCCCAGACGTTTAGGCGAGGTGAGGTCTAGACTTAGATGAAAGAGAAAGTCGTCGGGTTTTTCAAGTTTTTATAAAAGAAGAGAAAAAAAGCCTTAAATTTACCTGTATGGGGGATTGGCTTTGAGGGGCAGATTTGGTAGAATTTATGTGGTATGTTAGTATACAACTAGTTAGAAATTTTTTAATTGGTTGATTTTAACTTTTAAGAGGTTTTTTAAAGTTTGATATTCGGTTGACGATTTTAATTGCTAATTACATCAAGTGTTATTTTATTTGCAGAGTAGTAATGAGTTTTTAAGCCTGTTATATATTTAAGTTTACTTCACTTTTGTTTATTTGGGACAAAGGATGGAAGTTCAATCTTGCTTTACAAAGGATGAAAGTTCAATCTAAAATTGTATTATTTTATCCCTGCAAGAACCAAAAACCATTCAGTTTGGAAACTAGAATCATGAGTCTGGAGATTTAACTAATGAATTTATGTTTTAGAGTCAGCTCGTGTGATGTTCTAGTTCAATCACTTCCAGAAAGCCACTATGTTTAAGTTTAAAGTGATCTGGCTTGTAGTTGATTTATGCTTGTTGAAATCTAGTGTTTCTAGGCCTGAACTTTTCTATAGTAATAAAAATGTTTGATGTAAGACCGCAAGAATGCTTGTTTTCTATTTAAAGTGAACAAATAAAAAAAGGTTGTATTTTGTTTTGAAATGGATTAATGTTAACATGTTTAAGAGTGATGATAAATTTGTTTTTTTTTAAATGGTCTCGGTGATCTGATATCAAATCTGGGTGCATCTTAGATGCATATTGGTCTGCTGTTTATTTTAGTAGTTATCGAAAGATATATGATGCATGAATAAATTTAACTCTGTATGTTTTTTATCCTCGATTCTTTGTGTGCCGTTATCATATAGTAATCTTAATGTTTTTTTTTTGCTGCAACAGATGATAGCTGAAATATGAAGATATCATTGCTGGTGTGGTTATAACAGTTTTGTGATATTTGCTTTCTGTATCCTGTGTGATTTTGCTTAAGTGAATTTGAATTTGAGTTTAGCTTAACTGAGCAGATATTCAAATGACTCGTCTTTTGGTTTATATTCTATCCTTTATTTTCTTATTAAATTTTGCTGATAGGATAGGCGTGTATACTATAGAAACTAGGGCCACTACTACAAACTGCGACCACCGCATTTGCCACTAAAAAATAGCGGGTAAACATATATTTTGCTTCTTTTTTTTTTCAAATCAACTTGTATCAACCCCAAGATCTTTTTGGTACCTGTTTTATGGTTGAAATGCGATGGTTAGGGCCATCATAAGTCGTCTACAGTAGCTTTTACAATGCTTGAAAAATGGAGAATTGGCCTTTTAAGTTTAACCAACCAGATGACTATTTGCGTTTATTAAACATAATTGTGTGTTGCAATTACAAGCACACAACTATGTAAGATTTAGAACCAAACCATGTGCAATAAAGAGCAGAGTTTGAAACTGTTGTTTTGAAAAGAGGTTTGTGCACTGGTTTTCGGGACCATAGCATTACAACATTATGTACTCACTTATTATTATTATTGTTATTATTATATTATTTTATGTTAATAGACGGCTGAAATGAATAGTGCCAGACAGCCTGGCATTATTCATTGGATGCTTTGGTGACACCACTAAAAATCCATCACCCACGCGTCTTCATTCTGAGTCACCACCGCCCCTGTTCAGCTACACAAAACACGCCTCTTCATCCTGAGTCACCATCTGGTATAGAGGGAGAGAGATATGTCAGATAAGGGAGGTGACGATGGTGGTTGTTCATAATAATATAATAATAATGTATGTATGTGGTGTGTACTTTCATATAATAAAACATCAAACACGTGAAGAATATAACAAGAACCTCTTTGCAATAGATGTTTAAGCTGAGGTTTGTAATAATTATTTGTTAAACAAGAGAGAATATTGATGACTTTAAATTATGGTACAAAATGTGTTTATATACAAAATAGAGAAACAGATAAAACGAAAGACAACACTACGGTGCGAGAGTCAAGCAATCACGTTAACTCTCGCATATATAATAAAATATACATCCTTTAGACCAGTTACGGTGAGTTTTGATCAAATAAAAAGTCTCTAAAAATAAGAAGTCGTAAGAAGGGTATCAAATAAACTCCAATTGACCTCATTCAAACGACATTGGAACCGTCTCATCGAACTCTACGATCTGAGATTTTAGGTTTTTGTTTTTAGATGTTAGCTTGTCGATTTTAGGTTTTTGTTTTTAGATGTTTAGCTTGTAGATTTTAGACTTTTTGTTTTCATCACTGTATCTTTTTGTTTATCTTTGTGTCTTTTTTATATTTGCGCAATTGTTGTCTATTTTATGACTTATTGTGTCTTTTTTCTTCGACATTATTTTATATTTCGCGATCCATTATTTCTTTACACACTTTTTATTTTTAGAAACCTTTGTAGAATAACTTTACCCTTATAATCACAACTTTTAACTTTATTTGTTAGTTAATGAGTTGATTGTTTTGTAAACTTTTTTTTTAAAATGTTCCGCTACAAAATTTTTAGGACCAAATAATGAAATACTCGATTGATATCGAGTATTGTTATAAAAGATTTTATAAAAAAAAAAGAGTGTGAAAATATAATAATAAATATTAGTTTTTTTATGTAATTGGTTTCTTCTATGTTAATGACTAAATACATCCATTTGTTGTTTATGACTAAAATGCACGAATCCCTAAATTCTCCTTGCTTCCACTTTTAAGAAAGGTTCTTCATTGTCACAATTCTACGTTTTTCACACTTTACTCGATCAAAAGCCAATTAACACTATTAAAATTGCTAAATGTGTAGGGATAATTAGAAGAAAAGTTAAAAGGTAGTGCGGGTTTTTTTTTTCAAGGGTAGGGTAGCTAATACAATAATATTAATAATTTGATTATTAGCATGGACAAACCCTTGGCTATGCTAGATCCACACCTGAATAGCTAAGTGCACTAATCGTGTTTCCAGTAATATTAATAATTTGATTATTAGCAAAATGTATTTGTTATGCTTAGTCTGGGTGGTGTAGCTCAGCGCCCCCTGCCACCTCGCCATCTTTGGCGCCTCTTTCCATTTCCTGGGCGGTATGGGGGGCGTTATTCTTGGCCTCAGCCAAAGAGATAGCGGGTGTGAAAGGATGCATCCGGTGGGACCCAAGTCTCTTGACCAATCAGTTTTTGCTTATCTTTTTCTTAATATTTAATTTGGGGTCGCTATGAACTTGGTGGGGGCTTTATCCCACACCATCATTGTTAAATAAGGCGCCATTTTTATCACAAAATCTATGTAACGCTTACATGGCGTAGCTTTATACCAGAGCATCCAAACTTAATCACCCAGCCTTAATGTTAAAAAGTTTGAAATGGTCAAAAGTAAAACCGATCATACAAGGGATACAACTATGTTCCCACATGCATGTGCTAATGAAAGTAAAGGGGTCCCTTTGATGGAACTATCCTCTTTTACATGAAGATTTGAGTACAAATTGATTGATAAAGTCTTTTAAATATTTACAAGTGGCTCACATGAATATCAATTAATTGTAACTGATTTAAAGTATAACTTTATTCTAATTAATTCCTTGAAAAAAGTACCAATCCTAAAAAAAGTATAGATTGTTTAGCAAGTTAAATTATGAAACAAGTTTTGCAAGCACAAATTGTAAAGTATGATACGCATGAGACTCCATTTGTTTGCATATCATTAAACATGGTCTTTTTTTTTAACGAAATGGTAAGTAAACTTGTAGACTATTTTAGTATTTTCATATAAATTCAAACGGCCATTTAACACTAGGGGCTTGATTGAATTAAATTGACAACCATAGAGACTGGACTGTTGAATTTTCAAATGAGGGCTGAACCTTCGATTAACGTATTGATTCTAACATGTGTAATTGACACACATATTAAACAACCTAGTTAAATGTATGTATGTATAATTGACACGCATCTAGTTAAATTAATGTATGTAGTAAATACTTGGTGTTATAGAAGAACTTACGTACTCTCATCATAGAAGGTCACGAAACTCTATTCGGATAACAATGTATATGAGAATTCATTTTTGACGGGCTTATAGTGAGGAAACCCCAGTATTATGTGTTCAAACGCCTGATTTTCTCTTTGATCTCAAACTTTATTCTTTTCTGTACTGTTTTCCGCATACTTTTTTATATGTTACAGTTTTTGTTATATCATAAAGGTTCTACAAGAAACTGCAACAGTAGGGGATTAGAAAACAACGGTGAATATGAGCATTGTACAAACCTGATGGAACAGGCCAACTAACTTTACTATAAATGTGCAAACATTGATGAATATTTATTTCATTATCAATGTGTCCAATTTCACATCAAAAACCAACCAATATTTGTATGTTGTCAATTGAAGTAAGACTAAATGTTGTGTTTTGGTTACTAAAGGTTGTGTTTTGGTCACCGAGCATTCATTAGAGAATTCAACCAATGGAAAAAAAAATATCATCTCGGCATGCCAACTCATCTCATTCACCCTCACTCTACATTGTTCACTATCAAAAAAGGCTAGCTGCGTAACTTGTTGCCCGTTTGCCTTCGGTTTCAATGTATTTTCCCTTTGGATTTAGACCACTTATTTATTACACTATTGTAGGAGAATAAGCGAAGCCACGATCCCCATAACTTGAGAATCGATGACTCAAAGTGACATTTCACCACCACCACCACTATTGTGCTTTTATTGCACCATCAAAAATATCTATTTTATTAAAAACAATCTAATAAATGATCATTTTACTCTTATATTTTTAACTTCAAGTTATCATGCATATGCTCATCTTTTAACTTCATATTTTATATAACACATTTTAAACTTAAATTTATTTTTACCCATTTTTTTCTATTTTTCTCATAAACAAATGATTCTTCATATATAATATTCAAGCTAATCAAATAAAGCTAGAATGAGTAAATATAATATTTGAAGTTAAAGGTCACGTATGAGATTTCAAAATTTTAGAAAAATAAGGGTACAATTGTTATGTATTAAATTGTTTTTATTAAATTAGTATATATGATATTTCAACTACTTTGTAAGGGTATACATATGATATTTATAATTTTGCAAGGGTATATATGATATTTTGTAAGTTTGTAAGGTATATATGAAATTACCACTTAAATTTATGTTCCACGTCTTTAACAATTTTACATACCAAACACAGGAATTCTATGTTTTTAATCCACTCGTCTTTGTAATGCTATCTTCGTTTCTAAATTATAATAATCGTCATTTGCATTCACGTGTAAGGGACGTTTCACTTCACCTTTTTACCAGCAATGTGATTTTTGAAAAACGTTGTACCGTATCATCAATTCCATGTTATAAAGTTCATTAATGAGATGGATAATAAAGAAAGATCCCTCAAACACCAACTATTATAGTACTTTAACGAGTATAAACATCTCAATAAAGCCAAAAACTAATATGAAACGTAATCCATCAACACTCGTCTTACTTTTATCATTGTCCCATCAAAGCAAAAGGATACATACAACATGAGGGAGTAAATTCCTTTCTTTGAACTTTCAATGTACTTTTCATACAAACTCACTTTATAAAATAATGAAGAGCTAAATACCATTTTAGTCCATGTGGTTTGGACTATTTTGTCAGTTTAGCCTAAAGGTTTCATTTTTCGTATGTGGGTCCAAAAAGGTTCAAGCGTTGCCATTTTAGCCTACCGGGTTAACTTCATTCATTTTTCTGTTAACGAGGAGGGCAATTCGGTCATTTTATATGGCCGAATTGCGCCTCTAGTTAACAGATGTAAAATGACAGAATTGCCCTTCTGGTTAACATAAAAAATGGATGAAGTTAACTCAGTGGACTAAAATGACAACGGTGAAACCTTTTTGAACCCAAAGACAAAAAATAAAACATTTGGACTAAACTGACAAAACGCCACAAACCACAGGGACTAAAATGACAGTTAACTCAATAATAAATTAATATTTACACTTTAGTACACTATAAATATAAGTTCCCCTTGGACTCATACAATTTGCCTCTCTTCCTGCAAGAAGCCACACAAACAAACCAGACTCACCGCCGGTCACTGATCACCGATAACGGGTCACCGATCATTGTTGGTTGCAGATCCAATGCATTGATCCAAATGCAATCCAATTCACAAATGTCAGCAACAAAGAGCACCCGAGTGTTCACACTCGGGCTGGTGACATCATGGTACTCATCAAACATAGGTGTTCTGTTGCTGAACAAGTATTTGCTCAGTAATTACGGGTTCAAGTACCCGATATTTCTCACCATGTGTCACATGACAGCATGTGCATTGTTTAGTTACATTGCAGTTGCTTGGCTTAAGGTGGTGCCCATGCAGACGATCCGGTCTCAAGTTCAGTTTGTTAAGATTTGTGGTTTGAGTTTTATATTTTGTGGGTCTGTTGTGAGTGGGAATATCTCGCTTAGGTACTTGCCTGTGTCGTTTAATCAGGCGGTTGGTGCTACGACGCCATTTTTTACTGCAGTGTTCGCGTATTTGATGACTAGGAAAAAGGAGGCTTGGGTTACTTATGTTACTCTTGTTCCTGTTGTTACTGGTGTTATCATTGCTAGTGGGGTATGCTGTTTTTTTTTGCGAAACTATTATTATCTGATTTATCCTTTATGTTTAACATAGGGACTGTTTGTTTAGCTCTTAATAGTTCAGACTTTTAGTTTTGCGAGCAGATGTCTAAATGGTTCAAACATTTGCCTCTGAATAGTTAAGTATTATACAGAGTCTAGTTATTATTATATCTCTAGTTTAAATATGAGGATAATTATTGGTGGATTATTTTTATTATTAGTTGGTTAATTTCAATTCGGTTATTATTAGTACTTTTTGTCTTGTCGTTTTGATTCCTTTAGCGCAATTTATGTTACCTGTTTCTTGGTTATAAAAAGCCAGGCGTTGGGGCTTTTGTGTACACAAGGTGAGTGATGTACGAAAGGCGCAGGTGAGGCACGCTTTTGTGACGTAAATTTAGCACAAGGCGCATTGTTAAGGCGTTACAAGGGCCGGGTTTGTGCTTTAGGATGTTTTACAATATGCTTTTTAGTTTGTACAAATAAGTTATTTAGATATTAAGCCACATAGAGATTATCAGCGCCCAAAATTTGGGTAAATGATATTAGAAACCTATGAGAAATATATTCAAATTTATATAGTAAATTGTGACTCACGTACGAAAAGCAGTGCGCTTTTGCACTTTACACCTCAGTTTAAGACCGTGTCACCTCGGTGCGCTTCATGCGTTTTAAAACAAAAATCTGCTTTATCTGGCTTACTACACTTTATGTGTCAAAAGAAAAAAAAGGTATTTTTTGGAGCCGAGTGTTCCAGTGGAAGCAACCTCATGGGAAAGAGGAAAGGCTTGCTCTCCGACCCACCCTCCCCAGACCCTACTAGTAGCTTTTTGCTATGAGTGAGGTTTAATTGGGGACGTTTGTTGTGACTATTATTCTTATATATGAAAGAGATCTGATTTTTGAGATTATATCATTGACCAATACAATTATCCAGTTCTGTTAAAATCTTTCATGGTTACTCACATTTGATATTGATTTGTTCATAGGGGGAGCCTAGTTTTCATCTGTTCGGATTTATAATATGTGTCGGTGCTACCGCTGCTCGAGCTTTAAAAACAGTTGTTCAAGGGATATTGCTTTCTTCTGAAGGGTAAGCAACTTCTAATAATGATTTAAGGTAGCAAACTTTATAGATTTTGATTGTGAATATTATTATTATCTGAAGGGAGAAGCTGAACTCCATGAATCTGCTTCTGTACATGGCTCCAATTGCTGTTGTTCTTTTGCTTCCTGCAACACTATATATGGAAGAAAATGTTGTTGGCATAACAATAGCACTTGCTAGACAAGATTTTGGGATTGTTTGGTTGTTGCTTTTTAACTCTGCACTTGCCTATTTTGTCAACTTAACCAACTTTTTGGTCACCAAACACACCAGTGCTCTTACTCTTCAGGTATACACCTCTTGTTTACTTTCTAAGTGCTTCCTTATCATTTACTTTTGTGCTTCCTTATCATGCTTATTATGGGCCCTTCTTTTTTTCGAGAAAAAATGGTAGAATAGTATTTTGTTTTTCCAACTTTAGTGTACCTGTTATAGAATCACAGTTGCATACATGTTAAGTTAAAATTTATAGTTATGGGTGTTTACTGTCTGGTTTGATCGGTTTTGAAGAAAATTTTGGCCTGAATCGCCAACTATGGTTTTGGAAAATGACAAACCAAACTAGCAGGACCCATTAGTTTGGCGGTCTAAACTAAATTTTTATTACTTTTTCAAAAGGGATCTAATAATCACACATAGTAAAAGCTTATTCTTACATGGTGTATACGGGTCGGATAAGGTTATACGGCCATATAGAATAAAAAGAACTGACAAAGCGCCCGTATAGAATAAAATGAACTGACAAAAGCGCCCGTATAGAATAAAATGAACTGACAAAGCAGCCTTTGTTAGTTCATTTTATTCTATCCGGGTCGTATAACCTTATTCAGCCCGTATACACCATGTGAGATAAGCTTTTAGGGTGGTCGCATATAATGCTCGTATAATGTTAAACGGCCCGTATACATTTGGTCGTATAACATTATATTGATCGTATAATGTTATACGGCCCGTATACATGTAAACAGAAAAAACATTCCACCGCATCTATTTTTGTGCAACAACATTCTATACGGGCCGTATAATGTTATACGGCCCGTATACACCTAGGGATGTGAAAATAAGGAAATAGGGGTGTGAAAATAGGACCCTTTCAAAATTGCTAATATTTATTAGTAGTTTTGAAAATGATATAGATGTTTATGAATAATATAATACATTTGCATAGCACATTCCATAAATAAATAAATAAAAAGTAAATAATAAAAGTTAAACGTCCGATTTCAAGTTCCATCCGTCAGAAACGAACTGTATAAATCTAGAGACTGGTACCTTAAATAAAAACAAAACCGGGTCAACAATGAACATTAGAAAAAGGTCATAATGTAGTTTGCATCAATGATATTGTTTGAATGGATTTATGGTTGACGTTCAGGTGCTAGGAAACGCGAAGGGGGCGGTCGCAGTGGTTGTTTCAATACTGATCTTTAAAAATCCTGTTTCTGTAACTGGGATGGCTGGATACACACTCACAATGATCGGGGTTATTCTATATAGCGAAGCCAAGAAGCGTAGCAACAAATTACCGTTTAACCTTAACTAGAAGCTTAGATGATCTTTTTTTTTGGTAAAAGACGCTTAGATGATCTGTTTGGTCTACATTTGGGTTAATATTCATTTTGATATCATTCGGCTCAGAACCTTGATCAGAGACAGCGAAGCTTTAAACCGTGTAACCGGCATTATGGAAGTTTCAGTCACATGTGTTTACGGCTCAGTAAAAGATTGTAGTACTGATCCCTTTAAGAAACATGTTATTTAAACTTATAGATTATTTATTCAAGACTTGGTTTTTGTGTACTGCAGCATCCCTTGTGGAAAATATTTTTACCTTTTTTACTAATTAATAATTAACTTTTGTCAAAACAAAAGCTATGATTCAAGTGGTATTATGTGAACTACTTGAGATCGGCTCGTTGTAAGCTTGAATAGAGCTGAGCTTAAATGAGCTCAAACCCAAGACGAGGCCCAATTACATAAACTCACTCGATCCGAAGCTTGACGTATGAAAATACTATGGTTAAACTGACTGATAGATCTTAACATTTCACCGCTAAGCTCTCTTTTTTTCCACCCCTAACCATCCCTAAACCTTGCAATTGATCATTCACATCCCTAAACCATTTGTTTAACAAGCTAATTAAAATTTATTAACAAAATTTAAGAACTTGTAAATAAAAAACATTTCATTAATTAAAAACAAGAGCTAATTACTGTTTTCGTCTATGTGGTTTGTCAAAAATTGCGATTTCAGTCCCTGTGGTTTCACTTTCGTACTTACAGAACAAATGGATTGAAGTGGTTACAGAAGTGAAACCACAGGGACTGAAATGGTTACGAAAGTGAAACCACAGGGACTGAAATCGCAATTTTAAACTAATTGACTGAAATAGTGATTTTTGACAAACCACAGGGACGAAAACAGTAATTAACTCTAAAACAATTACAAGATAACAAATAAAAAGAAGAAAAAAACATTTCATTCCCATCCCCAACGTTGTGCGATTTCACACTTTCGTGCCAGCACCGCATCCAACGCCGCTCCAGCCAAATTATCATGCGGCATTGAAAAGAACTTCATATCTTTATCCATTTGTTTTTGATGCATCATGCGCACCTCCTCCTTCAACAGAACGATTTTATATTCTTGTTCCTCCTTCTTGAGGCGCAACTTCTCCTCGATCTTTTCTACCTTGGCTCTATGTCGTTTTTTGGCCTTCATATCTTCTTTGTTAACTTCCCGTTTGGTTTTCCCATTGGACTTGGTTTTCACTGGCTCACCGTTCATCTTTTTAACTTTTTCACCCTCTGCAACCAGACCGAACTTCAGATAACCCATTTCTACAATCTTGTATTCAACCTCAAGTAGCCCTGTCGAACACAAGCTCAATGTCACTTGGCTAGCTAACGGGGTTGCCTCTGTGAAAGAGTTCAGGTAACTCAGTGCAAATTTTGCTAAAACCAGATTCCACGTTTCGATTATAGTCGCTTCTTCTGGCTGCAAAAGTTAACACACCGATTGAACCCAACCAGTTCCAGCTAGATTCAGAATGTTTGTTCGTATAATTACTCTGCATACGTACCTTGTCACCGAAAGTGTTTTGTGTGCACATGTTAGACTAAGTTATTTAAATTAGACAAGTTTATTATTATTAAGAGTACCAAGTTGTAATTAGTTTATCTATATATAGGGCCTTGTATTCTTCACTATTAATCAATAAAAACCTAATTACAATTATATGTTTCAATTTGGTATCAGAGCTTATACGCTCTGGGATTCCCTAAACCCTAAAAGCTGCTGCCGCCTTCTTCTTCTCCTTTTTTTTCTCTCTTCTCTGCTGCAGCTATCAACCCTAACCAACCTAACAGCCGATTAACAATCCTGTGGCTGCTATCTTAATAGCCGATCACCAAACCTTTTGCCATCTTCCTGCATCGATTAACAAACCTAAGCCGATTATTATGGCTGCCATAACAACCTTTACAAATCAGGAAAAAGCTATCCATAACTCTCACAAGTTTGCTTTCACCCTAAAACCTACAAACTATGGCTACTGGAAACAAATAGTCGAACCCTTCCTTGCCTCTCATAACCTACTCGGTTATGTGGATGGTACCATCCCTTGCCCATCAAAGGATGTTACAACTGGAACAACCACCACTGTTAACCCGAGTTATGCTCCATGGATTGCCAATGATGCTCATGTCCGTATGCTTATTGTCAACACAGTTTCTGAAGAATCTTTTCAGCATGTTCAGGGACACACTTCTCGTGAGGTATGGTTATCACTTGAACGCGCTTATGCACCCGTTTCCTCCTCTCATGAATTTACTCTCAAAAGCCAACTGCTGCGAATCACCATGAAGGGTGATGAAAAACCGGCTAACTATTTGGCCCGGGCTCAAGAGTATGCTACTGCCCTTGCCAACATAGGAGAACCGATGAAGGAAAAAGATCTGGTCATGTTAACTGCTACCGGCCTTCGTGAAGAATATAATGGCCTCAAGGCCAACTTATTGGCTCGTTCCCGTCCTGTTACCTTTACTGAACTACACGGGTTACTGAGTGACCATGACTACATGATCAGAAAGATCTTGGCCACCAATCAGCAGGTGCCACACGCCTTGTTTGCGGCTGCCACAACTTCACAACAGCCCCTTACGGCTGTTGTCCCAACTCCACCACAGCCAAATATTGATTCCCTACGGCAACAACTTCATAGTCTTCAACTCATGGCTTCTCAGTTGGGATATCAACTTCATCCTGCATCTTCTTCACAACTGTAACATTTGTAAAAAACCGGGTTTTCCAAACCCGCTTCGTTTGTAATGGAATATCAAGTTATAAATTTTTCGTTGCGTATTTATGTTTATTTTAATTTTAAACGATGCATAATTAATAAACAAATTAGAATTTAAAAACTATAATTAATAAAAAGAGAAAATAAAATAAATAAAAAGAAAACCGGCTGCCGGGATTCGAACCCGGGTCAGCCGGGTGAGCCTCAAAGCTTTAACTCGCGCACATATAACCACTCCGCCACTTGATGTTTTTGTGAGTTCTAGGAAACAATTAAAACATATGTACAACCGTGAATCAACCTGTTGCGCCAAACTGAAACCGATATCGGCTTCCAACCGTCCAAAACGTTTGAGTGATCGCGGATTTTAGATTATAACCGATGCACCGACGTTCCTAATCAATTCAGTCTTGAATGAACATGAAATCTGGTGATGTTCGGTTTTTATAACCGAAAACATTCATTTCCTGATTTACTCCAACAATAGCATCATCTCGCGACTCAAAATCATCCACAGAACCTCCAATTTCACTTTCGTTCTATTTTCAGTTCGTCGGAAAAGCTTTTTTGAACTCGTCGGACTTTCGCCGGAAAACCGTGTCTTCCATCAAAACAGTAAGTTTCTCAATTCTTCCATCTTCTATCAGTTGTTAAGCTTTTGCTAACTCAAACCCTTCAATCAGAATCAGTTCCAGGCGACGATATCGGATAATCATCACTCGCCGGAAAATTTCTGAGAATTTCTAGAATTCGCTGTGAAACGGTATAAACCTTTAAACCTTCTGATAACTCTTGTTCAGTACTTCAATTCCACAACTAGCTAATCAAAACTGTTAATTGGTCCGCTCAGACGAAGTCCATAAAAACAGAGCCGACGACTTCGCCGGAGTTCTGTGAAAGATCACTTTTCCGGTATGTTTACTCCCAAAATCTTCCCTGTCCATTTCATTTTAATCACTTAAATGTTTGTCAATCGAATTAATCAAAATCAGAGGGGTAATCGTTGTCTGTGATATTGTAACGAAGAAGATGAAGTTAGTGTGTATATAAGTTTAATATAATTTGGATTATAACTCGGGTTAGACACACAGTCCAGCGGTGGACTGTGTGCGTACTTATATCACACACCGCGAGTTCGATCCTTAAGATGTTTCTTTTTTTTAACTGAACCGGATTAACTCACTGAAGATGTTAAGTATAAAAATCAGTATATTAACCAGGTTAGACACACAGTCCAGCGGTGGACTGTGTGCAACACTAAACCACAGGTCCCGGGTTCGAGACCTGTTACGCGCGCCGGTTCGATGATTAAAATCCTTTTTAAAAATAAACGAATTTTGGATAAATTAAAATAGTATATAAATATAATTAAAAACAGAAATATTTCGGGTTAGACACGTAGCTCAG
Organism: Scalesia atractyloides; assembly: GCA_947069175.1. NCBI lineage: Eukaryota > Viridiplantae > Streptophyta > Magnoliopsida > Asterales > Asteraceae > Scalesia > Scalesia atractyloides. The sequence goes on along the minus strand of CAMTDV010000030.1, from coordinate 81,293,355 downwards.
TTGGTAGAGCTGCGTGCACGCGTACGGGAGGTCACGAGTTCGAACCTCACTCAGGGCAACAATACAAACGACCGAACCGGTCAACAAGTCAAAGTCAAAAAAGTCAACGGTCAAACCCAGAAAAAGTCAACATTTTTTTTATAGCTTTATTTATTTAATTAATTCAAAAATCAATTAAAAATACTTAAAAATAATGTTTTTAAAGTTAGAAAATAGCATTAAACTCACAAAAAATATATCTAAAAATCCTATTAAAATTATTAATAAAATCCACTCATTTACCATACCTCTTCGTTATTATTAGGTTAGTTAATTCTCGTCGATCAATCCTCTAAACTCGTGCGCATTTCATCATCTTCAACCGAACGCACCCAATGTGAGTGAATCTCTACAAATTCCCCGTTTTAATCACGTTTTTGGGGTGTATCATGTGTCTTATTATTTATCACATTTAAACTATTATGCATTTATCATATCCATGAATAAATGTGTATTCAACATGTATCAACTGTTTGTGTGGTTATTGTTTAGATTAAATTTATCATTTTCAGTACATACATTATCATAGGTTGCCGCTCCCCATTACATTATGAGCGTTGAGCTGTTCCCCATTACATTATGAGCGTGAACCAGGCGTTGCCAACATACGATTGTCTCCGTTTGATTGAGTCTTGATCGCACAGACATTTATCATAGGCCGTCCGTTCCCCATTACATTATGAGCGTGAACGTGACGTTGCTAACATATACAGTTTCATTCATGTTATATTCATGCAAGTTGGTTTGTTATTGTATGTTATTGTTTGTTGTTGTTATTGTTATTGTATGATTATTTACGTTTGCTCACATATGATCATTGCACAATTTTCCATGATAAAGATAACAAGAGATCAATGATAAATGTTTTTCTAACAAGGTTCACTCGCCAACTTATGTTGACCCAAAAACCCCTATTTTTACACATGATACAGGTGATCCAGCTGCAGCAAGAAACACATAGGATGGCTTAGAAGAATAAACTGGTTTAGACTTTGGATTGTTTAGTTGATTATCTTTCTTTGTATTTGTATGAACATGTTTGGAATATTGAGGATGTAATTTTGAATTTAATAAATATGAAACATATTAGTAAATATCATGAGCTTTGGTGATAACCCAATTATGCCCCGACTCTTTTTCCGCTGCGGGTCGGGGTGTGACAACAACCACAAACTTACTTTGGGTCTCGATCCTTTAACAACAACAGAGGCAACCGTGGCTCTCGTGGTTCTTCCCGTGGTAACTCTCGTGGTGGCCAAAATAACCGCAATCGGGACAACACTAGCACTCATCAATTCTCTTGGGCGTCAACACAGAACACAGTCTATGGCCACTGTAACCGTTGTGGCATTGCTCATCTCCCATCTCAATGTCCAAATCAACCAAACCAATCACGTGCAGCACCACAAGCCAACCTTGCTGCTCACTCTGATGTTGCCTCCCAATCAGGATTCACTTGGAAGCCCGACACTGGATGCAATGGACATGCCACTCCAGACTTATCTAGCATTGACAACTCGGAGGCCTACTTTGGTAATGATTCTTTACTTATTGGTGACGGTAACCCACTACCTATTTTTCATATTGGCTCCTCAACTATTTACTCGCCTAACAAAACCTTTAAATTATCCAATATACTTCATGTTCCTGACCTTAAACAAAACCTTTTGTCCGTTCAAAAATTTTGTGTGGATAATGATGTTTTCTTTGAATTTCACTCATCTTATTTTGTTGTGAAGGACGTGTCTACACGCACAACCCTCCTAACGGGTCCCAGTGAACAGGGTTTGTACTCCATTCGTCTTCCTCAGCTCAAGTCTATCCCTAAAATCGCTTTCACGGCTGTCAAAGCTTCTTCTAGCATTTGGCATCAACGCATAGGACATCCTCATGCTCAAGTTTTTCGTTCAATTATCTCATTGTTCTTTACCTATTACTGACAAGTTTTCAAATACATTATGTACTCCTTGTCAACTAGGCAAGTCGTCAAAATTATCTTTATCAGACTCATCTTTTCGTAGCAAAAATTTGTTGGATCTTGTTTATTGTGATGTTTGGGGGCCGTCGCCCGACTTGTTATCGTTTCTTTTTGTTATGTGTGGATCACTATTCTAGATACATGTGGTTTGATCCCCTAGCTCAAAAATCAGATGTTTACAATGTGCTAACCAACTTTATTAAACTAGTAGAACGACAATTTAACACCAAACTTAAATGCATTCAATCTGATTGGGGGGGAGAGTTTCGTACGCTTACATCTTTTTGCACCAGTCATGGTATCATTCATCAGCGCTCTTGCCTTCACACAAGTGAGCAAAATGGGATGGTCGAGCGTCGTCATCGGCACGTTGTGGAAACCGGACTTACACTTCTTGCACAGTCCAGTCTTCCCCAATGTTTCTGGCAATTTGCTTTTGAGACAGCCGTTTACTTAGTCAACCGACTTCCCTCTCGTGTCTCCTCTAACAAATCTCCATATGAACATGTATTTCAACGAAAACCTGACTACTCTTTTCTTCGTGTTTTTGGATGCCAATGCTTTCCTTATCTTCGTCCATATAACCGTCACAAAATTGAATTTCGATCCACTCCTTGCGTCTTTCTTGGCTACAGCCCTGTTCATCATGGCTATCGATGCTTTGACCCATCCACTGAACGAATATACATTGCCCGACATGTTCGCTTTAATGAACATGTCTTTCCATATAACAAACCCGTACCTACCCAAACCCCACCACAACCTTCCCCACCCTACGTCTCAATATTTCCTGACCCACCACCCGATTTTCCAGCTGCACCCACACCACCTACTCCTCCTATACCACCCACTACTGCACCTCCCGAACCTACCCAATCAGACCCACAACTACAAACCGATACCAACACCCCACCCGAACCCTCAACCGATCCCACAGTTCCCACGGTCCAACCCACCCAAGCACCTAGAACTCGACCATCCAACCTTCGTCCAAACCCCAAGCCACCCACTCGTTATAATTCCGCTGCCTATACTGCCACCACTACCCCTACCTTACCCGTTGAGCCCACCTCCTTTACCGTTGCTAATAAGTCTTTAGAATGGCGCCAAGCCATGGCTGAAGAGTTGGATGCGCTACATAGGAATAGGACATGGACATTAGTTTCCCCTGCCCCTCACACTAACTTGGTTGATTGTAAGTGGGTTTACAGGTTAAAAACAGATGCAAATGGGAACATCAGCAAGTACAAGGCACGACTTGTTGCTAAAGGTTTTCACCAGCAACATGGAGTTGATTATCATGAGACTTTTAGCCCAATAATCAAACCTGCTACGGTTCGGACTATTTTATCCCTGGCTGTCACCAACAAGTGGATTCTCAGACAATTAGATGTTCAGAATGCTTTTCTGCATGGCGATCTTCAGGAGACAGTTTATATGAGGCAACCTCCTGATTTTGTTGACCCGACTAGGCCAGATCATGTGTGCTTATTACACAAATCTTTGTATGGTCTCAAGCAAGCTCCTCGTGCCTGGTTTACAAAATTATCAACGGCTCTTTACCAATTGGGTTTTCACGGGTCCAAAACTGATCCGTCCCTGTTTATTCTTAACAACAATGGTACTTTGGTTTACCTTCTTGTCTATGTAGATGATATTATCATCACAGGTAATCACTTTGGGGCTGTTAATGTTGTTATTGACCGCTTGAGCTCTATGTTTGCAATTAAAGATCTGGGTCCATTACATTATTTTTTGGGTATTGAAGTGGTGCATCATGGTTCGAATCTGGTCCTATCTCAACGAAAATACATTCTTGATATTCTTCATCGTGCAGGTCTTGCAGACTGCAAACCCGTGTCGTCCCCTATGAGTACTTCTCAGGTTTTCTTACCTGATGATAGCCCCTTACTTGATGATCCTTCTAGATACAGGCAGACGGTCGGTGCTCTTCAATATGCAACTTTAACTCGTCCGGACATTGCTTTTACAGTTAATAAGGTTTGTCAATTCATGCATGCTCCTACCGAGAATCATTGGGCTGGTGTGAAACGTATTCTGCGTTACTTAAAGGGCACGGCTGATATGGGTCTCTTATTTCGTCACAACATGGGGTCTAGGCTACAAGCCTTTTCTGACTCTCATTGGGCTACTAATCTTCGGGCGTTCTCGGATTCTGATTGGGCTGGTTGCCCTATCGATCGTCGGTCCACGGGGGGATATGCTGTCTATCTGGGTTCTAATCTTATTTCGTGGTCTGCTCGAAAACAACGAACTGTCTCTCGATCTTCAACAGAATCTGAATATAAGGCTATTGCTGATACTGTAGCAGAACTGATTTGGCTGAAATCTCTTCTTCATAAACTCGGTCTGTTTAGCAAGGCACCAACGCTTTGGTGTGATAATCTTGGTGTAACCTATCTCTCTGCTAATCCAGTATTTCATGCTCGTACAAAACATGTTGAAATAGACTATCACTTTGTCCGTGAACAAGTTACTCAAGGGAAGCTGAATGTCAAGTTCATCTCCACTGATGATCAAATTGCTTTTGTGTTTACAAAGGCTCTACCTTCACAAAGATTTGAGTTTCTACGGTCCAAGTTGCAGGTCGTTCCCCGCCCTCAACTTGCGGGGGGATGTTAGACTAAGTTATTTAAATTAGACAAGTTTATTATTATTAAGGGTACCAAGTTGTAATTAGTTTATCTATATATAGGGCCTTGTATTCTTCACTATTAATCAATAAAAACCTAATTACAATTATACGTTTCAATTGCACACAATACTTGCAGTACCAGTGTCCCCTTTAGTTGAGAACTCTAACCCTTCTTTTGTAAAAGATATCACAACTACAACGGGGAATTTGATTACGCAGTTAGCATTTAGGATTCGACGTTAAAAAGTAATGTGGATGAAAATCATGAAAGGAATACCAGTGTCTCCAACTGTGCTAAAATCGTTGCAGATTCTTGCAAACTCGGATGATGGCATTCGAACAGTGGCGTCATAACTGAATTCTGATATTTGAAGAGGCTTGTAATCAACGTCCATCAGCTTCATCTCAAAATTAGTAATCTTGTCTTGATCTGAACATTTTAAGTATTTCAAACAACCAATATATAAATACTCATTTAATCCCAAAAAAATATCAAACTACTAACTTGAAATAAATAAAAAAACGGAAGCACGTTAAAATATGGCAAATTGAAAATCTTCAAATAGCAAAACACAAACTAGAGGCAACAATCTAAGAATACTAATCGAAAATTATGCTTTTAGGAAGTTCAATGAACTGTTCGGTAGGAACTTATTTAATAAATGAACAAACATGAACACATGTCTCATTCATTTATGTTAGTGAATGGTTGTTTATGTTCGTTCAATTACGTTTATTTATGTTTTATAGTTTACGTTTGTTCATTTAAGTTCGAATATATATTCATTAAAATTTTTAGGTGATTACAAGTAGTCTAGTTTTATTGGTTTTATAGGAACAGCAAATTGATGTTCACGTTTACTTTTAGTTGGTGTTCATTCAATTATGTCCGTTTATCTTTGTTCTATTAAGTTCCTTCATGTAATGACCATTTGTGTTCATTTACGTTCGTTAACCTTTCGCTTATACGTTCAAGTAACGAACATAAACGAACACGAACAAATTCAATTTTGTAAACGAACAAGAAACCTTTGTTGGTTTACTTGTCCGTGATCGATCTTGGTTCTGTGTAAACCAAACGAACATGAACATGCCCCGTTCATTTTGTTTATAAGCCTACTAGCGCAAGTAGATATGAGAGAAAGGAATCTTTACCGAAGTTTTCAAACATAAAATTAACACAATCGTCACCATCGCGAGCCTTCATTGTGACAATGTCGTTATCCCCGGCGCACTTTAGCATTTTAGCCATGACACCGAGGTTCATTCCCAATGACAAGTTACGATCGCAACGGTAGTGCTCAAAACCGTCGGATCTGAGAAGAAGCGACACTATTGCCTGGTGGATTGGATTGATGGCCTGAAGTGAGACTCCAGTCGACGAACACTCAAATTTTGCGTCGACATCATTCACCAGATTCGCTATGGTTTTTATTGCTTTCCTCAGAATGCTCCCCTGCACCGACTTCAGTTCCACTAGATCAACATTTTGACCATTCATCTTATCTTTAGTCATCTTTGGAGCCAAATGGAACCTCAGGTGACCCATTTCCGCAATCTTGTATTCGACCATCATTGGCCAATCAGAAGACAGGCTCAGTGTCACTTGGCTAGCCAATGGGGCGGCCTTTGTAAAAGATTTCAGGAACCTCAATGCATATTTCTCTGAAACCGGTTTCACCATTTCAATTATAGTCGCTTCTTCTCGCTGCAAAAGTTTACACGACAATTCAACCAGACCAGTTCCCACATATATTGAACATGTTCTATTCATATATATAGTCTACATACCTTGTCAGCAAAAGGGTTTTGTCTGCACACGATATTTGCAGTACCAGTGTCCCCTTCGGTTAAGAACTGCAACCCGTCTTCTGTAACAGATATCACAACTACAATAGGAAATTTTATTACAAAATAAGCATTTAAGATTCAGTTTTGAGAAGTAATGCGGATGAAAACCATGAAATGTATACCAATGTCTCCCATGGTGTTAAGATCTTTGCAGATTCTTACAAACTCGGATGATGGCATTCGAACAACGGCGTCATATTTGCATTCTTTTATTTCAAGAGGTTCATCATCAATGTCCATCAGCTTCATCTCAAAATTAGTAATCTTGTCTTGATCTAAACATTTTAGGTGATTCAGTCAACCAACATACATATATCTTAATTAATCCCATAATATATCAAACTACCAAGTTAAAATAAAAAGAGTTAAATGTCATTTTAGTCCCTATAAGATGGCCCATTTTGTCGGTTTAGTTCAAATGTTTCATTTTTCGCCTGTGGGTCCAAAAAGGTTTCACCATTGCCATTTTAGTCCGTTGGATTAACTTCATCCATTTTTTATGTTAACGAGAAAGACAATTCGGTCATTTTATATGGCCGAATTGCCCTTCTAGTTAACAGAATTAGATATAAAATGACCGAATTGCGCTTCTCGTTAACAGGAAAAAAAACACATGAAGTTAACCAAGTGGATTAAAATGGCAACGGTGAAACCTTTCTAGACCCACATGCGAAAAATGAAACCTTTGGACTAAACTGGCAAAATGGCCTAAACCACAGAGACTAAACTGGCATTTAACTCAAATAAAAAAAACAACCAAGCCACCGTTAAATATGACAAAATCAAATTCTTCAAATAGCCAAACACATGCTAGAGGCAAAAATAGAAGAATAATAATCGAACATTTGTGCTTTTAGGAAGTTCAAGGAACCGTTCATGAATTGTTTGGTAGAAAGTTCATTTCTTTATATAATAAATGAACAAACCTGAACACAAGTCTCATTTGTTCATTTATGTTCATGAAAGCTTGTTTACTTTCTTTCATTTACATTTATTTATGTTTTTCCGTTTACTTATTCGATTATATATAGGTGATTACAATTTAGTCAAGTTATATTGGTTTTATAAGGACACAACAAATTGATGTTTCATTGTTGTAAATGAACGAACACGAACAAGAAAACTTTATTCGTTTTACTTATCCTTGTTCGATCGTTTGTTTTAAACAAAGAACGAACGGACACGAACATGCCCCGTTCATGTTCTTCATTACATTTACAGTTAAGTCTACATGCAAACATAAACCCTAGATCTTCATCAATACATAAAAACCATAATTCCATACTGACGCAAGTAAATAAAAAAGAAAAAAAAACTTTACCGATGTTTTCAAACATAAAACTGACACAATCTTGGCCGTCGTGAGCCTTGACGGTGACAATATCATCATCGCCAGCGCTCGTTAGCATATTATCCATGATACCGAGGTTGATTCCCACTGACATGTTACGATCACAACGGTAGTGCTCGAAGCCGTCTGATCTGAGAAGAAGCGAGACCATGGCCTCGCGGATTGGGTCCACGGCCTGCAGTGAGATTCCGGTGGACGAACACTCGAAGTTTGCGTCGATGTTGTACACTAGATCCGTTATGGATTCTAGTACTTTCTTCAACAAGGTACACTGCTGCACCGACTTCACTTCCAACATTTTTTTGTTTGAGTGTGTTAACAGAGAGAGAGAGAGAGAGAGGAGTGTGTAGTGGGTGAAGGAGAGGGGTAGAAGACGCATGTGATTTTGGCGGGAAGTGGATGTAGTCCCGCGAGAAATTGGAATCGAAACGGCGGCGTTTAGGGATTCGGGGAACGTGATTAGGATTAGTATTTGAAATTAAATGTTGTTGGGTTTAGAGAAATGTAGGTTAGAAATACACAAATGAATGCTAATATGATTGCTTATGTATTAAAGCGATATAATAGCGGATGGTCTGCTCATCGGACGAGCACAAATCCAGACGAAGCTTGTTGGAGGCGTGTGATTAGGACCCGTTTGAAGGAGTTAGTCCGCTCTGGATTGAGTGGGACCACCTACTCACAATACTTTTTTTCTAAGTTTAAAAAGTGAATAAACAGTTGCGTGTGATGTAAAACTTAGGATTGGATTATTGTTCGATGAAAAAATGGAGTTTGGAATGATGATGGTTTTGAATGATATGACATGCTTACTTGGCAATCTGATGGATGGATTTGGTTCATTGTTGTTGTGGGTGCTCTTATGACAGTATCTAGGGGTGTACAAGAGGCTCGCTGCTCCCTCGAAACTTGGTCGAAAAAAACTCGACTCGAAAAAGCTCGTTTTGCTATCGAATTGAGTCGAGTTGGCTCGTAGCTTGACTCGTTGGCTCAGCTCGTGGCTTGGCTTGATAGCTCGGCTCGATAGCTCAACTTGTAGCTTGATAACCACTTTTTTATATAATTAATTTTGTCAATATAATATACAAAATTATTAAGTTAATAAAAGGTACCGTAGGGTTGTAAAGATAATCCAAAATATAACGGAAACATATCTTTTTGTTTATCTAATATCATGATTGTAAGAATCGTTAGGCGTTAGTAGAGCGGTGGGTACCGACTAGTAATTAATCAGGATTAATTGGATTTAGATTTTTATATGTGATTTTTATTTTTGTACATACATATATATATAACACACACATATTTTTAGATGTACTTTTTTCAAGAAGACATGTTTTAACTTCTTTTCTTTCCATTTTTTAAGTATACAATATTAAATGCCGGAATTTATAGGTTTTGACCAGAATTTGGTCGGAATTTCGCCGGAATCGCCTATTTGAGCCAACTATGGACGATTAGGGCTGACTAGCGATTAATTCATGAAAACAAAAAATATCAAACTACCAACTTGAAACAAAAGAAAACAACCGAAGCACGTTAAAATATGGCAAAATGAATGCTAAATCAAATTCTTTAAATAACACAACACAAACTAGAGGCTACAATCTAAAAATACTAATCGAAAATTATGTTTTTAGGAAGTTCAGTGAACTACTGTTCGGTAGGAAGTTCGTTTAATAAAAATGAACAAACATGAACATATATCTTATTCGTTTATGTTTGTGAATGGTTGTTTACGCTCGTTCATTTACATTTATTTATGTTCATTAGTTTACGTTTGTTCATTTAAGTTTGAATATATATATTCATTAAAAATTTTAGGTGATTACAGTTAGTCTAGTTTTATGAAATTTAAATATCATCCAATAGAACTTAGTCTAGTTTTATTGGTTTTATAGGAACAACAAATTTAGTTTGAAGGATAGGGGTACTATTTTGGTAAATTTTAAACTAATGGACTGTAATGTTATTTTCAACAAACCATATGAACGAAAAATGTAACTAACTCTTTACTTATTTTAATTTTAATAACATGTACATTAGGTCATTTCAAATAAACTAACAAAATAATAACTGGATGGCGTTAGTAAGGGTGGACTGTAATTGTTACAAAAGTGAAAGTACATGGAATGTCTTAGCATTTTTTAAACAAATGGATTGTAATGGTTATTTTCAACAAACCACAACTCACTAGTCAGACCCAGCTCGAGCTCGGCTCCTTTACAAATCAAGCTCGTTTACATCCGAGCCTTTTCGAACGAGCTCCGAGCGAGCCGCGAGAGTTTTGAACACCCCTGATCGTATTGTTATATGTAATGTTGTTATGATCATATCATCCTTACTTTATCCATTGCTCTTAGTACTGCCCATTCGGTCACAAGTCGCTAAGTCCAACTTCATATTATTCTGCGTTACACATGTTAGAGGGAAATCACTGAAAAAAGTAAGCATTCAGTTGAAAAGTTACTTAGTAGAATTTGTGATTATTGTCATTTGTTTAATATTAACACTTGTGTGCAATGATGCATTAAGGTTATTTGCGTCTTATGTTGGTAAAAATAAAGTTCTCAACGGTTTACTGGTAGGTCTAAAAACAATTTTAACTTTTAATTTGATAATTATCTACATGTAAAATATAATCAAAAAGCTTAGCTATGTATTCAATTATACATAGATAAAATATAATCAAAACCAACTAATATGTACCTAATTTTAATACAAAAAATGCCAAGAAGCTGCATTTTCATCAGCTTAAAACATGTATGCTTCAGTAACAAGTTTCTACTACCCAAATTGGCTCTAAATTCTCTCTTTTGATGATATGCTACATGTTTATATACAGTGGTGCATGAATCAACCGGTTTTTGTACATCAATATACATTAGCTTTCCACTTCTAGTGTGATGAATCGATTCGGAAGCTTGAAGATCTGTGTACTATTAAGCGGCTGACTAAAACATCCATTCGGCTGCTGATCACCGCTGCAATTCGGTAGCCCTCCGCTTGCATAATCGCCTTTTGCTTTTGGATATACTCGCGTGTATCCATTTTCATTTCCTCATCTGATCTGCACCACATTACAACAATCTTTTAGTCATAAACATAATTATCAAACCTTTAATGATATGTACTTTGAGTGGCAAATGACTATTTTACCCTCTTAACAATACCTCATGATTAATTCAGACCAACCTCCACATCGAGCCGCTGTAAGCATGTCCATGACCACCCCACGTCGTTTCTCATGCTCCCTCGACACTAAAACCGACGACCATCCTGCAGACCGTAGTTTTGTGTATATTTGCACAGACACCGCATGTTTCATAAGTTTGGCCTCTTGAACACCATCATGATGACCATAATCTTGGAACCTACACCATCAAAAACACATTAAGCCAATGCATATATGTATTTGGATCTTCCAAAATTAAAAGTGTCTAAAGATTATGTAACTACCGATGAACATATAAGTCGTCTATGTCCATTAACACCACATCCCGACCACCAACAACAGCCGTAACGTTCTTGAAGTAATTTTCAACAAGTGTCACAACAGCACTCAAATCTCTTGTGTAATGACCGTCTTTAACATACTTGACAGCCGCATTTTTACAAACTTCAGGCAATGTATACGATTCATAGCTATGGATATTAAGTTCTGCGTGTAGAGAAACCGTCTTGCAATAACCGTAAAGATTAAGATCGAATTGATTGACAGATCTTAACATTTCAACAGCCCCAGAACTCCGGCTTTCGCATGATTGTAACATGACCACCAATGTGATTAGCACAATCATCAGCAACACCCCAATCGTTACAAGAACACCAACGAAGATAGTTGCAGCAAATGAAGACATATAGATCACAGATTCCATTCCAAATTCACTTTCCGTATCTACAGGATTCATAGTTTAAGAAATCAATTACCATATGCAATTGACATGTATCAAAATCATTAATTTTTACAGAAGAAACAGTTGCCCTAAACAACCCCCCCCCCCCTTCTTTTTTTACTTTTTGTACCCCTCAAGTTGTCAGATCACTAATATTCCTTACATTCATACTTAAAGACAAAAAAAAATTATCTTGATTTGACGTTTTTTAGGGGTACGATGAAAATTTAGCCGTTGGGTTACGTTTAGCCAACCTTAAACGTACCCTACTCTTCTCCATTTTTAGGGGTTGTTTACCCACCCCACTCCATATTAGGGGTTGTGCTAAACGCACCCCACCCTCTTCATTTTTACTTGTAGTATCCGGTTAAGTTGTCAAATCATTAATATTCCTACCTTTTTATACTAAAAGACTAAAAACGTTTCGGTTGATTTGACGCTTTTAAAGAGGTACGAAGAAAAATTTAATGGTTGTGATACGTTTCGCCTCCTATGCTCACCTACCCGCGGTGAATAAAACATAAAGACGATGTGACTAATTTAGTACGGGGACGTGAAAATAACAGGCGTACCAGATTCCGGACCACTAGATAGACTTGCAGAATACCCCCTTTCCATCTCATGATCATATGCTGACATTTTGAGAAATATTTATCAACACACAGGAGCTATAATATGCAACCAAACCCTACCTGCAATATATTCAACCATAAACACAAATCAAACTGAATTAGGCAGAAACAAAGAAAACCCAATTCAATTTGGTCTCTATAATTTGAATTACGTGATCAAATTAGCCTCTGAAGTAAGTCAAATAATCTTCCTTATTCTTCGGATAGAAAAAATTCAAATTTTGGAAAAATTTATCCAAACCCACATCAAATTCAAATTCAAATGTCAAATTTCGATATGATTTTAAAAAACTACAAGTTATAAGGTGTAGAATGATAAGAACACACGAGCTTACCGGATGAAACTGAGCTGTCAGCATTAAGATCAAACGATCACAACAATTGGTTTCATGGGAGCTGATCTTGAAACCGAGGATGCTTTGAATAAGTCAAAAGAGGTGATTGTTTCTTGCAGAATCGCCCAATCCAGGAACACATGTGTTTCTGCGGAAAACTTTTTTTTTTATATAATTTTTGTCAGTTTCTTTCAACCTTGTTTTTTTCTATTAGTTAATAACAAGATAACAATAATAAAAATTTTAGTTTTAAATAAAGATAAATAATAAGGATGATATGTGCGTAAGTATCCGCATCATGGCATTCGTGAGTCTGACGTGAAAGAGAACTTATAGACGTGGCGATCAGTGGACCCTTATGTGGGAGGGTGAGGAGGGGGCATTTGAGAGTCGGAGGATTGAGAGAAAAAAGGATGTCCGTGGTGGTGGAGGGCACCCATGGAAAAAATGGTCGGGTCAAATAAGGGGGGCCAATGTGAAGACATGTAAGAGTGTAAGACCTACCTCGTTGACCATAGTCTTGTATATATAGTGTTACTAGGTTATGTGCTCGTGTGACACACACGATTGTAAAAAATAAAATTTATATAAAGGTTAAAATTATAAGCAATTGAAATTACATAATATTACGGTATGTGGCGGAGAAACTAAATACATATTAGAATTCATGAAATATACAAAGACTTCAAAAATCTTTAAATATTTCCTTTTTTTTACAACATTAGTTGTTATATTTATAACGTTATCCCAATCTAATATTTGTAATTTAACACCGACACTGCTTTTTACCCTTGATAATGTGGCTACAATTGGCCATGAATAAAAATTGGGTATTTTAAATGCCATGTCTATTCACACGCCCCGTGTGTCTATTCGCACACCTTGTAGTGTCGAGCTATAGCTAAAACGCGGCGTTTTGGTCCGGTCAACAAGACAAAGACTGACGAGTGTCTGACGGGGCTGTTGACCGGACCAAAACGCCGAGCTTTGGCCGCATTTTGGTCCTGTCAACAAAAGACTGACCGATGTCAACTGTTAGTTAACCGAGGTATAACTGCCTTTTTACTTATAATTCGAAGGACATTTTAGTCATTTCGTCATTTATAACCCACTTCATCCTCTTCAAAACCCTAACTTTGTGAACTCTTCACCACATAATCGATCTATATAATACTAACAATTACGGATCAATATACAACTCTGACAGTGGCATATTCGAATCAAAATTTCACAAGGTGTTTAATTTGTGATGAAACCCACAAACTTGGATCATGTAGATGAATAAATACTTCAAATTGTACTTTCCAATGTGAATAATGAGATGTGGATGAGAGTTTGGATGCTTCGCCAAATCAGAAGAGCACCAAACTCCAGCAACTGTATCTCCGGTGAATACGAAAACTGCACAAACGTTTCAACTTGATTGTTCGTTTTTTATAGACCGCATTTACCACATCAACTTGATTGTTCGTTTTTTTCTTAAATGAGGGCTGAATATGTGATTGAGTGTAAACCCTAGGGATTGAAATTATACTTTACTACAATCGGGTAAAGGAATATAATAATATCTCATACCCGTAAAAGTTTTCAAAATTAATCCCACACCCGATTAACCGAACCGTTATTAATTCCAAATGTTTCGAATCCCATTACCTCAAAACACATTATTACTCCCTTTTCTTCCCTCAACGTGTCACACATAAACACATCTCCGTTTCCATCGCACCCACAACCCACGACAATCTCTCTATGGCGAGCCTCTGGCGAGCCGTGATGGGCGACACACCACCCAACCCCGACGACTACGACGGCGTCGAGTACTGGTCCAACCCCGAGCGCACCGGCTGGCTCACCAAACAAGGCGAGTACATCAAAACCTGGCGTCGCCGCTGGTTCGTCCTCAAACAGGGCAAACTCTTCTGGTTCAAAGAAGCCATCGTCACTCGCGGGTCGAGGCCACGTGGCGTCATCCCAGTGGCCACATGCCTCACCGTAAAAGGAGCTGAAGATGTTATTAATAAACAGTTTGCGTTTGAGTTGTCTACTCGATCTGATACCATGTATTTTATTGCTGATTCGGAGAAGGAGAAGGAGGATTGGATTAACTCGATCGGACGGTCGATTGTGCAGCACTCGAGGTCTGTTACTGCTAATGAGATCGTTGATTATGATAGTAATAGATGATGATTTCGTTTTTTTTCTGGTTTTTTATATGTTTTATGTGTAAAATTCGGTGTTGTGAAGTTTGGGTATGCTGATAAATCGTTTATTTTTATTGTGAGTTGGATGAATCGAATTACTGATATAAGTTTAATGATTTCGATGTGTTTTTTGCTTTGATGATTGATGATTTCTTGAATTTGATAAAGTTAGAAATTAGGTTTTTTTTTTTTTTGAGAAAGGGAAATTGGATTTTGATGATTTAAAGTATAATCTGTTAGTCGATGATAATCTTTATGCTCGATTTGCACTTGATTTCCACTTAGTTTCGAATATTAGGAATCAAGTGTAAATCTATGATTATTATGCAGCTTGTTGCCCGTCTACCTACCTTTAGTCTGTAATCATCTCTGTTAGTGGTATTATATGATTATGCAAGTGAATTGATCTTGACGACGAAAGTGAGTTAGGAGGGTCACTGGTAAAACTGTCGGTATGGATTATAATCGGCTAGTAGATTATTGTTTGGGTTATTAAGATTCAAGTTACCTATGATAAAAAGGTGATCTAGATCGTATTGCTTACACATACTGCAAGTTTTCGTAGTTCTAGTTTTATTTACAAAGCCTTTCTAAACAATCAACCAACACTAGCCGCCACTAAATTTGAATGATTGGTTAGTGTTTTGTAACTGGACTTAAGAAGTACAAACTGTAGCCTATCTAATTTGATCATCTTGTTAGTCAAATGATCAATTTCCACTCTGTTTCGCTGATAAGGAATGTATGTCTCTCAGTTTTACTCATAATCTATGCAGTTAATGCGGTAAAATATCTTATATCGGTCAAGGATTGATATTCGAGATATATAGGTTATCTCGGTGAGACATTGGTGGGATATCGGTAATTTTAATATAATGCAGAATTTATATATATATAGCAATTTAACACTAATAATTCAGTGATATATCGGTCAATATCGCCGTAATATCAGTACCCGATATTATATTCTGACTGATATTTGACACCGTTATTTTACTAGAGAACCGATATATCACAGATATTAACTGCAAAGCTCATAATCATCTATGTAAGTGAAAGTTAGGAGTGTCACTGGTTAAATTGTCAGTTATATATGGTTATCGGAAATAGATCATAGTATGGATTATTGAAATCCAAGTTACCCGAGATAAAAGATGATCCTGATCATATCCTTACACAAACTGCAATTGTTCTTAATTATAGTTATAATGCTTGTTTATTAAGTTGGAATCTTTACAAACCCTTTTTAAACAGTCAACTAACAGTGGTTGCCACCAAATTGAATGATTTCTGAGTGTTCTGTAATTGCATTCATAGATCTGTTTGTGTTCTTTATATGATCCATTTTGATTTTTTTTATATCAAAATACACTGTTTTGAGCAGGATTGAGATTCTCCATTGTCTGATATTGCATTTTAAATAGTTGTTTCCATAATGTGAATGTCTTTGGCATCTTATCCTATAAGAATCACACTCTGTGGTGGTTATGCTTTTATATATCAATTGGGAACCACAACATGAGTGTCATTATCTTGGTCAATGCAATATGGTTGTGATCATATCTTCATATTTTGTCCATACTCTATTTTAGGGACGAGCATCCGGTACCGAACTGTACCGGGTATATTCGGTACTGATACCCACGTTCTCCATTTTTCAGTACTGGTATGCTACCCGTATTTCTGGGTAAAACACTGGTAAATACCGGTACCGAACCGGTATATTCGGTACCCGTACCCACTTTTCCCGATATTTTCGGTACCGGTACCCACTTTCCCATTTTTCGTACTGGTACGCTACCCGTATTTACTGGTAAAATACCGGTAAATACCGGTACCAGTACCCACTTTTCCCGATATTTTCGGTACCGAACGGGTACCTCGAAATAGAGCAAGCAATGTAGTTTGGTATATCAACTTTTAAACCCAAAAGTGTTTTTAGTAAACTAGGAAAGTTGCATTCTTTTACCCTAGAACTTAACATAACTTTATGGGTGGATATTGTTTTGATATTTGGAATGACTTGTATGCATCATTGTTGGTATATGTGTTCTTGTTTAATATATGATGTTCATTTTATTTGTTCTCTTACACATTTTTTTCCCTTTCTGTTAATTTATTTTCATGTCTATATATGTTCTAGCATAATTTACATATTTTGATGATTCACAAAATTAGGGTTGTAAACGAACTAAACGTAACATTTCGTGAACCGTTTGGCGGAAGTTCGTTTATGTTTGTTCGTTTAATAAATGAGTGAACACGAACAAGAAATTTTGTTTATTAAGTTAAACGAACGAACATAAACAGAGGTTGTGTTTGTCCATGTATGCTCGTGAACCTTTGCTTATGTGTTCTTTTATGTTCGATCGTCTATGTTCATTTGTTTTCGTTCTATTTAAAGGTTTTTATATGTTGTATTTTTGTTTTATTATTTTTAGTTTATAAAAATCTGAAACCCTAGGTATATTGTATGCCTCTCCCAACATCTCTCATTTGACAATTTCAATTTTATTTGTGTTAAAGCTTGACAACCTTCTTAATATTGTTTAATCATGTTTTTGATAATTATATCAAGTGTGTTCAGATCTTGGTTTAGAAAAGCGCGCTTAAGCACAAAGCGACCCTAGGCGCAAAGAGCTGCGCCTTATGTGACATAAGGCGAGCCATGTACAAAAAAGTGCACAAGAAGCGACTTTTTGGGAAAAAAAAATCACACTGCGTCGCGCACTTCTTGTATAGAAGGTGTTTTAGTGCTTTAAATTGTTATACATATAGCTAAACTGGTTGAACCCCCAAAACAAGTCTAGGCTTAAGAACAGCGATGTTAGTTGTTGAAGCGTTGGGTGCATCCCTAGTAAGATCTATAGCTTCTGCTAAGTGAACTATTTAAGTGATTCATACATTAAATTATATATTAACCTTATTTATAACTATATTTTGGGTAAGATATGCTAAAACCTATAGGATATATAAAAAAAATTAATAAGCACCTTGTGCCCAGCATACGAAAAGCCCTCCGCTTTTGCGATTTGCGCTTTGATTTTAGACCTTGTCACTTTTGTGCGCTTCGCGCTTTTTTAAACCAAGCTTCGGATTATGTTAAGTGCGTTTTTTTTTGTGGATTCTTCATAGTCTTTGTAATGAAAAATGCAGATTTCTTTCTAAAATTAACATATGTTTGTGTGTATTCATTTATGCTCATAAAAGTTGTTTGTGCTCGTTTATGTTCATAAACATTTGTTTGAGTTCATTCGCGTTTGGTAAGTATTTGTGAACGTTCATGAACACATTTATTTTCTTAATGAACGAACATGAACAAGAAATCTCATTTGGTAAGCGTTTGTGAATAATTAATGGACATACTCATTCCTTAATGAACGAACACGAACAAGCCTTTTGTTTGAGTTCATTCGCGTTTGGTAAGTATTCGTGAACGGTTCATGAATACGTTTATTTTCTTATTGAACAAGAAATCTCATTCAATAAGTGTTCGTGAACAGGTAATGGAAAGCTCATTCCTTAATGAACGAACATGAACAAACCTTGTTTGTGTTCGTTTTGTTCGTTTACAACCCTACACAAAATTGGTCACATTTAAGTTGAATGTCATTTATAAATATAAGAATTATATTTTATTTTACTCTCCTACAAACTCAAATAAAAACAAAGTGGTCGTAACAAGATTGTACAAAAATCAACAAATGTATACAATTGACGCCATGGATCGACCATGTGTCAATTGGACTGTCTTAGACGTGGTACCAAATAATTCTGGTGAAAAGGACCCATTGTTGATTAGTTGGTCTGTCATGTTTCAATCGTTCATGGACAAACAATTGTTGGGGGTTCAAGTAAAAACTCAATACCCACACTAAATGTCACTTATTACTTAGGTTGGGTGGTATGGATGGCGCCCCACCTCCGCATTAGCCAATAACGCCTTGAACACCGCTCTGTGTATGTCAAAGAGCTCTTGTGAGTGTAATGGTGGGTATTAAAGAGGAGGCTCTTGTAGACCCCATATTAAAGGTGAGAAGCTAATCAAAACCCCCCATTTGGAGGGGGGCAGCATTCATAGCCAAACGGCCCAAACCACACCATAAGGCCTTATCGGCCATCAAACCGCTAAATTTTAAGATTGAATCAACAACAGATTCAACCCCAACTCTAAAGATTGAATCAATACGAAGTATTCAAAACCAACTCCAACAAAGGTATAATAAAGATACTTAGATACATCCATACCTTGATTTTTTTTTGAACGGTGAATTTCTTTTTGAGTGACATTGTCACATCACCTAAACAACGGTCCTAGCCAATATCTGCCCAGACTACGTTGTCTTAACTGGGCCTGCGCTGGGTTGGTCAAACTTGGTTACGGCATTCTCCCCGGAAACCGTACTGCCTCCACACGAGTTGCCTCGCTGAAGCAACAACCGGATGAAAACCAGGGTGCGGCTCAGGATCGAACCCCCCTCGGTGGGTTTGTCACCATCATTCCCAACCAATGAGCATAGCCCAGGGTTATATCCACCCAATATGACAGAAGTGAGAATTGAAACTTGAGTCTTCATTGGAAAATCCAAGTCTTCCTACCACTACGCCACAAATGGGGGAATCCATACCATCATAAAGTTCAAGTTTACTGAATTTTGAAATAATTCCTCTTCAAAAATATTTATAGAATCCATTAACTTTTATAAATCTTATTTCGAATCCATATAACTTTTATAAATCTTATTTCGTATAAATATGCTGCAAATTTTTTTTTAAAGAGAACCTTCTTCAAGAATAAGTTCATAAATTAAAAGCTTGGTTAAAATTATGGTTTGATCAACATGGGAAGTGCCTTGAATTTTTTTTTAATCTTATATAACATTCTAAGCAAGTATTGCAATGCTTAAAATTTTGTGAAAGAGAATGAAGACAAACTAATTAAGGTCGATGCTTGATGTATGCACGGTTGACTCCAGCGTCGACCTTCACAAATTCCTTCGGGTACTGATTTAACTCTGTCGTTTCGAAAATATAATCTTATATCCTTTGGTCACGATGGAGGTTCCATAGTGCGCCAGGACAACCATCAAAGGGGCAGTTGCTCCATGGCCCCTGCCCCCAAACATAATGGAAATCTTTTAAGGTGTTATTAGGGGTGTTCATCGAATCGGATTTTTCGAATAATTTATTTTTTTTCTTGAATTCGTATTTGATTCGAATTTGATTAAGAATCAGCCAGTTCGATTCGAAATCGAATAAATTCGTTTTGATTCAGATTCAATTAAAATATGTAATAAATTCTCAACCTCCACCTGAAGTCATGTACCACTACATATCGCCTACATCGCTTACAGAGAGAGAGCTGAGACAAGCCGAGCTCACCATTTAACTTTAGCAAGCTTGAGCTCGGGCTCGGATCTTTTTTAGCTCTATTTCTAGACCTCAAGTTCGGCTTGTGAGTAGTTTTTCAAGCTCGGGCCTGGATTGGTTGTTGTTTTATTAATTAATTTATCTACGTTTTTAATTATATACATTATTTAGTTACTGTTATCATAATTTATACATAATGATTATTATATAAATACATCTTTAATATATTAAACAAAAAGTATATAGCTAACACTTAGCTCAGCTTACTCGAGCTCGTAATAAGAGCTCGGGCTCGGGCTCGTATACAAACAAGCTTACTTTTAAGCTTGAGTTTGAACTTAAGCTCGTTTAAATTGGTTAGACTTAAATCAACACACAGACAAATATATTTAGATAAAAATCTCAAGATTACAAAGTAAAGCAAGAGAAAAGTCAGCTTGTCTACAATCTTCATTAAACAAATGTAAAAGGTAAATACCTTTTTAAAAGTGATAAGCTAGAGGTGATTCAAGTGATAAGCTAGAGGTGATTCAGTCCATATTGTTACAAAGAATAACAACTCTTTGTGAAAGGTCAATGAGTGAAGAAGGTAAGATGAATTTTGAACATCCACGTGAAACACTACACTATGCATCGTGGTGTTTTTGTTTTGTCAACAAATATTTTTATTAAAAAAGTTGATGAAACCGACGAAATGCTACGAATTTACATCGAGATAGATGGTAAATGGGCAACAAGCTTCGCCGCTACCCTTTTTTTAATAGCAAAACTAAGTCTCTTAAAAACTATGTCCATAGATCTCGGGGTCATAACGTTACTATGCATGACCCTTTAAACCCGACTAAGTGGTCCACAGCCGCTGGCGCCAGGAAACCAAAAGTATCAAAAGCAAATGGGATAAACATGTGCCGGTTATCAGGCACGCTTTCTTTGTGTTTGATCACTTTACCCGAAGAGCCTGACCCACCGTGAAAACACTACCCCCTAAGCCCACAAACGGGGAAACCCCTGTAGATCCACACACGCATGTTTTACCTCCTACCCATCCAAAGAGCAGAATGTCGGCTGGTCGAATGGTAGATCTCCTTGTTGATTAGTTCTGTTCATACATAATGGAGAACAAAATAAATTATACTTGTGACAGCTGACAGACCAGCAGAGAATCCAGTCAGAGACGCAGCCATGGAGTTCGACATCTTTGTCAATATGATCTAGTTCCTCCTTAGGGTGTAAAGTGATGATGGTAAGAACCGAATAAGGGTGAATTCGGTTCTGGTTATGGAGAGAGATGGATGGGACGATTTGATGATGATGATGATGATGTTAATGTTACTGTCTAACATTTTACCTCTCTAGTTATCTCTTTATATATACACCCAAGAGGAAACCCTAATTAGTTAATAAGGGTAATATGGTCCATCAACAATTACCAACTAATATATAATAGGATTAATTATATTTTAATCCAATATAATATAAATGATTATAATGGCTACTAGATTAAATATTAAATAATAATATATTTAATCTTACATTCTCCCACTTAGCCGAGTAATCATTTATATCATGAATGTTAGATAAGCCTGATCAGGAGTTAACACTCATTTTAGCTTTAAACCAAGAACCGTAGCAGAGAAATACAGCCGTTGAATCATTATTCGACTAGAACCCCCATTAGTCATACTACAGCCTCAATTTAAAACCTAATAGTTATGATCAAAATACTAAGCCCTTTAGCGTTTGATTTGTATTTATATTTGTCTATATGTCATAATACCGGCAGAACATATCTTAGAGACATACAAAATCAAACTGAGGAAATTTTATTAATTAAAACATAAGTAAGTACAATATGCTATTAAATAAGGTCTTTAGTAAATCCCATATTCGAAACATGTTCTTCGAAAACTTTAGGTGGGAGACCTTTAGTCATCGGATCCGCAAGCATATTCTTAGTACTAATATACTCAATACAAAGATTATTTTCCTCAACTCGTTCACGTACGATCAAGTACTTTGTATCTAGATATAAACCAGCTCCAGTCGAACTGTTACTGTTCGAGAAACTAACGGCAGCTGAGTTATCATAGTAAAGCTTCAATGGTCTAGAAATGGCATTAACAATTTTGAGTCCAGTGATTAGATTTCTAAGCAACATTCCATGACAGGTTGCGTTATAAACAACAATGTATTCTGCCATCATTGTGGAAGTTGTAGTTAACTGTTGTTTATGACTCTTCCATGAGATAGGTCCGCCTGCTAACATAAATATATAGCCCGAAGTGGATTTCTTGTCATCTTTGCACTTGGCAAAGTCAGAATCAGAATAACCTACCACTTCTAAATGATCATTCTTCTATAAGTCAGTTTAAAGTCTTTCGTTCCTTGCAGATATCTAAGTACTTTTTAGCTGCTTTCCAGTGATCTAGGCCAAGATTAATCTGATAATGGCGATTATTCTGATAACGGCCTAGCATTCCAGCAATATAAGCGATATCTGGGCGAGTACATGCTTGAGCATACATCAGGCTCCCGACTGCTGACGCATAAGGTATCTGGCTCATTTGCTCCTTTTCAACCTCTGTTGTCAGACATTGGAATGAACCGAAAACATCTTCCTTAACTACTGGAGCGACTGAGGGTTTACACTGTTGCATGTTGTAATGCGTAAGGACACGATCTATGTAAGCCTTTTGAGACAATCCTAAGACCCCTTTGTGTCTATCTCGGTGAATTTCGATGCCAATTACGTAAGAAGCATCTCCGAGATCCTTCATGTCGAAGTTATGCAAGAGTAATTGCTTCGACTCATGCAACATGTCAAAACTATTACTTGCTAATAGAATATCATCTACGTAAAGGAAAAGTATAGTAAAGTTGCTCCCAGTCATCTTGAGGTAGGTGCATTGATCCACTTGCTTCTTTGCAAAACCTTGTTTCTTCATGACTTCATCAAACTTGAGTTACCATTGACGTGATGCTTGTTTTAACCCGTAAATGGATTTCTTCAACTTACAGACTAGATGCTCCTGACCTTCAGGTTCAAAGCCTTCAGGTTGTTTCATGTAAACCTCTTTGTCTAAGTCTCCGTTAAGGAAAGCGGTTTTAACGTCCATCTGATGTAGCTCTAAGTCGAAATGAGCTACTAGGGCCATGACGATCCTTAATGAATCTTTACGAGAGACAGGTGAAAACGTCTCTTGATAATCAATTCCCTCTTTCTGAGTGTAGCCCTTTGCAACCAATATCGCTTTGTAGCGTTCAATATTCCCATTCGGATCTAGTTTTGTTTTGAATACCCATTTACATCCTACGGGTGTGGCACCGTTGGGTAATTCTACCTAATCCCAAACGTGTCACACCCCGACCCGCAGCGGAAAAGGTGATCGGGGCATAATTGGGTTATCATCAAAGCTCATGACATTTATTATATGTTTCATATTCATTAATACAATTTAATGGAAATTTACAATAAATGATACAACATGTTCTAACTATCAATCTAAGCTTCTTGGTTCTCTTCTAAGGCATATCCTATGTTTCTTGCTTCAACCTGTTCACCTGTATCATGTGTAAAAAGGTTTTTGGATCAACATAATGTTGGCGAGTGAATCCTATGGATAACATTTGAACATGTTTATCCAATTGATTATAAATAAGGTGCATACCACATATGAGTAAATGTAGATGTAAATTTATTCACACAACACATAATATTGAATATTGAACACACAAACACCAAATAATTGTTTTGAGGCACGCGTTGTTCGACTCGTCTCCCACGAGGAACTGATGGGCCTAATGAATGAGTTTTGAGGCACGCGTTGTTCTTACGAACTGATGGGCCTAATGTATGAGTTTTGAGGCACGCGTTGTTCTTACGAACTGATGGCCTAATGTATGAGTTTTGAGGCACGCGTTGTTCTCGTCTCCCACGAGGAACTGATGGGCCTAATGAATGAGTTTTAAGGCACGCGTTGTTCTCGTCTCCCACGAGGAACTGATGGGCCTAAATAATTTGCATACAACTTTGACAATATGTAATATATCACAACCAATAATAGTTACATTCTAGTTTAGTTCATATAATGGTATAGCACAAATTTGCATAAGAGAATTAGTTTAAACGACACATGATACACCCCAAAACGTGAATAAAAAGGGGAGTTTGTAAGAATTCACTCACATTGGGTGCGTTCGGTTGATGAGGTTGAATGTACGCGAAATGGTGTTAACCACGAGTGAAATTAACCGGCTGTTTCTCCTCTGTTTTCCGGCAGAACTCCGGTGGCAGCAAGTTCTTCCGGCGACGAGTCTTTTGCAGCAGAGAGTCTTCCGAAAGGTTACAAAGGTTGTGGGTGACTTCAGTAAAAGTTTAGGGGTTTCAGTAAAGCTCGGAGACTAATAATACGGTTTTCCGGCGAAGTAATAAAAATTTCCGGCGAGTGAGTTTTCGCCGAGAAAAAGTGCGATTTGAGTGTCAAAGGTTTCTGGCGAGTTGTGGGTGTATTTATAGGGTAGTATTGAGGTGAATGGGGTCTGAATTCGGTCTCAATTCGAAGTCAGCCGTTCTCCGGCGGTTACAGCTGATGTCGCGGGTTCATATGTCGGTTATAACCGTCGTAATAGTTAAGTCATCGGTTGAATTGAGCGTAAACGTAATTAAACGGCGAAGTCGTCGGGATTTCCGACGACTGCTAATTGGGCGCAATTTACTGATTTTAACTTTGAAACTTGAATATTTGAATTAATTGTTTCTTTTTATTAACAGAAAAACAAAGTGGCGGAGCGGTTGTTTGGCTGAGGGATAAGTGTTTGGTTTGAACCGGTACAGACCCGAGTTCGAAACCCGGCATGATTAAAACATTTTTATTTTGTTATTTTTATCAGTTTTTCAAAAACTAAATATATATCTCCGCATAATAATTGATTACGGATCGTTTAAAATTATTTTGGGCATTTAATTCGCAACGAAAAAATTTGACTGACTGTTCGGTTGATAAACGGAGCGGGTTTGGTAAATCCGTTTTTGACGGATGTTACAAAACGTCATTTTTCTTCTTGGATTCAAGCTCATCGATCATACCTTTATTCCATTCAGAAGAATGATCACTGCTAATGGCTTCATTATAAAAGAGAGGATCATTGAGCTTTCAGCATCCATTTCAGTCTGGTAGGTAACATAATCATCCTAATTAGTGGGCCTTCTGGTCCTGGATGACCTCCTGAGTTGATTACCGGGTTCAGCGTGGTCTTGGTTTTGAGCGTTTGATGTGCCTTCGTTATGAGGTATAATCGGTTCTGATTGTGGAGGTGAATTTGGAGTTGGTGCAGTAAATTCAGGTGTAGTAGTTGCATTGGGTACAAAAGGAGTAATGGTAAGCGACGAGTCTCCCCCCACGTCTTGTACTTCTTGCAATTCTTTGTACGGATTAGTATGCTCCCACTGACCTTGATATCCTCCGGGAATGCCGCACGCTTGGTTTCAAGAATACGGGTGACATGGGAAGGACAGTAGAAACGATAACTCTTAGAGTGATCAGGATACCCGATAAAGAAGCAGGTAACTGTTTTAGGGTCAAGTTTCCTTAGGAAAGGATTGTAAAGTTTCGCTTCAGCAATGCAGCCCCATACTTTCATATATTTAAGACTCGGTTTCCTTCCTGTCCAAAGTTCATAAGGAGTTTTAGGGACAGACTTTGAAGGAACTCTATTGAGTATATGAACAGCTGCTTTTAACGCTTCGGTCCAGAGGAATAATGGTAAATTGGTGTTGGCCAACATACTGCGCACCATATTCATAAGGGTACGATTTCTTCATTCAACGACACCATTCTGCTGAGGTGTACCAGGCATGGTGTATTGGTTTACAATCCCCTGGCCCGTACAAAACTCATAAAATGGACCAGGAGCTTGACCCACATCAGTATGTCTACCATAATATTCACTGCCTCTATCTGATCTCACAACTTTAATCTGACGATCTAGTTGCTTTTCAACTTCAGCTTTATAATCTTTAAAAGTTGTTAGAGATTCAGATTATTCCTTAATGAGATACAAGTACATGTAACGAGAGTAATCCTTAATGAAAGTGATAAATGAAGTATGTCCAGTTATGCCAACGATTTGATAAGGACCACTAATGTCAGTATGAATGAGTTCTAATAAATTAGAACTTCTAGTGGCACCTTTCTTATTCGCTAATGTCATTTTACCTTTAAAACATTTGACACATGTTCCAAAATCAGTAAAATCGAGAGGAGGTAAGACTTCATCCTTTACGAGTCGATTTAATTGTTCTCTTGAGATGTGGCCTAAACGTTGATGCCACAACATGGATGAAGTCTCTAAGTCTCGATTTTGTTTCATTTTTGTGAGTGATTCATTAATGTTATATGACAACAAAGATTTGGAAAAATCATCATCTAGTTCTAATCTATAGAGACCACCATCCAGAATGCCAGTACCATGAACAACGGAATCATAGAGAATAGAGAGTTTGCGATGACCATGAGAAACAATAAAACCGTCTATGTCTAACTTTGGTCCTGATACAAGGTTTTTCCGAGTTACCTCAGGAACATATATGGTATCATAAAGTTTAATGCATAAACCAGTTTTCATAAATAATTGTAATGTTCCTATGGCCTTCACTTCTAATTCTCGATCATCCTCAACTTTAAGCGTTCTTTGGTTTCTTCCCAGCCTCCAGATTGTAAGGAATCCTTGAGTAGAATTGGTTACATGAACCATTGAACCAGAATCAAACCACCAAGAATTAGTAGGAACATTAATATTATAGGACTCAAGTATCATGAAAAGATCGTTACCTTTCTTAGTCAGCCACTCCTTAAAGTCAGGGCATTCCTTCTGCTTATGTCCTGTCTTTTTACAGAACTTGCAGTGTGGTTTGCCTAAGGAGTTCTTAGAGCTGGAAGATGCACTTGCATTAGGATTAGGCTTTTGGACCTTAGAAACATCCTTTCTTGGATAATTGTTCTTCCTCATCTTAGAACTGGAGGTAGGGAAGTTTGCAACATCGGTAGTTCTATCCATCTTCATACGCTCCTCCTCCTGCACGCACATGGCGATCAGTTCACTCAACGTCCATTTTTCTTTCTGAGTGTTGTAATTGATCTTGAATGCTCATAGGAAGAAGGAAGCGAAGTCTTGATAAAGTGAACAAGAAAACCATCACTGATCGCCATGTCTAGTCCCTTCAGCTTATGGGCCATGTCGTTCATCATCATGATGTGTTCACGAATGCCGCTCCTCCCTTCATACTTAGTAGTCACCAGCTTGAGAATTAAAGTACTAGCGTGTGCTTTAGACGTTCCCTTGAACTGCTCCTCCACAGAAGCCAAGTAGGTTTTAGCATCATCAGAATCAGGAATAGCTCCTCTAATTGTATTGCTTATGGACTGCTTCATAAACATGAGAGACATGCGGTTACACCTAGTCCATTTTTCATGAGTCAACTGTACTCTGAGTGGTGAGGTCAGCAGGCTTATCCCCTCTTAAAGCGTAATCGAAGTCCAATAAAGCAAGAGCAAGCATGAGAGAGTCTTTCCATGCAGCAAAGTTATCACCAGACAATGGTGGAATCCCACAATTGGGTGCTGAGAGTGGAAATAAGATGAGCGAATTATGATACTAATGAAGAATCTTAATGTGATCTAAGGGCATAGTACACTAAGGCAGACATAAGTAATGACCATTTTAATTATAAAGTTGTGATAATGTTTATTACTAACATCAAAATAATAGACTTAGTTAAAAATTTCTACTTAAATGAAGACAAATCAGCTTTGGCCAGAAGTGTAATAATCTAATATGTGTGCAAAGTAAACGTGACAAATCAGCTTTGGCCATAAATGAGACAATCACTTTAGTTATGCACTTGTTAATAATGCTAGACATGGATGAATTAAATCAGTTTTGGCCAGAAATAAGACATTCACGTTTGTAATGTATAATTAACATAGCTTTTGTAATACTTGAACAATAAATAGATGTACCAAATCAGCTTTGGCCAGAAGTAATACATCAGAAGCTCATTCAAGTTAAGCTATATTAGTTTCGTAAAAGGTTATCTGATTCTGATTAAGTAAATATTTACAAAACATTTATTTAGTTCACAATAATAGCCTAAAGTATTAATGAGATTTCGTATAAAATCTTGGATCTCTAATGGATCTCGGATGCAACTCTAATGAGTCAGAGATGGGCATCTCTAATGAGTCCAAGATGAGCATCTCTAATGAGCATCTATAACAGATTTCTAATGAGCATCTCTAATAGGCATCTCTAATGGATCCGAGATGGACATGAGCAAATTTTAATGGATCTCTAGTGAGCATCTCTAATGGATCCGTGAGGGACATGAGCATCTCTAATGGATCTCCATTGAGCATCTCTAATGGATCCGAGATGGACATGAGCATCTCTAATGGATCTCTAGTTGATCCGAGATGTATCTCTAATGGATTCGATGCATCTCTAATGGATCGAATTGGCATGGGCATCTCTAATGGATCCAAGATGTATCTCTAATGAATTCAAGATGTATCTCTAATGGATTCGAGATGCATATCTAATGGATCCGAGATTGGCATGGGCATCTCTAATGGATTCGATGTGCATCTCTAATGGAATAACACCCTTTAATCCGAATTACATTCCAAAATATAGGAATTTTCTCGAATTTCATAAGAACATGTGACGAACCCTAAAAAATATGAACTTAATTTCTGGGATCCGAAATCTGAATAATAATGATCTCGGAACAGTGAGCAATTCAGAACAGTGATTTTGTATGTCCATTAGGCCAAAATCCGAATTTTAACTATTCAAAACATATGATTTCGGAATAGTAATCCGAACTACATTAACCTTTAAAAAATTCAGTTTCCAGATTCTTGATCCCAGAATAATGGATTTAAAACAGAACTAATTTATCAACATCTGCTCTGATACCACATGTTGAACAGTTCTGTTCACACATAATGGAAAACAAAATAAATTATACATGTGACAGCTGACAGGCCAGCAGAGAATCCAGTCAGAGACGCAGCCATGGAGTTCGACATCTTTGTCAGTATGATCTGATTCCTCCTTAGGGTGTAAAGTGATGATAGTAAGAACCGAATAAGGGTGAATTCGGTTCTGGTTATGGAGAGAGAGGGATGGGACGATTTGATGATGATGATGATGATGTTAATGTTACTGTCTAACCTTTTACCTCTCTAGTTATCTCCTTATATATACATCCAAGAGGAAACCCAAATTAGTTAATAAGAGTAATATGGTCCATCAACAATACCAACTAATATATAATAGGATTAATTATATTTTAATCCAATATAATATAAATGATTATAATGGCTACTAGATTAAATATTAAATAATAATACATTTAATCTTACACTCCCTTCCAACGGGTTACTTAAGAATTTAACGGGTGCCTCTTTCTTAACATAAATATCGGGGTGCATGAATATGTCAAAAAGGACATCCCTAACCAAATCATGTCGGTATTTGAACTCTGGGAGCTCTCTACAATAACCGCATGCTCCCCAAAAGAATCCAAGCACACCTTATGACAATCATGAGGCGATACTTAAGGATAGTATTGTACTCCACCGGCGACCCCTATTATTCACTTGTAAAAACTAACTTGTAAATTTGAAAATAACTTATCCTCTCCTTTAACTTCTTACAATACTAAACACGCATTCGCTTAGCTTGATTTGGTCTGTTTATTATAACATGCCAATTCATTATCATCTCGAAGCATTTTGGACACCACATATGCTATGGTTTTCATCACCTCAAAGGTATGTTCACTTTTGTTTATTTTGGACACTACATATGCTTATTTCTTACACTTGTTCCCTACGTTTAATCCCTTCACATTTTCATCTATTTTGTTGTTGGTTTGCGGTGAGTACAGGTTAAGCGGTTAAGGGTATTTGGATAAGTGTAATAACATATATTAGAATAACAGAATAGTAGCAGAAATAAATACATAATGTTATGACCCTAAGATCTATGGAGATAGTTTTTAAAAGACTTAGTTTTGCTATTAAGAAATGGGTAGCGTCGCAGCTTGTTGCGCATTTACCTTCTATCTCGATGTAATTATTATCTTTTATAAATATTTAATAGACATAAAGAAGTTGGGAAAAAAAAATATATAAACTTATAAAAAAGTTGATACATAATTGAAATCACAAACTTAAAATTAAAACAAACTTCATTTTATGCTCAGTGTGCTTAAATCTATGAAGGTTTGTATGTCGTATACGTGAATGGTGAAGCCTCTAGTTTTTATTATTATTTATATATTATTATTATTATTATTATTATTATTATTATTATTATTATTATTATTATTATTATTATTATTATCTTTTAGTGATTGTGTGTATTCCTTTTGTATCTTTAAATATGTGTCTTTTAGAGGGAATCAAGTGACACATTCGATCTTATAGTTATTTAACTTCTACTAGAATGACTGTCGTTCCAAACGAATTTAGTTACCCTAATCTTGTACATTGTTTATAAATATTAAAATAGACTTCAATTAAGTGACTTAAATGCAACTAATATGAATTCTAGTTACTATGTAGTAATTATTTTTTTTAGTTTACTTAGGCTATACGGTGTGGGGCTTGGCATGCCCAGGCATGGCAGGCGCCGGGCGGCACACCATTCCCCCCCCTCCATGCTCGGCATGCCTATGTCGTTGATGCTGGCCACAAAAAGACAAATTTCCCTCACACACACAACATACATTACATATATATTTTAGGCTCATCCTCTATTTTCATACCTCCATCCTCTTTGCCCCATCCTCATGCCCATCCTACGTGGCGCTTACGTGGCGGACCATCCTCCAAGAGAGGACCATCACCACTCCGAGCAGCCTTAAAGGTATGAGGTAATAATGAATAAACAAACCATTAAATAATAATAAGTTTCATAATTGTTCAATTTAAGTAACTTTTTTTAAATAACCGAGTTCCTTTATAAAACTCCAAAGACATTTTCTTCCTGAAGATTCTTCAAACCATTTTTGTTATAAACTTTAAGTGATTCTGATTAAGTCAATACTGTATGAACCTTCTTTTTTAATATAATTACAACTTAGCTTATAAAATATGTGTATTTATAAGCTTTATTAGTTTAGTCATCTCAAGCTTAATTTTAAACACACATAGCATATCCTAAATTTGTGTATCTTGAATGCTCAAGAATGTGTGGACGTGTTTACTTGAGAGCTTATAGTTTGACTTGATAGTTTCTCTTAGATCTTCAAAGGTTGACCCTGATCCATGGTTGAACCATCCCTTCAATCCTGAGTTTTCTTTTGCTTGGGTCTTTAAATACGTTTAGCTCTCGGTAACAATTTAAAATGCACCTTTAGAAAAATGGTACGCTTATCTACTGTGGGTTAAGTTCATTTACAAACAACCCTTTGATAGTGAACACTAGTGAACTAATCCTAGCCCTTGATCATCAATATACAAATATAAATCAATGGCCAAAATTTGATGATGAAAGTACACTAGTGTATTTATGATTTGATAAATATAAATCAATAACCATGATTTATTCCCCCAGTTCACAAATACACTAGTATTCACTCTAGATACCCACCCTATCTACTATTGTATCAACTGTGAAGATTCTTTTCTATATTTCTTAATTCATTTATGAGCCCTTTAGATATCATTGATTGTTGGCTTCAATTTATCGTTCATTCGAACATTTTTGTTAGTTATTAATCGATCATTTGAACCTTGTTGTTAGTTATCAGAAACTACGTTTAATGTGAGAATATGAGTTATATGTACTATTATTATGTGTTAGGATCAAATACAAAGTTTCCTAAAAATAAGAAGTCGTAAGAATGGTATCAAACGGACTCCATTAACCTCACTCAAGCGGTATTGAAACGTCTCATTGAACTCAACGATATAAAATTTTAGGTTTTCACTTTTGGATTTATAGCTTGTAGATTCTAGAATTTTTGTTTATATAATTGTGTCTTTTTATTTTGGCATTGTGTTTTTTCTATATTTGCGTCACCGTGTCTCTTTTGTGACTCATTGTGTTTTCTTTTCCTCAACGTTGTGTTATGTTTTTCGGCATTGTGTTATATTTTGCTTGATATTGTGTTATATCTTGCGATCCATCGTGTCTTTGTATGCTTCTTAGACTTGGAAGACTTTTTACGTTAACTTTATCATTTGTATTATATTAAAATAAAATAAATATGCATTTGACATTTACGATATCCAGGTCATCACCTAGATTTTAATTGTTGCAACAAATTCTGTGGTACAAAGTACAACTGAGACCATTTTCGGTTTACATTCATGCATATTGCATTGCATCCAACCTAAAATGGCAAAGAATTTTACTTTTCAAGAAATAGTTAATGTTTAGTTGTTTTAACCATTTCGTATATTTATAACGCCAACTAAAAGTTATACTTTATTAAATAGTATAAATTATATTTATACCTAAAGCAATAATAATTTTTACATAAAAGTATTGCATTGCTGGCCATTGTTTCTTCCACGCTTTTTTGGATAACAAAGTTATATATAAGACCATTCTTTGTAAAAAATATTAAAATAAAACCGAAAGTTCCTTTAAAAAAAATAATAAAACAAAAGTGACGCATTATTTTCAAAAAAAATATATGAAATATATTATGTCGTAAAAGTTTCAATAACCTATACCTATAAGTTAAGAATACACCTAGTATTAAGCTCTCTATGTTATTGTGGAGGCGTAAAACCGTATCAAATAGCATCAATGTACATCATTGCTAGCGACCGCTAATACTGAAGTTGTGGCGTGTTAATGCAAACAAATTAGACCGACTTAATGGAAACATAAAAAAATATAACTAAGTCGATCTAGGACCCACCCATTGCGAGAACCTGTCAAACGGAAAAAGATAGCCGTAAAAATGTTGAACCACATACACATGATGCGCCGTTTTAACTCACAAAATTTAGCACCAAACATAAAACAAATGTAAAAACGTTGAACTATACACACATACCTTGCGTCGTATTAACTCGCAAAATTTAGAACCAAACGTAAAACGAAACGTAAAAACGTTGAACCACGCACGCACGTTACGCTGTGTTCACTCACAAAATTGAGAACGAAACATAAAACGAAAATTTGCAAAAAATAAAAAGTATAGGTGACCAAAGTTGAAAGTAACAAAGTTATGTGATTTAATTATAAAAGATGAAAAGTTTTAGGTTAAAAGTAAAAAAAATTACTTACAAATCTATTATACATAAAAATAAGCTTGCAATTTTTTATTATTTAAGCTAGGTAAAATTATTGTACAAATTGCTCTCAACATGCTAAACTAGAGAAGTGTAGGGAATTCCTTTTTTTTTTCCATCTGGCTAACTATATATTTTAGTCATAAAACCTAAAAAGAATAAAAAAATATATACAAATTATGTTGTCTTAGTTTTTATACCTTAAATATATGTATTATGTCTAATCATGGTCGTAAAAGTCTCTCCTAAGCTTTAAGTACTCTCTGAGTACTTGCTACAAGGTAGGTTGTCGAACCCAAGTACTGTTTGTTTAGGATGATTACTCTCCGAGTAATCTCCGTCTAGTCCGAGTACTCTCAAATCCGATTAGAGAGCGTCTAAGGACTTTTGCGACCATGTATTTAATAATATTTAATTTCCAAACTTTTTGTATTACCTTTTGGTTTTTCATCTTCAAATTCGATTTAATATTTTTCCAAAATAACAATTAAGCTTTGCATTAAAAAAAGACCAAAAGTAGAAAAATAATATATACAAAATGTATTAAAAAAGACCAAAAATAGAAAAATATTTATACAAAATATGCTTACATAAAAATCTATATTTAACAAACTCAGAAATATATTTAATCGTATACGGACATGGAGAATAAATAAACACGTGATCTGATCTGCACTTGATATTTTTTTAATTCACTTCACAACTTTTTAAACCGTTACTTTATAAAGATTATTTGTCTACATGTCACCCAAAGTTAAAAATCACAAAATACAAACTAAAGCACACATTTTAATGCATAATGTACAAGTTCTTTATGCACAAATGATGTAAATTTCATCAATCCGATTCTAGACAACATAGGAATCAAGCAGTCCATAAAGCCGCATCTCCGTTCCCAGACCTCCGACCTGCATTTAATTCTCTGCCTGTAAGTTTAATATACATACACACACACACATATATATATATAGATACACACATTTCATGTATGTATATGCATCTTCATTAGAGATTCTCCAGGTGCATTTTGGTGTGGTGAATAATGCAATCTCTAGCTGTTAATCTCCGCTCAACGCCGTCGTTTCACCGTATTTCTCCACCGTTAAACGCTGCCGTTTCCGGTGGAAGTAGAAATAATAATAATAATGCTTCGGTTTCGTTCCGCTTTCGTAGTCCGGTTCGATGTGTTCTTCAGTCTCCATCTCTAGGTAATTATGTTTCTAAATGCAGATTATCATTTTAAGAGTGGTTTTTTTTTTTTTTTTTTTTTTTTGTGAATAGGTAGTTGATTCAGCACTGGTTTGATTTGAATTGAAAATGTGTTCACGAATTAGGTTTTTTAGTTATTAATTACGAGTTTAATTAAGTAATTTGGGAAGAGGAGTAAGCATTAGTTACCAACAGATTAGTAAACAGTAACCTAATTCTGTTACAAGTTAGTTAGAATGTACGGATTTGAGTGTATTTTCTTTTTATGTTTCTAAATGCAGATTATCATTTTGAGTGTTTTTTTTTTTGCGAAAATAAGTTCAGGAATTAGGTTTTTTAGTTATCATTTTTATGTTTCTAAATGCAGATTATCATTTTGTAAATTCTGTTACAAGTTTTTTAGAATGTACGGATTTGAGATTCTGTTTGTTTTTGCTGATTTTAAATTGAATGATTTGTTTCCAGTTGCTGATGAAGCGGAATTCGTCGGAGCCTCTAGAAAAGGAAATTTGGTGCCACTTCACAAGTGCATATTTGCTGATCGCTTGACTCCGGTGCTTGCGTACCGTTGTCTGGTGAAAGAGGATGATCGAGAGGCTCCAAGCTTCCTTTTCGAGTCGGTTGAGCCTGGTTTCCGGACCTCACAAGTTGTAAGATTATGTTTTGTGTCTGTTTATTTGTTTAACAAGAGCTTGTTAGTGTTTTTGATTCTAACTGGTTTATCATGATATTTTAGATGTTTTGAGTGTGTATGATATATAATGACATACTGATTTAAATATGTCAGGGACGATACAGCGTGGTGGGGTCTAATCCAGCAATTGAAATTATTGCCAAAGAAAACAATGTGACTATTGTGGATCATGAGAAAGGAAGTTCTATTCAGAAGGTTGTTGATGATCCTATGGAAATTCCGAAAAGTCTCTCTGATGGTTGGAAACCTCAGCTTCTTGATGAACTTCCTGATACATTTTGCGGTATAATCGATCTTACGATAAATAAACTGGAAAATAAATGCTATGCTTGGTTTATTTACAATGTATAATTTGTAATCAACAGGTGGCTGGGTTGGTTACTTTTCATATGACACCGTTCGCTATGTAGAAAAAAAGAAACTCTTGTTTATAGATGCACCACAAGATGACAGGAATCTAGCTGACATTCATCTTGGATTGTATGAAGATGTGATCGTTTTCGATCATGTGCAAAAGGTACATATATCATACTTATATACTTTTTTTCCATTATTGATTATGTCTATTTTTGATAAATAATTTTAATCTTCAGAAAGCATATATAATTCACTGGGTAAGGCTTGATCAGTATTCATCCACTGAAGACGCTTACAAAGATGGAGTCAAACGGTTGGAAATATTGGCGTCTAAAGTACACGATTGTGATCTGTAAGTGATTTATCTTCTTTATAGCATTCTGATTGTTTCGTAATCCTTACTTAGTTCTCAATCATTAGGCCAAAGTTAGCAACGGGCTCTGTTGAATTAAGCACCCAACAATTCGGAACTCCTTTAACCCAGTCGAGCATGACCAGTGACGAATACAAGTCAGCAGTATTGCAAGCGAAAGAACACATTCTTGCAGGTGATATTTTCCAGATTGTTTTAAGTCAGCGTTTTGAACGCCGAACGTTCGCAGATCCTTTCGAGATTTATCGCGCGCTAAGAGTCGTGAATCCAAGTCCATACATGACTTATTTGCAGGTACATTAACATTATTCATAAATTTAACTTTTCCGCTTATTTTTTTTACTTAACTCTTGTGTCGTTTCATGTTGTCAGGCTCGGGGGTGTATCTTGGTTGGTTCAAGCCCAGAAATTCTGACTCGTGTGAAATCTGTAATTTATCAGTTTACTTCTTTTATATATAGGCATTTGATTTCTATTATTGTAAATTATCAAAAAGATTTATGAACTATATATTCTTTTTTTGACAGAATAAGGTTGTTAACCGACCTTTAGCCGGGACCGTAAGAAGAGGAAGGACTCCGGATGAGGACGAACAGTTGGAGAAGATGCTGTTAAGTGATGAAAAGCAATGTGCAGAACACATCATGCTGGTTGACTTAGGGAGGAATGATGTCGGAAAGGTTAGTTTGACTGTTTTTTTATTTAATATGCTTTCGTAGTTTATCATGATTTAAAATGTTTATTTTCTTAATGCAACTCGGATGTAGGTCACGAAACCTGGTTCGGTTAATGTGGAAAAGCTTATGACCGTTGAACGGTACTCCCATGTGATGCATATTAGTTCCACCGTAAGACACTATTATTTTGTTTGTTGTTTCATATGATTTCTCTTACAACAACAATCTATCGATAATCTTGAATCGTTATGGCTCCCTTTTGGTACTTAAAGGTGACTGGGGAGTTGCTCGATAATCTGACTTGCTGGGACGCCCTTTCTGCTGCACTTCCAGTTGGAACTGTCAGTGGTGCTCCAAAGGTTCGCTCTTCATACCATTAGCTTCTACATATTGCAATATAAACGGGTTGGGTAACAGGTTAAAACGGGTTGGGGTCATTTTTCTGTATTTTTTGAAACACGTCCGGTCAAGTTTATCCAAAACACCTTTTGTCCAAAAATATATTATTCCAGTTATATTTTTTTTTTCTAAATATATGGTCAATGAGGTTTAATACATTAAAAATAAAATTTCTGAGACTTTTAACCCGTTTCCTCTTTAGTTATTTTTCAATTCTTGGACTTTTGACCGGATAAAACATAACCCGAGGCAACCCATACTCATGAAAATTCCTATCTGATGCAGGTGAAGGCCATGGAACTAATCGATAAACTGGAAGTTACAAGACGTGGGCCCTACAGTGGTGGGTTCGGGTGGATATCCTTTTCTGGGGAAATGGACATCGCCCTTTCTCTCAGGACCATGGTGTTCCTAACAGGAACCCGTTTTGACACAATGTACTTGTACAAAGATGACACCAAGAGAAAGCAGTGGGCGGCTTACCTTCAAGCCGGTGCTGGTATTGTAGCCGACAGTGTTCCCGATGATGAGCAACAAGAGTGTGAAAACAAAGCAGCTGGTCTGGCCCGTGCCATCGATCTAGCTGAGTCGGCTTTTTGCCAATGAGTCAACAGCACTTTTGTAATGGGCCAGTTAGATATGTTGTTGAGTCATGGCCTGTTGAAATGCAATTGTGTTGCTAGTGTAAAACATTATAGCTTATGAAAGCAGTGGGCGGCTTACCTTCAAGCCGGTGCTGGTATTGTAGCTGACAGTGTTCCCGATGATGAGCAAAAAGAGTGTGAAAACAAAGCAGCTGGTCTGGCCCGTGCCATCGATCTAGCTGAGTCGGCTTTTTGCCAATGAGTCAACAGCACTTTTGTAATGGGCCAGTTAGATATGTTGTTGAGTCATGGCCTGTTGAAATGCAATTGTGTTGCTAGTGTAAAACATTATAGCTTATGGTTCACAAGCTTTATAAAAAGTCATCTAGTTCTTTTTCACTTAAAGACTGAAGACGTTAATCTTGAATTGAGGAGATAAGGATCATGACGGGTTATAGATAATTCCTGATGACTTATTTATTGAGTATTTTATATTTTATTTAGAGATAATTATTAGTTTAAACTAATAAGATTTATCTAGGAGTCTATTTATTTATTTAATAGAGTTTGAGTCAGGTTAAGATTAGAATGAGTTTTAGTATAAATAGAGTGTTAAGGTTATTGTAATTGGTGTGCTCTCGTTGTTATATAACAAGAAGAGTCGAACCAACTCTAGACTATGCGCTTTCGCCATTTTTATTTGTGTTTCTTTGTGTTTGTGGACACGTTCATCTCCTTAATTAACGAACACAAACATAATATATCATTCGGCAAGTGTTCATGAACGTTCGTGAACAAATTTATTTCCTTAACGAAGACGGTTCGTTTACAGCCACTTTTCTTTATATCATTTTGTAAATACTTTATCGTAGAAATCAATTATTCAATCAACTAAATACTTTTATGTTAAATCATTTTGTAAATGCTCTATGGTAGAAGCAATATACAAGTTAAATTTTACTACTATTTTAATTAAATTTTTGTGTACTAATAAATGTAAGAAGGTTAAATACAATATGTGTGTGTAAATGTATGTATAACATTTCAGATATAACACAATCACTTTAGGTAAGTGAAAAAAATTAAATTTTACATATTCTTAATATTTTGTGGCAACCTTTAATAAGATAGATATATAAAAGAACTTAAAAACAAAATTTTATACTGATTTGATAAACGTAGGTTGGGTAAAAAAGGTTTAAATGGTAGCTTTCGGAATACTTATCTTTTTCTATAAAACAATGATAATAATAATAATTTAACATCCTCGTTTCTATTTTAATATACTAGTAGGGGTATTCAAATGTTGTATTCCGGTTATCCCTTTTTTTAAACAGCCAACAACTCTCCAAATGAGTTACTGACGAAATTCATCACATCAGGATACAACTCGTCTCCGATCTGGAGAAAACCCTCACCTAGGGCCGAAGTTGTGAACACTCGCCCGAAGGCACGACAATCCGGTGAGGTAAAACCCGCTCAGTTCAAGGATTAAACTAGCGTTCTTCACCTATTCGTCTAGTCTCCCATCATCACCAGCTGTCGCAGAAAATAATGGGGACGACAGGAATCGAGCCTGGGTCCCTTAGAACACCAAGTCTCTCCCTTATCACTCCACCACCATCTCATTGCCTATTCCGGTCTTGCTATTTGGTTTGATTTGATTTGTTTAAAAAAATTAAACCAAAAGCAAGGATCGAACCAAACAAATTGAATTATAAACCCCATACGATAATCAGATGTTTGAATATAGGATTAGTTCGATTTGTTATGGATATTTGAAAGTGTTGGATATTTGGGTGTGCGAAGTCTCAAAAATGGTGAAAACAACTTGTCCCACATTGGTGTGGGAGTAAAAGAAAAAGTTATTTATAAGGTAGTTTGTTTACCTAGCTAATATAACTTTTGAACATGTTTTACCATAAGTCCTACGCGCAGGGGGTGCAAAAATTTGGAACCGGATTTAGTTGAACTCGCGTACGTCCTACGGA
Source organism: Scalesia atractyloides (assembly GCA_947069175.1). Taxonomy (NCBI): domain Eukaryota; kingdom Viridiplantae; phylum Streptophyta; class Magnoliopsida; order Asterales; family Asteraceae; genus Scalesia; species Scalesia atractyloides. The sequence goes on along the minus strand of CAMTDV010000030.1, from coordinate 81,253,443 downwards.
CACGAATGCCGCTCCGAAAACCTGGGCCCGAGCGAGGCGGTTTTGCACTTATTCAAGACTTTGTAACGGTTGAATGAGTTTTAAAACTGAATATTCGTATTGATGATGATCATTATTTAGTCTTCGGTTTTAATTCAGTTTCGAAACTGAACCAATGATGACCATTATTCAGTTTTAATTCTCTGCAATGATGGGCAGATTTTGGTTATGGTTTTTGTGACTATAAAACCAGATGAAAGCTACTCATTGAGACACACCAAAAAAACGCAATCTCCTCTCTTCTCTTTCGATCTCTGCAGCATTCTCCGATTATCTTTTCAGGCAAGTGTTCAAGTCCGGCAGTACTCGGTTACTGTTTCGAACCGGCGTACCCTGGGAACAGACGGCGAATCTGTTTAAGGGAATTGTGTCAAACACAAGCCCGGTTCACGTTTCTGATTCATTTACTTTACTTCTTTATGTTTCTTAGTTTCATTCATATTAACAACAGATTAGTAACAAACAAACGACAAGTTTGGTGGTGTTCATTATTATATAGGTGAAATCGTTTTGTTAATAAACAATGAAAACCAATAATAACTAGTTGAGTACTGGTCCGTAGGCCGGGTACCTTAACGAAATAATGACATGAATACCCATAGAACATAATAAAGAAAACGATAAAATGTATTCATAATGTTACTAAACAAATAACCAAACATTAAAATGAACAAAACAAAAGAGCATAGTTAATGGAACTAAATATTTGGTGAAGCAAGAGTCTCGGTGTATATTGCTCCTTGTAACCCATGAAACCAAAGTACAGGATAGTAACAATCTTCCCCTTTCATTGCCATGTCGATTTCATTAATAACTCCATCATTCGATACCACAAGGAACCTTCCGGTACTTAAATGCACGAGTTAATAGATTTCAAATAACCAATTTGCCAGTATTACGTAAACAAACACATAACAATCCATCAAACTTGTTAGAATCTTTACTTCACTCCAAGCCACTTCGAATGGAAGTAAGATTGTGGTGTTTGATAATGGATCTGATTGTTCACACGAAAGAGGGAATACAAAACATCAGCGCGAACCAAATGTTATGAATTTCTGGTTATAGGATGTAGATATGTGCCGACAATGCATCATAGCAAAATGACGTGTCGATAGTAGAGATAGCCATTGCTTGCATACACTTTTTGACCGACCCATACACTTTGCAGGAAGCCTTATTAATATCTCATACACAAGTATGTCAAGACCAAGATCATCAATAGAAGTACTTTGTCGTCCATGGCCATATATAAACATTTTTCTTTTGCATGATTGTAAGTTATCCATACTCACTTCTCACTGGAAGTAATATTCGTATAACTATTGTTAGCACATGCATTGGAATAAATGATGAAAGTTGTAATGATGAAAGTTTTTATTTATATTATATGTATAACATGAACTAATTAAATGGGTTCACACTAACGTGTATAATATGTCTAAAAACAAAAATGCAAAGTTGGAGATAATTTCAATTACTAAGATTGCAGTGAGTCTTTAAGTTAACCATTGACTACCAAAACATAAAAACACAAATAGTTAGATAAAATAAAACACCAAGTAATAATGTACCATAAAGAGAAGCAAAAATGTGTGGAATGTTTCATGAAACACGCATGCTCTACGCATTATATCTTTGTGGCATCATTTTTTTATCTCTTAGTTCACGATATGTATTTGTTGCACGTTAACATTTGATGTGGTAGGAATTGTGTCACCATCGATGTTCACCTTTTCTGCGGAAATAACAGGCTCTGTTTATGAAGTCAAAATGTGTGAAATGTTTTATAAACATTGTTCAAAGTTTCAAGAATAATTTTAGTCAGTTTTAAGACTAATTTTAGCCAATGTTATAAAAACACATGTAAAAATAGATGCAAGCGGAAAATATATATGTTATTAATCGTACCTCATTTAAAGAAAAAATTAAAGATATTTTTTTAATAAAAGCTAAGTGCTTAATATTAAAATATCGATATTAAACATATGTTTGCTTTTAATCTATTATATTAAGTTAAGTGCTTAATATTAAAATATTTTTGTTTTTAATATATTAAACAAATATACAAAATGGGTCAAGAAATGTTCATATCGTATATGGACCACCCAAATTAGTAAATGGATCATATATAAGCACTTCTTAAACCTAACCCTAACACACTTGCACTTCTTCTGGGTATTTCGCCCCCTTTCCCTTTTCTCTCTCATTTTTGTTTGATGAAAGCAAGATTGTTCATCTAGTTCGATCCGATTCGTTCTTTGTTCTTGTCCGATCTTGGTTAGATATCGTAGATACTTCGGTACAGATGATCCCGTTTTCAGACACTTTTATCAGATCAAGGTATGATTACTCATATGGTTCGATCAATTTTATTCTTTATTCGTGCCCGATGAAGGTTTGATGTTCTAGATACCTCGTCAGTATGTTATAAATCTTATTTTGAAAAATGAAACTGCTAATTATTTATAGTTTCTGGTATTGGCTTTCTGAGAGTTTGATACGCATTTTCTCATATTCTTGTTGATAAATATGGGTAATTTGGATCTTATAACGTATAAATTGCTAGTGGTTTATAAAGATACTAAGATTAGCCTAGGATCTTGAGTTCGATTTTGTGATGGTTTTTGTCATTTCTTGAAGAAGTTGAAGCAAATGTGTGATCCTATGATTAGTAATTAGTTGTTGATGAATGTCTTGCAATGAGTTGAGCTTTGTTTCAAAGTATTTACATGCTATTTTATTAAAAGGGTTTTCTGATTCTTTTTTTTAATCTTATGTATTTATCTATTTATCAATTCACGTATAAACATCTATTTATCAGTTCATGTATAAACAACAATATCTTATATCTCTAATATGAGATTTGTTTGCCGGTTTAATATAACTTTGATGTACCTATTGGATCAAACATTGAATTAAACTGTGAACTTTAGGGTACTTATTAAACTGTATTTTTTAGAAATTAATTTATGTGTAGTTTCGTGGTGCTTAAACTTATCTTTTTAATGGGATAGTGCAAGTTCACTGGAAACTTATGGCACGAAACGTGTTTTAAGTGTGCTATTATGTTTTAATATGCCGAACTTGTGTTTTTTGGGATGTGTTTTATGGTTTTCTAAAAATTAAAGATGTCAACATTCAAAAAATCATTACCTTTATTTTTTAGATCTTTATTTAAACTATTCTACTTCATTTTAATGGAAGTAATTTTTTGATATATTTCAGGTGCATAAACCTAATATTTAGTTGGCTACTGAAAAGCGAATGGGCTGGATTTGACCCTGTACAAGGATTGGTGTACCAAGCCAGGTATGAACCTTTCATCTATTATTATTTTTAATTTGAGTTGTATTTTGTTTATGGGTCTAAAAGGTTGGAATGAACCGAAAATAGTTTTTAAAATTATACCAAAAATCCATTTTGTGATTAGAGTCTTGTGATGAAGTATTATTAAATAAAGTAGGATTTTTCATAGACACGTTTAACGATTAGGATTATTTAAGATAATTATTGAGCTTTCAAAATATATCAAATTTTTTATATAAAATATTCAAATAAGTATTTAGATCCCTAATAACAATAACAACTTGCTAATATAAAAATGCTCTATGAAGGATAAAACAAAAAGGAATGAAAAAGGAATAGTACTTTAAAACTTGAAAGAGAATAGGTAGAGAGAATCCTACAGATCTTTAAATGCGTGTAATTTTTCCAACGTATTTAAAACAACTTCAAACACAATAATCAAAAGAAGTGTTAGTACGTTGTATGATCTGAGAACACAAATGTAAAGATTCTAATATGACACACAAATTGTTTTTATTGTACTCAATATAATATAATGGTTAATCATAGCCTATCATGCTAGTTACAGGCCAAAAGTATGTGCAGTATACAATCCAGAAGCTGAGCATGATTACAATTTGGTGTATCGCCCAACCAAAGCAGCTGAACAATCAAAGTTTACCAGAGAGATAGCACTGGCTCCGTTGGAGCGAGCGAATTACCATCAAACGTTGGAAAGTTTAACGGTTTGACCGATCCTGATGATCACATGCGCCTCTTTACCGTGCAAAGGTTACTTGGGTGCTGGACATTGCCAATGTGGTGTTACCTATTTGTACAGACCCTTACCGGCGTTGCGCGCCTTTGGTTTGATTATTTGTCGGCAGGTAAACTTTCCTCTTGGAATGACTTAAAAGAAAAATTTTCTTACACACTTTAGTCAGCAACGGCAATACGTGCGCGATTCCTCAGATGTAATGAATATCTGGCGGAGGGACGATGAAAGCCTCGAAGATTTTATAACGCGTTATAATAAAGAGGTGTTGGAAATTGGAGATGTCCATAAAGACCTTATACGCGCACATTTCAAGTATGCGGTAAGGTGTGACGAAATGATTAAAGCGTTGTCCGGTACAACTGGCCTTCCAAAAAAACTGGGATACACTCATGGCGGCATCTAAGGTCTACGCCCAGACTGAGCGCAACTTAAGTTCTAACAGGCCACCTCTACCTCAGAACCGTTCGCAAGACCTGAGTAGAGGTAGTCGCAAGTATAAGAGAAATTTGAAAGAGTGAAGTCAGATTTCGTATTCTCCTTATTCACCAATTGATGCGCGAGCAACAATCAACAAGATAACAACTCAAAAAGCGATTAAGCAAGAGAATAGGGAACGTCAGTGGACTCCCTTAACCAAATCTCCGACTGAGGTTCTCAGCACTAAGAATTATCAGTTTAAACAATCGCAACCAATGAAAAACAAAAAAGTGCAAGGCCCAAATTTGTTCTGTGACTATCATAGAGATACAGGCCACACAACAGATAACTACATCAGTCTGCGCATGGAGATTGAAAAAGCATTAAAGAGTGGGAAGCTTACACACCCACTCCAAAATGTGCGCAAAGAGATTAAACAGATTACGTGCGAGAACGAAGGGCCTAGCAACAAGAAAATGAAACAGCACGTTTCCATGATTCAAGGTGGATCATTGCGCAATGCGTAGCCTTCAAGATTTTCAAAAAAACACTTGGCGCGAACAGCAAGTAATTTTTCCTATCGTTCCAGGAGGTCCTCAAGAAGACCGGCCAGTATTTATCACTGGTATCTTTGTGCACTACCAAACAGGCTATATGTTTATAGATCCGGGTAGTTCATGGATATTATTTATGAGCAGTGCTTCAAGCAGCTAGATCCTGAGGATAAGGCACGCTTGGAACCAGTTGATTTTCCATTAACTGGGTTCTGCAATGAGGTTGTCTTTTCCCTAGAACAAATCCTTTTTCCTATTACTTTATCTGATGGGAGGTGTTCTCGAACGAGTAACTTCAACTTCATGGTGATGCCGGCAAATTCCCGTCACGATTTACTATTGGGACGCCGCGCGCAACGTGATTTTAGTATGATTACTTCCGCTCCGCATGCTGCTTGTGGTTTTCCGACACCAAATGGTATAGCTATACTTTACGCGCGGAAAGAAATCATGTCAATTGAAGAACCAGTTATGAAGGCTGTCAAGATATTGCCAAGTAACGAACCAGAAAAATGGGTACTCAACAATAAGTATCCTGAGCAAACAATCTTATTAGGGCCTGCAGTCAGTATTGAAATTCGTGCAAAGCTTAAACTACTGTTTTTTTGCAACAAAGAATTTTCGCCTGGACACCTGCCGACATGGTCGGTGTCCCGCGCAACGTTGCGGAACATTGTCTGAATGTATTTCCGTCAGCAGAACCAGTTATACAGAAAAAGCGCAACCTCGAGGTCAGAAAAGACAGAGGCGATGAATGAACAAGTCACCGAGTTATTAAATGCTAGTATTTTGCGCGAAGTCAAATACCAGACCTGGGTGGCAAACCCAGTCATGGTAAAGAAACATAATGGCGGATGGCGGATGTTTGTAGATTTTAAAGATCTAAACAAGGCGTGTCCAAAAAATTGTTATTCTCTTCCTGAGATTGACAAAAAGGTTGACTCATTAGCTTCCTTTTGCTGAAATGTTTTCTAGATTGCTTATAAAGGTTATCATCAAGTCTTAATGAAAAAAGAGGATGAAATAAAACCGCTTTTCGACGGAGAAAGACATTTTTTGTTATACCAAGATGCCTTTTGGTCTCCGCAATGCGGAGCTACTTATCAAATGATTGATGGATACAGTTTCTTGAGATGATATCGGGAAAACTGTGGAAGTCTAACATTGATGATTTGGTCATTATGAGTAATTCATAAGACACTATGTTAGACAACATCCAACGAACTTTTGATTCTCTGCGAAAGGTAAATCTAAAGTTAAATCCAAGCAAATGCTCCTTCGGCATTTAAAGGGCAAATTTTTGGGTTTTATCGTCAACAAAGACGTTTCAAAGTTAATCCTGAGAAGGTCGAGGCAATACAAAAAATGTATTCTCCTACTACCATCAAAGATATGCAACGTTTGGCTGGAAGGTTAGCTGCGCTAAACCGCTTCCTCGCCAATCATGCTGAAAGTCTTATCTATTTATTCGAACCTTGCGCAATTGTACGAAAAGCAAAGAGTTCGCATGGACTCCTGAAGCTGATCAACCTTTCAGCAGATGAAAGAGAACCCATGGTCTTATATCTTGCTGCATCTGAAGTAGCAGTAGGTGCTGTCTTGTTAGTAGAACGCGAAAGGTTCAGTCTCCAATTTATTATATCAGCAAGATGTTGAACGATCCAGAGACAAAGTATTCAACTATGGAGAAATTAGTTTCAGCATTGTTCCATACTTCGCGCAGGCTGCGAAGATACTTTTCAGGACATGTTATTACAATTTAACAAATTTTCACATTGGCCAAGTCCTGGCCAAACCAGATGTTTCTGAACGACTTACGAAGTGGGCAATAGAATTGAGAGGTTATTAACATCTGTTATAAACCTAGACCAGCTATCAAAGGCCAAGTTTTGGCAGATTTCATCGCTGAAATTCCCGCTGATAAACTTGAAGAATGCCAAGCAATTCAAAACCCTAGTCCCAGTCATAGACAATAGAGCCTGGACATTGTTTACATATGGCGCATCAAAATAGTGATGGGGCTGGAGAAGGTCTTCGATTAATAGTCCAGAGGGAGCAGAATTCACATATGCAATTCGGTTGGATTTTAAAAGCACCAACAACGAGGCCGAATATGAAGCTTTCCTAGCAAGCTTACGCCTCGCTATCAAAATGGGTGCAACAAATTTAGAACCCCATGTTGATTCATTGCTAGTTGCTGAGCAAGTAATTGGAACGTACGATGCAAATGGAGATATCATGGCTTTGTACTTGGCGCAAGCCAAGACTCTTATAGCACAGTTCAACAATTTAAAGTCACCCACCGTCAAGCGAAGCGAAAACAAACATGATGACGCTTTAAGTAAACTCGCAGCAACTAGTTTCAAACATTTGGCAAAGGAAGTTCGCATCGAGGTTTTAAGTAATCCATCAATTCCCTCAGACAAGTGACAATGGTCGAAGTAGGAAATCCATCATGGATGTCTCCAATAATGATGTATTTGTTACATGGTTCTTTACCAGAAGATAAAGCGCAAGCACGTAAGTTATGATGCAAAGCCTCAATTACGAAATGATTACGGTATTCTGTACCGACGCTCTTACATGGGTCCTTCGCTCCGCTGTGTTAACAAACATGACGCGCAATACCTGATCAGGGAGGTTCATGAGGGGCTATGTGACATACATTCTGGGCCGCGCATGGTAGTAGCCAAAGTGAAAAGTGCAGGGTATTATTGGCCCGGAATGTACGTTGACGCGGTAGAGATCTTGCCAAATGCATGTCTGCCAAAGGCATGCCCCTAAAACGTTGCGCCCAAAGAATCCTTTGTACCCGTCACAACAGCTTGGCCATTTCAACAATGGGCCATTGATTTAGTGGGACCATTTCCGGATGCGACCGGGCAGTAAAGTTTATCATTGTTGCGGTCGATTACTTCACAAATGGGTTGAAGCCAAACCTTTAGCTTCTACTACAGGATGGTAATTCGCAAATTCATCTGGGAATACATTATTTGCCGTTTTGGTCTGCCATGTACATTATTACAGACAACGGTCCAAATTTAATGGCTGAAGAGTTGCAAACATGGATGACCGAAATGGGAATCCAGATGTTTTCGCTTCTGTTGCGCACCCACAAGCAAATGTTAAAGTTGAAAGCATAAACAAACATTGGTCGACGGTATCAAGGCCCGCCTTGGCACGGCACGGCGGGGTGGGTTGACGTATTGCCTAGCATCTTGTGGGCACACCGAACCATGCCCAAGACTAGTACTGGAGAAACTCCTTTTAGCCTTGTGTACGGCACGGAAGCTGTGATTCCTGCCGAAATTGGATTACCATATCCAAGAATGCTAGCTTTGGAAAAACAAGATAACGAAGAACAAAGACGCATCGACCTAGACTTATTGAAAGAACGACGAGAAAATACAGCGATTCGTGAAGCTAAATACAAGTCTCAGCTTGAAAAGTATTACAACAAAAGGGTGCGCATCTGTTCCTTTTTGCCTGGTGACTTTGTTCTTCGCGATAATAAGCGTCGAATGCCGAAAAACCGAGGAAGTTAGCCCCGCGATGGGAAGGTCCGTACGTGATAAATGAAGTATTGGGAAAAGGCGCGTACACTCTGAAGCAAATGGACGGATCCAGCGTTCCTCGAACCTGGAACGCCCAACAACTACACCGATGTTATATGTAATCTCAGTCCTCTAAGCAACTTCTGAGCGCTTCGTAACGAGACTGCTTACTTTATTTTGTTATGTAATCTTAGTGGCAGCCATAGTTTTGCGCTTTATCAGTATGAATAAAATACTCTGCCACTACTTACAGTCTTGAATATGTTCATTTACAAATGCATGCAATTCCTTTGGATAAATAAAAACACAAACTCATGAGCCACAAGCTAACTTAATACTTACGCTCACACATGAGAAAAGAAATTGTTCATTTGTCTATCCTACACAAGTTGTTGGTCCCATGCAAACATTGTAAAGATGAAATATATTATATTCACATCCACAGTACTTGCCCAGCAGCACAACGATTACAAGTTATCACAGAGTAAAAAATTACAAATTTCCTATTCTATGGATTTGGTTCCCGCCTGCTTCTCTGTTGACGATTTCTTAGGTTATCAACAAAGTCATCTTGCTGCAGCGCGGCATCCACAAGGTCCATAATCGGAATTTGCAATTGATCATATTTTTCTTTAGCAGCAGAATAAATGGCGGCAGTATTTAGCCCATGCGTGGCAGCACGGCTTGTATCCCATTCGGTCTTCAGCGCATGTGCCACGTGCAAAGTGCACTATCTATAGCCCTCGGCATGCCCGTCATTGCGCGCCGCCATCATCAATTCTGCCACTCTCATCCAACTCCGTAGAGTTAAGGATGGCATTTGCGATCTGTATACAAATACAGTCAATATATGTTGCGACAATCAGACCAGACATGTATAAAGAAAAGGGAATATTACCTCCACAATCCCGTACTCCCGCAACCAGGTAAACTGGTTCATGAGGGATTCGGTTAGGCTTTCTGCTGTAGCGCGAGCGACCTCCGTGTCGTTAAGTTTTTGTTCACCTTCAGTTAAACGGCGGATCAACTCGGCTTTCTCTGTTCGGTGAAGGTTGATATCTCTTTTCAAACTATCAACCTCATCTTGCAGCCACGCCTGGTCAAATAGCATAGCAGTTAGATCATCAATTTCTTTATTCTTAAGAAGGAGAGTCATTTTGGTTGATACCTCATTCTGCTCGCTCCTTCCCCTGTGTGAACGCGCCTCTTCTGCTGCCGCAACTGCATCAGCTTTCTCTTTCTTGAGTTTCTCAATTTCGTTGCGCATAGATATTTTTTCTTTGTTATCATGATCACAAGCCTCCACAAAGCGCTTGCGCTCTTCCGCATATTGCACAGCAGAGGCCTCACACTTGCGCTTCTACGACAGCGCAAACCACTCTTCGGTCTTCTTCTCCTCCTCAAACTGGGCCTTTTCCGCCTCAAAATCGATGAGCATCTTTAACGTCTTCTCTTTCTCGAGTTTGCCTTCGCCTTTTCAAGCTCAACCTCATCCCACTCCTTGTTCATACTGCGCCATTCGCGAACGATCCTATTGTAACATTCGTCGTAAAACGGGTTTCAAAACCCGCTTCGTTTAATAATCAAGTATTCAGTTATAAGTTTCGTTGCGTATTTATTGTTCAGATTATTTTAAATAATACATAATTAATAAACATTTTAGAATTTAAAAACCATAATTAATAAATAATAATAATAAGTAAATAAAAAATAAAATAGAGTCGCCGGGTCTCGAACCCGGGTCACCCGCGAACACACACACATCACACCACTTCGCCACACACTTCATTTGCGTTAAATGCTGAAACAAATAACACTTATAGTAAAACATGGAAAGTCAAAACCGGTAATCAGCGCGCCCAGAACGCGCAATCGCGGAAAAATCGAAACTCCGCAAATGTTGCCATTTCCAATGACTGAAACGCATAAACTGATTTCGACATCAGTTATAACCGTTGCCTGGCACTCAATTTCAGTCAAAACCGTCGGAAATCATTGACCGCGGATCTTGACCCTTAACTCGAACTCAATCAGCCTGTTCTCCTTATAAATACCCACTTAAACTCCTGGTAAACATTTCGTTCAGAACCGCACTCTCTTTCCGAAGTTTTAATTCTTCCAAAGCTCGTCGCCGGAGATCTTCGCACTCGCCGGAATATCGCCGGAATCACTGATCAGAAAACCGCATTTGTTCTTCAGACGGTATAATTGTCTAAACCTTCTTGCTATCTCTTGATTGATTATCTAATTGCTCAAATCAATAATCAAAACTGTTGAATCAGTTCATTCAGCTGGAAATCGCAAATCAGAGTCGACGAAACTTGTCGGAAATCTGAAGAAAACTCTCTGTTTTGGTATATTATATTCCTTAATCTTTATTTTCCTATTCCATTTCAATCGAGTATAAGTTTGTTGGTCGATTAAGCAAAAACAGTCGGGTTCACTGTTCTTTGTTTTCTTAAGTGAAGAAGACGAAGACTAAATTGTATATTAATGTAATTAAAATCGGGTATTTAACCGGGTTAGACACACAGTCCAACGGTGGACTGTGTGCAAATATAAAGCACACGTCCCGGGTTCGAATCACGCATGCTTCCGACTTTCTGAAATAAAACCAACATTTTTAAAACCTATTCAGATCAATTCACAGTATGTATATAAGAGGAATATAATCCAGTAGTTAAGCAGATTAGACGCACAGCCCAACTGGTTAGGCTGTGTGCACTCGAACCGAAGGTCCCGAGTTCGATTCCGGGTCTCTGCAACCGGTTCGGCCATATTAAAACATTTTTAATAAAAACTAAATAAGGTTAAAGTCAGTTAGTATATATATATATATATATATATATATATATAATTAAAACCAAGAATATTTCGGGTTAGACACGTAGCTCAGTTGGTAGAGTTGCGTGCACGTATACGAGAGGTCCCGAGTTCGAACCTCACTCACCGCATAGAATACATACAGTCTGACCGGTCAGACCCGGTCAAACCTGACAAGTCAACCCAAATTTTTTTTATTTTCTGTTTTCTTTTATTTATTTATTTAATTGAAAAATTAATTAAAAATACTTAAAATAAGGTTTTTAAAGTTAGAAATTTGTATTAAACTCATAAAATTAAATCTAAAAATCTCATTAAAGAGCACTAATTAAAAATAATAATCTCAAATAAAATTTATTTATTTAATCGAATCATGTCGTTATTATTTAGGTTAGTTTTCCCTCGCCGGTCGAATCATAATATTCGTGCGCATTCATGGTCATCAAGAAACGCATCCACTGTGAGTGAATCTCTACCAATTCCCCGTTTTAATCATATTTTGGGGTGTATCATGTGTCGTACTATTCATTTATTTTATTTAAACACTTGTGCATACATCATATCCGTGATCAAATGTGTATCAATTATTGTATGAATTATATGTAGATTGAATTTCATTATTTCAGTGCACGCATTTAATTAGGCCCATCAGTTCCCCGTGAGATACGGGTTGAGCATCAGGAGCCTCATTAGATCGGCTCCGTTTGATTGAGCCTTGATCTCAAATACATCATCATTTCATGTCATATACTCATCCAAAGTGGTTTGTGATTGTTTACATATATGTTTGCTCACATGTGATTAATGCACGAATTTTCCTTATTAAATAAAACAAGAAATTAGTTAAAATGTTTTATCAAGGTTCACTCGTCAACTTTTGTTGACCCAAAATCTCCCCCGTTTTACACATGATACAGGTGATCCAGCTGAGACAGGAAACACTTAGGAAGACCTAGAAGAATAAATAAGTTTTTGCTTTGGAATAAATATATAGTTTCATTTTCCTTTAATTGTATGAATTTTGTTTTGGATATTTAAGTTTGTAATTTGAATTTAATAAATATGAAACATCTTAGCAAATATCATGAGCTTTGGTGATAACCCAATTATGCCCCGACTTTTATTCCGCTGCGGGTCGGGGTGTGACATCTATTCATTGTGGAAGAGGCAAGGGCAGACTCTTGCAGATATGACTCGTAAGTAGCCTCGTGGTCTTTTTCTTCCTGGCGCTTCACCCACGCCGGCGGGAAGATGCCCTTATACCACTCCCTGCAGGAGTGCCAATCTGTAAAAACATCACCCTGTTTAACTTTCTACACGGGCTGATGAATCGCAGAGGCCCGCCTCTCAGAATAAGAACGATAATAATAGTCCCCAGGCGTCTCTTCTGGGCGAATGGGCGACTCCTCCTCTGAATCCTCAACAAACACAAAGCCTTCGCTTTGTGTTGAAGGTCCAGCTCCCTTGGATATCAACTTTGACGGTTCCGGCGCAGGGGAATATATTTTTTCTTGTTCTGCGGAAGCAGTATCTCTCACCCCAACATCTGTAGTTGTATCTTTAACCTGCTCGCCAGCAGGATTCTCAGCATCAAAATTTTTCGGCTCTTCTTCCGGAGCCACTTTCTCAATATTTTCCGGGACGATGGGGTCGGCATCAAAAGCAGGAGTTTCTTGCCCCGCATCTCCCCCCTCAACGTTCTTAGGCCTGCGCGGCGATGGTATAGCAGATGAGGTGGCCGGCGCAGCCTTCACCATTTTATCTGCAAAAGGCATATTAACAAATACTAAGTACAAGATTCTGTGCAACTTTTTTTGACAGAAATGCGCAACAAACTAAACGTACCAGGTGAGAACTTCTTTGCAAAGGCATCCAGATTGCCCTTCTTGCCAATGCGCAGGCGCGCAACTTTTGTTGGCGCAGGAGTTTTAGTTTCCGCCTCCTTCCTCTTCTTGGAAGTGCGCTTCAACGCCTCTTCCGGGTTAGAAGGTATTTCCAAGGGATCATCTGGGTTCGCAGCAGAAAGAGAGGAGGTGTTAACGGCTTCTGGCTTTGGTTTCTTCAAACCTACAGGCGCAAGACCCTCCAGTGAGTCCGACACCACCATATAATTGCACCAAGAGTCGGATACAGGACGCGTACCTTTCTTGCCCTCAGCTTTCGCAACAGCTGATGGCTTGGTTTTCTGATCTGGGTTGGAAGGGGGAGGCGCAGCAGCTGCAGCAGCAGTTGGTTTCTTCTTCTTCTTCTTCGAATCAGGGCCTACGCCCAAGTTTAGCAAATCACCTACATAATCAATTATATTGAGCAAAGGTTGCGCCATTAGTTATATTGCAATATTACTTAGAAAAAATGTTCAAGAGTAATATTGCAATATCAACTTAGGCTTTGTAAGAATTTATTTACCAGTCTTCGAAGATGTTGCGCCTCCAGATCCTCCTTCTTGGGCAACTCAAAGTTCCCCAAGATTTGTGAGAACCAAGTTTCCTCACTCTCAGCAATAGGCACGACGGCCATTTTCCCTTTCTCTCTCTTGAAATAGACCAAGTAGAGTGGCGCAGCTACATAAAAAACATTTTTGCATCAGTACATATCTATCGAAAGATATTGCTAGGAAGTTAAAAGGTTACGTACCAGTTCCATCTTCGGTATACACCGGTTTTTTCCCGGCGTTCTTTCTTCCAAAAAATACTCATCCCGACAACGATGAGGGCCCTCTCCGGCAAAACAATGTTGGGCACATATTTAATATCCTGATACCACACCTCGTCGGCAGGTATGGGAAGGGTCTCCAGCTCGATCTCATCACCGGCCCGGAATGTCATCTTCATCGGGATCACCGCCGCCTTTATGAAGAAGAACTTCTGTTTCCAGTCGTGGTAATATTTGGCGGCACTAATAGCAATCGTTTGCCTTGCACACGTTGTTGAAACGAATAAAAACCCAACACAGTGCAACTGGTAGAAGACTCTAAACTTCTCGACCGACGGCATGATCTGCATCGACCGGCAAACAAACTCAAAATGCCGGGTCCTCACCATTCCCATCGGGCTCAACTGAGAAATATGAAGCCTGTAAAAACCAAGAATTGCCAGCAGGAAATGGGTCACCGGAAGCCTGAAGTTCCCTTCGGCAAAATAATCATAAAATAACGTGATGTAGCCGGCCGGCGCATCAGCCGCCGTGGCACTCGCCACCGGAAAGAACACTTTCCAGGACGGAGCAAAAAGAAAGTTGGTGGCAAGATTATCGAAATCTTTCTTCGACCACTTTAACGGTGGCAAACTTGACGTCGACGGTATCTCAGCAGAACTGGCACCGGTGGCCATAACTCGAACTTTGAAGAATACTTAGAAAACTTTGAAGGTCGCCGGAAAATATGAACCCAAGTTTCTCTCAAGATGTAATCTGGTGAGGAAGCAAATGGATCGTTGATCCCTTTATATACTAATCGCAATTAATGCACGATTTGCTGCAGCGACTTTTGCAACGGTCACGTATCCCCAAGTAACTGCAGGGGCGAGTGGGGAACAGTAACCGCCCCACGCGCGCGAGTGTCGCCGAAATAGCATTAAATACCGTAAGACATGTACTGTTGACAGCCTGTCAACGGTACCACCACGTCTCAAGAACGTGCGTCGTCACTAACTACACCATCCGGATAAGTGACACGTGTCTAAGTATATTTGAAATTCAAATACTTTTTCAAAATTCACTTACGACACGTCAGCAAGATACATAAAGCAACAAAAAGCTAGTTCTTACCTAGCGCAACACATTTATCTTAAGTCCAGTGCTCCACCTACTTTTTATTCTTACCTAGGAGCAACACTGGACTGGGGGGACTTGAAGGGGTATAGGTCCCAAAAACCTTGCGCCAATCAAGGAAACCATACCCATTAATAACTTCTAAGAAAACTGTGCGCAGACTTCTTTGCCAAAATAAGATTTATTAAGACTCTGCGCCAAATATCCAAGAGAGGAAATGATCATATAACTACCTTGCGCGGGCTCGCGCAAGGTTAAAAGTTAACCTTGAACATTCTCTTTAGATAAATGCTTCATTTAACTACCTTGCGCGGGCTCGCGCAAGGTTTAAAGTTAACCTTGAACATTCTCTTTGGATAAATGCTTCATGCACAAACCTTGCACAGATATTTATATCAAAGCAAGTATCCACCAAACGTTGCGCTAGGCAGCAAGGAGAAGAAGGAAGATCGGTTAACTAACTTGCGCTTCTCGCCCAAGGAAACAGTAAATCCTGAGAAGCTTTCCCTTAGCAAAATCATTGACTTGGTGAAGAAGCAAAGGGAATCTTTTTTGTTGTAACAGAATGTACACGTGGTGAATAATAGATGGGTAACAGCTGTGAAACCTTCTAGAAGCCGTTAACACCCAATCGTGCAAGCATCTTTTCGGTTATAACCAATTGCCACATGGCAGCATCTGGACGGCCGAGGAAGATCACGGTGATGGCATGCTCACATTTATAAGATGTAGTGATCTCATGTTGACACGTGGCACCTCCCTAACCACTGATGAGCTCACGATCCGTGTGCACTAACGGATTGCCAACAAGCATTAACTGAATAGCAAAAGATTCCGTTAAAGTTAACAATCTCTCTTTTTGGCGCCAAACACCGGCTATAAATAAGTAACTTGGAGTTAAAGGAAATGTATTTACTCTCAACTACTCTCTCTCTTACAATACTTACTTCCGACTACCTGTACTTATTCTCACACTGGAGGGTGGTCACGGAGCGAACCCCCCTTCTCCCCGTGGCGAGCTAACGGTGTGCTGTTTTGCAGGTTTAGCCGGAGTACTGTTTTATTCATCATCCATCATGAAACCAAATGAAGGGTTAACCCTTTTATGCAGAGCCCATTCCATAGATCTACTTAGATTCCGGTCTAGTTGATCTAGGGTTTCTTCAACCCCTTTCTTAATTAATAGTGTGATTTTTTGCTACAAAAGGTTATTTAAATCCGATTACGATAATTTATGAAAACAGATTCGATATTACGTGAATATAAGAAATAGATTCGATATTACGTGATTGTAAGAAATAGAACCAATATTACGTGAATATCTAAGAAATAAAAATATAAAAATAATGTACTCATAAGTATGTGTGTAACATGTATGCCTAAACAACATATTACCTCTTCACTAATTTCACGAAGAAGTTTTGACGTGTAGCATCTAAATTCAAGGCCATAGGATATAGGCTCCACACTGTTGATTGGTTTATGCATAATAAAAACAATGTTTAAAAAATAAATATTTTTAAATAAAAATAACTTTATCAAATATAACAATTAGATTAACAATACACTACAAATAATAACTAATGTAAATCACTTTAACCTTCACTTGCAGGTGAGGCACATCATCATTGTGTGCCTTTTCGACCATAGTTGGTGACTACACAAAAGAGATTATTGGAGACCTTCTCCAAAGAGATGTGTGTAACACAAATAACAATTTGCTTCCCTGCACAAAGAGATTAACGTGACTAATAAAATAACTAATGCGACTACACAAAGAGATTATTACATTACTAACAATCTGCTTCCTTGCTTACTTTTATTGCATAGTCGCCGGCTACGGATATCTCCAAGAAGTCATCCGAGAGATCCATTGCTACAGATGTCTTGTTGGATGAATGTAGATAATGCGAAAAAAGTAGATGGAAGATTATGCTACCTCAACCTGTATTATATAGCCAGCAAACTATTCACTTAAGTGTCCACTACCCCACTAAGTTCCTGAAAATTAGGAACACCATTTTAACAGTCAATTGATAACTTGCACTTTTCTAGGATCCATGTTCTAATAATGAATTTTGATTGACGCATCTTAATAAACTGAAGGAAACTGAATAATCATGGCTGAGAGAGTGCAAAACTGACACCAACTGCTGCTTCTAGAAGATATTTAGTGAATTTCAATAGCTGAGATTAAAAGATGAGGAATTTATACGACTGTTATTGTCCTAAAATTTGGTTACGAAGGACGGTGGCAATATAATATAGAATTTTGTAAGTGTTCAAAAGTTTATAGTAATTTTAAGGCATCTTTAACAAGTATCAAAGAATTATTCGAGACTTATTAATATAACTTCGTCAAACAAAGATTATGTTAAAAAAATCGACGGTGTAACAAGAGATATTATTAAATTCTAAATGAACATATTTATATAATAAAAAATCGAAATGAACCTATTTTATTTTCTTGTTATAACACGAGATATTATTAAAATAAAGAGTAAACTTCCGTTTTGTTCCCTGTGGTTTGGCCGGTTTAACGTTTTGCCCCAGTCATTTAAAATAGCCATTTTTTTCCATTAGTTTGCTAAGTTTTTTCTATTTTGCTCCCCGTCTCTAACTCCATCCAAATTACTTATTAACTGAAAGGGTACTTCAGTCTTTTCCAATCCAAATTAATAAATAATTAATTAATTATATGTTACCCAAAAAACTCTTACTTTTATTTATAAAATTACCAAAATACACTCTCATCACTCTTTCTTCTCCATCACAAATCTGAACCATCTCTTTCTTCAAGTTCACCATAACCAGCCACCACTAGATCACCACCAACAGAAAACGCCACCGCCTACAACTATTCGCCGACCACCACCATTCGCTGACACCACCAACATTCGCGACACGACCACAACCATTCGCCACCACGATCCACACCATTCGAAACCACCACCTTTGGAACTCGAACCCCAAATCGAAACCCCATGGTTAGGGGTGGGTATTGACGAGGTGTTCAGTGGATGAACAATGGTTGGGAGTGGGGATTAGGGATTTGAGGTTTTTTCTTGTTGTAGGTTGTGGAGAAATGAAATGGAAAAGCCAAATTAATGTGATTGGTGGCTCTTTTTCGTTTGTTGTTGCGGAACTTTTGGTGTGTAAGCCTATTTTACTCAGTTAATATAATCCACACATATGTGTGGTATTTGCGGAATGTAGTGGTGTGGCCAATGAATGAATGCACTTGTATAGGTTGAAGATGAGAGATGTTAAGTGATGAATAAATTGATATGTTATTAGTTTTTAGAATTTATGAAACTTAATAATAATAAATAATTATTTTTATTAATTTGGATTGGAAAAGAGTGAAATACCCTTTCAGTTAATAAACGATTTGGATGGAGTTAGAGGCGGGGAGCAAAATGAAAAAAACTTAGCAAACTATTGGAGGAAAATGACTATTTTTAAATAATTGGGGCAAAACCGTTAAACCGGTCAAACCACAAGGAGCAAAACGAAAGTTTACTCTAAAATAAATATCACATGAAACTTGTGATCCTAAAATTTTTATCACGAGTATATCTTACGAATGACTAGAATTAATTCCCCGTGTTGCGGGATCGTTTTTTTAACGTGATATAAGCGTACTGATTTTTTTTTGTTTTATAAATGCTTAACTATCTAAAAGTAGACCAACGAAAAAAGTCAATAAAAATAAGCACAAAAATGTATTATATTTGAAATGACTCATAAAATGTAAAATAACTCTAATTTATAAAGTCAAGAAAATGTAAGTCAAAATGTAGGCCAACAAAAACTTAAAGTAACTCTAATTGACCCCACTCGTTTCCGAACAAAATTAACGTCAAAATATAGCCAACTGAAAACTCCCACAAAATAAGCACAAAATGTCTTATATTTGACATGACTCATTTTCGATAATAATCACAATGACACGTAAAACGTCAAATTATACCCGATGTGTACATAAAAATAAGCACGTACAACTAGGGGGTGTCAAAATCACATGTTATAAAGCTTTTAGAAATTTTAGAGCGTTTGTCAATATTAATAGTTGAGGGTGAAATTAAAAAAAAAATCAAATTAAAGTTGACGAATGAAATTCACAAAATAATAAAAAGAAAAAATTCAAATTTGTCAATTATATATATAATAATAATAATTGTGAAGGCCTTATTTATTATTTTTGTTTGTTTGTTTATTAACCAAAACGATTTGATAGATGTAAACCGAGTAAAAAAAGTTTAAATGGTAGCTTTAAAAATATTTTAATTTCTATGTAACAACAATAATTTAATATCCTTGATTTTTACTTTTATAGAGTAATGGATTTTGTCATACAGAGTGAATGAGGGAATTTTTTATTTTTTTTGAATCTTGTTAAGCACGTATTTTAATTTAGGAATTTAAAAAAAAAACATGTGTTTATACTACTAGAGTAAATACATAATAACTCTATAGAGTAAACTCCTTTATTTATTTAATATTTTGCAACTAAACATCATGCTTAAGTAGATGGGAAAAAAGTTTTTTTTTAAAGCTTCTTTTACTTCTCATGTTAAGATTCATCGGTAAATTAAAACTTATTTGTATTTAACCTTTAAACTACTTTTATATACTAGTAGGGGATACACACATGTTGAATTTTATCCCATTTGGTTTGATTTGATTTGATTTGTTTGAAAGTATTTTAAACAAAAACCAATTATCGGACCAAATAAATTGGATTAGAAACACCAATACAATATTCAGATATTCGAATACTACTTTAATTCAGTATGTATTGGATTTTTGAAAGTACAAACGACAAGTTTGGTCATGGGTTGGGTTATCAATGCCACGTATGACAATTAATGGATTGCTACACCACCCATTTGTCTCATCTATCATAGTTTGTATTGGATTAACCATGACAATTATGAGTCTCCTTTCATTTTTAATATTTCCTTTTCTTTTTTACAAAATAAATTAAAATAAGAGAATAGTGACTTGGGTAATGACCACACCCTTAATAGATTAGAAGTGAGTGACATCATGTTGATATGTAGGGTTATGATGATCATAAAGATAATGATTACATCTTATAGCGTTATAGGTGAAATCATTTTGGGTAATAAACAAAGAAAACCAATAATCATTTTTTATGTGTTAAAAAGTTTATTGTAATTTTAAGACATCTTCAACTAATATCATAGAATAATACAAGATCTTATTAATATAACTTCGTCAAACAAAGATTATGTTATAAATATTTGATCGAAATGAACCTATTTTATATAATAAAAAATTTGAATTGAACCTTATTTTATTTTTTTTGTTTTAAAATCGAATTGAACCTTATTTTACTTTTTTGTTTTAACATGAAATATTATTAAAATATATATCACCAGAAACTTGTTATCCTGGATTTTTTTAATCGCCATTATATATTATGAATGATTGTTAAGGCTTTTTTTATATATATATTTTTTTGGGACAGAACAAATATGCAAATCAACTAAATGTGACTTCCTAATATTCATACTTTGTTAAGGATTTTATTATTCTCGCATCTTTAAATCTTATTTTTATGTGGTTTTTATTTTTATCTATTTCTTTATATATGCATTATGTATAGAAAGAGATAAAGAAAAAAGGTATGTTCCATTGATTATTCTTGTATCGAAAAAGCTATCAATCATTTATTACGACCACAACAAGACAAATACACACTTGAGCTGGGGCAATGGACTTTTTTTTTGCATATTTTTTGGAATAATAAATTTTAATAATCTAAACTATTAGTCGTTGACCAATAATTTTTTTAAAAATAACGGTTGTCTTAGTTTTTCACTTATTGTAAATTAATGGACCTTTACTAACAGAACTTTAATTTCTTTTTGTCCCCTTATCTTTTTCAGTTTAGTCTAGGTCCATTGCAATGCCGGCTTGGAGGGGGTGCGGGGTGGGCGACGTCATGGGGTCCAAACCCTCCGGGGGCCCAAATCTTTTTTATTTTGTATAGAATTTAAGTAGTACAAGGGAGAATATATATAATTAATCGAAAAATGACACAAACAAGCTCCTGTCAGGGTGGTTATTATGTTGCTTAAACAACAGGGAGACGCGGGTTCTAATTCTGGAGTCTCCATATTCTTTATTTTAGCTTTTATTTTTTGTTTTTTAGCTGCATATA
Organism: Scalesia atractyloides; assembly: GCA_947069175.1. Classification (NCBI taxonomy): domain Eukaryota; kingdom Viridiplantae; phylum Streptophyta; class Magnoliopsida; order Asterales; family Asteraceae; genus Scalesia; species Scalesia atractyloides. The sequence goes on along the minus strand of CAMTDV010000030.1, from coordinate 81,232,029 downwards.
ATGCCTAATTTTGTCAACTACGTCTTTCCTTTTAATTCATAAATTATTATTAACTTAACTTAGCTAAAAATTAACGATTTAAATTACTCACATAAATTTTAGTGATTAAATAATTGATGAGTTTATAATACATGGAAATTTGCGAATAGGGCCCAGTTTTTTTATCTCGCATAGGGCCAATTTTTTATTTTTTTGGATTTTCGAAGACGGCCCTGGTCCATCGGTTTACAATATATAAAAAGGTCGGACCACCACTGGTTATTTTTGAAGTTGGTACTGTTGCCGGTCAACAACTAATAGTTTGGATTATTACAATTGCATTATTACAATCCATTGTTCCTTTATTTATGGAAGAATTGCAATTCACAAATATCGCTTACTTTTTTTTTTTGGTTTTTATCAACTGTATAGATATTTGTCATTGCCACATAGTATGACATTGACAAGATTATGGCAATCCTGAAATCTCAAGTTAATATATTTTTTAGGACTACTATTTAATAAAAAAGATGGATTTTTATTTTATATATATTGCATTGTGCTGAAATTATATATATAACAATTATCAGCTTTTGTGAATAGTGACTTTGACTTTTTTTAGTTTCAAATACATACCATATATTATAAATAGTATCCCGTTTATAACAACATAGTTTATAACAGTTACCAATTTGCGTGAACGGTAACTTTGACTTTTTTATAAGTTTCTATTACACACCTTATACTATAAATAATATACGTTTGAAACCCTACAATTTTTTATAAGACTAAGTACGCGGTTGCGTTAATTTCTTTTTCTTCACTTCAATTTTGAAATGTTTATATTATTGGTATAGTCGTTTAGAACTTTCCATCTATGATATATATTAAAGAAACAATTTGGATTTCCTCTTTTGGCTGCTTTATCAAATGTTGCTACCATACTTATACTGTAAAACGAACATACACAGACGCCACGTAGCGTGGCGGAATTTTGCTAGTTGTATAACAATTATGAAATGATAGACTAAAAAAGTCAAGTAAAAGTAAAGTTATAGGCTTAAAGAGTTCTTGTAATTGCTTCAGTTGTGAATGGGAAGGGGTAAGGCAAACAAACTAGTAAACTCATCACTAAAACTAGGATTCCTAATGCAACATACTTGTTATCGGGCTCGCTTATTTCTTCAGCCAGTGGAGCAATCGGCCCTCGTTGTAAAAAGAATATCAAAACTACCCAATAAAACGCCACGTCATCCTGTAGTGACAATAGCCCCAGCAAAACAATAGAAGCAGCTGATAGTCGGTATGCAGCCTGCAAAAGACACCCACGAGTTCCTATTATTTTTCGTCGGTTTTCATGCTACATTATGTTTCATGTCAAGAAAACTGAAAATGGACAACAAGTTTGTTTTAAGGGGAACCAGCCAGGCCCGGCCCGTTTCGACCCTATGCCGTTTTAAAGTGAAGAAAGATCATGAAGCAGAGAATGGGACCTTTCGACCCCATATTGCAAAAGAAATTCGACCACCATCTAGCTCGCCTGCAGGGATGCTGTTGATTGCATTGATGAGAAGCCCAGCCCAAGCACAAATCGCCAATGGGTTGACTGATATCATTGCTCCTTCTTTAAGAACATCACCAAAAAGCAGTTTTGCTATACAAAATAATAAAATGAAACTATATGTTATCATGTAGGAGCTACAAACAAGAACATATTGAATAATTCGGTGGATAAAAAAGAATTACCTATCCCACCAACAAGAAATGATTTGTGAAATACCGAAGCATCAACAACGATCCCTATACCATCGGTTGATGGCAAGTAAAAGCCCAAAATCAAAAGAACAAGGCCCAATGAAAAGCCCGCGAAAGGTCCTGCTGCTGCGATCTTAAGAAGAACCTCACAGTTTGGTACAATGCTTAGAATCCGTGTTATTGCAACGAAAGAGCCTATCTGCCACAAACAAACGTTTAGTAAGCTGTAAGCGCCTCACGTATAAAGCTAAGTTTCGGAGGTGGCAAAACAGATGGATGGGCGGGCAGCTTGGGTAATGGTCAAAATGGGTTTTTTTTGGTATGTGTTGAAACGGGTCGGGTTGGGTTGGTTCAAAACACTTGTTGTTCAACCATTGTCTTTTAAGTTGATATATTTTATTAGAGCTGCTTGACCCATTAGAGATAAAACATAATCCGAATAAAGGGTGGTCAAAATTGCCTCATCGACTGACTACCTGCCAACTTGGTACAAAATATGGAACCCCAAGCTTGACTCCTGCACTTCTGGCAACCAAAATGTGGGTGATTTCATGTACAGCCAAAGCAACTGCAGTTACAAGGGCTCCAGAAAGCCCATTCTTTACTAAGCGGGATTATCAAACGCAGATCTGGACATTACAATATGTGCATTATTATTCTTTCTCCAAATTCAACATCCGCTACAGATACGCAAAAAAAAAGTAAAAACACTTAGGGCTGATTACTTAGAAAGGTAACCAAGTTTGGTTTGATTTTTATTTTAAACAACCATTTTTTACACTAGAAAAAAAACACCTTCAATTAAGGACCGATGATGTGGCAAATGACGTGTCAGTAACTTTTGACTATGTTTTATTGATGCCTGAAAACCTTTATCTTACCTCTAAGTCAAAAAAATCTTTTAACTTCATATTTACTTTTTTGAGCTAAATAGGTGGCGTCTGCGATGCTGTGGGTGGTAAGAAACGGTGGTCATGGGTAGGTTTGCCTGTTTGGATCCATTATTAGTTAGTAGGTTTTATAAAAGTGACCCATGAGGTGACTCAAATTGACCCGTTTGTATAATTAGAGTAGACCCAAATTAACCCATAAGTAAACGGAGTTTACCCAAATCAACCCATTTCTTGAGTCGACTCAAATAGTCACGTGTAAATAAAACATATATCAAACCAGAATTAGTTACCTTTATATACAGTTACACCCGTAACAGTAAGATTATCTTTCTATTTGTAGAAATTGACATGATGGGATAGATTTACATACAACAAGTTTGACTGCAATGCCGGCACGTTACGCAGCAGTAATGTGCATATTGTTAGTAATCCAAAAGCTCCAGCAACAAGCCATTCAGGGACAGCTTTAACCAAAAATAAAAAAAAATATAACTACAACAATGTAAAGAGAAAAAATATATATATAGCCAAGATAATATTAATAGTTAATAATACCAGTTGTTTCTGGTTGTAAGGTCTTTCTAGGAACCACAACTGCCACAGGTTTACCATCTTCAGGATTTATCAAAAGGAAAAGCTTATACTGATCCCCAAAAGTATCCTTCACAAAGAGTAAAAACTATATAATCAACCGTTCTCCGCGTTAAAAACAAGGATCATATGTAGTTGCGCTTTATCTGGGCTCACTGGTTAACAGGGTATTAGTAGGACCCGTGATTTTTCCCTAACGGGTTCTCATGGTTACAAAAGAAAAGTTAAACTAACCTGAAGCCTTTTTTCAATCTTTTTGTAACTCACAGCAGCCGAGCCTCGTAGGTTTCCTTTAAACAACACCCCACCCTGAAACATAAAGATCATAAAAAGTAAACTTTTGTTTTTTTGTGACATATAAATGTGATTTGTGATTTAAAGCATAGCCATTTATTTGATCACCTGATATGGTTCCTGGCTAGTAATAAAAAAGGTGTCGAATCCAAATACTTGGTCTTTCAGTATATCGATTCTTTCCTTTGGGATGCGGTTATGTCATCAAGTTGTTGTGGCTGTTAAGAATGATTAGAGATTAAAAAGAGAGGAACAATATGGCATTCATACATAGTTTTTAATGGCGAATAGCGACAAATAGCGATAAGGTACCTATATGCTACATAGCGAATAACGATAAATAGTGGACGCTATTTATAAATAGCGATACACTAAAAAAAAAATTAATTTTTCAAATGTATATTATATTAAAATACCCTGGTATATATGCTATTTTACATGTATATTTAACAAAAAACTAAAATCAGCTATTTCATAACTATATTTAATTGCTATTTATATTAAAAAAAACAAAATAAATAAATTGTCGCTATTATCGCTATCTATCGCCTACAGCCCTAATAGCGAGCCTAGACCTATACGCTATGTAGCGCGCTATAGCGATCGCTATGCTCGCTGTTGACAACTATGCATTCATAAAAGTGGAGACGACATCAATGAAGTATTCACCATCACATATGCTAGGGGTGATCCACTTGTATCAGCCTCCTGTCATGAAAAAGAGAAGATAGTATACAAGATTAAAATATGTAATTGTCATTTTTAGCAAACTATAGTGTAAGAATAATACCATAGTGACTTGTTTAGGTTTAACTTCATGACCATCTTTATTTAGTAACCTGTTAAGAGCCTCCAGTTGACTACATTGACCTTTATCCTTTAGAAGTAATAAGAGCAACCTTTTATTAGAATTTTAAAAAATCACTACATAATTAAATTGCATAGACACCTTACCTCACTGAGTCCTTGAGCCTTGGTACTATCCAGGAATCTGTTAAGTATTTCCAACTAATTTGGTCCCCCCTTATCCTATTAACAAAATTATTATTTTTCAACAGAGATATTTGATTTTCTACTCAAATCTTTTTAACATGTCTTTAATTCACCGTACTAAAACATTGGTTTAGCCTTGTGTCACTTGTGTCGGGTTTGCAAGTTGACGTTTCGGGTTGGCAGGTTGAATTAATCGGATCAAACATCACGTGTATGTTAATTTGTGTTAAAAGACATCAATCCTAACTTGAACACAGGCCAGGACCCGTGTAACCAGTTTATCGAAACTGCGAGTTGTAGGGTTATAACTTATAAACATGTTGATGCGTTTCAGATTAACCGTATTAAATATATTTTAACTTAAATGGGCTGATGGGGTGTAGAGTTATAATAAGGTTCACAATAAGGGTGTGAATTTTGTAACAGGAAAATGGGTTTGGGTTCTGTCTAAATGGGTTAGGGTTACTTTCGGGTCAAACCTGTGAGGAATGTTAGCATAATAAAGTATGGGCTCTTTTGTATTGGGTTTATTTCTCAGCCCATTTAGCTAGTTAACCTAAATTCCTTTCATATATATTGTCTTTCTTTTCTTTGTTGATGTAACACTTTTACTACACTCTAATGATAAACCTAGCCGTATTCTTTGAATATCGTTATTTGTTCACAAAGACGTCTAGCTAAATGAGTCGTGTTCGTGTCGGCCAATTAAACTCCTCTATTTGTTTATCTATGTATTTAGTTTTTTCTTAATGTGTTTTAGATATAATAACTTAAACTATTAGGGTATTTATTATATCAAAATTATAAATGCTAAAACAAATGGGCATAATTTAAGCATCATAATTGCTTAAAAAACAAATATAAAAATAATATGTAATATTAAAATCATAAAGTATTAATATATAAGAAAAACCTAAATAACTTTTATTAGGTTAAACGGGTTGTGTTCGTGTCAACCCTTGAATACACATATCGTGTTCAGGTTAATTCTTGTAAAATTTCCTGGTTAGTGACATGTACAACCCGCAAACAACGCTCGTTTAACAGACAAGTTGTACGGTTATAAACTAGTTGACCGATTTACCTTATAATTTGTACTTTATATTTTGTATCATCGTCTTTTTAATTAAACAGTTTAAACAAGTTAACCCGAACACGATCCGAAAAGGTAGGGGTGTTCACAAGTATCCGAATCCGATCCGAACTATCCGATATCTGCACTATCCGAAAATTCGGATATCCGAATTTTTTGTATTCGGGCAACAATTTTAGAAAATTTCGGATATCTCAGATATTCGAATATCCAAAATATCCGGTTTAAAATAAATAAAAAAAATAAAAATAATAATCAACTGGGATCGGATATCCGAAATTTTGGATACAAATTCGGATAGTGAAACCAGGTATCCGAAAATTTCCGATATCCGACGGTTTTGAACACCCCTAGTAACAGGTTAGCAGTAAACTTGAATATTTATTTGTCTAGTGACTGTTTCAGGTACACACCACATAAGATAATAAGACAGCAAAAGATGCATACATACGTTATCCCCGGTCTAGTCTCCGTTTCAATGGCTCTGCATTTTACCACTCTCTTGCCACGTATCACTAACCTAAATGTACAACGCAACATTATACTCCAAAATTTATATTCATAATGTAAGCAACAAAAAAATACCTGGAAACGCATTTTGCAGGATACAGGCCATGATTAATGTACGAAGATATCAACAGCTGAGATCGGAGGTCAAGCAACAGCTGCATTGCAATAACGGAACGCGAAAACACGTCGGTGTGGTCATAGTTGATGCAGAAGTACTCATATTAAAGCCGTTAAGCTGAGGTTGTATGGATTGTTAAAGGCAGAGAGAGAGAGAGAGAGGGACTGGAATTCTGACAGATTTCAATATCTTATCTATCTAAAATTTAAAGAAATCGACATGGAAGACATATGGAATCTTTTTCTGCCATAATTTCTCAACCCATGCTGTGGTTGATAGAAAAACAATCTGACCCGAAATATTTGTTTGGGATAATAGAATAGGTGTTCGGGTACAAGAGGTTTTTGAGTCGGGTATGGTACCAACAACCAACCCAATTATCTACAAGGTATCCACAAACCCGAGGGTAATAAGTAACAGATACCCAATGCGTGTTATTACACCGGGTATGGAAGACAATTGTATAATCACATATGGAGCAATGTTGGACATTTGTTGTTAATATCTATTTGTTGGCTTCACATTACGTATGGGAGAGAAAAAACGCGATAATTTAAGTTACGGGAATTTTTGGGACTTAGAAAGATATGATACAAACTTATTTGTTCGGGTTGGATCTAACCCACCGGGTCAAGATCTAAGGGTCCGGGTTGTGTCAGGTGCATTGTAGGGCTTTATTGATGTTGCAAGTTTTATGAAATTCATCACTAAGCGGAGAAAAGATGTCAATATCAAAACGGTTATGCTTAAAATGATCTCATTTTTTCTTGACAATACTCTCTTTCTCTTATGTACTTATTTTCCTAATGATAAAATAGATATTTCTTGAAATTTAAGATGTTAATACATCCAATAGCTTAGATACATAAATTCTTGTTAATTTGAACCAGCTTTGACATAGAGTGGAGTGTTATATAAATTTATGGTATAACCTTTATTAAGTGACGAAAATTGTTATTGGTTTTGAAGAAAATACAAGGTTAAATTATAAACGTAGTATATGGTAAAATTTGCGATTTTGGCTAAATTGAATACAAAATGATACTAATTTGGTAAATTGGTTTTTCTCATTGACTAATTATTGTTTAAGTGATCAATTATACTTTGTCTTAAGGTGATAAAACTCATTTTGATGGATACAACAAATATTCTATATTAAGGATACGCATGTTAAAGTTTGGCCATTTATTCAATATTCATCCAATTAACCAATTTAGTAGTTTGACTTGTGTGTTAAGATAACATGCTTCATTCTAAATGTGTATAGTATTTTTTTTTAACGACAAAGGTTACACAATCTCTATTTTTAAATTATAACCAAATTTACCCAATGTCAGGAATTGAACCTTGATCTCTTCCCAAGAGGCACAAAGCCTCTACCACCCCACCAAAGTGGTGATGGCTAAATGCATTTACGTTGGTGTTTGTCGATTACTTGCAAGTTGACATGGTGTTACAAACATGGGCAATTAAAAACTCCGATTCGCACATGTGTGAATTGAATATATGATCCTTAGAAAAGGTGAATTGAGGATTTTGAATTTTGATCAACTCACGGTTTGATTGTGGATCTTGTGGAGAAAAAAACTTTGAAACTGAGGTTTTCACCGACTGTTACATAACAATATAAATTGTACTTCACTTTGAAATCATGAATTTATCTTATAAAAGTTACATATGAACATTTTCTAACTTGATTGACACTATATCAAACATTGTTTTATAAAGAACTCGCTAATGTTTAAAAAGTCATTAAATACATGATTTAAGATTGTGGGAAACGAAAAGTATTGACAATTATCATAACTCTAGTTGCAGATTATTTACTACTATGTAACGTTGTCACCCACCCCGCTGTTATAAAAATATATTTTGCGGCTATATCGATTATAAACTCTTCTCTAAAATGACATGTTTCCCATTTTGATCAACACCCAAACCAAACTGATGACTTTTTCAGAACGACCGTTTGTTTTAATCTATATCTATTTTGGCATGTTACCCGGCCTGACCTGCATGTTTTGTAGGACTTGCAATCAACAATTAACAACGTATCATGTTATTCATGCTCGTCAAATACAAACTATATCATGTTCGTTTCATGCTCCAATATAAAATGTATAATTGTTCACTAAACCATGGAAATTGGAAAAATCAATTGCAATATAATTCACAAATTTCTATCTTTTTATATGGTTGGTTGGCTAGCAACATAGCGCAGCCCAAAAATATAACTATGGGTCGGGTATAATGATAACGTATTTGATTATGCCAGGAAGAATAGGAATATGATGAGAAATATTATCAAAATAAAAAATATTTTGATTATGAGCCACCTGTTTGATGATATCTGGTTCAAATGCTTCAAAAGAGCTCCACGAGCACCTTCAACATGTGACAATGTTTCTTCCATGTTGTCATCAATCCTGATTTCCATCCAGCATGCAAAAAATTATGAGTAAACTGCCATTTTGGTCCCTCAGGTTTGGGCAATTTTGCCACTTTAGTCCAAATCTCAAACTTTTTGCATCTAGGTCCCTGAGGTTTCAGTTTTATTGCTATTTTGGTCCAAAAGTGATACTTGTCTTCTAAAATCCTACTATTTGTCCTTTTCATCAGGGGCAAAATGGTCATTTTAAGCATTAATATATATTATATATATAAATAAACATCAAACTCTGCTTAAAATGACCATTGCCCCTGAGAAAAAGGACAAAATAGCAGGATTTTAGAAGACAAAAATCACTTATGGATCAAAATGGCAATAAAACTGAAACCACAGGGACCCAGATGCAAAAAGTTTGAGATTTGGACTAAAGTGGCAAAACTGCCCAAACCTCAGGGACCAAAATGGCAGTTTACTCAAGAATTATATAGTTACAAGAACAGGTAAGGCTATACAAAGTCTGCTTTCAATGCATGCAACATCCTAAATCGTATTATAAAAGGATTTAGAACATGATTAAAATAAAATCGTTTTTGTAATCACAACTGAAGCATTGACTTGTTCAAAATGTAAACAATGGACAAAAAAGTGCCAACCGACCCGTACTGACCTGTTTCAAACATACCCATTCTAATCCAACCCTTTTTGACCTGTTACCCAACCTGCCAATACGGCCACCCTTATAACGTAAAACAAAGTGAACAGACCTCCTAGACCGAAAACTTTTTGGTAAGGATAATCTAGTAAAATTGACTAACCTGATAGCTAGTTCCCCCTGGTGGGCAACCATTGTAGCCAAATTTGTGAAGATCCCACTCAGTTCGGTAATTGTAGACTCAACACTCTGGAGAGCAACTGCACGATTTTGAGTGAAATTTTCTTGTTGTGGGACAACCTGCTGCAACATGGATGCTCCCATTTGTTGGGAACTGGAAGGCGTGCCATCAGGAGCTAATCTTCGTCTGCATTGACAGGATTAATAAACGTTATGTACTATAGATATACCCTCATGAACAAAACAAACATGTGATACAAAAGACGATGAATGACGACATACATGAGATGAATCTAAACAGTTCAGTCTTAGACATAGTTGTACGATTCTTTTTGAACTTAATAAGTATTATGGATTACTTTGGGCACATTGACAGAGTCCTTACATAAAGGCAAAACATTCTAACAAAAAAAAAACCATACTTCGGAAGGATAACAAAACTAAATAAAAATTGAAATATTAACGAACTTTTGTTGTTCAATGGTTGAAGTTGTTTGAAAAGTCATGAATCTTAAACTAATCAGTATCATTATTCTTATCATCACTACTGCTACTATTTTGCAAAAAAAAAAAAACTGTACAATTGACCTCGCGTGTGGAACACTATAGAGAATAATAAAATTAGCCATGCCCTAATATACGGTACAAGTTCTTTGACATACGTAGGATTCAAGTGCTTCTAATGATACATAGAAATAAGTAAACAATAAGATCAAACCAATGAAAGAGGACTGTACAAAGTTGTAACCATGAAAAGCAAACTCATAAGATAGACCAGAAAATGTCAAGAAGAAAAAACATATACACATACCTTAGTTGGTTGCCAACTTGTACTCCATTTCCGGAAGATCTGAGAAAAACAAAAGAGATTAGGACAAATAACAAGGAAAGTAGGAAACTACTACTTAGTAAACATGATACAAGGTACAAAAATTGATAGAAGGTAAGACACTTGGTATCAATGACAATCATTTGCTTTTCATGCATGACATGAGGTAACATGTATCTTATCTAGAATATCAAAAAGGAGGATGTTGATACTGTAACGCCCGGTTTTTCCTATTTCCATAATTAGAAAGCGTCCCTTGTACTCTCTTCGTAATCGACTTTCGTTTTTTTTATTTGTAATCGAGACTATTGATCATAATGAGAACGAAACTATTTTAATCATGTTGGAGCATCATATTATCCAAAATTCTCAATTTATTATTACACAATGAAACTTGATACTCATTAAACTAATTTCATTCAACTTGTTACGTATATGATTACTAGTTCGTTAATTAATTAAATTAATTTAACCTTTAAAAAAATAAATTAAAAAGTTAATTCTTTTATACATATATATAATAATTTAGTAGATTAGGAAGTTTAACGGTGGAATGTTATAAAAATAATAAAGTTAAGGGTTTAATTGGTAATTTAATGATTTTAGAACTTGCAGGGACCATTTATGTTCATAGTTATAAGTAATATAACGCTTTTAATCAAAAAAAATAATAATAACCAAAACCAGTGCCCGCAGGACTAGAACCCGGGTCACCCGGTTCAACAAACAGCGCCTCAGCCACTCCACCACAAGCCTCTCATTGAACATATCCCACTCAAAATTCATTTAAACACTCGTTATCAGAGGCTGACCAGCAGCGCGACCAGCCCCTCCAGCAGCGAATTTAGGCGGGTTTTTTGTGTTTGTTTTGAGTTTTAAACATGTTTTAACATTTAGTACTTCACCAAACCCAATCATAATCCTCCCCTATAAAAACCCATCATTCTCCAGCCTTTTTACACTTTTCTAATCATCAAAACACTCTCTAATCCTCCATAATCAAGCTAAAAGTTGCAAATTCGGGCAGAATTACTCTTCTTCACTAAAGTGAGTGTAACTCACTCGTTTCTCAACGAAAACACTCCATTCTTTTTCCCACTTGCTTGGTTTGACCTTGTGCACATCTCCAATGGGTTTCCATGGAAAATCAGGCCCTGGAATGTCACGAAAAAAGCTCCAAAGTGGATTGTTTTGATTTATATTCTTCAAACTTTTATAAAACTTGTTTAACTTGAGTTCAACTCATCTCAAACCTATGTCCTAATGCTTACAACACTATATGTGGTTGGTTAGGCTTAAAATCAAGGTTGAGACACGTCAAACTAGAAGATAAAACCTCACAAACTTTCTGTTTTCGACTAGGGTTTACACCCACAAGTAGTGTTCAAGTTAAGCTTGATGAATGTGTGATATTTGGACTAGCTTGGGCTATCCATCATTGAATCCACACACTACTTGATGATTTTCATAGCTTGGTTGTCTCATTTCATTCCTTACTTGTAAGTTCATGACCCTCCTTGTGTCTAAGACACATGTGTAGTGGTGAATCCAAAGAGGTCTTAAGTGGATGGTAAATCCTCCCACCTCCTACTTGACTTATGTAAACTACAAAGAGGTTCCTAAATGGATGGTTCAACCTCCTACCTCATGCTTGACCTATATGGCTTAATGTACACTATATATAATACTTATATATAGGTATATGACTTAATGTACACTATATAATACTTATATATTATCAAAGTAATCGAACTCTTGATGATGAACAAGTGGTCATTTGTCAAAATAGTAGGTTACATCATCTAAAAACCATACACTTGTTATGATTCTAATGGATCTTTGAATCCATAAAAACATACCAAACCCTTGAGGTTCTATAGTGTCAAGAACAAGTGTTATGAGTACAAGATGATTACTTTCATAATACTAATTTCACGTTATTTTAATTCCGAATCCATAACCTTCCGTTAATTCCCAATACTCACATGCCTATGTTTCTTCGTGTAGAAGGACAAGGTGCTCGAAACTAATCTATCAACCAACAACGTTCGCGGGATTTCAAGTGGGAAAGTTTGCAAAACCGTGAGCATACTCGATCCCTTTTTCCTTTTTACACTTTGGGTGCAACATGTATATTATAAAAAAAATCACACGACACTTAAACTATTTTAATCTCTATCCATGCTTACATGAAACTACTTGATGCTTGTTAGACTTGTATGTTATGTAAACTATTTGTGTCGATATATGCTTCATTAACTTTGCTAGTCTACCTTAACAATTATAGCGCTATAGGATTAACGCACCGCCCACGAAACTTGGGGTATTGTTAAGTTAAACATGTTAACCTCCCGCTACTCTATTGGGATAGGCTATTTTAACGCGTTGGATTCTTGGGTTTGAACATATAGTACACCGTTTCGGCATGCTAGTAAACTTGCATATTATGGTTCATGTTGGATATGAGACTTTAAACAAATTTATTCTATATTATGCTATGTAACAAAACTTGTATGCTCGCCAACTTTTTGTTGATATATTTTAATACATGTTGCAGGTTGATTGATGAGGTGATGTTACAAGATGAAACAAGATTTAGGTGGACTTAGATACACACCTAGATTAATTTATCTATTTTGATGTTATGTCGGTTTGAAACAATTGTTGACTATTATTTGGAATTTTTGTATGACAATTTAGTCTTGAATGAAATTTGAATTTAATCTATATTGTCACATAGCGTTATGAAGTTTTGAGCAATTTGTTCGTCTCATCCCGATGTTTCCGCCATAGGTTGGGGTGTGACAGATTGGTATCAGAGCCATAACTATAGGGAATTAGGAAAAGTAGGAATGCTTTGCCCTAGTCTATAGTTTTAGGAACTTGATTCTTATTTGTTGTTTAAAACTTCATTGATTCTACCTTATTTGCTTCTTCTTCTCCTTCTTGGTCTATTAAACTTATATGCCTTTCCTAAGGCCAACACAAATACACTTGAAGCTTTGAAAACACTCATATTTTACCAACGAGGCGATTTGCACCAAGATAGGCCCAATGGCCCTAATTTTTGGTGAAGTCCCTCATTCCGTGTATTCAATTTTGCACGAAGTTACGACATCAAGCTAGGAGTGACATCCACATCTTGATGGAAAACTTCCATTTCCTACTCTAGTGGACCCTTATCTTTTGATAAGTACTAACCACGTTAGGGTACGATGTTATCAAGTTAGAGGTGAAACTCGCATCTTGTTAACTAGTCCCACTCCTAGATTTTCGATCTCGCCAAAGTTTCGATTTCCCAATCGATTAAGGACGTCTAGTAACGGGAAGGGCAAATATCGTTAGTCGCTTCTCGATAGGAGCATTTGTCTATTAGGCCAAAGCACGTTCCCTTAGTTCGAAAAGGACTTCGATTCACTTTGGAATAGTCTTACGTTACGTTCCGTGACAATCCATGTTTTATGATAAAACCTCTTTTATGCTATCTCAATTATAATGTGTTTTATATTTGAGCGTTACTTTCATTTCAAGCTTGGAAACACGTTACACACTATCTTCGCAATCTAAAACAATTAATAATCATAATCTCTCGTGAACGAACTAAATTTACGACACTTTCATTTTACATGACACTATGTGAAATTCATGTTATGCTATGTGAAATATTTGAAACATTATGTACTGGGTTCGTGTCACTGGGTGATTCTTATGTGATAAACTAGTCATTAACTTCGTAAGAAGCCACACCTTAACATGTATAGCACTATGCGTAGTGCTATAGGAGTAGCGCACCGCCCACGAGTCTTGGGGTCATGTTAAGTCATTCAATTGCGGTACACGATGGGTTGACCTGCTTATTCACATGTCAGTGATACGTTAATCTGGTACGTCATGTGAATCGTTCAAAATTTTTATGCTAGTACTCATATTCCAAAACATGGAAGCTCATCATCAAGCTAGGAGTGATTTCCTTACCTTGACGATTAACTTTGCTCACTTTTCAACTTCACCAATGAGCTAGGGGTGATTTCCTTACCTCGGAGGTAGTTACCAACTTTTCGATCAATCTTCCTCTTTCAGATTTCGAGGACGAAATCTCCTAAGTAGGGGAGACTGTAACGCCCGGTTTTTCGTATTTCCATAATTAGAAAGTGTCCCTTGTACTCTCTTCGTAATCGACTTTCATTTTTTTTATTTGTAATCGAGACTATTGATCATAATGAGAATGAAACTATTTTAATCATGTTGGAGCATCATATTATCCAAAATTCTCAATTTGTTATTACGCAATGAAACTTGATACTCATTAAACTAATTTCATTCAACTTGTTACGTATATGATTACTAGTTCGTTAATTAATTAAATTAATTTAACCTTTAAAAAAATAAATTGAAAAGTTAATTCTTTTATATGTATATATAATAATTTAGTAGATTAGGAAGTTTAATGGTGGAATGTTATAAAAATAATAAAGTTAAGGGTTTAATTGGTAATTTAATGATTTTAGAACTTGCAGGGACCATTTATGTTCAAAATTGTAAGTAATATAATGCTTTTAATCAAAAAATAATAATAATAACCAAAACCGGTGCCCGCAGGACTCGAACCCGGGTCACCCGGTTCAACAAACAACGCCTCAGCCACTCTACCACAAGCCTCTCATTGAACATATCCCAGCTCAAAATTCATTTAAACACTCGTTATCAGAGGCTGACCAGCAGCGCGACCAGCCCCTCCAACAGCGAATTTAGGCGGCTTTTTTGTGTTTGTTTTGAGTTTTAAACATGTTTTAACATTTAGTACTTCACCAAACCCAACCATAATCCTTCCCTATAAAAACCCATCATTCTCCAAGCCTTTTTACACTTTTCTAATCATCAAAACACTCTCTAATCCTCCATAATCAAGCTAAAAGTTGCAAATTCGGGCAGAATTACTCTTCTTCACTAAAGTGAGTGTAACTCACTCGTTTCTTAACGAAAACACTCCATTCTTTTTCCCACTTGCTTGGTTTGACCTTGTGCACATCTCCAATGGGTTTCCATGGAAAATCAGGCCCTGGAATGTCACGAAAAAGGCTCCAAAGTGGACTATTTTGATTTATATTCTTCAAACTTTTATAAAACTTGTTTAACTTGAGTTCAACTCATCTCAAATCTATGTCCTAATGCTTACAACACTATATGTGGTTGGTTAGGCTTAAAAACAAGGTTGAGACACGTCAAACTAGAAGATAAAACCTCACAAACTTTCTGTTTTCGACTAGGGTTTACACCCACAAGTAGTGTTCAAGTTAAGCTTGATGAATGTGTGATATTTGGACTAGCTTGGGCTGATGATTTTCATAGCTTGGTTGTCTCATTTCATTCCTTACTTGTAAGTTCATGACCCTCCTTGTGTCTAAGACACATGTGTAGTGGTGAATCCAAAGAGGTCTTAAGTGGATGGTAAATCCTCCTACCTCCTACTTGACTTATGTAAACTACAAAGAGGTTCCTAAATGGATGGTTCAACCTCCTACCTCATGCTTGACCTATATGACTTAATGTACACTATATAATACTTATATATTATCAAAGTAATCGGACTCTTGATGATGAACAAGTGGTCATTTGTCAAAATAGTAGGTTAGATCATCTAAAGACCATACACTTATTACGATTCTAATGGATCTTTGAATCCATAAAAACATACCAAACCCTTGAGGTTCTATATGTCAAGAACAAGTGTTATGAGTACAAGATGATTACTTTCATAATACTAATTTCACGTTATTTTAATTCCGAATCCATAACCTTCCTTTAATTCCCAATACTCACATGCCTATGTTTCTTCGTGTAGAAGGACAAGGTGCTCGAAACTAATCCATCAACCAACAACGTTCGCGGGATTTCAAGTGGGAAAGCTTGCAAAACCGTGAGCATACTCGATCCTTTTTTCCTTTTTACACTTTGGGTGCAACATGTACATTATAAAAAAAATCACACGACACTTAAACTATTTTAATCTCTATCCATGCTTAACATGAAACTACTTGATGCTAAACCTCTCTTAATGTCTTTTTGAGCAAGAGCTAAAGTAGCTCCGAAAAAACTGTTATTATCCCTATAAAAGAGATAAAATTCATTATGTGCGATATGACTATTTAAAGGGGCATAAGTCGAGCTATAAGAAAAATTCCCGCTGCTACCATCGTAGCAGCATGTATAAGGGCCGAAATAGGGGTCGGCCCTTCCATTGCATCAGGTAACCATACATGAAGGGGAAATTGTGCAGATTTAGCAATCGGACCAGCAAATAATAGAACAGCGCACAAAGTAACAAATACAAAATTGACCTCATTATTAGAAATCAAATGAAGGATCAAGGAAATCGGGATCAGCTGCCTTTACTTTATTTAAGGGGGTCTTGAATCTCATGTCATCAAAAGTAGGCAGGCTTTGAACAACCAGATAAGAATCAGTTCCACAAGGGCTTTCGTCCATCTTTCGCCCATCTATCTCCGGATGCAAGCATTTATCTTGAATGGTGCAGTTATCATATCTCTTAGGAGGCACTACCTCCAGACCTGTCCTACTTCCTCAACCTATTGGTCGAGTCACTTCCTTCCACTCGCCTTACAAGGACCTACTGGACTATCGGCTTTAGATAGTCATCTTCCTCCCCCCTTTTCACTCGCTTCCTCTCGTCTTTGAGTCGAGTAGCTCTTGTTAGACTTGTATGTTATGTAAACTATTTGCGTCGATATATGCTTCATTAACTTTGCTAGCCTACCTTAACAATTATAGCGCTATAGGATTAACACACAGCCCACAAAACTTGGGGTATTGTTAAGTTAAACATGTTAACCTCCCGCTACTCTATTGGGATAGGCTATTTTAACGCGTTGGATTCTTGGGTTTGAACATATAGTACACCGTTTCGGCATGCTAGTAAACTTGCATATTATGGTTCATGTTGGATATGAGACTTTAAACAAATTTATTCTATATTATGCTATGTAACAAAACTTGTATGCTCGCCAACTTTTTGTTGATATATTTTAATACATGTTGCAGGTTGATTGATGAGGTGATGTTACAAGATGAAACAAGATTTAGGTGGACTTAGATACACACCTAGATTAATTTATCTATTTTGATGTTATGTCATTTTGAAACAATTGTTGACTATTATTTGGAATTTTTGTATGACAATTTAGTCTTGAATGAAATTTGAATTTAATCTATATTGTCACATAGAATTATGAAGTTTTGAGCAATTTGTGCGTCTCATCCCGATGTTTCCGCCATCGGTTGGGGTGTGACAGATACGCCATTAAACACCACACAAATGTAAATAAAATTATAAAAGACTCACTCAGATTGTTGTAGATTTCCGGATGATTTAGACGGGCTCGACCAAGGAGGTGGCTCCAGCATGGTCTTTGTTTGCTGCTGCCTTAACGGATTTTCTCTTGTTATATTCGTAGAAAATATTTGCCTCCTATTTTCATGAGCCTTGATGTTCTGCCATAAAAACAACGATGAAATACGAGATAAGTCCCGATTGTAAATTGTTGCATTCAAAAGCACAACACATACCTCAGTCCTTGCTGTTAATACATCCTGAAACTTTTTTGTAGCTCCCATAAGTTTGTTCTTTAAATCATCACAAACTGCAGTAGAGTGGACAACTCTATCTTCTGAATAATTACCATCAGCCATCTCCATGTTTTGAAGTGTTTGCAAATCAGAGACAGCTACATTTAGAGCTGTTATATCATTCTTTATCAAGGCTGTCAGTTCTTGAATCTCCTTCAACGGATCATCAAATATTGAAGACTTCTTAGACACTGCATATCCACCCGACAAAAATGTTACAAGTCTAGAAACCCCAAAAATACCTAACAGGTAATCCCGCAGCAAATCAATTCATTACTACATACCATCCCAGCTATATATGAGAGTTGATTGAATTTCAAATTTATAAACATGATTTTCACCTCAGGACTAAACTAAACACAATAGGTAAGTGTGACTATCAATGGTAATATAGCTTTTAGTAAGAACAAAGTATCGATGCAATACACAAGAGCTCCTGATAGTAAACTTTTGTACTTATTTTACCGACAAAAGTGAGTGATTTGTCATTTTATTTTTTTAAACTGATATAAATGCATATATAGTAAAACAGATAAAAAGTTAGAAAGATAGTCAAGAAAGGACGTGATCACTTAGACTTCGAAACTAGCCTAGCCAAACAATAACAGCACATACATTTTCAGGGTCAGATCAAACAATAATAACACATACATGTTCATGGTGAGATTAAATTATACATGTGAAACTGGAAATAGATTACACTGCATATCCACCCAACAATGATGTCACAAGTCTAGAAACTAGTATAGATCCAATAAACCCCCAAAAAAACCTAACCCGCAGCATATATCAATAGGTACTACAAATCTTACCAGAGTTATGTAAATGAATTGCGATGATTCATTAAGAAGGTATAATTAATACAAGACCAAAATCAAAGCAACTAAGACGGCCTTGCATCGAATCCAAATACGATTAACACAATTTTAAACCTTAAGTTTAACAAGACATATGTAACAAGTGACAAATGCATAGTACTGCACCATAATTTTGCAATTGATTCGTTAAGGTACAATCAATACAAGATCAAAATCAAAGCAACTAACACAACATTGCATCGAATCAGAATATGATAAACGTAATTCCAAACCCTAAGTTTAACAAAACATTCGTAGAAAGTGACAAATGCTTATAATTGCAAGTACTACACCATAATTTTTCAACTGTATGATCAATACAAGATCAAAATCAAGGCAACTAACGCAACATTACATCAAATCGAAATACAATAAACATAATTCCAAACCCTAGGTTAAACAAAACATACGTAAAAAGTGACAAAAGCTTACGATTAGCGAGTCTGGAGATTTTCTTTAGGGTTTCATGGACACCTAATCCAATACGAGAAGCTTTCTTGTTGAAATTGGATTGAAATGAAGAAGATGATGCTGGTAGTAGTTTAGAGGATGTAGATGGATCGGTTTGGTGATGTGATCCACCTGAAACGGCAGCTGATGATGTTGTTCTACCGAATTTTTTCAATGTGTCGAATAGAGATCGGAATTCAGGTGTACGATCCTGGAAGGTGTAAGTTCCGGCTGACGCCATTGATCCAGGCAATCCTTCACTCTCCGTTGATGCTCAGTCACTTCATTGTTTTGTTGGTGTTGGTAGCCGGTCAAATCGGAATAAGAAATGGGTCCAAACGGGTACGGGTCGGAACCCATCACTTTACAAACGGGTCAAGTCGATTCTCAGATTGGGTGGCGTGGAGTAATGCACTCACGCTCCACCTCTACATCACATGGACAAATGATGAGAATGCCGCCCCCTTTGGCTATGGTGGGGGTGGCTTAACTAAGGTTTAAAAAATCTGATTGACGTATTTAAAGAGGTCCTCACGCATCTTAGACTTAACGCTAGCCATAGAAATGACGGATACGACAATGACGCCCCCTTGGCTATGATGGGGTGGTGTTGAAGGGCTTTATTGACTTATGTGAAGTGGAGCGTCAACTGTCACTCCACAACACCCAACCTAATAATAATTAATTCATTATTTGTATGGCAAAAGCTCATAAGATATATTTGTCATTTTATGGTTGTTATTTTGGTGAAATTTAGTTATTGTTATGATGATAATAAAGATGTATTGTTTTCATATGTATATGTTGGTGCCCTATACACTTAAACACTTAACAACTAAAGAGCAATAGCTCCAAATTGATAAGAAAAACAAGTATTGTTGGACTATGGAAGCATGGCACTATCCAACCGTGAGCATTATACATACATTAATAAACCAAGATTGATGTCAAAAGATTCCACATAAATCAAACCAAGTATCAAAAGCTCATAATTTGAAAGAAAACCAAAACTAAACACGGAAAGGAAATAGTTAATGTAGGATTAGATCGTATATTAAACATACAAGGTCGGTTAGCCCAACAAAGTTTAGTAAGCTCCAGCAAATCAAAAGTGAAATATCTTGAAGGATTATGCGTGCACCATCAAAGTGTTCGAACAACAATTTTTTTTTTCACGCAGAAACTTCAATTAAACACCAGACTAGTGGCGGACCCATAAATTTTTTCCTGGGGGCGGAAATTTTTTAAGGGTCTTTTGTCTATCGCTATATTAAAAAAAAATTTGGTTCAGGTCGGATCAAGGACGGGTCCTCATGAAACTCAATAACTCAATCACATATCTAAATTTCACATTATCACATATTAACTTTGAATTCAAGCATTTAACATGGATTTTAAATAATCACATTGGTGATTGGACTCAATTATAACTTATAGCTCATAACTCATAAGTGTTCAAATATTCAATATTTCTAATCCACATCAACTACTCAATAATAAAAGAACTGTACGATACAATTCAATATATAAGTCTTTTTTTTATAGGAGAACTTCATTAGAAACAAGCCGACCAAAAACCAGGCCGGAGCAAAACTAAAACTATTAAGGTAACATATCATTAAATTTTTGTAAAACAACTTCATTTTAGTACTTCTAAAAATGTTTCTTTATGTATTTTCACGTTACTTCCGATCATCTTGAATACTAAACAAACAATAAATTATTGGTTTAATCATAGGAAACAACAATCTCATTTTTATACTGAACTTTCTTAAAGTGTTAGTGATATCTAATGATTGTATGAGACATTAGTGTTTGGTAAGAATGTTTAAACCAATATTACTTTTAAAACATGTTTATTTATGATAATGACGATAAAAGTTTTAACAAATAATTGTATAAAATAATTAAAACTTAATCAAATGAAATAATAAATAAATTAAGTCAGATATAATAAAACAGTAAAATAATGTAACAAAAATAAATAAAAGTAAAAGCAAAACTCATACAATATAAATAAATTAAATTTAATATGATAAATAAAATAAAGATACTTCAAAAGTTTAAAATATAGGTGTAATCCTACTAATAAGGTGTTGGAAGGTGTTGGAGGAGTCTTTTACTTTTTAATGAAACAAAGTGTTTGAAGCACAGTATCCGTGGGTCCATGATAAATGTTGAGAATAATTGGTTCATTCATACACTATTGTTGATACAGGTTTTGGGCTTATTCAATACAATCTTTCTGGGTTTAAGTCTTTGGGCTTAATATTAAATATATGGGCTTATGTTTTAAGTCGGGGTATTGTGTTTGGTTCCGGATAAATCTAAGGGGGTGTTTGTAAGTTTCTGGAAGTTGTTGTATTGTTATGTAATATTGCAGGGGGCTTTGTGTAAATTTGAAAGATGCTGGTATAAAAGGTGAATCAGGGTTTCTGGGCGCTCAGATTTCTCTCTCATCACTCACACTTGTTGAAGAACTCTCTGGATACAGTTGTTAGATTTGTTATAGTCTTGTTATGATCTGTTGAGATCTGTTGTACTTCTTGTTGTTTGGTCCGTGTGGATCTGTATTGTTTGGTATTGTCTTCTGATTGATCAACTGATATTTCATCAGTTGATCATCATCTGTACTCTGTTGATTAGATCTTATTTTTGGTAAAATCTAGGGTTTGGTAGGGTTTTTTTGGCTTGGGTAAACTAATATGATTTACGTCACTTGTTTTGTCGCTATTTCTTTTGTGTTTGAGTTGTTGTTGTTGATTCTATACCATTTTACATGGTATCAGAGCTCTCGAGTAGCTCCTGTGTATGATTCTGGTGTTTCTGCTGTGTATTTTTTGTTTTTCTTTGTGATTGTAATGTTTTGATAGTTTCTTGAAGTGTGTGCAGATATAGATCTTGATAGATCTGTGTAGATCTGGTGCCGTTATAACCCTTGCTAGGGTTTGTGATTTTGTAAAGGAGAAGATCTCTGTTTCTGGAATTGAAGGCTGTGTTAGTCTCTAAACCCTAGAAGGTTCAGAGCAAACTAACCGGTGTGTTCTTGTTTGCTGCTTGAATCTATATTATAACCCTAGAAGGTTATAAGATAGATTCACTTGGAGGGAGTTAAACGCTTATTGTGAGAATATTCTTTGCTCTTCTCTTTATTATTGTTGTTCATTGCATATGTTGGTCTAGGCATTACTGTTACCGGACTAGTCGGGCTGGCACTTGATCGAGTCTGTTTGTTTGGTTTATTGCATATTTCCATATATCTGTTTGTTGGTCTGCAACTGTATTATGCTTGTCCAGGCACCTACAGAGTGATGAACCTGGAATCTGGCCTCTGGTACAGTCTTGCATGTGTCTTGTGTTGTGTGTTTGATATTCTGATTGTGATATGTTCGTGCTGTTTTTGCTTAAAATGGCTGGTGATGATATTCCTAGTTCGCCTGTGATGTTAATAAGTAAACTAGACATTGGTGATCCATTGTATCTTCATCCTAGTGATTCCAGTGCTTTGACCATTGTTAGTGTTAAGTTGAAGGGGACTGAAAACTATGTTGTCTGGTCTAGTTCTATGAAATTAGCCTTAGACGCTAAGAATAAGTTTGGTCTTATAGATGGAAGTTGTAAAAAGTCTGAGGATGATGAAGTTCTTGCTAGTCAGTGGGACAGGTGTAATTCTGTTGTTTTAACTTGGCTTTTAAATTCTGTGTCTGATGATTTGTTTTTGGGGCAAGTGTTCTCTAAATATGCCTCAGAGGTTTGGGATGATTTAAAAGAAACCTATGATAAGATAGATGGTTCTGTGGTTTATGATTTGTATAAAAAATAAATTGTATCTCACAAAATGGAAGTTCAGTTTGTAACACCCCAACCGATGGCGGAAACATCGGGATGAGACGAAAACTAGATTGCAAGAGGCTTCATCACGCTAATTGTGCCAAGTGTTTACTAATTACCTTTTTACATAGTTTAAATCAAATAATACAAAATTTAGATCCAGACACGTAACAAATATAATTTCATTTCATTGATAACGATTTAATACAAGATATTGAAACTAAATACATGTTTGAAACAAATAAAATATAATAAGTATTTAAAGTTTAAATGTATTTCTAGGCAATCCTACTAGATTCCATGTGTCATCAAAATTCCTACAACATGTATTAAAAGCATAGATCAATACAAAAGTATTGGCGAACATACAAGTTTGAAATTAATTATAAGTATTAAAGTTTGTTTTGATTGTGACAAGTATATATTCAAGTCGAATCGTACGAATATGTAGACCACTTTCGCATAACAATAGCATATAATCGAATTCCTTAACTAGCATGCATAGTATTCTAAGCATAACGATATCATGAGAATGCAAGTCAAAACTAATAAGCATAAACAAACTCAAGCATAACAAGTAGCATGTATAGACGAGTTTAAACTAACACATATAACTCACATAAGCGTAACTGATGGCACATTTGGTATTGTGAACACATTTAATTTTGTTTAAAATAAATTTTGTAATTGATACATGTTGCACCCGAAAATGCATTAAAGTGTAAAAAGGGGGTCGAGTATGCTCACATATTTTAGCGAAACTTCCTTTCGTGAAGATTCGACGGTCGAAAGATGGAATACTGAGGTCACCTCGCATGAATAAGAGAAAGATATAGGAGTTATGCCAAAATAATTATCCGTTTATAGTTATTTTATAAACTTCGTTCGAATCTCGACACATATTTATTAGCGTTTCGACTATACTGAAGATATATGTGTGTGTATATATATATATATATACACATTTTTAACGAAAATTAGGCAGAGTCTCCTCTGTTTTTGGACGATCCCGACAATACAAATTGTCGATATAAATCTCAAAACTCAACACTACACGATTCAATATGTGAATATATAACTTTATGTAGAGTTACTTACAAGTTATGGGTTTCGATTCTGCGATTCAAAACACCATCTTAATATGAAAACGCTATCATTAATATTCGTGTCGTTATATTCTCAAAACCCAAAAGTTTCAATGACAATTTATATAACTTAGATTTCCGATTAAAACACCACTTTTCATATTATAAATCTAATATTTATACATTAATATCATCTCGCTTATTAATCGGTTCGGGTATTAAAGCTCGATTTCACATCTAAAATATATATATATATATATATATATATATATATATTATAAACAATAAGAATGAATACGCGTAATTAGTTTACCGAGCTCGAGTCGTCCGTAGCGAACTGCGTTGACCGGGTTTGACCCGAGTGGACCGAGCCGAGACCCAAATCCAACCGGTTCTGTCCTAGACCAAGTCTGATCGAAACTGATGCTCCAAAACTGAACCGGGGCTGCGTTTGACTGAATTCGACCTGGTCTTGACCGAGTCAAACCGAGAGGGTCCAACCCAAATCCAAAACTGAGCGTAAATACGAATCAAAACCTGCTGGACCGAGACCAGCATCAACCAAAAAACGCGACAAGGATTGAAAGTTCAATCAGACCCGGATGTCACCGCAAATCGGTGACCCGAACTCACATTGCTAGACCAGACCCCAACCAGAACCTGGACTGACCTAAGAAACCACCGCATCCGAGAGCTGAACTGCTCTGATTGTCTTACGGCTCGAACCTGAGAGCTGCACCACCGTCACCGCCAGAACTGCGGCTGCCACCTCAGCGATGCCGCTACCAAATGTTGGTGCGGCTGCCGCTGTTTTTTAGGAAGGAGAGGGAGAGAGGGACGAGCGAGGAGGAGAGGGAGTGAGAGAGATCGGAGGGGTGTTATGGTGGTGGTTTGCGGCGGACAGAGGTGGAGAGGGTTTAGTTTAGTTGTAGGAAACACGATCGACGCCGGAGGCCGCCGGAATCGGCTCCGGCCGCCGGCGATGAGAGGGAGAAGAGAGCAGGTGGGTGTGGCGGCTGAAGTGTGTCTTGTATGTGTGTGTGAGTGTGTTGTTATATCATTAGGGTTTAGTTAGGGTTTAGGTGGTGTGTGGGGCCAAGGCCCGTTAACCCGTTCTAACGTTTTTGAGTGGCCCGAACGCACCGACGAGATCCGATTTCAAGTACAAGTTTCATAAAACGCTGAATTTATTTTGTTATTATTATTATTGTTGTTGTTGTTGTCATTGTTATTATTATTATTGTTAATATTATCTATAAAATAATAACTAAATAAATAATAATAATAATAATGATAATAAATTAGACGAATAAATAATTCAGTGGTACGACACGTATTTCCTAAAATAAATTTTATGGAAACGCGAGACGTTACACAGTTGCTGATTACTATAATAGGCTAACTACTATGTGGAAACAATTTGATGCAATGCTAAAGTTGCCTACTTGTTCTTGTAAAGCAGCAAAAGATTATAATGATTTTTCTGCATTAATTAAACTAATGCAATTTCTTATGGGTTCAGATGATATTTACCAACCTGTAAGGACAAACATATTAACCAGAGAATAATTTCCATCTGTCAAGGTTGCTTTTTCTGTGGTTTCTAGGGAGGAATCACATAGGTTGTCTAGCAATGGGTCTAAGAGTCAACTTGTGTCCTTTGTGTCTAAACCTAATCAAGTTTTTGATTCTAAAAGGAGAGTTTCAAATCAAAGGGGTCCTAATCCAAGTTTAAAATGCTCACACTGTAACATGTTAGGACATACTATAGAAAGGTGTTTTGAAGTTATAGGATATCCTCCAGGGTTTAAAAGAAGACCTAATAATAATAATAATAATCAGTCATTTAAAACTGGTTCTAGTAATAATAAATCCAATAATGTGTCTGTTGGGTCTTCTTCTACTGTGGGAACTTCTGGTTTACCATTTACATCTGAGCAAATTGTAAAGTTGTTGAGTTTGGTGGGAGAAAAAAGTGGTTTAGATTCTCAGTGTTCTAATGTTGGAGGTGAGTCTGTTTATGTAAATAATTTTGTCAGTTGTTCTAGTTTAAACATGTTTACCAGTAGTGTTCATTAGATTGTTGATTCTGGGGCCAGTCAACATATGGTTTATAGTGATACAGAAATGTTTAATATTGTTGATGTTTCTGAATTTGATCTTAAAGTTGGGCACCCTAATGGTACAAATGCTAAAGTTATGAAAATTGGTAATATAAAACTGACCAATGATATAATTCTAAGGGATGTTTTTTATGTACCAGGATATAATGTCAATCTTTTGTCTGTTCATAGATTAGCCAAAGATAATCAGGTTTCTGTAGTGTTTAATGAGAATAATTGTGTGCCACAGGATTCCAAATCAAGTAAAATCCTGGTGACTGGTAGTCAGGATAATGGGTTATACTTTGTGGGTAATCATGGTAATTCTATTAATGTATGTTTTAATAGTTTTGTTAAATCTAGTGTATGGCATAGTAGATTAGGGCATCCTTCTGATCAGGTGCTAGTTGTGTTGAAAAAGAGTCTTGAAGTTAGAAGTGTTGATCATGGTCATTGTGAAGTATGTCACAGGTCTAAACAAGTTAGGGTTCCATTTCCCCTTAGTGAACATAAGTCTAAATCTGTAGGAGACCTAATTCATTTAGACTTATGGGGTCCTTATAAAATCACAAGTTATAAAGGATATAAATATTTTCTTACAGTAGTGGATGATTATTCTAGAACTGTTTGGTGTTACTTGTTAAATAATAAAACTGAAGTTTTTGAAAATATTTGTAACTTTTATGAACTTGTTTTAACACAATTTAAACAAAGGATTAAGGTGTTTAGGAGTGATAATGGAACTGAATTTGTTAATAGTCAAATGCAATTTTTTTGTAAATCTAAAGGTATTTTTCATCAGACATCTTGTTCCTATACACCACAACAGAATGGTGTGGTGGAAAGGAAACACAAACATCTTTTAAACACAGCTAGAGCTTTGATGTTTCAAGGAGGTTTGCCTCTTAGGTTTTGGTCAGATTGCATTCTGACTGTTGTTTACTTAATCAACAGGTTACCTTCATCAGTATTAGGTGGTAAAAGTCCATATGAAGTTATGTTTGGTTTTGCACCCTCTTATTTGCATTTAAGGAACTTTAGTTGTTTGTGCTTTAGTACCATTTTAACTGAGTCAGATAAATTTGCTTATCATGCTGATAAATGTGTTTTAGTTGGATACTCTAATGTTAAGAAAGGATATAAATTGTGGAGTCTGGATACAAAAAGGTGTTTTATTCCAGAGATGTTAAGTTCTATGAAAGAGTATATCCTTTTAAAACTCAAAGTGATAAAACCGAATGTTTTTATGATAAAAACTTAAATCATGCTAATTTCTTTGACTCCTATGAAACACTTACAACTGAGGTTCCAGTAGATCCCAATGATGAAGAGGGTGATCTTGGTTCTCATGATCTTCCCAGTGATGATCAACAGCCAGTATTACCCTCTACATCTGCCACTGCTCCTAGTGTAGACAATATACAACATGTTTATAATGAGCAGGTGAGTAGTAGTGATCAGCAGGGTAATACTGGCGAGGCAGAGGACAGTGGGAGGTCAAATGTTGAGACCAACCCATCTGAGGGTAATGTACTAAACCTTAGGAAGTCATCTAGAAGTACCTCTGTTCTAAAACGGTTTAGTGAGTTTGTGTTAGATGGGAAGGTTAAATATGGGATAGAAAAGGTTGTGAACTATTCCTGTTTGTCTTTGGACAATATGTGCTTTGTTAGTAGTTTAAACAAGAGTATAGAACCTAATACATATGATGAGGCTTCTAAAGATCCTTTATGGGTAAAAGCCATGAACTTAGAAATGGAGGCTTTGTTCAAAAATAACACATGGGTTCTTGCTGATCTTCCTCCTAGTAGAAAACCAATAGGATGTAGGTGGATGTACAAGATTAAGTACAAATCAAATGGTGAGATAGAGCGATACAAAGCTAGACTGGTAGCTAAAGGCTATAGTCAGAGAGAAGGAGTGGACTTTGGTGAGACATTTTCACCAGTGGTGAAAATGGTTACTGTGAGAAGTGTGATTAGATTAGCTGTTGAACATAACTGGTCCTTGTGTTAGCTTGATGTGTATGGGTCCATTACTGAGGATGTTTATATGAGTTTGCCTCAGGGTTATTATTCAAAAAATGAAACCAAAGTTTGCAAACTTGTTAAATCTTTATATGGGCTTAAACAAGCCCCTAGGAAGTGGAATGAAAAACTTATAGAAGTTTTGACTGATATTGGGTTTATGCAAAGTCTATGTGATCACTCATTGTTTGTGTTGAAAAGTTCTGATGTCATTATTATACTTTTGGTATACGTGGATGATATTGTTGTTACTGGAAATTGTATTGATGAAATAAGTAGAGTTAAAGGGTTGTTAAGTGATAATTTTAAAATCAAGGATCTTGGGATCCTTAAATATTTTTTGGGAATAGAAGTATTGTACCAAAATAAAAATGTATGTCATAATCAACAAAATATTGTCTTGAGTTATTAGCTGAGTTTGGATACTTGGTGTAAGACCCACTCTATTTAAAACATTTCATTTTATAACATTTCATAAAGTTTAAGCATTTTACAATGAAAATGCTACTTACAAAATTTTACGTGAAGGATATCCACACATGGTAGAAAGAAAACATTCCAAAACATAGTTATAAGTGTTTACATAAGTCACTATTAACAAACAAAACGAGATTTAACGCGGAAGCTTCATTTATCGTGTGTTCGGTTCATGTCCGTTGCTTGATCTTCTTCCGGAAACTAAAGACATTCACCTAACAATAAAAACACTACCAACGTTAGTTATTAAGGTTGCTTAGTATAACCAACCAAGCTACTAACTCAAATAAAGAAAAAAAAAATCAATTTTTGAACGTTTTAGGGGCGTCGCCGTACGCCGCCCGCCCTTTTTAACATAAAGTTTTGAAACTGGAGCTGCAGACTTCCAGCTCTTAAACCTTCACAAGTGTGATACATAAACTTGCATAACTTTCAATCTACTTATCCGATTTACACGATTCTTGTTTCTATACGTTCGTAATTAAATTACGGAGTCGTTTATCATTCTTACTCGCATCGAGATCCAGTTTATAAGAAATTGGCTTATAAATCCCTTTTTTACAATTATTCAACCCATTTAGTTTTAAGATACACTACATGATTGTTATAAAAAATCGTTTCTAAACGTCTTTACCCATCCCGGGCTTATCAAATATTAGCTTTTCGCTCCCATCACATGGTTTGCGTGCGCCTTAGCGTCATGCTTGTTGTCAACGTTTCAAGCATGCGCATTTAAGCAAATTTTACAATATCATTCATTTTTTTAACTTTTGACCGATATCCAAGGGTTACTAAATCAATTTTAGCTTATCCAAAACTTGGCTTACGCATCAATACTCCGGTTTATAAAGTGACGTTCAAGTCACTTAAAACCATCAATTTATTAGCTTATTCTATTTTGACCCGTTTGGTTGTCGAGTGAGTTACATCACTTCATTGACATCCAAACACGACTATTTTCACTATATTATCATCTAACATATCTAATTACTATTTTGACCCATTTGGTTGTCGAGTGAGTTACATCACTTCATTGACATTCCAAACACGCTTAATTTCACAATATCATCAACGAACATATCTAATTAACTATTTTGACCCGTTTGGTTGTCAAGTGAGTTACATCACTTCATTGACATTCCAAACATGACTATTTTAACTATATCATCAACAAACATATCTAATTAACTATTTTGACCCGTTTGGTTGTCGAGTGAGTTCTATCACTTCATTGACATTCCAAACACGCCTAATTTCACAATATCATCAACGAACATATCTAATTAACTATTTTGACCCGTTTGGTTGTCGAGTGAGTTACATCACTTCACTGACATTCCAAACACGACTATTTTAACTATATCATCAACAAACATATCTAATTAACTATTTTGACCCGTTTGGTTGTCGAGTAAGTTACATCACTTCATTGACGATCCAAACTCATATGTTACGCTATAACATCATCAACATATTTACGACCAATGTATATACACAATGTAACGAAACTACAAGTTACGTACCTTCAAAGTGCTCCTTTCAAAGGTGTATCACCACCGGCTTGTCCGCTTGACGATCCGGATCCCTTGCCTAAAGAGTTCAATTCACAACCGTTTTAGAGCCGTTTTTATAAGTTTTAATGCATAATTTGCCATATAAATCAAACACGCGTTTTTGTCCGATTTTCAACATTTTAGTTTTCACTTAGGCATTTTAACGAACACCTAACGGGTATAATTTTACATATTTAAAATCAAGTTCACGACTTGTTATTATATATTTTTTTTGCCCAAATATTAACATGCATTTCAATTCTATTATGTCAAACATGCATACTAACATCAGAATCATTTCCTAGAAATTAAGTGACACCACTTTTTGGTAGTCAAAATTCTTGTGTTCATCCTATTTCTACAAAACCCATTTAACCTATAGATAGATTATCATGTATTTCATAATTTGAACACAAATTCAGCAAGTTATTAACTAGGATTCACTCCTAGACATGTTTTCATTACAAACTTCATCTAAACGTCAATTAATCAAGCTCCAATTTCAATTTCACAAATCATCAAGAATTTGAGATGGAACTAAATGATGAAATTTAGCATACCTTATGATCCGTTCACTGAGGTGATCACGAATTTGTGCTTAGATTTCGATTTGGGTTAGTTTTACTCCTTCAATTTGATAGAAAACAGGAACTAGGGTTTTTGTGAGGGGAGCTTTGGTCGCCCTGTGCTTGTTCGATCCAGACACACACACCAAGTGTGTGTTTGGAATTTTAATTATTGTTTTATAAACACAAGTTTCCATCTTTTCCACTTTTGGCCCTCCAACTAATGTCGAGTTAAATTTTAAATGCTTTAACCAAGTTTCTTTGTTACTACTAGACTTGTGACTAACTAGGTTATTTATTTTCTAGTTAGTTTATTTTCGTTTATTTTATTCTTTTATAATTTCAATATAAAGTTTTATATTTTCGGGGTGTTACACTTAGGATGTAAACCGGTTAGCACACCAATTGAGCTTAGTCATGTTGTCCTTGCTAAAACTGATAAAAATAGAGTTGAATTAAAAATGTTTCTGGGTATCAAAAATTAATAGGCAAACTGATTTACTTATCTCTTACAAGACAAGATATCAGTTATGCTGTTCAGTATCTTAGTCAGTACATGCATACTCCACTTGAGTGACATTTGCAGATTGCTTTAAGATTGCTGCGGTACCTGAAGCAATCTCCAGGCAAAGGGTTAGTTTTTAAAAAAGGTCAAAATTTTGACTTAAGTGGATATGTAGACTCTGACTGGGCTAAGTGTACAAGTACTCGAAAATCTGTTACTAGGTATTGTATATTTCTGGGGGAATCACTTGTTTCCTGGAAATGTAAAAAACAAAATGTGGTTGCTAGGTCAACTGCAGAAGCAGGGTATAGGGCTATGTGCTCTGCTTCTTGTGAAGTTATTTGGCTTAAGAACTTATTAAGTGAGTTAGGAGTTGTTTGTAGTCTTCCTGTTAAACTTTTTTGTGATAGTAAAAGTGCTATTTCTATCTCTATGAATCCAGTATTTCATGAGAGAACTAAGCACTTTGAACTTGATCTACATTTTTTAAGGGAAAAAATTGCTTGTGGTATAATTGAGCCTATTAAGATTGATTATGAGAATCAAGTTGCTGATGTTTTGACTAAGGGTCTTAGTAGTGAAGTGCATAATCTTATGTGCGATAAATTGGGAATGATTAACTTATATAGTGTATAAATGATGGGGGAATGTTGAGAATAATTGGCTCATTCATACACTATTGTTGATACAGGTTTTGGGCTTATTCAATATGATCTTTCTGGGTTTAAGTCTTTGGGCTTAATATTAAAATATGGGCTTATGTTTTAAGTCTGTTGGGCTTATGTTTTAAGTCTGTGTATTGTGTTTGGTTCCGGATAAATCTAAGGGGGTGTTTTGTAAGTTTCTGGAAGTTGTTGTGTTATGTAATATTGCAGGGGGCTTTGTGTAAATTTGAAAGATGCTGGTATAAAAGGTGAATTAGGGTTTCTGGGTGCTCAGATATCTCTCTCATCACTCACACTTGTTGAAGAACTCTCTGGATACAGTTGTTAGATTTGTTATAGTCTTGTTATGATCTGTTGAGATCTGTTGTACTTCTTGTTGTTTGATCCGTGTGGATCTGTATTGTTTGGTATTGTCTTTTGATTGATCAACTGATATTTCATCAGTTGATCATCATCTGTACTCTGTTGATTAGATCTTATTTTTTGGTAAGATCTAGGGTTTGGTAGGGTTTTTTTGGTTTGGGTACTAATAAGATTTATGTCACTTGTTTTGTCGCTATTTCTTTTGCGTTTGAGTTGCTGTTGTTGATTCTATACCATTTTACAGTAAAAACAAAAAAAACATCTAAATAAAATAACTTTTATGTGGGTCCAAGTTAAAAAGGACAACGCGCCCTTCTTCTTCATTTGCACTAGCTATTCATACCACAGTTACCTCTGCGATATTTATTTCCGGTGTACATGTTTTTTTTTCGTTTTTTTTACATCTTTATCATGAGTGTTCAAGTCAAAGGGGGTGGTTACAAAATTTTAAGGGGGCAATTGGGATTTTTGCTTAAAAATGACACCCTAAATTTTATTTTTTCAAGAGGTGCGGCCGCCCACCCACAACTGTGGGTAGGTCCACCCCTGTACCAAACTGATTCTTTCACCAATTCCACTGGCAAAAACCTTCATAAAAGCCATACGGCCAATCTATGATTGTTTTTAACCGGTAAAACACTGCAAAAACGATCAATTTCAGAACTCTTTCGAACTTTGTTTCGAACTGAACCTTCAACCTTCGAATCAAATTGAAAATCGAATTAAATCAATCCAAATCACTAGAAAATGCATCGAAATTCATCAGTGATTGTTTAATTCATGAATTCAATGTCAATTTGACCTCTTAAAGTTTACAAGCTCTAATACCAATTCTAAAACCCCAAAATCAACAATACTAATAATCAATGGTTGTCATACACGGATTTACAAGGGGAAACTATGAATTCATGATCAAGAACTATTGTGTAAACAATAGGGAACAATCACAAGGAAAATAAACTCGACCCGGATTCAATTGACAAACTGTGTGTACATGGAGGTGTGAATACAAAAGTGATCCCACAATGTGATATGACCAAAGTTATCGCTCCACAACTAGAACTATCCTATTCATAGGCATTAGAAGTGTACACACTAGCAAAGTGCATGCACCACATACAATTAATTATGTGCGATTACTTTACTAATCACTTACAAAGTGAACGCCTCATGCATTATGTGTATACTTTCTGTTACAATGCTAAACCGCAAGTCAAACTATATAAAAGTTGACAAATTGACAAATGGAAATCAACAAACAATAGGCATGTAGATCACGATAATGGAATGATGTTCACAACTTAAGCTCACAATTGTATAACAACATCGTCTTTATGAAAGGTTATATCCTCTAGCTAAACATCCCTCGTAAACCCTTGTGTGTCTCCTAAGTATGTTGAATAACTTTTCATATATTTCCTCATTTTTAGTTTAATTTCATACATCCTAGAGTAAGAAATATATTCAATTCACTTTGGTTTATTATAAAGCTCTACTAGAAAAAACGCAAACTCATATTCATACGTCCTAGAGTGAGAAAGATATTCAATTCACTTTGGTTTACTAAGAAGCTCTACTAGAAGAAAACGCAAAATCATACCTTATATAATTCATATATACTTGCTAGAATAGAATAATTTGTGTATAAAGTTGATAAAAATAAATCAAATTTCAACTAATTTTCAAACATCGGATGAATTTCTTTACAATCATAATAAGACATCTTACTCACCTTGGAACTTCATTTATATTTCACTCCGTAAAAGTTCTTGTGTTGTCAAATTTTTTTATAAAATTTAGTTTTTTCCAAAAAATAAGCTTAACATGGGCCCAAATTCTTTTGTTCAAAGGTACAAAACCTAAAAAACCAAAAGGGATGTCAATTAGAAGAGCTTGACTAATTTCAATCCCATATTAATTACAACACCTTGTCTCATACTCGGCTCAACCCCGGTTTTAGATATACATGTTAGTTTATTAAAAATAACAATTCGATGCCACTAAAAAAATAAATTAATAAGACTATGTAATTTAAGGATACATACAACTAATTAAAATAAATATAAAAAAGATATTATTTCGGGCATATAATCAGGTATACGTATCTGGTATTTGAGTTGGGTAAACGTGATATATTCCCAAATCTCATATCTGTCTCATGCTCTATGAAGAAAAAAAATAATCCCATACCTAATAACCCAGTCTCATACCCGATTATCCAATTCCATACTCGTCCAAAATATACTCGATTATCCGATCCCCAGCGTCATGCGGGCACTTCGGTACAATCGTCTTCGGAATCATTAGTCTCTACTTCGTCTTCCTCCTCTTCAGCAACAATCTTGTTCTCTAATTCCACTTCATCTTCTAAACTTGTCTTATCTTGAATACGGTCCATGGCATCCAAATGATCCTTTAGGCAAATTGCCTTAATGATTCCGGTGTTAGTATTGTTCTTCGTATGAACAATACCCTGCCACTAAGAGAAAACACACTTAAGGGGCAATTACATATACCCCCCTACAAACTTCATAAATTACATATTTACCCAAGCCAAAAATTAAATTACATATTTCCCCTTCTTAAAAGCTAAACATATCAAATATACCCGTTTCATTAAAGATAGATATGAGAATGACTATTTTACCCTTTGTCTTTCTTGTTTTTTATCTTCTACTTTTCGTTCTAGGTTTTTAAACATCACCACCAACATCACTATCTGTCATCACCAATGGCCCTTATCAATCTATATGGAGTCACATACAAAAACTTATTACCATGTTAGACTAGGCCAATACAAATTATTGCCAAAACCACATTAGCCACCCCCATGATAATTCCGTCGACATGGCCTGAACATTCACCATTATCACATCTTTATCACGTAGTTATTGGACAACAAAAACAAGAATCAAGAAGCCAAACAAATTGAGAAGTTAAAGGGTATGTTTGGCAAAAGTAGGTGTTGTTGGTAGCTGAAAGCTGATGGTTGGAGGCTAGAAGCTAGTGGCTGGAGGCTGGAAGCTGGTAGCTGTAGTTGTAGTTTTTTAGATATATTTAGGTGTTTGTCAGAGTGGCTAGAGCTTTTAATAAAATGTATAAAATGACCAAAATGGACATTAAAAAGTTGGTACATTAGAAAGTTCACTATTTTTAGAGGTTAAAATAGTCATTTTTTTTCCTAAAAGCTTGTAGCTAAACGCTACTAGTAGGAGCATTTAACCAAAAGCTTCAAGCTCCTAACCTAAAAGCTTCTAGCTCCTTCAACCAAACAAGGCTTTTTATTAAGTTGGAGTTTTTTCTTAAAAGCTTAAAGCTTGAAGCTCCTAAAAGCTTCTAAAAGCTCCATGACAAACATATCCAAAGAATGTTATTTAAACACTAACTGTAACAATTTAAAGGACCAAACTAGTGCCCCCATAAAGTATTTGGTTACATAAAAAGCTCGAAAAGACATTTTCAAACAGACAACTCGCTTGCCATTTTTGTCCCTGTTACGGTTGGTCGGACGTGGAGGCTTTGAAGCCGGTTAGGATTCTGTTATAGTCGCCGGTTCCGGTGGGTAAATATGTAATTAAGGTTTTAAATAGGGGATATATGTAATAATCCCATAATTTAATGCACCGTGTCGGAATTGGTTACAGAGGAATCGGTTCGTGTAGGAACGGGTAAGGACCATTTTTTATAAAAAGTGAAACCGGGTAAGAACCTACGGGTTTTTTGAACCTGGAACCGGTTCTTCAATAAAACGTGTAGAAACTGAAACTAGTTCTAGGTCAGATTTGGAACCGGTTATGATGCCCATCTCTATATTTATATACGGTTTGGGTTTTATTCTCATCCTGTTTATGATGGGCCAAAAAGTAAACGTAAGTAGTCAAGGCCCATGACCTTGAGTGTTTCAGCTTAAACACAACCCCCAAATATCATTCAACGCTTTTCACTGTCAGACAAAACCTAAAAATCCTCAATCGGAAAAACAGCAATCCAAATCGGAGATGACGACGGCGACGACTAACGGCACCACCACCACTACCACTACCAAAAACCCTAAGAAGACCAATCTCTTAGATCACAACTCCATCAAACACCTACTCGATGAAACTGTCACTGAGGTAACCAACAATTTCACTCAAATTTATAAAATTCAGACTCAGATTCAGTTACAGTTCGTTAATTATACTTCGATCGTTATATTTTATTGTTCATTTGTCAGATCATTACAGTTTGTTAATTAGGCATCTATTTCACTCAAGCATCTCGAATTTTGAGATTCAGATTCTGTTACAGTTTGTTAATTAGGCATCTATTTCACTCAAGTATCTCGAATTTTGATTCAGATTCAGTTACAGTTTGTTAATTATGCATCAATCGTTACATGTTGTGTTCGTTTGAACCAGTTCGTTACAGTTTGTTAATTATGCGTTTTGGTTTGAACCAGTTCGTTACAGTTTGTTAATTATGCATCTATTTCACTCAAGCATCTCGAATTTTGAATTTCGAATTCAGATTCAGTTACAGTTTGTTAATTATGCATCTATTTATCAGTTACATGTTGTGTTGTTTTGAACCAGATCGTGACGAGCCGTGGTTACAAGGAAGATGTGAGGATGAGTAACGTTAGGTTGTTGATCGGAGCTATTATTATCATTATCGCTCTTTTTGCTCAGTTTTACAACAAGAAGTTTCCGGAGAATAGGAATTTTTTGATTGGATGCATCGTGTTATATCCTTTTTTAAGTGTGGTATGCCGAAATGAATTTATTATAGAGTTTGTTTGATCTTGACTATGGCAAGTATGTGTTGTTCAATGGGATATTGCAGCTGATTGTCTACACTAAGGAGAAGAATGCATTTTTGTTTACATATCCTCCTGCTGTAAGTTCTTTTCTGTTCTTACTTGCTTTGGATTGATAATTGATTTGATAGTCAACCTTTAGTGAATCCATTTGAAGTCCTAACATGGTGTGTCTTATAGGCTATATTCTCATGCTATCTGTATGGTGATCGTGTAATGCTTTCTTTTAGTTAGAACTTAAAAGCAGTGGAATTTCGTTTACTTTCTACACGAGTGTGAAACCTGGAATAAATATGAAATATTATGCTTGAGTTGATTTATTCTTAATTCTTGAAGGCTAGCAGTTGGATCTGGCACTGTTTGCCATATAGAAAGTTCAAACTTACAATGTTCTCTAGTCAAGTATGCTGCAGGAAGAGTAAATTGGGTGTGTGTCTTGGTTTTTGGTTGATGTAAATGTTTTGTTGGTCTTTCAAGTTTCACACATATGTATCTGCCTGTCAGCTAGCAGCTACGTACCTAGATGTGGCTTGTAGTTTCGTGTTTCTATATGTGTGTGTGTGTGTGTGTTTTACAAGATTGAGTTTTTCCTCTGGAACTGTACAATATTTAACTTATTGTGAATTCTGGTGATAAACGTGAATAAATATTATCAAATTTTGAAGAAACAAGGTCAGTAGAGAGAAAATCATCGCTCTCAGGAAAAGGTAATCACCAATATGTTTCATGTCACTTGTTAAGGTTGTTAGGTGGGGTTTGGTTTGTTATTTGGTATAAGTTTGAAAGAAAAAGAGAGAGAGAAAACTCACCCTGGCAATAGGTTTGAAAAAAGTTACTCATGCTTCTTGGATTTAATTAATCCATCCCCATAAAACAAGCACAATGCATAATGAAAGTTTTTCATTTGTCATCTCAAGTGAAATTTTCGTATTGTGTAATATGAGTTTTTAACCTTATTTGCTGTAATCTCTTCATAGGCATGCATTGCACCCTACTGTGCAAAATATATGTATATATGTAGCATGCCAAGGCTCGGGCTACAGTTATCTAAAAAATAGATGCGTCATTTGAAATTTTAGTGCCAAAAAGTAAGTTCAATGAACATGTAATCACAACTTAAGGCCAGAATCAAGGCATCTTTTAATTTTTAAGTAACTTTTGCGATGAGTAGTTGAGTAGAAACAGCTTTAGCAATGAAATCACAGTTTCAGCTATGATGGTAACATTTAGATGTTAGAAATGCAAGTTATATTTTTGCGTATATATGAAATAGGTAGGCTTTGAAATTAACTGAATTTGATTGTTGTGAATGTTGAGTTGTGTACATTAGGAATCAGCAATATATTTCTTTTCTACTCTTGGGTTATTTTACCTCTTGTTTTCATAAAATTATCTGTGTTTTTTTGTTATGTTGGACATCAGTTTTTCTGTTGCTATTATCAAATGTAGGTTTTAAAGTAGAATTACTGCACCATTGCATACAATGGTCATGGACTCATGGTTCTTTGTCAGTTTGTCTAAAGTAAATAAATTGGCCCATACTTTTTAAATGCACACATTGTGCTGAATGTTAAAAGGAAATCACAATACTACATCATTGTATGAGGAAGTATTTGAGTTGAGCAATTTCATGTATTTGTCTTCACAAGATATTTTACATTACGCGTACACTGTGCTTGATATGGCACATGAGATGTGTTTATTTTTTATAACATATTGGTATCCTTTTTAATTCATCAAGTTTGTTACATTGGCAGGGCTCAGCTTATAACAGCACTGGCTTGATGGTGTCTTCTAAGTTGCCCAGATTCTCTGACATGTATACCCTCACGATAGCCAGCGCTGATCCTAAATCTATTTCTGCAAAGCCAACTGTGGAGTTTACCAAAAGCGTCACGAAATGGTCTCTCTCTCTCTCTCTCTCTCTCTGACACACACATATATACATAGCTCTCTCACACACACAGTCATGAATCCTTTTGCCCTCATTCTTGTGATATTCAAGTTTGTGTTTGTTCAAAAGTTTTGGTGAATCTATTGGATCTGCCTTTTCTTCTTCTTGTTTTCCTAAAAGGTTGTCCAACCCACTTATTTTTGAATAAGTTGTTTTGGTTTTCTTTTTCCGGATTTATAAGGGTAAAAAAGGCTAGCTAAAAAGGAGACATGTTTATTTGGTTAATTAGGTTATAAGTTGCCAAAGGTGTATTCTTAATGTATCAACCTGTTCTGACTGGTTCTCTATCCAAGTGTTTTCGGACTAGTGGGTTGTTTCTAAAGTTGCGGATATGTGTTTGTTTTGCAGGTTCTCAAAGGATGGTGTGTTGGTGGAAGGGTTGTTCTGGAAAGACGTTGAGAGCCTAATAAATGACTATGCTAACGACAAAAAGAGGAAGTGAAAATTCAGCTTGATAAAAAAAATAATTGTGATTGATAGGAGGACAACAGATGCGACGTTAAAAACTTGTAGAGGTATTTTACCAAATTGATTTCAATCACAACATATAAGTTTAGCGTGTTACTCCTATTGCCAACTGGTTTAGAATGAATCCCCATTTAGACTTATGTGTCTAGTTTAACGAGGTGTGAGTTAAATGCGGTAAGTTCGATTGGTATTCCAAGCATGAAATTATCTTATGTTGGATTAAATGAACTAAAAAGCCTATGATACTGGTTGAAAGGCGCTCAATGTGTGTTCAAACAACAAAATGAGTATAACTTGAAGCGTGGAGATGGATGTAAACGTAGCGTGGAGTAATGGATAGAAAAACTCAAAACGATGAAATACTTTGTGGTTTTTAAATATTTGAAATTTTATGCCACTTTAGAATCGAACAATAGACCAGGTGAACACCCTAAAAAACCATAATTGTACACTAGCCTAACCTCCTGTTTCTAAAGTTCCATATATGTGTTTATTGATAATGAATATGCGTAGTCATGACTTGTTCTTTAATAAATGTGTTTTAGTTAAAAAAAAATTAAACAGGTTGATTTGTGTCTAATTAGTTATTAAATAAGTCAAAATACGTTAACTAATTCTAAATGGATTTAATTATGTAAAAACAAATTGAACTTAAAGCAGCAAGTTGAATCATCGAGTCAGGCTATATTGGTCGAGTCCACTTGGTCAGTCAATCGAGCACCTCCACCCCTTGTTTCTTGCCTGGCTATTTTATAGTATACTGATGCTACCATAAACGATCATGTGTGTTTTCCAACCGCCAACGGGTGTTGACTCCCATCAATATAACACAACTACCCAAACAATAGAATGAGATCATATCAAATGTCAGTAGTACATCAAAGTTAACACCCCAAAATGAAATACTTAATGAGTAAGGGGCTGTTTTGCAACTTCTTAATGGTCAAGTGCTGAACCAGTAAGAGGTAAGTGCTGAACTAGTAATAGGTCTGAACCATTAAAAGACGATATAATGTTTAAGCGTTTAGAGGCAAATGTTTGACCAATTCAGATTAGAGGTCTTAACCATTCAGACTCAGTATAATGCTTAACCATTAAGAGGCAAATGTTATTCAGACATCTGCTCACAAAACAATAACTCTGAACCATTAAGTGTTGAATCAGTAAAAGATTTGAACCATTAAGAGCCCCATTAAAAGCTAAACAAACAACCCCTAAGAGATACGAAAACTTCCGGACACTAAATTCAAAGTATTCGAAGCTTAAACAAAATGAGAAGTATCTAATGCATAAACCCAAATTCTAGTAGACCTCCCAGCACATGGCAAGCCAAATCTTGAGTATATGTAGTGGAGTTAAAAGAAAAATCCTTTGAGCTAATTACTCAGTGTGTGGATGTGAATAACAATACACCAATATATTATCACAACAATAGTGAAATTAAGGTGGAAAAAGAAAGCAAGTTTATTTTAAGAAGTTCCCTCATCCACCACCACAAGGCTGAAAGCCTGAAACAACAAGGGTTGGATTATTTGGTATCCTATAAATAAAATACCCAAAACACAGCTCCATTGTGCTAGAAATGTATCATATTTCATCTCATGTCGAAA
Source organism: Scalesia atractyloides (assembly GCA_947069175.1). Lineage (NCBI taxonomy): Eukaryota > Viridiplantae > Streptophyta > Magnoliopsida > Asterales > Asteraceae > Scalesia > Scalesia atractyloides. Next base: position 81,190,798 of record CAMTDV010000030.1, on the reverse strand, counting down.
ACCAAAAATAGGCAATTCATCACTCGAAAAGATAATTAGAAATAGTTTGTGAAAAGGAAGGTAGACCTGTTTACTAATCCATCATAAAGACACTTTGTAATTCCATTAGGGCAGCCGTAGTGGGGCGCTTTGAGAGGGGAAGGGGAGCCGAAGGCGCCCCATAGCGCCGGCCACACCACTACGTGGGGTGCTATGGGGGTTAAAAATTGTGTGGGCATTTTGTGTATAGCGGCGTTTTGGAATGGAAAATCCAAAAATTTGACCGTTGCAACGGTCATATGTTAAAAAAAACTTTTTTTTTATTTTAAAACTCAATTAATACCTATAAATACTCCCCAATCTCTCATTTTTTTTTATAAAAATTCAACACACTTCACATACTTTCATCCTATTCTCCCCCTTTTTTATAAAAATTTACAATCTTTTTACCATGAATCCTTTCAACCGAGGTTTCATTCCTCCACGTTCGAGCGCCGACACGAACCAAGCTAGCCACTCTACCCGTCCCGTTTCTCCGGTACCCACTCGGCCCACCCCATACGGATCCGGTTTCGTCGAATTTAATCAAAATCAAACCGGGTTCTTGAACCTTTTGAACCAACCACTTTCATGGAACCCAAATCTTTACGGTTGGAACCCGAACCAAAACATGGACGAAATGGGTTCGTCTCAAGCATTCGATTCCGCACAAGCATTCGGGTCGCCCTTACGCGAGCCCGAGGTTGTTCCGGAAACACAACCGGAAGTAGTGGAGACGCAAAAGGGAAAAGCAAGACGCTCGCATAAAAAGAGAGCAAAGTGGGAACGAAGATGAGGACATTACACAAAGTGGAGACGCAAAGTGGGAACGAAGATGAGGACATTACGCAAGCCGCGTTGATCGAGTATCAAGAGAAAAATGGTAGTTTCTTGTACATGAGGTGTTGGCAACTTCTCCGGCATAGCCCCAAATGGGCCGACGTTCCTACCGTTGAAGCGAATTCGGGTCGGTCGGCGAATATAAGGCCGTCGAAGAGATAAAAAACAAACGAATCGGGTGAACCCGAAACGCCAACATCCGACGCTCGAAACATCGACGTAAACGATGATATTCAAGAGGACGAGCCAGTGCAAGAGCTTCCACGACCCGGCGGAAGAGCCGCTGCAAGAAGATCGAAAAGGCCCGAGTCATATTCCATGTCATCCGACATGACTAATGCGTTCTTGGAGGTAAACCGACGTCTTCAAGACATACACGAACTCGGGACTAAACGTTTGGAGGAGAGCCGGGAAGTGACCGAGATTATGCGGGATAGACAATGGGCTCATGACTTTGAGTTCTACTCGAAACCGCATGACCATCTAACCGGCAAAGCGTTGAAGATGGCGTTGGCACAAAAGGAACGAATCGAAAAAAAAAATATAATCTTTGAGTTTTTTTTTTGTGATGTTTTTTTAAATTTTTAGTGTAATGTTTTTATTTTTATTTTAACTGTAATGTTTTTATTTTTATTTTTAGTGTAATTTTTTTATTTTAATGAAATTAGTTTTTTTTATATAGTTAGAAAATAATATTAATGAAAGTGTTCATAGTTTACAATTCTCGGTGTCCTTCTATTATGATGTGAAACCCTTTAAATAAGGAGAGATACAGAGATTAGCCCTATCTCTAATAAGGAATTACAATCCCATAATTAATACAAATACATCAATACTATAAATAAATAGACACCATAATTATAGACATAATTATCGGCTAAGACTCCCCCGCAGTATGAGCAGGCGTAGGACAAACGCTCAGGCTGGAACGAAAAGATTGGAACAGCTGACGAGGAAGTCCCTTTGTGAAGATGTTGGCATACTGGAGAGAAGTTGGGACATGAAGAACCCGAATGTGTCCAACTCGAACCTTTTCCCTGACAAAGTGAATATCGATCTCAATGTGTTTCGTTCTTTGATGCTGGACCGGATTATCTGATAAATACACTGAGAGACATTGTCACAGTATACAACCGAAGCACTACGTAAAGGCAAATGTAATTCCAAAAGCAGGTTACGAATCCAAGTGGCTTCGGCTACTGCATTTGCTACGCCTCGATATTCTGCCTAGCACTAGATCTTGATACAGTGGGCTGGCGCTTGGAGGACCAAGAAATCAAATTATCCTCGAGAAAAACACAGTAACCGGACCGACGGGAGTCAGGACATCCCCCCCAATCGGCATCAGAATATGCTACCCACGAATGATTATTAGAGCGGATGATACGAATACCATAATCGAGAGTGCCTGTATGTACCTTAAGATACGCTTCATGAGGGCAAAATGAAGGTCATGTGGTTCGTGCATAAAGAGACACACTTGTTGCACGGCATAACTAATGTCCGGTCGAGTAAAAGTAAGATATTGTAATGCTCCTGCCAAACTTCGGTACAACGTTGGATCATGAAACAGAGGGCCATCTGTGGCACTCAACTTAGATGATAAATCAACCGGAGTGGTGCAAAGGTTTGCACGCGTCCATGGACGCACGGGAAATAATATCCTTGGCATATTGAGATTGATTCAAGAACAAGCCACGATCACTGAGTGTTGCTTTAATACCCAGAAAATGATGTAGAAGACCTAAATCTGTCATGGCAAACTCTCTCGAGAGTGTGTTGATAATGTCCTGTAATAACTCATTTGAAGAAGCCGTTAAAATAATATCATCTACGTACAGCAACAGATACGCGGTTTGAGAACCTCGTGTGTATATGAACAATGAATTGTCACACTTGCTGCCACGAAAACCATGAGACTGAATATAAGTAGCAAAGCGGGTATACCACGCACGTGGTACCTGTTTCAGACCATAAAGAGACTTCTTTAACCTCCAAACAAAGTTAGGATATCTACGATCCACAAATCCCGGTGGTTGATGCATAAAACAGTTTCATTAAGATAACCGTGTAAAAAGGCATTCTTGACATCCAACTGATGGATGGGCCAAGAACGGGAAACTGCAATGGATAAGACGGTCCGGATGGTAGCCGGTTTAACAACTGGACTAAAGGTGTCCTCACAATCCACCCCAACAGTTTGTGATTTACCATTAACGAAACCGTGCCTTATAACGTTCCAAAGAACCACCTGACTTAAATTTATGGCCAAATAGCCACATGCATCGAATAACAGGTCTGTCAATAGGTCTAGGTACGAGTTCCCAAGTTTCATTCTGTTGTAAAGCACTAAACTCAGCTTGCATGGCGTTTAACCAATGAGGGTCAGTAAAGGCATGGTTGTAGGATTTTGGGATTGGTGATATGGTGGTGGAGAGGAGGGTTGTTTTGGCTTTAGACCGGGTCGTCATGGGATGTGTGTTCACAGGAGGTGCAGCCGAGGGTCTGGGTATGGTTTGGGCGGGTTGCGTGTGAGGTAGGGCAGGTGGGTCAGAAGTCTGCTGGGTCAGGATAGTATGTGAGGGCTGTTGGGGCTGCTGTGAAGCTGCCCGGTTGTGCGGAAGGGGGGCTGTTTGGGTCTGCTGATTTTGGGCAGCAGTGTTGGGTTTAGGACGGCGGGTATAGTGCTGAGGATAAGGTGATGTGGAGTGTAATGATGGCTGCAGGATGGTGGGAATGGGTGTAGAAAAGGAGAAACCAGGAGGAATATCATCAAGAAAGTTATAGGAAGAGGTAGGGGTAGGAATGGTGTATGGAAAAGTATGTTCGTCAAAAGTTAAATGACGGGATATGGAGACCTTCCCGGTTGTGGGGTTGAAGCACCGGTACCCTCGGAAATCGGGAGGATAACCGAGGAATATGCACCGAACGGAGCGTGGGTGAAGCTTATGTGGTTGGGTGCGGAGGTGTTTGGGTAGCACGCGCACCCAAACACACGAAGATGATCGTAGGTCGGGTGTCGTAGGTATAGTGCAAAGGTAGGTGTGAAGTAGTTTGGGCGTTTTGTGGGGAAAATGTTGTGCAAGTAAGTGGCGGTGTGGAGGGCTTCGACCAAAAAAATAGGAGGTAGGTGGGCATGGATGAGGAGGGAACGGATGATGTTATTGAGACGACGGATCATGCGTTCAGCACGTCCGTTTTGAGATGATGTTTGAGGGCACGCAAAGCGAAATAAAAGTCCGTGTTGATGGGCAAATTGTTTGAATGCGTTATTGTCGAATTCGCCCCTAGGTCACATTGAAAAGTTTTGATATTTCTGTTGAATTGGATGGCAATGAGCTTATGAAATTTAGCAAATGTAGGAAAAGTTTCGGATTTGTATTTAAGTGGGTAGACCCAAATAAAGTTTGAAAAATTGTCAACTAGCACCATATAATATTTATATCCGGTTTTACCGGTTATGGGAGATGTCCACAAGTCACAATGTATAACATCAAAGGGTGCAAATGTAAACGAAGAAGATTCAAAGAACGGTAAACGTTTACTATTAGCAAGTTGACAGAATGACAAAAATTAGAAACTTTATTATGGGTACATGAAAAACCAAAACGTCTGCTAAGTACATCTAAAACTTGAGTCCCTGGATGTCCAAGGCGATCATGAAGATGCGAGAAAACATGCTTGCGGTGGTAGTGTTGGTGGAGTGATGGGATAGAGGTTGCCGGTGCTATTGTGGCGGGAAAGCAGACGCCCCGTTGTGAGATCCTTCAAGGAAAAACCAAAATGATCAAATTCAATTGATACATGGTTATGACGGGTGAAACGGTGAACTGAAACGAGGGATTTAATCATTTTTGGGGTATAAAGGATGTTTGGTAAAATGTATGTTCGGTTGTAAATAGGAAGGTGGCCAGTAACGGATCCCTCAGTAGGTATAAGTTTGCCATTACCAACCATTAATTTAGTATTTACATTAGAATTTAAATTAGGAATCATACCTCGATTTTCTGTGACATGTTCTGCTCCAGTGTCCATCACAGCATTCGGATCCTGATATTGTAACTGCATTGTTTGGAAGGCTGCACTGAGATCCGAAGGGCTGAGAGCATCGAAACCCGAAGGTGAATACCCGATAGGGGTGGGGCCGGATGTGGCTGACCCGCAAAATTTGCTGACGAATGCTGTGGGGTCGGGTTGGGGCTGGGTTTCCATGTATTTTGAGTAGGGTATGGACACGAGGGGTGGACCACCACGCCCATTGTGGGATTTGTTGCTGTTGTCCCGTGTAGTTCAGAAAATTCCAGGGTGTTGGAGGTGGTTGACCCCTGTTTCCTCTTCCTCCGCGTCCACGGTAGCCCTGACCGTGTCCGCGGCCTCTGCCCCTGTACGAGGAAGGTTGCTGCTGTTGTTGATTATTATCTGAAGGGTGAGCAGGTTGTTGCTGATTAGTGGTTTGGTTTGTAGGGGCGGGTGTCTAGAGGACCGAAGAGGATTGTTGTTTCCAAGCCTCTAACCTGATAACCTCATCATTAAGCATAGTACGGGCCGTGTCCCAGTCAGCCTGCTGTGAATGAATGAGTTGGGCAGTGGTGTCAAATTCGGCTGAAAGACCTCTGACCAACTGCAGTACCATTCGGCTTCCACTAATGGGTTGATCGACATCCGAGAGTTGGTTTGCAAGTTCTTTCAACTGTTGGCAATAATCATCGACTGAGGCACATAAAGCGAGTGTAAGGTTAACGAAACGAGTCTCCAGAGCTGCTGCCTTGGCTTGCTTGTTGCCAAAGAATTTTTTCTGAAGTTGAAGCCAAGTGGTTCGAGCCGAAGCGGTGGTATCAAGAACGGTGCCCAGCAAGTCATCGGATATCGTGCTATAGATCCATTGAGAGACCAAAGCATCGATTTCTTTCCAGGTTTCATAATTAGGATCAGTTTCGGTTGGTTTTGTGGTGTCACCGATATGGTCTAGGACTTTGTAAGCGATGGCATGAAAGGTGAATAACTTGATCCATGAGGAATATGTTACTTTGGTGCCATCAAGGGTCCGAATCTTGGAATGAACGTTGGTTACAGTGTATGCAGGGTGAAGAGGGGTGACTGCGGGTTTGTCGGGCTGAGTAGGGCAGTCGTCTGACTTTGTCATGATGGCGGCAGCAGAGTATTAATCAAGAAAACAGAAAAGATGTGGGACAGCAGGTTTGTATTGGAAACAAGAAAGAAGAAGGTTAAGGGCCGGCTGCAGGGTGTTTAGAAGAACAACCGGCTGCAGGATCTGTTAAACGAAAAAGAAAGAAAAAATAGGGTTTCGAAGGGAAGGGAGGGATAGGGATGATCAGAACCGAGGCTCTGATACCATGAAAGTGTTCATAGTTTGTAATTCTCTGTGTCCTTCTATTATGATGTGAAACCCTTTAAATAGGGAAAGATACAAAGATTAGCCCTATCTCTAATAAGGAATTACAATCCCATAATTAATACAAATACATCAATACTATAAATAAATATAGACACCATAATTATAGACATAATTATCGGCTAAGAATTAAATCATGGAAAATAATAATTGAGTAATGATAGGTATGGCGTTATGACTACGGCATCTAATGTCATAACGCCCCATGACGTCCCATGCTGACATGGCACGCCACATGTCAGAAAACGCCCCTTAAGGGACGTTATGAATACACATGACCTTAGGTTTATATTAATTCCTCTCACAGACGTTAGATTCTGGTGTAAACAGTCATGTGCCTTACACATAAAGGTAGAGCAAAGACAAAAAATATGACAACATATTAATATAAAGGATCATTTCTGTAGTTTTCATAGTTTAAAGACAATTCATGTAAGTTGATATAAACTAAAAGATGAAAAGTGTAGAAATTCGAAAAAACCCCAAAAATAAATATTTCACTACGTTCAAACTTGTAGAAAGAACTGTATAGGTGTGTTATAAGTCGTAACAAGATGTGTGTGTTTATAGCCTTTCAAAAAAAAAACAAAAAAACTCTTCTATTTCCCTCTTCTTCCCGTGGGAGAGGACACATAAATAAACGGGTTGGGTTGGGTCGAGTCGTTATCCCAATAAGATATTTTGTAAACTCGACTCTTACAGGGTGGACCCCTCCCTCTTAACTTGTTTTCTTTTCCTATACACTTGGGACCATTTTCATTCGATTCTTCAATGGCTTCTTAAAAAAAACAGGATATGATAAACACAAATGAATGGCTTCTTAAAAAAACAGGATATGACAAACACAAACCATGCTCACTCGACAAACAAGATCAACAAATACGACAACTTATATCAAAAATAGGATGACACACAAGCGGAATCATATTCCATATAACACCCAAGCCAAGCCAAGCCAAGCCGAGGCGAGTCTTAAAAAAACTTTTACAAGGTTCGAAACCACAGCATTTTGCAAATCTAACTGAGCTAAGTTAAAAAAGGTAATCTTTGCTTCAAACTAATAACTAAATTAGAAGATACTGGTTTTATCACATTCATGGGTAAGCATGCTGGACAGATTGATTAACATACAAATTAAGTAAAATCAGTTATCACAGTTTACGAGTCACCTAAGGATCACCTTCCATGGATGTTGAGCACACGCCTTTCACTGTTGATTTCATCGTCTACGTTTCCATCCAAACACAGACTGTTGTTATTCACACTCATTTCAGAGCTCGCATTGCTGCTAGTGGCAAGGGGTGAATCTGAAACGCTGATGGATCGACTTCTTGCGGGACCAGTTCTCACACCGTACATTGATGACGCTGGAATATTATTCATCAATGGCCTCAGGTTACCCGGTATCGTTCTCCTTATATCCTGTTCCAAACAAACAATTTAGGATCAGTTGTATGACCAAATTCTAATCAAAATATCAAGTGATAAAAGCCTTTTCTTGTAAATCATACCATATGTCTTATAGCCATATCGAACGATTTCTTTGATAGCGATCTACCAAACCCAGAGCTATCAGGAGATGACTTGGCGGACAAATTACTATGCGGTGAATGTTTATTATCTTGCTTTGGTGGAACCAATTTCCTCATGTTTATCACCCTTTCAACCATCTTTGTTCCATACAAACCAGGACTCTGATTATCATTAGCTTTAGCATATGCACGGTTCAGTGCAGGCACAGGAACCGAGCTTCCACTACTATGAATCATACCATTAGACAGCCGTCCTCTTGACGGAGAACAAGATTGCCTTCTAACCCTGCCGTTAGCCACAGGCTCAACGGATGAAGACCGGCTACTGGGTGCACCCGGCCTTCCCTTGTAACCGAAGGGGGCCTATCAGAAACTGAAGTCCGTAAATTTGGCGGTCCATCGAGAGAGTAACCGGGCATCTCGTGAGGTTTCCACGGTTTCGGTCTGAAACTAGGAGAAGTAGACCGTGGCGGTGGTGATGCACCGCCACTTCTTGTTGTGTTTGCTACTGGTTTTGTGACAGTAGGAGTGGATGTTTTTGTTGAGGTTGTTAGTGTGGGTTGCCTACGGGTTGGTGTTGCAGCCCGTGATGTGGGTCTGGTTACGGGTAAAGACGGTCTACTTGTGGGAGTTGAAGATCTTGCAGTAGACCTTGGTGTAGGTGTAGAAGATCTAGCTGGTAGTGTGGGCTTAGTTGAACTTGAGCCCATGGTGGGCCGAGAAGTAGGAGTTGAGGATCTTGTCGGTCTAGCTGTTGTGGTAGAAGTCAGTCTAGATGTTGGGGTAGAAGTCGGTCTAGATGTGGGGGTAGAAGTCAGTCTAGATGTCGCAGTAGAAGTCAGTCTAGATGATGGGGTAGAAGTCAGCCTAGATGTTGCGGTAGAAGTCGGTCTAGATGCGTTCGAAATTGTTTTGGTTGAGTTTGATATCGACCTAGTTGACGACCCCAATGCGGGCCTTCCTGTGGGAGTAGCAGGCCTTCCGGTGGAAGTAGCAGGCCTTCCGGTGGGAGTAGCAGGCCTCCCGGTTGGAGTAGCGGGCCTTGAAGCTGGGCCTCCTGAAGAGGAGGGCCTACGGAGTCCGCTACTTGAAGTATTCAATCCAGGAGAGGACACTTGCTGCCTAGACACCAAATTATTCCTACCAGTAGCCTCAGGATGATTGTTTGATAGCTACAGCAAGCAAGCAAACAAATTATTAATTAGGATGTATGCAAATTGCTATCGCTATAATACAAAATTTATATAAAGCTACTGCGTATAAAACAACAATTGTTATTACTCGAGATCTTATTGCAGTAGGACGAGCTTTAGGTGTTCCTGCTTGAGCCATGACGGTTTTCTGTGATTCCATCTCTAATGAAGGGAAAAGCGGCGTGCCAGGAGGTGTCAAAAGCCTGAAAACATAAACAACGTTCGCTAAACAACAACAAAATAAACAAACTATATATCATCCCAATACTCCACATAATGTGATAAAGATGACAAGTTAATCATAAAACAGAGACAATACAACACAAATTACCATTCATAATCATTTTTATCATTTTCGGAGTTGAGAAACTCATCAGCACCGGTCTTTCTAGCAGGTATTGCTGTGGGCATACTAAACATATGCGAACTTCCTTCAACCGATCCTACAAAACCAAACATAATCGTTTATAGATTCCGTAGTTCCGTACATAAAAAGACCATCATCAAGTTACATATTCAATCAAATTAACCATTTCCTCTCTAACAACTATCATAAATACCAGATATCATATTGTCGGATTTTTAAAAGCCCCACACACCAACCCTAGCTAGTTTATGAACAATTATAAAAATAATGTACATACAAACTGACAAATATATATATATAATATAATTAACACATAATAACAAGAAGATGAAATTAGCAAACTACCAAGTGATGAATCAAACTCATCTTCTGCATTCTGAAACAGCAACTGATCACGTTCATCTCGTTTCCTCATTTCCAAAAACAAACCTAACTCATCCTCTTTCTCCTTCACTACAGACCTCCTAAAACTCCCCATCATTTGCTGCTGCCGTTGCTTTTCCGGTACCGGCATTTCCTTTTCAGCCGCCCTAAAACTACGATTCATCTCAACAAATCAACAATATCCACACCTCCGAAACCCTAAACCCTAACAACACGCATCATTTCACGAAAACCAAAGCACGCGCCTAAATTACTAGCTTCAAAACCCTAATTTATGAACATACGGTGTAAATGTTTAGATTTTCAGCTCCAGATCTGAAAATCGAGCTGAAATTGTTCTAATGCGAAGAGCACAACGTTTCGGAATCGATTTTTTATTTTTCTTTTTGAAACATTGGAACTTGTGTATGAATTCACTGAAGAAGTTAAGAAGAGATGCAGAAATAGGTTTACGTGAAGATGAAAATGGAGGTTTTAGTGTTTACGTGAAGATGAGAGGTAGCTTTGAGGTTTGACGTGTGAGGAAGATGAGTTTTAGAGAGAGAAAGTTGGCAGGAGTTGAGTCAATTTGAAAGCAGGGGGAGAGAGAAAGAGGGAGTGGCAGGTGATGTAAATAAGGGATGGTCGAAGGGTTTTTTGTTATGGAATGAATAAGACAAAATGGGTTTTTTTTTATTTGGTGAAGTGGAGTCACCTCACCTTCTCCCGAAGGAAACGTAACATTTATTTTGGAGTTTATATATAAACGTAACGTAACTATAGTTGATGCATTTTTGGGATTCAACAGGTACACTGTCCTGGGGACTTGTGAATAGTTAGAATAGGTATTACCGTATCGGTTTAATTTGTTACACTATCAGAAAAAATATAAGAGAAAATTTAAAAATTAAATTCGTAATATAATCAAAATGGTATCGATAAGTGTTTGGTTTGTTGAGCAATACACGAACTATTAAGCAGCTCCAATATTCATATATTTTTCATTTTGTCTCAAGTTTCAATGCTTAAATAAAAATTACATAACATTTGAAAATAAATCCATCAAAAAGTATACGTTTGGTTGTTATTTTTGTTAACTTAATTAGAGTTTATTCACTTGGTACGATACCAAAACACATGTTTAACGAATAATAATATAGGTTTTGATTACACCAATACCGATATCAATGTCATGTTGTGTTGAAGTCAAACTCACAAGATCATTTTTGCAAAAGTCAACCTACTAAATCTAGTTCACACAAATGTGTATGATATAAAATAGCTTCCAACAAGGGATAGTAAGATGTATTTCGAACAATTAGGTTGAGTGGTATGGGTAGCACCCCTTCCACCTTAACCCAATAGCGCCCCATGGCCATTTCATAGGAGCTATTAGGGGGGGGGGGGGGGCATTTTCTCATTCGCTAGCGAGTGGAAGTGATGGAAAAGGGTCCTAGTATCTAAATCCCATCTTCCAGGATTTTGGTTTCACGTTAGCCTAATTCATATTCAATTCATTAGGCCCGCGTGAAACTAAGAAAGATAGATGTGCCTAAGGCCTGATAGGAGAGTGGAACAAAGTGGTTCTCATTAAAGAAGCGCAATAGGAATGGCTTTAGTGTCATTATTCGTAAGCCCAATATCGATATTAAAGGAGAGAAAATGGTGGGCCCATGTGCATAACCAATCAGTGTGTTTTTTTCTCTTTTTCCTTTTTTAATAAGATGGCTTTTATTTCATTACATGGGTGTTTAGGGATGGCAATGGGCTGGGTATGGCTGACACATACCCGGTTGTAAAATCTGGTACCATACCCAGCCTATTATCAGTCGGTATTTATCCGGTACTGAGAAAACCTGTGGGTATCGGGTATACCCGTTCGGATTTTCATGCATATATATATATTTTACTTTCCTTTATAATTTTATGTTTTAAAAATATATATAAATATTAAATTATGATAAATAACATACATATCATCACTATAATAATATTAATATATTTAAAAATGTAAATATATTATTAATATTAATAATGTTATCAAAATACATATTACAAAAGAAAAGTTTATTTTTAAATAATAAAGCTACAAGACTGAAACATTACCAAACAATAGTTAAATGAAAATAAATATTAAACTTATAAGTTTTCGTGTATATATTTCGGGTAAACGGGTATATATTTCGAGTAATCGGGTCAGGTATCATCTAATCTCATACCCGCAAAATTTATTTTTTCCCAATCCCATACCCGGCCCAATACCGTCAGGTATACCTGTCCCAAATGCTTCAGGTTTCGAGCACACCTATTGGGCTCGGGTATACCTGTCAGGGTTGAGTATTTTTGTCATCCCTATAGGTGTTATTGGGAAGAGACAATGAAGCCCCTTGTCTAATTATGATGTGGCACAATGAAGCCCTAGGCTCCATTCCTCAACTCCTAACCTTATTGTTGGCATGAACGGACCCAATAACAAACCATGAGGGGCAGCTACCCTTGTAAAAAAAAGATAGTGTTATGTTATCTTGATTGCCCTCGTAAAAGTTTGGTTAAGTCCCTCGATTACCCTCCATGAATAAAATTATGGGTTTGCCACTTACTGTTGTAGCACAAATCCACTAGAATTGTGGAAGTAGCCGTTAGCTTGGTGGCATTATACCTCTATATCCATGTCGATACGCGACTACCCCGTCTTGTATCTACTATTTATTGTGTATTCAAGTTTGATCCCATTAATGCATAAGATATACAATCTATAGTCATGCATGATCTTTTAGAAATATTTCAAAAACTTAGAAGATGACCTCTCTCTCTCTCTTCATGTGTAATTCCATCAATGCATCGCGCATCGATCTTTTTGAAAGCCTTCCGTATAGACCTTATCCTCAATAGTAACAAGTTTTTGTCTATGTTAATAATAGTACATCTCAGTACCAAACTCTTAAGAAGTGGCGTCGAAAACGTATATACCCAAAAAATTATATATGAAAACTACAAATGTAACACTACGAAAACTACATATATAACACTACTGAGCGAAAATTTCGGGGGGTCGGGCACCCCCGGCCATCAATAGCAAGTGTCTTCAGCAGCAACTTCTAAAACCTAACAGCATCAACATCAACTCTCATATGAGTATATACCAAAAAACAACACATATAAGTGATCAATCCAACCAACATACATTTCTAAACTTTATGTACATATGTGAACATGTTTTAGAAAGTTAATAAAGAATTCATGTTATCTACCTTATCATCATTTAGTTGATAAGTAAATAAAGTCTACATTTATTATGACCTTGATAATTTCCTAACATATGTTAACAATATGATGTAACATTCACATCATGCAACACTAATTTGTATTCCATTAATGCCAATAGGAAGTTGGTGGAAAAGATGGATATAATATAATTATAATCACTTGACTATGACTCAATACCTTGTCAATATAGGTTAGTATGCACACCTAATAAAGTGGTTATTTTCGCAAGTACTGTAATGTACTTTAGCTAAAGCATAAGGGGTGAAGAAGTAATTAGAGAACACTATTCACTTGCAGTTTATAATATAATATAACTAGGATTTCTCCCATCGCGCGTTGCCGCGGGGAATCTTGGTACGAATCAAACATTAAAGACCATTATGAAACCGCACAATACAAATATGTAAAACAACTACAAAATAAAATATAACATATAGAAGAAAATTGATGGCATGGTACCTGTGACGTAGTGTAGCGACATGAACAAACGAAAAAATGGTGGTGATGACATGGTCTTACGCCGTTTTCAAAAAGAATACCACTTATTTGGCTCTTCTAAAAAAACTAACGAACGAAAGTTATAGAGGAAAATAAAACTATTAGCTTAAAGATGTATAGTATTTATAGTGTAAGGGTTAATTCAAACTTAAAAAAAAACTATAGATGTTACGGTTGATGTTATTTTTTTGCTATATTAATTATTTAAATGTAACATATTAATATTAAAGTATGAGAGAGTAAAAAGTAAAAACCAATACTAAAAAATAATTATGGTCAAAAGATAAAGGTAAAAAAGTGATAGAAAGTAAAAAAATCAAAATTATAAAACATCTGTGGTCGAAAAGCAAAGACAAAAAAATATATTGTAATTTATGATGTTAATTAATATTTATTTTTATAATATGAATTTCGATGTTATTAATTATGTAAATCTAACTTATTAATATTAAAGTATGGAAGAGGTAAAAAGTAAAAACCAAGACTAAAAGATAATTATTGTCAAAAGATAAAGGTAAAAAAGTGATAGAAAGTAAAAAACTAAAATTGTAAAACATTTGTGGTTAAAAAGTAAAGACAAAAAAATTGTATTGTAGTTTATGATATTATTTAATATATATATTAATTTCGATGTTATTAATTATGTAAATCTAACTTATTAATATTAAAGTATGGAAGAGGTAAAAAGTAAAAACCAAGACTAAAAGATAATTATTGTCAAAAGATAAAGGTAAAAAAGTGATAGAAAGTAAAAAACTAAAATTGTAAAACATTTGTGGTTAAAAAGTAAAGACAAAAAAATGGTATTGTAGTTTATGATGTTATTAATATATAATATATATATATAATATAATATAATATAATATAATATAACTAGGTTTTGCTCCACCCGCGTTGCGTGCACTAAGCCGAATCTCTCATAGCATGTACGTCTGTGTTTCGGTTACTTGTACATATTGCTCATAAAACGATCTCAAAAAAATTACATCGAGTCAACCAATTAAAACAAAACAATACCGTACTTTTGCTAAAAAAAACTAAAACGATGGAAATACTATAATTTTAAACCGGGGGCAAAATTGTAATTTTTCAGGACAAATGAGCATGTGTCAGGCAGCCGCTTGGCACGAATAAAAATCACACCGAGTCAACCAATTATAACAAAACACTATCATAGTTTTGTAAGAAAAAAACTAAAACGATCGAATGACTGGGGCAAACTCGTAATGTAACAGGGAAAAGAAAAAAAGCGATGGCAAATCAGTAAATTTGAACTGAGGGCAAAATTGTAATTTGGTTGAGAGAAAATAAAAAGCAAAACTAATGGCAAAACTGTAAATTTAAACGAGGCAAAATCGTAATTTGGCTGGACGAATTGGGAAGTGCCAGATAGCTCCATGTAATTTGTATTGATAAATAAATATAAATATAAATATAAATATAAAAATTAATTAATGATCAAAGAAAACAAATTTTCCATAACTTCTTGGTTAAGATCAGTGCACAAAAGATGATCAAGATGCAATGATCAAATTCAGAGATCAAATCAGCTTGAATTTTATTGACAAGAACAATTAGTTCATAATTTCATATTTGATACATCAAACGAACCGATCCTTAACTTCTTTAACACTGATAACATTAAAACGAAAGCGGGTGGTGGAATTTACAATTTACAATTTCCATGTTTCAAATGTTGATCAATCATCAAACTTCTTCTTGTTCGCTTCGAATGATCTGTGCTTCATGACTGACCCAGTAACTGCTTCCATCCGGGCCCGAAAGCTTAAACCTGCATAATTTAAGATCGTTTAAATTAATTTTCGTTCGTTTATAGTTCACGAACACATAAGTTTAGTCAAATACCAACCGCTCCAGGACTGATTTCCCCTCCTTGTACTTTTGGTTCTTTTCATGGGCAGTTTCCTAAAAGTCACAGATCAAAACTGAACTTCTTACAAAACGTGTAAGCACGAGCCAGTAAATCTTAAACTTAAAATTTAACAAGTTCATATCCATTTTTGGGGCACGCCCCGCTTGCGGTATGAGCATAGAATGTATATATGCGTTGGCCCTCGGGGGCAAAAGTGAAAGTGCACTAATTTTAACGTTATTTTACTAATTTCGTGAAAATAACGTTAAAAAGAGAGGGACGGTTAATCATGCATCATGTGGTGGCGTTGATACCGAAAGACAAAGGGGTACATGCACTAATCGGCTTTTGTCCTAATTGTTGAGTGTTATGTGCCTTATGTCCAAGGCTTGATGCAAAACTACTATTGAGCCGGGGTCTCATTGGAAGCAGCCTCTCTATTCCTACAGGGTAGAGGTAAGGCTGTCCACATCTTACCCTCCTCAGACCCTACCTTAGCGTTGCTAATAGTGGGATTTACTGAGTATGATGATGATGATAATATCCATTTTTGGGGTCCCATCTAAAACTTATAATCACATTTTTATTTCATATTTTCATTTATAAGAAACCCACAAAATGAAAAGGAACAAGATTGAAGCGTGTGCATGATAAATGTGACCAAATGTTAAATGGTAAAAACACGAAGGCTGTGAGATGATCTTACATATGTCCATCCAACAATTGATCCACATTTGACACAGAAAATGTCGGCTACTGTGTGTAATCCTGTCATCATCTTTCTATCTTCCTTGACTCCAACCGTGACATTTGCTCTGTAAAACATGAGATATAGATTTGTGATTGTGATTTGATGATTTATAATCAACTTACTGAAAACAACTTATTCCAGTAAACTCGTAATTTTTTTATCCACCATGGATAATGAGTTAGAAATAAGCAATCTCATGAGAACAACGTATCTCACCCTAAAATAAGGAAAGAGTAAATTACAAAAATAGTCATTTATGTTTACACCAGATTGCAAACTATGTCCTTTGTCTTCCAAAAGTACAAAAAACATACTCGATGTTTGCAAACCCTTGCATGTTATGTCCTTTAGCCATAACCTAGTTAGCTTTCATGGTTTAATCTGACCAAGTGAACCAATGGGGTGGTGGTCCATTGGCAAAGGCAAAGCCTTTAAACACTTTGGGAGGGGGAGGTCTTGGGTTCAAGTCCCACAGACGACAAGAATTAAAGAAATTTGCCGTTCAAAAAAAAAAAGAATCTGACCAAGTGGACCCCACATAATGGTATTTTGGTCACATTTTACCATGGATAATGAGTTAGAAATAACCAGATAAGCTACTATTTAAATAAGCATTCCCGAACAGCCCCTTTATATCTATAACCAACGTGAAACATGATGTACCATACTTAAATTCCTAGTACCCTTATCATGTCTAAACAAAATCACGTAATCATTATCCACGAATGATGCAGGGATCCAATCCGCCACGGCGCCACAACTCTTGTGCTACTTAGTATCCAAATTTATTAAATCAGGATGGAAAATCTTGGGTGATCCACAATCTAAGCTTGGTTTAATAAAGCGTGAGGCACCCGTGACATTTAGGTCCCAAAAGCCAAGGCTTGAGACTAGGGGAGGAGCTAGCATGTAAGTAAGGGTAGCCCGGGATACCCCTCAACAATGTCGGCAGTGCAAAATTAGTGCAAAAGTTTTATTTTCTTCTTCGTATTATGTATTGTATACCACCTGAGCAAACACCAGGACACCCCTAGGTCCAAAAAAAAATTAGGATACCCCTGAATATTTCTTCTAGATCCGCCACTGCGTCAGACAGAACGTACAACCAGAAGCTGCTGTTTTACATAAGCCTTTTTATCAAATAAACGACTCAAGATTTTACATATCACCCTCCTATAGACCCCAGATGTGCATGAGGTGCCGCCTCAAGGCCCCGAGGCACTTTCCTAGTCGCTTCGCACATCAGGCGCACCAAGACTAAGATGTAAAACAGGCTCCTAATCCATATTCATAAGCTTATTGAAGACCTTACCAAGCAACTGAATTTACGCACAATGTGTACTTATGATACCACCAAAAGACACATTCAACGGTTACCAATTCCGAAAATCTCATAAAAAATGCAAAGCAGAAACCACATTACCAAAAAACCATTCAAAACAAACCAAACATAAACAAGTCGCAGAAACCACATTACCAAAAAACCATTCAAAACAAACCAAACATAAACAAGTAAACAACAATAACACACAAGAGGATTGAACACTTACACCTTACTGAAGAGATAAGCCTTCCCATGTCTGCAATGGAATGACTAAATAAAAAAAAACAAAAAAAAGTAAATCCCAATCAGCAAACTTCTCTAATTTCACAATTTCAACAAACCAACAACCTTAAAAAACACTAATAATTTTCCCTAAAAATAACCAACACAATCAATCAAACTAACCTATAAATCTCAACCAACTTCTATATATTTTTAGATCAAATCAATGATTACACACCATACCCAATTCTTAATCACAATATTCTCAACTTTAATTCAAAAAACAAACTACAAAATTGAACAATATCAATAAAGATTCAATCTATCAATCATAAAGAAAAAAAAGTGACCTTTGAAACGATGTCGTCGCAAAGAGCAAGATGGGTCTTGCAGTGCTTACAACTGTAAATCTTACCCTCCAACGTTACAAGAAACAATCGACCCATTTGTGTTTGTTTGTTTGATTGATTGAATGAATGAATGAAGAAGATGATGAGAAAAAGTGGGGATTTTGAGAGGATTCAATCAACAAGTGCACGCAATCTGACCCCACTAATCTTTTTGCTGGAATCGTGGGCCCCACATTTCAGTTTTTGGTATACGTTTTGAAAGTACAAGTGAAGTTGCGGAGGTACAAGTTGAGAAGTGGAGGGTACAAGTGTGTTGGATGAAGTGTATTGGTTTTGAATAGGGGCTTGCTTGACTTTGTAAACTCTAGATTACACCTCTCTATACGTGTTTATTTTTTAAATCATGAGGTGGTAGGTTTTGATTTTGATTATGTGTATTGAGGGATTATATTTATGGATACTAATCATTAGTTATTTTTTAGTTGGTTTCTTATTCGTAGCATCCTCTCATCTCGGCTATTATGAGTTGTTGTAGATTCCGATAAGTACATGTTCTCCGACAACCATCGTTATTATAAATGGGGATGGCCCCTCCCCCTAAGGTTGGGCCTACTTGATCATGGCCACCCCAACAAATGAGGTGATTAGCAGGAAAACCATTATTTTGTCGAAGGTTGCTACCTTCGAGCTTTATGTTTCTATGCGCATCTAGCTTGTAAGTTTGTGTGCTTATTCCACAAATGTTTTTCTCATCAATTGTTTACCTTGTCTCTGACTCTGGATCATTCTTTTCCTTACGAGATTCTTTTTTGATCTTCACTTGATTATACACTTTTATGCACCTTTGGGGGTTGCTATCCATTTACAATGGATAACTGACCATATAAACTCTCACCCAAATGTGTTCCTTGATGTTTCTTGTGTATGTCACTAGTCATCATGATTATTTGAATTATGATCGTCGCGCTTGTCATACATATACTTCTTGCCATGTTACATTCCATGATAATACCCTTTATTATTTCCGACTCCCGCTTCCGAGCATTCTATCACTATTGTACCTTATCATTATTTTTTTGGTTCCACCTTTTGTGTCATCTACACTACTTCTATGTTATCATCTTTTAACTCTACTTCCTCATCCCTTTATCTCTTCATTCTCACTTGATGGTCACTTGTTCTCACACCACAAACATTAGCCTACGCACTTAATCATGTTGTTTTTCACGCCTTTTCTTCTCCTCCATAAATCATACTAAATTTATTTAGGCCCGAAAATGGCTAGTATAATGATATGTCATGCATACAAAAATTGCCGCTTTGCACTCTTAGTGGACCCGGGTATTGGTGTCGGTTGCCACACACACCAACATTATTGGGGTTGAGTGGATTTGTAGGATCAAGACTCAAGAGACATTCTGATGGGTTTACTCATTAACAAGGGATTTCACCAGACACGTGGACGTTAATTATGTTGAGATATTTAGCCTAGTTATCAAACAATCCACTATTACGTTGGTTTTATGAGCTGTAGTGTCTTGTGGATGGGATATTGAGGAAGTCGATGACATTGTCTTTCTTCATAGAGACTTATCTAAATCTGTGCAGATGGCACAACCTCATCGTTTTGTTGATCTACCTTATCCACATGATGTAGACTTGTGGTAGAGTGTCCTTTATGACTCTAAGTAAACCTATAAAGATTGATTTTCCAAGCTAACTACGTCTCTCTTGATACTTGGCTTTACTAATTGTGCCGCTGATAGTTTGTTATTTGCTTATTCCTGAGATCTAGTTACTTTTTACATGCTTGTATATGTTGATGATATTCTTATCACTAGGAGCTCTTCTGGATTTGTATTCGAGCTGCTGAGAGACAACATGTTTTTATAGTGTTAAAACCCGCATTTTGATAGTTGTTTGTGGTAAATCTTGCTTGAAATAGATTAAATGTTTGTTTTTAAGTGATTTGCGTATTCCTGGGTGAAATGAAGGACTTTTGGGCCAGATTAGGATGATACTAAAGATAAGAAGAAGGTCGGCCCAGTTAACACCCTTACGGGCCGTGAGTTGGTTAGTGAACTACAGGTCGTGGGCTTGAAGTCAGTGCATCGCCTTAGAGATTTAAACCCTAATGTGATAACACATGACGTGGCGAACTTACGACCAATAACCCGGAAGTTGGTTACGGGTCGTAACGCACCTAGACTCCACATGGACCCTATTTAAAGAATGAGATGTCGTTGGAAACCCTAAGTTGCAAACTCAGAAGTAAGAATAGCAAAAAAATGGTTGTTCCAGTGAGGTAGATTCAAGATCGGATTGACGGGAGGAGGATTCAAGGAAGAATAGCATACATGAGGTCAAGATATCGATCCTAACTGAGTTAGACCATTCGCATTATCATTTTTCCTTTAGATTCAATCATGTACTCGATGAATTCTTTGGTTTTGTTTGTTACTATGAATAGCTAACCACGTTATCGCGAGCTAGGGTAGGATGATTTTTGATACTATGCAATGATTTGGTTGTTTTGTCATGAAAGTGTGTTTCTAGTAAGGTTTGGTTATGAACTTGTGGTTGTGTAATCTATATAACAAGTATTGATGTTTGAATGAGTTTGTCTGGATCATTTAGATCTTTCTATGAAGTTATGTATGCTAGATTCGTTTTGTCTATCTTTAGGCTATATATCGATCGTTAGTCTAGGACTGTAAACTTAGTAGGTAAAGGATAAACTTGTTTGAGGGTTGGTAAATCATATGGGTCACCTATGGGAAGAATCTGAATAAAAGGGTTTGAAAACTAGTTGTAACACCTCGAAAATTTCGTCAAATAAAATTCCGACACGTGTCCCGTTAATTCTTGGTTGTCTCATGTCGAACGAGGGGGACCAAAAGCGTCGTTATGTAAATTTATACCTCTGAACGACGGTTTACTAAAGTCGGAGGACCAAACTTGAAATTTTGCCAAATCCATTTCCTGAAAGGCGGTTACGGACCGTAAGGCTCAAGACTTACGGTCCGTAACCATTTGAATTACTGTGGGTGCCAGAGGTCCTTACGGACTGCAAGGCTAAACCCTTACGGTCCGTAAGGGGTCGCCAGTGACAGAAACATGGCAGCCTGCTGTGTCTGCCACCTTGATCGCCATGCCACCCTTTCCCTTGGTTGTGCCACGACCAAAAACACTTGTCCTCATCAGGGGTCATCCCCCAACACCTGTCTTGATCCTATGCATCCCCCATTGCTATAAATAGCAACCTTGGGTGAGCTCCAAACTTGCTCATCCTTCTCTTCTTCTCTCTATTGCTCACCTGGAGGTCCTGATCTTATTTGGGTACTTACTCTGAGTCTCTTAGTCATTTTTGGTTCACTAGTAAGTGTTCCAACTCTCTTCTTTCAGTTTTGTTAAGTTTTAAGCCAATGTCAAAGCGTTGACGAAAAAACGCTTTGACTTTGAGCTAAGACCATTATGGTCCAGCCAATGTTCGTAACGAACATGGCTACGTGATCGTAATAAGATAGGTGTTAATCCCTCAAGAGGGCACCTCCTAATTACCACGTTTGCTTGGTCAATTGACGGGTCAAAGTTATATTAATAAAAAGACAAACATTCAGTTTTGAAATAAAATCATAACTAGCAATGTAGGTGTTATAAAACCTAGTTCTGACACACTAAAACTTGGTAATAACTATAAGAATATGTGGGAACATGTTCGGCTCGTCAATTCCAGGTCTAAGGTAGGTTCGCAACTGAAAGTCGCGAAGTTGACTTTTGCTTTAACTTTCAGTTCTGTCCCGATTTAGCAACATTAGCTATTGCACCTAAGTTACATTATGACCATGTTTTAGTATACTATGATCCTCTGGAGTTATAGGACATGGTCATGTAGTAATCCGAGTCATTATGCAAGTATCCGTTAAATATGCCTAAAACGCCTTTTTTACGCATAAAACGATTTAAACATAAACTTGACATCAAAACCTACTAATGTAATATCATTATTAGAATTATTTGGGATATTAATTCAGGTTGCAAACTGAGTTTAAGCCATAGTTTGCATATTACGTCCTTAAAATGACGATATTGCCCTTTCGGTACTTTAAATGGGTTTTAAATATTTCAATGAACCACAACATATTACTTACTATGTAATATGTATACTAACATATTTTGGTTATTCAAACCTGGTCACAACAACCGTTTTACTAAAATATCATTTAAATCGTCATTTATCGCCGTTTTACTAAAATATCATTTAGCGACTTAATCGCCGTTCGGCGCACAATATGGTTTAAAACCATATTAGAGTATTAAGACTTGATACCTACTGATTTCAAAACATATTTTCAACTAATCAACAGTAGGTAAATGTCCCAAACTCAGATTCCCAAATAAGTTATCAACTATATGTGAAATGACCAAATTACCCTTTCGGGACATAGTTTGGTCTTAAACTATCAACTATAGGATCCCGACATAGTTTTCGGGCTCTAAATGTATTATTAGCATGTAAAACTGATAACATGAAAGTTTTTATCCCAAGTTATTTATAAAACAAAGTACCATTGTGTACACTAAATGTTTTCAAAATGAGTCGATTAAACCGTATTTACCAGTGAAAACTGACGTATTTTCAAAAGACTAAGCGCAGGTGACAAGTATTCGTAAATAGGCTGGAAGTGCTCAGGCGAAGCTTAAGAGGAATTGCAACCCTTGTTAGAAGGCCTTAGTCTGTCAAGTTTCCTTTTGTAATTACTTTTCAATCCGCCTGTGGATCTTGTAAAAGCGTTGTATATTATTTTTGAACTTTGAACATTCAAAACGTTTGTAATTGTAATTATCCAGACTTCGGCTGTGTTCTATTATATTGTTTGGTAATGATGATATCAAATTACGTCACGATATTCCCCAACCGGGCCCACCGGGTTATACGTGGAAATTAGGGGTGTGACAGGCTGGTATCAGAGACAACTTACATCATTCATGGAGACAAACACTTTGGATTGCCTGATAAAGCAGTTTTGCTTAAGGCATCTAGATGTATGACGAAGGGATGTGTCATCTACATGGCACAAGTCACCGTCGATGAACCCAAACCGAAGATTGAAGATATACCTATCATTTCCAAATACCCAGACGTGTTCCCATAAGAATTACCTGGCCTACCTCCTGATAGGCAGGTAGAGTTTCGAATTGATATCATACCTGGAGCAGCTCCCATTGCTAAAGCTCCATATCGTTTAGCGCCAACCGAGATGAAAGAATTAAAGACCCAACTGGACGAACTCTTAGAGAAAGGTTTTATTCAACCTAGCTCTTCGCCTTGGGGAGCTCCCATCCTTTTCGTCAAAAAGAAAGACGGATCAATACGGATGTGCATTGATTACCGTGAGCTCAATAAGATAACGATCAAAAATCGTTATTCTTTACCCAGGATCGACGATTGTTTGATCAATTACAAGGTGCAAGCTACTTTTCGAAGATTGATTTAAGATCAGGATATCACCAACTTAAGGTTAGGAACGAAGACATTCCGAAAACTGCTTTCAGAACGAGGTATGGACATTTCGAGTTCCTAGTGATGCCTTTTGGGCTCACAAATGCATCCGCAGCATTCATGGACCACATGAATAGAGTCTGCAAGCCATACTTGGATAAGTTTGTCATCGTCTTCATAGACGACACACTTATCTACTCCCGTAATCAATCTGATCACGAGAAACATTTAAGGTGCATACTCGAGATACTACGTCAGGAAAAGTTGTATGCAAAGTTTTCTAAATGTGAATTCCGGCTACGTGAGGTTTAGTTCCTTGGTCATATAGTAACTGAACATGGTATCCAAGTAGATCCAGCGAAAATAGAAGCAATAATGAATTGGGAAGCACCAAAAACACCTTCTGAATACGTAGTTTCTTAGGACTGGCTGGTTATTATCGAAGGTTCATTGAGAACTTCTCACGAATAGCCGCTCCTTTGACAATCTTAACTCATAAGGATGCTAAGTTCAACTGGGGTCCAAAGCAGCAAGAATCCTTTGAGAAGTTGAAGCATAAGTTAAGCAATGCCCCGGTGTTAACTCTGCTAGAAGGTATTGAAGAGTTCGTGGTTTATTGTGACGCATCGCACACTGGTATGGGATGTGTGCTTATGCAGAGAGGCAAAGTGATTGCCTACGCATCACGACAACTAAAAGTGCACGAGAGAAACTACACCACTCATGATTTAGAGCTGGGTGCGGTAGTGTTTGCACTTAAGCTTTGGAGACATTATCTATATGGAACAAAGTGTATCATCTACACTGACCATAAAAGTCTTCAACACTATTCAATCAAATGGATTTGAACATGAGGCAACGTCGTTGGATGGAGACGCTCAACGACTACGATTGTGAGATTCGATATCATCCAGGAAAGGCGAATGTAGTCGCTGTTGCGCTTAGTCGCAAGGAAAGAGTTAAACCTCTAAGGATCAATGCCAAAAGCGTCGAACTGAAGAATAACTTAAATGAAAAGCTTCTTAATGCACAAAAGCAAGCCATGTCTGAGGACAACATTGCCAAGGAAGGAATAGGTGCAACCATCGATCTATTAGCACTAGAAAGGACGAAATGTTTAGGCTGAATGATCAGATCTGGGTTCCGATCTATGGAGGACTTAGAGATGTAATCCTCCAGGAAGCACATAATTCTAAATATTCGGTTCACCCAGGAAGCGACAAGATGTATCAAGATCTTAAACCCAATTATTGGTGGATGGGTATGAAGAAAGATATAGCTAATCATGTAGCAAAGTGCTTGACATGTTCTCAAATTAAGGCAACACCAGAAACCGTCCGGACTTCTACAACAACTTGAAATCCCAGTGTGGAAATGGGAAATGGTAACTATGGACTTCACTAAGTTACCTAAGACCAAGCATGGCAATGACACGATTTGGGTTATCGTGGATAGATTAACCAAATCCGCTCATTTCTTGCCTATCAAGGAAACATACGACTCTGATAAGTTGGCTAAGCTTTACGTCGATGAGATTGTGTCCTTACACGGTGTACTAATATCCATTGTGTCGGATAGAGATACAAGATATACATCTCACTTTTGGAAAAGCTTCCAACAGTCTCTAGGCACGAGATTAAACTTCAGTAGGCTTACTATCCGCAGACGGACGGACAGAGTGAGCGTACCATTCAAACCTTGGAGGACATGCTTCGAGCTTGTGTGATTGAATTAGGTGGAAGTTGGGATGATCACTTACCCCTAATAGAGTTCTCTTATAACAATAGTTACCACACGAGCATTAAGGTCGCTCCTTTTGAAGCCTTTACGGAAGAAAATGTAGGACGCCCGTGTGTTGGGCTAAAGTTAGAGAAGCCCAACTATCTGGACCCGAAATCATTCTCGAAACCACGGAAAAGATTTTGCAAATCCGTGACCGACTTAAGGCAACCGTGATCGACAAAAGGCGTAAACCATTATAGTTTCAAGTCGGGGACAAGGTCATGTTAAAGGTGTCACCTTGGAAAGGTGTAATGCGCTTTGGGAAAAAGGGCTCCTTTTGAAGCCTTATACGGAAGAAAATGTAGGACGCCCGTGTGTTGGGCTGAAGTTAGAGAAGCCCAACTATCTGGACCCGAAATCATTCTCGAAACCACGGAAAAGATTTTGCAAATCCGTGACCGACTTAAGGCAACTCGTGATCGACGAAAGAGCTATGCCGACAAAAGGCGTAAACCATTATAGTTTCAAGTCGGGGACAAGGTCATGTTAAAGGTGTCACCTTGGAAAGGTGTAATGCGCTTTGGGAAAAAGGGCAAGTTAAGCCCGAGATATATTGGACCATTCGAGATAACCGAATGTGTCGGATCAGTAGCTTATAGGCTTAAGCTACCTGAGAAACTCAGTGGAATTCATGATGTCTTCCATGTCAGCAACTTGAAAAAATGTCTAGTGGATGAGTCGCTAGCAATGCCTCATGAAGATATTCAAATCGACGAAAACTTGCGTTTCATAGAAAAACCAATTGCGATCGAAGATCGGTAAGTCAAAAAGCTTCAAGAAAGCATGTGCCTATTGTGAAGGTCAAATGGGATGCCCGTTGGGGTCCCGAATATACTTGGGAAGTTGAGTCCAATATGCGACAAAAGTACCCTTATCTATTTGAATAAATCTCGAGGTCGAGATTTTTATTAAGGGGGTGAAGATGTAACACCTCGAAAATTTCGTCAAATAAAACTCCAACACGTGTCCTGTTAATTCTTGGTTGTCTCATGTCGAACGAGAGGGACCAAAAGCGTCGTTATGTAAATTTATACCTCTGAACGACGATTTATTAAAGTCGGAAGACCAAACTTGAAATTTTGCCAAATCCATTTCCTGAAAGGCGGTTACGGACCGCAAGGCTCAAGGCTTATGGTCCGTAACCATTTGAATTACTGTAGGCGCCAAAGGTCCTTACGGACCGCAAGGCTAAACCCTTACGGTCCGTAAAGGGTCGCCAGTGACAGAAACATGGCAGCTTGCTGTGTCTGCCACCTTGCTTGCCATGCCACCCTTTCACTTGGTTGAGCCATGACCAAAAACACTTGTCCTCATCTGGGGTCATCCCCCAACACCTGTCTTGATCCTATGCATCCCCCATTGCTATAGATAACAACCTTGGGTGAGCTCCAAACTTGCTCATCCTTCTCTTCTTCTCTCTATTGATCACCTGGAGGTTCTTGACCTTATTTGGGGACTTCCTCTGAGTCTCTTAGTCATTTTTGGTTCACTAGTAAGTGTTCCAACTCTCTCCTTTCAGTTTTGTTAAGTTTTAAGCCAATGTCAAAGCGTTGACGTAAAAACGCTTTAACTTAAGCTAAGACCAATATGGTCCAGCCAATGTTCGTAACGAACATGGCTACGTGATCGTAATAAGGTAGGTGTTAATCCCTCAAGAGGGCACCTCCTAATTACCATGTTTGCTTGGTCAATTGACGGATCAAAGTTATATTAATAAAAAGTCAAACGGGTAAGTTTTGAAATAAAATCATAACTAGCAATGTAGGTGTTATAAAACCTGTTTTGACACACTAACAACTTTGTAATAACTATAAGAACATGTGGGAACATGTTCGGCTCATCAATTCCAGGTCTAAGGTAGGTTCACAACCGA
Organism: Scalesia atractyloides; assembly: GCA_947069175.1. Taxonomy (NCBI): domain Eukaryota; kingdom Viridiplantae; phylum Streptophyta; class Magnoliopsida; order Asterales; family Asteraceae; genus Scalesia; species Scalesia atractyloides. The sequence goes on along the minus strand of CAMTDV010000030.1, from coordinate 81,163,629 downwards.
AAGTCGCGAAAGTTGACTTTTGCTTTGGCTTTCAGTTCTGTCCCGATTTAGCAACATTAGCTATTGTACCTAAGTTACATTATGACCATGTTTTAGTATACTATGATCCTCTGGAGTTATAGGACATGGTCATGTAGTAATCCGAGTCATTATGCAAGTATCCGTTAAATATGCCTAAAACGCCCTTTTTATGCATAAAACGATTTAAACATAAACTTGACATCAAAACCTACTGATGTAATATCATTATTAGAATTATTTGGGATATTAATTCAGGTTGTAAACTGAGTTTAAGCCATAATTTGCATATTACGTCCTTAAATGACGATATTGCCCTTTCGGTACTTTAAATGTGTTTTAAATATTTCAATGAACCACAACATTTTACTTACTATGTAATATGTATACTAACATATTTTGGTTATTCAAACCTGGTCACAACAACCATTTTACTAAAATATCATTTAAATCGTCATTTATCGTCCGTTTTACTAAAATATCATTTAGCGACTTAATCGCCGTTTCGGCGCACAATATGGTTTAAAACCATATTAGAGTATTAAGACTTGATACCTACTGATTTCAAAACATATTTTCAACTAATCAACAGTAGTACATGTCCCAAACTCAGATTCCCAAATAAGTTATCAACTATATGTGAAATGACCAAATTACCCTTTCGGGATATAGTTTGGTCTTAAACTATCAACTATAGGATCCCGACATAGTTTTCGGGCTCTAAATGTATTATTAGCATGTAAAACTGATAACATGAAAATTTTTATCCCGTTATTTATAAAACAAAGTACCATTGTGTACACTAAATGTTTTCAAAATGAGTCGGTTAAACGTATTTACCATGAAAACTGACGTATTTTCAAAAGACTAAGCGCAGGTGACAAGTATTCGTAAATAGGCTGGAAGTGCTCAGGCGAAGCTTAAGAGTAATTGCAACCCTTGCTTAGAAGGCCTTAGTCTGTCAAGTTTCCTTTTGTGATTACTTTTCAATCCGCCTGTGGATCTTGTACAAGCGTTGTATATTATTTTTGAACTTTGAACATTCAAAACGTTTGTAATAGTAATTATTCAGACTTCCGCTGTGTTTTTATTATATTGTTTGGTAATGATGATATTAAATTACGTCACGATATTCCCCAACCGGGCCCACCGGGTTATACGTGGAAAATAGGGGTGTGACACTAGTAAAGGGTTTGCTTTAAATTAAGTAACATATATTGTAATTCGCTCGATTCGTTAATCTACTATTGCTAGAACCATATAAGAAACTCTTAGATCACAAGGGGTGAGTAAATGACTTAGTACGACTTTCCATCCTCATAAGGGAATCGTTTCAAGCCGTTGTGGGCACTCAACTCAATCTTAGTATGACTTTCCATCTTCAGTCCGATGGACAGACGGAACGTACAGTTGGCATTCCCTGAAATATTATGTATTATATGTTATTTTTTTAGTACCGATATGGTTAGTAAGTAATTGCGTAATCACTTAATGAGGTTTCATATAAATACTATAATAAAATCATATAATCACGGAATTGGTATTCAAAATCACGTAATTGCGTAATAATACATAGTCAGCTATTATTATGTAACTAGAATTGATGCTGCTGCGTTGCAGCGGCTAGACCAAAACCTAGAAAAGACGTAAAAAAACCATCAATTTAAGTGACTTGCGTAAAGTAAAGGTGAACTCGAACTTATACATGTATTAGTCGAAAGTGTCAAAGAGATATTCTACATACTTTTTCGAAGCCAGGAGAGGGTCAACTCTGAAACTTGAAAGGAAGGAGAAATCCCCTTCAACATGAAACAAAGTTTGATGGCGAAAACCAAAAATTTCACTGGTGCTATCCCACGGCATTGTAGGGGTCGGATCAAAACCGAAAAAATGTAAAAAAACACTAATCTATAACAACCGGTTGGCTAAAAAATAACGTTACGAAAATTCCCATCGAAACATAGATAAAAATAACGCACGTAACACAAAATTCATTAAAAATTTAGAATGATAACCTTGCTAAAGTTAAAGTTTAGGGATTATAATGTAAATCGATCAATTAAAAGAATTAATATAACAAACCTAAAGATGAGGGGTGTAAATGAAAATTATCAACTAAAAACAAAACTTGATGGGTGTAGCTAAGAGATTTTGTGGTGAAATTCAAAAACATAAAAGTTTGTGGTCAAAATAAAAAAGTAAAAAAATCAATTGTAGCTAATGAGTTGATTTATTTTATATATAATAATAATTACGTACTGATACATAATCACGTAACATTACACTTCTTTTAAGAATAAAATGCATACTACGTAATTACGTACTAGAACATAATCACGTTACGATAAAATATCACGTAACGTTATAACTTGTAAAATAAAAAAATAACAATTAAGAAAACTTTAGCAATAACCTACTCAAATTAAAGAGTATGAAATGTTGTTCATACAATGTATTTTTTTTAAAATAAATATTATCATACGAAAAAGGATTAAATTGCCAAAATCGTCCTTGAGGTTTGGGCATGTTTGCCAATTTCATCCAAAACAACTTTTTTGTACTAAATAGTCATTCACTTTTGAGATTTTTTTGCCATTTTCATCCAAAAGTCTAATTTACTTTATTTTTTCTGTCAAATATTTGGATGAAAATGACAAAAAATTTCAAATCTCAGGGACGATTTTGGCAAAAAATAAGTTAGACGTTTGGATGAAAATGACAAAAAATCCTAAAAGTGAAGGGGGAATATGGTACAAAAAAGTTGTTTTGGATGAAATTGACAAACATGCCTAAACCTCATGAACGATTTTGACAATTTACTCTATGAAAAAGTTATAGCCGTTTAAAAATCATGGGGGAAATAAGTTTATTTGTCACCAATATTGGATCTTCCTATTTTACCCTTTCTTGACTTATTTCACTTGTTTTGTGTCACGTGAATTCTATATTTGAGAACCACTCAATCTCAATTATTTAATTGCTTTAAACTCAATCTCAGTTATTTAATTGCTTTATTAAAGGCCATAACTTTCTGTTACACTTCATACAAATTATGTCTCTTGTAGATGATATTATTATTTGCCATTTGTTTAAATGGTTACTGGGTTAAATGATTATTGGGCTTAATTTATAAAATGGTTAATGGGCTTATAATAACAAAGAGAACAATGGGTGTTAGCACAGAGGTGCACAAACCGGGTATTTTTGAATAACATGTTCTGGTTATGGAATCGGTTTTGGTTTCTCGTTTTAAGGGTTGGAACCGTTATTTCTATAACCGGTTCGGTTCCGGTTCCGGTTATTTAACTAAAAAACCATACCTTATGTGCCTGGTTCCGGGTAGGGTTCGTTTCCGGTTCTTAAGAAACCGGGTATTAAAATACCTAATACCCTATTTCCGAGTTTTTTAGTTCTATAGTTTCGTATGTTTTAATACTCTATTGCGTTTTTATTACCCTATTTTCTCGTATTTTTTGTTTATTATTATTAAATATGCATTGTAAAGTGTAAGAAAATTAAAATAAATGCACTAACATAAATTTAAAAGAAAGATATTAGAATCATGTATCGGGTATAGCCGGGTATAATCAGCTTCAGTTCTGGTTCTTGTCTGGTTTCGGGTATTAATCGGGTATGATCGATTCCGGTTTCGGTTCCAGGTATTGAGATCAAAATGCATACCCTATCTATACCCTACGGGTAGGTTCGGTTCCGGTTTCGGGTATAGAATACCCAGTTATTAAAAAAACCGGTTCCGGATTTTTCAACCGGATCCGATTCCGGGCACGGTTATTTTGTGCACCTCTAAGCACAGTTAGCAGTCAAGTAATAACTAAAAAGCTATTCAGTTGTTTTTCTTATAGGCAAACTATTTAGTATTAACTGATAAACTCTTTAGTTTATATATTTTTAAATTTGTTAATAAGTTTATAATAGATTCATATATGTAAAATTTTGAAACTTAAGTTATTTTTTAGTGGGTGGGTGTCAAAATTTCAAATTTGAGCTTTTAGGGGCTGTTTGTTTACCTATTAATAGGCTCTGAATGGTTCAGACCTCTTACTGGTTCAACACTTGATGGTTCAGACTGTTTGTTTCTCGAGCAAATGTCTGAATGGTTTAGACATTTGCCTCTGAATGGTTAAGCATTATACTAAGTCTGAATGGTTAAAACCTCTAATCTGAATTGGTCAGACATTTGTCTCCGAACGGTTAAGCATTATACTGGCTCTTAATGGTTAAGATCTCTTACTGGTTCAACACTTAATGGTTCAGACCTCTTACTGGTTTAACACTTAATGGTTCAGACCTCTTACTGGTTCAGCACTTAACCATTCAGAGGTAGCCAAACAGCCCCTTAGTTTGTTTGTTTTCATTATATACTAGAATATCCCTACCCCGCATTGCGGCGGGGAATCCGCGTACGAACTAAACGATAAAGACGGATATGAAGATGCAAAATATATATGCATAAAAAACTAAAATTGAAATGAAATGTAACAAATGGAAGAAAAAATGGTGACATCATACCTATGACGTGGTGTTGTGCCCAGACAAATGAACGGAAAATGGTGGTGGTAACGTGGTGTTGAGCCTTTTTTCCACAAAAACGTTATATTACGTATTTAGTTTTTTGTAAAAAAAACTAATAAATGAAAGTTATAAAAGGAAAATAAACTATTAAACTATTGGTTTAAAGATTTAATTTATTATAATGTATAGGACTAATTTGAAATTTAAAAAAAGGAAAAAAAATGTAGCAGCTAAAAGTGTAAGAACCAAAACCTTGGTGGTCAAATTATAAAATAAAACAAAAAAAATCTTGTGAGATAGTTTAAAAAAATTGACAAAGGTTGAAGGGGGCAAAAGTATGAAAACTAAAACAATAGTGGTCAAAACATAAAACAAAATAAAAATAAAAGAAAGACTCGTGTTAAAATTAAAAACCTATAAAAGATTAGGATTAAAAAAAGTATCAAAAATTTTTTTTATCATGTATATTACCTCATTCACCCACTCTACTATAACAACCAATTGTACAATTTCCTCTTCAATTTGGTATAATGAAATTTGACTTTAGTAATATTAGTGTCAAACTTGTCAAATCACTTGAGGGGTAAATATGAAACTATTAAAGACTTATGGTAAAAACATAAAAATAAAAAGATGTAATGTAGTTTATGATGTGAATTAATATATATTATAATATTAAACGTGCTTTCTATTTATCGCATTTCATTCTATCCATAACCAAATGTAAAGTTTATTAGTTGGAAGACGAATTTTTCAAAACATCGAAATATATCTTTTCCTAAACATACAAATAATACAATACAAAATATTATAAATTCAGTTTTGGTTTATGCAAATATCATTGTAGGTCACGATATATACTAATATCTACATCCTGTTTGTTTGGTTTATGTAGCAATAATAGTCTACTTGGACCAGAAGAAAGAGCAATGCAACTAGTTACTAGTTAGAGTTCCCTCATTGTCCCGGTTAGGTAAATGTAGCCCAACGGTGCTAATTTATTGAAATGGTGACCCTCCTATGTTGTGGAATTCAAGTTTTATTGTGAGCAAATGATGTAGTTTAGTAATGGGTTTAACGGTGTGTGAGTTTACCGTTAAAATAAAAAGTAATTGACTATTGAAAAAACAGTGACTAATTGATATGTATATGTGTATAATGTGTAGGCTTGAAAACCTATACAAGTTGTGAAAACTTGGATAACTCGGCCTTACGAAAGTTTTTTTCAATTTTTTTACAAAAAATCCTAAAAAAATCAACTTATCCCAAAAAAAACTTATTTTTTTTTGTCATTTACGGCATCTGTAAAAGCTGTAAAAAGTGATGTCATGCTTATGTCATCACTATTTTACAGCTACTGTAAGGGGGTCAAAAACACCATTTTGAAATTTTTTTACGGCAGTGTTACTGTTTTCCTAACATTTTAATCTAGGGGTGTGAAAAAAAGAGGGACAAAACTCGCACGAGAATGTCGAGTTCTCTAAGTTCTCACAACTCGGAAGGGTTTTCCCTTGATCTTGATCCATAATGTGTATGTGTATATATGTATATATAGTGTCATTGAAAACTAATTTTAACTAGTGAAATATGATAATAGTATAAGCATGTGTAACTGTTATGTAAAATTGTTTCTTTGCTGAACAAGCCCCTGTATATTTTTATATACACATGGAATACCAATATATCATTAAATAAATAAAAATTTAGTTTAACTTTGAGAACCATTTTACTATCTTTCTAAGTTCCAATAAGTAAGGAGGAGATGATCATGATTTAATGAAATAAAAAATAAATAATTGTACCAAATTGTCTCATAATTGTACGTCACATACTTAGATACCTACAGAAAACCAACAACAGTAAATTTTGTTTGGTTTATGTAACATTAAGGTTAGTGGGTATGGGGAGGGTCATCCTCATTGGATGGGCCGTCACGTAGAACGCTATATCATCATCCTTCAGAAGATGACTCTCCTAGCAAAATTAAGGGGGTGGAGGATGGGCCTATCTTATTTTAAGTTTTTTTTTTGTATTTTGTTATCCAATTTATAAAAAGAACTTTAATTAACATATTTATTTAAACTAAAAAAATAAAAAAAAACCATTACACTAGTTAAAAAAAATTACATCTCCTCTTCTTCTTCCTCCTCCGTAATAATCTGAGCCGCCTTAGCACAGCGTTTGCGTAAAATATCACCCCTTCCCCCGAAGATGAGGACCACCAAGGATTAGATGGCATTGTGGGTGAAAGATATTTTTTAGGAGTATGCTTATAAAAAATAGAGTGTTTTGGGTTGAAAGTGGGAAGAAAATGGTGAAAGAGGGGATTTTTATAGAAAAAGGGTTTTTTTTTTAATTTTAAATTTAAAAAGGGAGGAACTAGCCGTTACAACTGCTACTTGTTTGAAAAATTGGCCCGTCAAGACCGTCCATACATTGCCGCTCAAGATGAGGAATGGGCCTAGGGGAGCGGTGTGGGGGACTGGCGCCGGCCCAAGTCGTGCCCAGGCCGCCCCCCATACCATCTAGTCTAATGGTCAATTTGGACCACACGAAATATCGATTTAACTAGTGTGTTTTCATTCACCGTCTCTGTTAGGGGTAGAGGCACTCCACTAGTGATGAAATTTCATCAGTCACAACATCCAATCAAGTTCCGTCACATCATCGAGCTTTATTCCATCACTAGTGAAGGATTTTAGTGGAAATGCTTATCACTCACCACACCCAACAATTTCCCTCACAAACCAGTAATTTCCCTCAAATCAACACAAATCAACACACGTGATAGTGGCCACGGGTGCTCAAATCCACGAGTGTTGAGCAGCAGTGACAGTGGTGTATCACTTGTTATAACTCGTGATGGTTTTTGTTCAACAGGACGCCCCGACCCCCTTAGGTAACTAACATCTAGACCATGTGTTAAGTGGGCTTTCAAATTGGGTGTGGAAACAAGCCATTACAGCCTTTTGGTAAAAGGGGTGGTGAGTTGTGACCCTCTAGACTAGAGGTGGAGCACCTGATGGACATGAGGGCACCCTAATTTCATTTTACATATTTAATTGGTTAGTCACATTTATACATCTCACTCTCTTTCCTTTTATTTTGTATTTTATTTCATCGTTTAAACTAGAAAGTAGCCCACATTTTATAGTGAACTTTGTCGGAAATGTGTCACAAATAATGTTGTATTAATACTTTTTTTCTATTTTTTGTTTTCTTTTTAGAAAATGTATATCCTAAAATAATAATTATTATTTTATCATGACAATAGATTAATAATAATTAGTAATTGTTATAGGAGATGTGTAGCAGTTTGCGACGCCGTAGTTTTGTAGGAAACGTGTAGGAAGTTGCGTAGGAAATACGTTGGAAACGAGTTTCCTACGAGGCACTTTGCTACATTATACTTTTTTCACAAATGCGTCGGAAAGCCCGATTTATGACGCATTTCCCACGAAAAATGATGTCAGAAATTTCAGATTTTATAGTAGTGTAAGACGATGAACAAGTTTGGTAGTTCTACATGGTATAGAGTTCAGTTTGTTATTAACATATCGAACTAAATTTCATGTCTTTGTGGAAGCCGCTTCGTTGGATATTGAGCATTGGAAATTCGACTTCTCTAACTTAGTCATTTATGTAACATCCGCCAAAAACCGGATTTACCAAACCCGCTTTGTTTATCAACCGAACAATCAGTTAAAAATTTCGTTGCGTATTTAATGCCCAAATTAATTTTAAACGATACATAATTAATAAGTATATTAGAATATAAAATTTATTTTTGAAAATGTACTAAAAATAATGAAATAAAAATAAAATACTGCTGCCGGGTTTCGAACCCGGGTCCGCCAAAGGTTACACAAAGCATTAACACACATCTCTACAACCGCTCCGCCACTTGATCATTTTGTGAAGTTCTGGGGAACAATTAAGTCATATGTGCAACTGAGAGTCAACCTGTTACGCCAACTGAAACCGATATCAGCTTTCAAACCGACCAAGACGTTTGATCTCTCGCGGAATCTTGATCATAACCGATAAAACCGATATCTTAAATCAACTCGACGTTAATGAACTTAAATTCAGGTGTTGTTTGATTTTTATAACCGAAAACTTTCATTCTGAAATTACTTTAACAAAACACTCATCTCACGACTCAATTTCATTCCCAAAGCTTCTAATTTTGTGTTTATTCTATTTTCTGGTCGTCGGAATTGCTTTTTGATCATCGCCGGGATTTTCTGCAAGTCGCCGGAAAACCGAGACTCAACTCAAAACGGTAAAATACCTCGACTTTGCTGTTTCAATGAATTGTTAGAACCTTACTAACATTAACCCGTCGCTCATAATCAACCACAGACGACATTTCTGGACTTTCTGTTTTCACCGGAAAACTCCTGGATTTGTCGGAAAACTCGCTGTTAACCGGTATGCTCATTCAAACATACTGATAATCATTACTGATTAGTTAAATTTCTCATCTAATCCCTCCAAGCTGTTAATTGATTCTAACAGCCGAAGGTTCCAAAACAGAGCCGACGAGCTTCGCCGGATTTTCTGAAGAAGACGAGTTGTTCGGTATTTTCTTTCCCCAAACTCTTCGATTCAATACTTTCCAATTGTTCATCTTGTTCATTAACCGAATTAATCAAGTATCAGTTGCTTTGACTGATGTTTGTGTTTTGAACGAAGAAGACGAGTTCAGATATGATATAAGATTAATTAAAATCGGAAGTATAAACGGGTTAGACACACAGTCCAGTGGTGGACTGTGTGCAAATAAAAAACATACACGTCCCGAGTTCGATTCTTGATACACACCTTTGCAGTAATAAAATGCCTTTTTGTTTAAAACTGAACCGGGTTAACTCCGCTATATGTTAAGTATAATAAAAACTAGGATATTTACCAAGATAGACACACAGTCCAGCGGTGGACTGTGTGCCAAACGAAACCACAGGTCCCGGGTTCGAGACCTGTGGAGTGCACCGAGTCGTTATGTTAAAATCTTTTGAAAAATAAATGATTTTCAGATTAATCTAATTAGTATATAAATATAATTAAAAACAGAAATATTTCGGGTTAGACACGTAGCTCAGTTGGTAGAGCTGCGTGCACGCGAACGGGAGGTCTCGGGTTCGAGCCTCACCCGGCGCACACAATTACACCGTCTGACCGGTCAACAAGTCAACGGTCAACGGTCAATTCAACGGTCAAAAAGTCAACATTTTTTTTATTTTTATTTATTTATTTTATTCAAAAATCAATTAAAAATACTTAAAAATAACATTTTTAAAGCTATAAAATAGCCTAAAACTCACAAAAATATATCCAAAAATCCTATTAAAATTGTTAATAAAATCCATTTATTTACCTTACTTCCTTTATTAATTAGGTTAATTATTCCTCGGCGATCAATCCTCTAAACTCGTGCGCATTCATCATCATTCACCGAACGCACCCACTGTGAGTGAATATCTACAAATTCCCCGTTTAAATCACGTTTTTGGGGTATATCACGTGTCTTACTATTTACTATATTTAAATCATTGTGCATACATCATATCATGAATAAATGTGTATTCAGTTTGTATAAACTGTTTGTGTGATTATTGTTTAGATTAAATTTATTATTTTCAAGTACATGCAATTTCATGTCACACCCCGACCCGCAGCGGAAATAAGAGTCGGGGCATAATTGGGTTATCACCAAAGCACATGACATTTACTATTATGTTTCATAATTAATAAAGTCAAAGTTACATTTTTCAAACATCCAAACATGTTCATTCAATACAAAGGAAATAACCAAACATAACAATCCCAATACTAAATCGTTTTATTCTTCTAATCCAGGTCCTATGTGTTCCTAGCTGCTGCTGGTTCACCTGTATCATGTGTAAAATGAGAGTTTTTGGGTCAACATAAGTTGGCGAGTGAACCTTATTAGATAAACATTTGATAATGCTTTTATGGTTAGTTTATCAATGAAATATTGTGCATAATCATAGATGAGCAAATGTAAGTAATCAAGTAATGGCAAATAGCAGTCTCAACTATAACATACAATAACACATGGCAGCATACATGAACATACCAATATCATACGATAACTAACATAAATGAACTGTGCGATCAAGGCTCAATCAAACGGAGCCGATCGTATTGCATGTACTGAAAATGTAAAATGAACTGTGCGATCAAGGCTCAATCAAACGGAGCCGATCGTATTGCATGTACTGAAAATGTAAAATGAACTGTGCGATCAAGGCTCAATCAAACGGAGCCGATCGTATGCGGGCACGCCAGGTTCAACCGCATAATAAAATGGGGAACAAGCTCAACGCGCATAAATGGGGAGCGGCGGCCTCGGCAATTGCATGTACTGAAATAATAAATTGCATTCAATAATAACTACTTAACAGCAACAAACTAAATACACATGTTCATGATATGATGTATGCACAATGGTTTAGTTATAATATGTATATAAACAAAGACACATGATACACCCCAAAAACGTGATTAAAAAGGGGAATTTGTAAGATTCACTCACATTGGGTGCGTTGAATTGGAGATGGTGAGATGCGCACGATTTAGATGAGCGGATCGACGAGGAATACTAACCTAAATAATAATGGAAAAAATATATTAAATGGATGGATTTTATTAAGGATTTTAATGAAATTTTTAGATATATTTTTGTGAGTTTATGGCTATTTTCTATCTTTAAAAATGTTATTTTTAAGTATTTTTAATTGATTTTTAAATTAAATTAAATAAATAAAAATATAAAAAAAATATTATTTTTTTAGCGTTGACCGTTGACCGTTGACCGGTTCGGTCAGCGAATAAATCTGCGCCGGGTGGGATTCGAACCGGCGACCTCCCGTTCGCGTGCACGCAGCTCTACCAACTGAGCTACGTGTCTAACCCGAAATAAACTCGTTTTTAATTATATTTATACACTTATTTGAATTAACCGAAATTTCCTTTATTTGCAAAAACGTTTTAATTCAATCGGACCGGTGCTCGTGACGAGTTTCGAACGCGCGACGTGTAGTTCATGTTGCACACAGTCCACCGCTGGACTGTGTGTCTAACCCGGTTATTATCTCGGTTTTTATTATACTTAACAACTATCTGATTTAACCCGGTTTAGTTCTTGATCAAAAAGGCATGTTATTACACAAGGCGTGCGTATAGCAGGGATCGAACTCGGGACATGTATAGTTTTTGTTTGCACACAGTCCACCGCTGGACTGTGTGTCTAACCCGTTTAAAATTCCGATTTTAATTAATCTTAAGTCATTACTGAACTCGTCTTCTTCATTACGAACGCAGACATCAATCAACAATCCGATTCGTGATTAAATTAGTTAATAAACAGGATGTCTAGCTTGAATGCATTAAACCGAACAGTTTGGGGAAAGAAGATACCGAACAGGTTGTCTTCTTCAGAGAGTCCGGCGAAACTTGTCGGCTCTGTTTTTGAACCTTCGGCTGAGAGAATCTATTAACAGGTTTAAGGGATTAGATATGAAATTGAACTAGTGAGTATTGATTATCAGTACGTTGGAATGTGCATACCGGTAATTAACGAGTTTCCGGTAATTCCAGAAATTTTCCGGCGAACACAGAAAGTCCAGCAATGTCGTCTGTGGTTGATTTTGAGCGATGGGTTAATGTTAGTAAGGTTCTAACAATAGATTGAAACTGTAAAGTAGAAGTATTTTACCGGTTTGTGTTGAATACGGTTTTCCGGCGACTTTTGCAGAGAATTCCGGCGAACTGATTTAGGCGCTCTGATGGTCTGAAAATGCGACGAAAAGGAATTGGAGTATTGGTATGATATCTCTGAATCGCGAGAGTGTCTAGAGTTTGAGTTATTCAGAACTTGATGTTCTTTTTCGGTTTTAAAAATCAACAATGATGAGTCTTTAAGTTTAATCAATTTCCGATTGATTAGAAACCGTCGTGCATCGGTTATAACTGAATGTGTGAGGTAAACAATCGATTTGACGCTTGGTTTGCCGATTAACGTTTCTCAGATGGCGCCTTCGGTTAAACTGAGTTTGTGTATAAATTTCATTTGTTTTCCTAGAGTTAACAGAAAACACATTGTGGCGGAGTGGTTTAGGGAATGAATGTTAAGTTGTTAAAGAGTCTTGGCTGACCCGGGTTCGAGTCCCGACAGCTTCATATATTTTTTATTTATTTTATTTTAACTTTTTATCAAATATAATTTTTATAGTTTAGTTTATTTATTAATTATGTATCATTTTAACTCAAAATAATCATAAATAATTAATGCAACTTTTATAACTTGGTACTTGATTACAAAACGGAGCGGGTTTTGGAGACCCGGTTTTTACAAATGTTACAGTATCCCATACTTTTAGGAATTTCGTCCCGAAATTTAAGTAGTTGAAGTAGTAGGAAAAAGATGCGGGTATTTTTCACGCATTGAGTCTTCACGTTCCCAAGTAAACTCAGGTCCCCGTTTCGACTCCCAGCGTACCCTAAAAATTGGAATGCGACTTCGACGAAGACGCTTCTCCCCGTAATCCATGATCTCCACTGGTCTTTCAATAAAATGCATGGATTCATCAGTCTGAATATCTTCCAGCGGAATATGGAGATTCTCATCAGCGAGGCACTTCTTCAAGTTCGACACGTGGAAGGTGGGATGAATCCTGTTGAGTTCTTCTGGTAGGTCAAGCTTGTATGCTACAGGACCTACTCTTTCGAGTATCTTGAAAGGTCCTACGTAACGTGGTGCTAGCTTCCCCTTTTGACCAAAACGAACTACTCCCTTCCACGGTGATACTTTTAAAAGCACATGATCACCAATGTTAAACTCTAAGGGCTTCCGTCGTTTATCTGCATAACTCTTTTGACGACTTTGAGCCGCTAGAAGATTGTTTCGAATTTGATGGATCTTATCTGTGGTTTCTTGGATCAATTCTGGACCAGTAATTTGTGCTTCCCCAATTTCGTGCCAACACACAGGAGATCGGCACTTTCGACCATATAAGGCTTCAAAAGGTGCCATGCCGATGCTCGAATGATAGCTGTTGTTGTACGAAAATTCAACTAATGGTAGGTGGGCGTCCCAATTACCCTTGAAGTCTATGACACATGCTCTAAGCATATCCTCAAGAGTTTGAATGGTGCGCTCAGACTGTCCATCAGTTTGAGGATGATAGGCGGTACTGAGATCTAATCGTGTGCCCATAGCGGATTGTACTGCTTGCCATGTTCGTGAGGTGAAACGACCATCACGATCAGAAATAATACTTAATGGTACCCCATGTCGGCTTACGATTTCGTTGATATAAATACGAGCAAGCTTTTTCGTTCTTGAAATCTTCGCGGATAGGAATAAAGTGAGCTGATTTTGTAAGTCGGTCTATAATCACCCATATAGTGTCATATCCACCAGAAGTGCGAGGTAACCCGGTAATGAAATCCATGGTTATATTTTCCCACTTCCATACAGGTATTTCTGGTTGGACTAGAAGTCCTGAGGGTCTTTGGTGTTCGGCCTTCACCTTGGAACATGTGAGACACTTGGAAACAAAAACGGCATTATCCTTCTTCATTCCAGGCACCAATAGGTGTATCGTAGGTCTTGATACATCTTATCGGCTCCTGGTGTATAGAATATCGCGTTTTGTGAGCTTCATTCATAAGAGTTTCACGAAGATTGTTGTGGTTAGGAATCCAGATACGATCTAGGTAATACAGGATACCGTCTGATTTAGTTTCAAGTTTTAGCTCGGCTCCACAGGACATCTCTTTTCGTACATCTTCTTCTGTTATTGAAACGTGTTGAGCTTCTCGAATTTGATCTTTAATGTCGGTTATAATTTGCGAACATAGAAGATGAATGGAGTTCGCATAACCCTTTCGACTAAGTGCATCAGCCACCACATTTGCTTTACCAGGGTGGTATCTAATTTCACAGTCGTAATCATTCAGGAGTTCGACCCATCTTCGTTGCCTCATATTTAACTCTTTTTGATTGAAGATATGTTGAAGACTCTTGTGGTCAGTGTATATTTCACACTTAGTACCATAGAGATAATGTCTCCATATCTTAAGAGCGAATACAACGGCTCCAAGTTCTAGGTCATGAGTGGTATAGTTCTTTTCATGTGTCTTGAGTTGCCTCGAGGCATAAGCTATGACTTTTCCTCTTTGCATGAGAACGCAACCTAATCCTTGCCCTGACGCGTCGCAATAGACTACGAAATCATCACAACCTTCAGGAAGAGTGAGGATTGGTGCATCACAAAGTTTTTGTTTAAGAGTTTGAAAAGCTTCTTCTTGCTTGGGTCCCCATACGAATGGTTTTCCCTTATGGGTTAAAGCCGTGAGTGGCACAGCAATGCGAGAGAAGTTTGAAATGAACCGACGATAATAGCCAGCTAGTCCAAGAAAAGATCTTACTTCAGTTGGTGTACGTGGAGCTTGCCATTCTTGAACTGCTTTGATCTTTGAAGGGTCAACATGTATTCCTTTGTCATTGACTACATGCCCGAGGAATTGCACCTCTTTTAACTAGAATTCACATTTAGAGAACTTGGCATAAAGCTTTTCCTTTTCTAGAAGTGCAAGAACGAGTCGAAGATGACGCTCAATCACTCCAAGCTATCCCATCACTCAAATAGCACCCAACTCACCCTACCCAAATAAGAAACCTTACCTTGGACCCCACCCTCGATGTAACACCTGTTTTTATCACCATCCATCTACCGTAATTTGTCGACTATGTGCGAATTGTGGACGCTATGGTCATTTGAGCAAAGTTTGCCGCACCTCTCAAAACCTGTCACACCCCGACCCGCAGCGGAAAAGGTGATCGGGGCATGATTGGGTTATCATCAAAGCTCATGACATTTATTTTAACGTTTCATATTCATTAATACAATTTAATGGAAATTTACAATCATAATTACATCAATGACCTAAACATCAGTCTAAGCTTCTTTGTTTTCTTCTAAGGCATTTCCTATGTTTTCCTTGCTTCATCCTGTTCACCTGTATCATGTGTAAAAGGGTTTTTGGATCAACAAAAAGTTGGCGAGTGAATCCTATGGAAAACATTTGAACAAGTTTATTTAATTGATTATGAAATAAAGTGCACAACCACACATGAGTAAAAATAGATGTAAACTTATTCATAAATCAATTTAATATTAAACAATACACACATGAACAATAATGGATTGGTTTTGAGGCACGCGTTGCTCAGCTCGTCTACCACGAGGAACTGATGGGCCTAATGAATGAATTGCATAAACATGATAATATGAAAGACATAACTACAAACAATATAAACTCAATAATACACACATGAACAATAATGGATTGGTTTTTGAGGTACGCGTTGCTCAACTCGTCTACCACGAGGAACTGATGGGCTTAATGAATGAATTTCATATAAGTTGACAAAATGAAATACATAATTACAACAATATAAACAATCTAAGTTTAGATCACGATATGGTATGGCACAAGTTTAAATAAACGAGTTAATTATTTTGTGACACATGACACACCCCAAAACGTGTAATTAAAAAGGGGGAGTTGTAAGATTCACTCACAGTGGGTGCGTTCGGTTGATGATGTTGAATGTACGCGAAGTGGTTTTAACCACGAGTGAAATTAACCTAGATAAATAACATTATGGTTCGGTAAGTAATGGGATTTTATTAATCCATTTTAGTAGGATTGTTGGGTGTATTTTTGTGAGTTTAAGGCTATTTTCTAACCTTAAAAATGTTATTTTTAAGTATTTTTAATTGATTTTTAATTAAAATAAATAAATAAAAATAATAAAAAAATTGATTTTTTTGCTACAGTTGACCGCTGACCGATGACTTTGACTTTGACCGGTTCGCTTGTATAATTGTGTGCACTGGGTGAGGCTCGAACCCGAGACCTCCCGTACGCGTGCACGCAGCTCTACCAACTGAGCTACGTGTCTAACCCGAAATATATCTGTTTTTAATTATATTTATATACTAATTAGATTAAACCGAAAATCATTTATTTTTAAAAACGATTTAATGCAAGGATTCGATGCGCTCCACAGGTCTCGAACCCGGGACCTGTGGGTTGAGTTAACACACAGTCCACCGCTGGACTGTGTGTTTAACTTGTTATATAAACCGATTTTTATTACACTTAAATACAAACTAAGTATGGTGGACTGTGTGTTTAACTTGTTATATAAACCGATTTTTATTATACTTAAATACAAACTAAGTATTTTCATTTCTGACTTAAATAAAAAGTTTGATAATTGTTCGGACTTGTGCGGTAGTCCGGACTCGAACTCGTGTCCTGTGATTAAACATACACACAGTCCACCACTGGACTGTGTGTCTAACTTGGTTATTATTCCGGTTATTATTAAACTTAACATGTTGAGTCTTGACTCCGGTTCGGTTAGCAAAAAAAAAGACATTTTTATTAAGGCAAGCATGCGCGGAACAAGATTCGAACTCGAGACGTTTACGTGTTTAATGTGCACACAGTCCACCGCTGGACTGTGTGTCTAACCCGAGTAATAACTTGATTTTAATTATACTTATATGTTACCGAACTTCGTCTTCTTCGTCAGTTTTAACCAGAAACGATGACTGACTGGTTCGAAGTTTTATTCAGGTTTCTTTAGCGTTTTATGATTAATCATAGGTGAGATATAAATAAAAAGAAAGAAAAATTAGGCGTAAGGTATACCGACTGGACTCCTCTGTTTCTCCGGCGAAACTCCGGCGACAGCAAACACTTCCGGCGTCGTGTGTCTTGCAGCAGAGAGTCTTCAGCAAGCTTGAAAAGGATGTGGGTGACTTCGGTATAAGCTCAGGGGGTTTAGTAAGGCTTAGAAGTGAAGGGCTCGGTTTTTTGGCGAGATACAGAAGTTTTCCGGCGAATGGATTTACGTCGGGTAAAGGTGGGGTTTTGAGCGAAAAAGCTTGCAGAGGTTCGAGGAGGTATTTATAAGGCAGTTTATCGATGAATTTGGTCCAATTTCCGACTTGATTCGTCGGTTAGAAAATCTCCGGCGGTTATAACTTGTGTCGCGGGTTCAGGCGTCGGTTATAACCAATGTCCTAGTAAATGTTTACGTTATAACTGAAGATATCGTAATTTCTTGGCGAGTTAGTCGGGATTTCCGACGACTGAAAATTCGGGCGCCGGTTTTGAATTCGGAAAAGCATGTTATGAATTAAATGATTCTAATAATTAACAAGAAGCATGAGTGGCGCAATGGTTGAGTGTGTGTGTGTTAAGTTTGTTGAACCGGCTGACTGACCCGGGTTCGAAACCCGGCAGGGCCATATTATTTTTATTTTCTTATTTTTAACAGTTTTTCAAAAACTAATTATATATTCCCATATAATAATTAATTATGTATCGTTTAAAATTATTTTGGGCATTAAATTTGCAACGAAATTTTTAACTGATTGTTCGGTTAATAAACGGAGCGGGTTTGGTAAAATCCGTTTTTGACGGATGTTACAAAACCAAACCTCACCCCCTACACAAAACATGATCCAAACATATCAACAACCCCAATACCCCATGTTCCCATATGTTCGAGCTTGTTTCAATTGTGGCGACCCTACCCACTTTAGAAACACGTGCCCTCAATTGGTTAACATCATAAACGCCCAAGCTCAAGCAAACCCAGTTAACCAAGCAAATCAAGAAAACCCAATCACTAGGCCACCAGCAAGAGGAAGAGCTTACAACATCAACGCCGATCCGGTTGAAGATAATGACGGCCCAAACGAAAACACTCAACTAGTCCCCTTCACCAACAATCAAGATTCAACTCCCACTGCTTAGTTTTATGCTTTCTTTATGTTATCTCAATTCTCACGTGTCTCAATTTTAAATTGGAAGTTTATCCAAGGATCCTAATGCAAATTATTATTTCAGTTTTGTTTTATACTCATTGATTCAACATTCATACCATCATACATCTCAACGTATTTCAATTTCATTATTTAAAGAAGTTGGGCTGTGTCTCACTTCTACATAGACTAACCTCTCCATCACAACAAACGAGAGAGGGACGGTCATCATTCGAACATGTATACTACCAGGATTATGACTCAGGCATTGTTTGTTGTGTTTATTTATGTTTTAGAGTCACGTAGGACTAATCATAGCTTACTGATAAAACCAATGAGAATTTGACGAGGATATGGTGGATACACCGCTGGTACTTCCTATATATAAGTATTCTTGTCAAAGGATCAGAGGCATTATCAGGCGGTTATGAGAAGTTCCATGTAGGATTTGGTATTGTCTTGATTGAAGTTTGTGTTATACTCACTGATTTAGCATTTATATCATCGCATCCTTTAAAGGAATTGGATTGTGTCATCAATCCAACATGTATGCTATCAGAATTAGGACTCAGATATTGGTTGTTATGTTTATTTATGTTCTAGAGTCTCATCATAGAACCAATCATAACTAACTGAAAAAACCAATGAAAATTTGACGAGAATATGGTGGATATGCCGTTGGTACTTCCTATATATAAGTATTCTTGTCAGAGGATCAGGGGCATTGTCAGGCGGTTATGAGAAGTTCCATGTAAGTTTTAGTATTAGAAGTTTATTTTAGGATATAACCTAATCTTTCAAGCGTACCCAAACTCATATGCATAACATCATACTTAGTCAATCAACTCTGTGTATCCATGTTCCGTATTCATACACTTTAGGCAACAAAAAGCGATTCCTATAGCAGGGTATTCAACCCTTACAAGGAACGTTACCGCCTCAAACAAAATTTAAACTCTTACTCTCTTCTAAGTATGTAATTGTCAAATTAAAACACCATCCTTTCTAGACAAATATGCCACTACTTAAATTTCGGGACGAAATTTCTAAAAGTAAGGGATACTGTAACATCCGCCAAAAACCGGATTTACCAAACCCGCTTCGTTTATCAACTGAACAATCAGTTAAAAATTTCGTTGCGTATTTAATGCCCAAAGTAATTTTAAACGATACATAATTAATAAGTATATTAGAATATAAAATTTATTTTTGAAAATGTACTAAAAATAATGAAATAAAAATAAAATACTGCTGCCGGGTTTCGAACCCGGGTCAGCCAAAGGTTACACAAAGCATTAACACACATCTCTACAACCGCTCTGCCACTTGATCATTTTGTGAAGTTCTGGGGAACAATTAAGTCATATGTGCAACTGAGAGTCAACCTGTTACGCCAACTGAAACCGATATCAGCTTTCAAACCGACCAAGACGTTTGATCTCTCGCAGAATCTTGATCATAACCGATAAAACCGATATCTTAAATCAATTCGACGTTAATGAACTTAAATTCAGGTGTTGTTTGATTTTTATAACCGAAAACTTTCATTGTGAAATTACTTTAACAAAACACTTGTCTCACGACTCAATTTCATTCCCAAAGCTTCTAATTTTGTGTTTATTCTATTTTCTGGTCGTCGGAATTGCTTTTTGATCATCGCCGGAATTTTCTGCAAGTCGCCGGAAAACCGAGACTCAACTCAAAACGGTAAAATACCTCGACTTTGCTGTTTCAATCAATTGTTAGAACCTTACTAACATTAACCCATCGCTCATAATCAATCACAGACGACATTTCTGGACTTTCTGTTTTCACCGGAAAACTCCTGGATTTGTCGGAAAACTCGCTGTTAACCGGTATGCTCATTCAAACATACTGATAATCATTACTCATTAGTTAAATTTCTCATCTAATCCCTCCAAGCTGTTAATTGATTCTAACAGCTGAAGGTTCCAAAACAGAGCCGACGAGCTTCGCCGGATTTTCTGAAGAAGATGAGTTGTTCGGTATTTTCTTTCCCCAAACTCTTCGATTCAATACTTTTCAATTGTTCATCTTGTTCATTAACCGAATTAATCAAGTATCAGTTGCTTTGACTGATGTTTGTGTTTTGAACGAAGAAGACGAGTTCAGATATGATATAAGATTAATTAAAATCGGAAGTATAAACGGGTTAGACACACAGTCCAGTGGTGGACTGTGTGCAAATAAAAAACATACACGTCCCGAGTTCGATTCTTGATACACACCTTTGCAGTAATAAAATGCCTTTTTGTTTAAAACTGAACCGGGTTAACTCCGCTATATGTTAAGTATAATAAAAACTAGGATATTTACCAAGATAGACACACAGTCCAGCGGTGGACTGTGTGCCAAACGAAACCACAGGTCCCGGGTTCGAGACCTGTGGAGTGCACCGAGTCGTTATGTTAAAATCTTTTGAAAAATAAATGATTTTCGGATTAATCTAATTAGTATATAAATATAATTAAAAACAGAAATATTTCGGGTTAGACACGTAGCTCAGTTGGTAGAGCTGCGTGCACGCGAACGGGAGGTCTCGGGATCGAGCCTCACCCGGCGCACACAATTACACAGTCTGACCGGTCAACAAGTCAACGGTCAATAGTCAACGGTCAATGGTCAACGGTCAAGTCAACGGTCAAAAAGTCAACATTTTTTTTATTTATTTATTTTATTCAAAAATCAATTAAAAATACTTAAAAATAACATTTTTAAAGCTAGAAAATAGCCTAAAACTCACAAAAATATATCCAAAAATCCTATTAAAATTGTTAATAAAATCCATTTATTTACCTTACTTCCTTTATTAATTAGGTTAATTATTCCTCGGCGATCAATCCTCTAAACTCGTGCGCATTCATCATCATTCACGAACGCACCCACTGTGAATGAATCTATACAAATTCCCCGTTTAAATCACGTTTTTGGGGTGTATCATGTGTCTTACTATTTACTATATTTAAATCATTGTGCATACATCATATCATGAATAAATGTGTATTCAGTTTGTATAAACTATTTGTGTGATTATTGTTTAGATTAAATTTATTATTTTCAAGTAAATGCAATTTCATAGGCCGCCGCTCCCCATTACATTATGAGCATTGAGCATGTTCCCCATTTCATTATGAGCGTGAACCTGGCATGCCAACATACGATCGGCTCTGTTTGATTGAGCCTTGATCGCACAGACATTTTTCATTTTCAGTACATGCAATACGATCGGCTCCGTTTGATTGAGCCTTGATCGCACAGACATTTTTTCATTTTCAGTACATGCAATACGATCGGCTCCGTTTGATTGAGCCTTGATCGTACAGTTTATTTATGTTATATATTTATGTCTGTTGCTGTTATTGTATGCTGTTGGTTTGTTAATGTATGTTTTTATTAATTGTTGTTATTGTATGCTGTTGGTTTGTTAATGTATGTTATTGTTTGTTGTGGTTTGATATCGTATGCTAATGGTTTGTTGTTGTATGCCAATTGATGTTATTGTATGTTTATTTACATTTGTTCATGTATGAATATTGCACGATTTTTCCATATTAAATACAACCAGAAATAAATAATGAAAGTTTTCTAACAAGGTTCACTCGCCAACTTTTTGTTGATCCAAAAAAACCGTTTTTACATATGATACAGGTGAACAAGATGAAGCAGGGAAAACATAGGAATTGCCTTAGAAGAAAAATAATGAAGTTTAGAAGGATGAATTGAACATGTTGTATTTGTCTGATATGATTGTATGACTTCTATTAAATTGAAATAATAAATATGAAACATTATAATAAATGTCATGAGCTTTGATGAAAACCAAATTATGCCTCGATCACCTTTTCCGCTGCGGGTCGGGGTGTGACAATTTAAGTTTGAAGATCAAAAAATCAAGCGTTAATACCTTAAGTGGTTGGTTCGTGTTAGCTTAATTTAGAGATGGTTACGGTTGAGGGGGACAACTATGGTGTTTGATATTGGATTCATCAAGTTTCATAAAACAACCATACAAAATTGATAAACAACAAGTCTTTGATTAGAAGGTTGAAGATCAATAGTGCGGCGCCAGAAGATCAAGTCTTGTTAGAAAAAAGAGAAGACTTGATATCATCAGTAAGGGGAGTATGTTGATGTAGTACTTGTGACTGATGATTATCAGTGGGGACTAGAATTGATAGCAACAATTAGGGGGGGGTCTGTAAGTGTAGTATTAAGCTTGGTAATTGTCGCTATGCAATTCTGTGTAAAAGACATGTGTTAGCGTGGTTAGTTGGTTAAGCATGCTAATGTATTAGCATACTTAACTAATTAGCCTGGTTATGATGTTAAACACGCTAATGTGTTGGCGTGTTTAGCATAATATTGTGGGTGGTAATATTGGTTTGGATAACAAACAATGAAGAATCTGGTGTTTTAGTGTCGTTACGGATATTAGTGTGGTTAGTGTTGTTGCCTATAAATAGGAGTATTTATGTAACATTTTATTAATGTATTGCGAGAGATTATAATGTGTCTGTGTGTAAACTGTGGGTATGTTTGCATGGAGCTTTTAAGAGCTTCTAGCTTTAAGCTTTTAAGAAAACGCTCATACTTAGTAAAAAGCCTTGTTTGGTTGAAGGAGCTTGAAGCTTTTAGGTTAGGAGCTTAAAGCTTTTGGTTGAACGCTGCTACTAGTAGCGTTTAGAAGGAGCTACAAGTTTTTAGAAAAAAATGGCTAATTTAACTTCTAAAGATAATGAACTTTTTAATGCACCAACTTTTTAAATTTTTAGTTATGTCCATTTTGGTCATTTTATACATTTTATTAAAACTCCAACTACTCTGTCAAACACCTAAATATATCTAAAAAGCTACTTCTACCAGCTTCCAGCCATCAGCCACCAGCTACTTTTGCCAAACATACCCTGTGTGTTAGGACTTAGGGTCCAGATCATCTAAAGGGAGAAGTACGATGTGTACTCTTTCGGCATGTAATCTGTGTCGATTATATTTTTGTGAAACGAGTTTATACTTCTTCTCTATTTCTCCATATTTTTTGTTTTAGCTTCTGTCTCAATCAAGAGTGATGTGTTTGATATGTGTTATCAATCCTAGCTAGGTCTCGGGAGTTTTTGCTGTGATATCATCTGAAAGTCCCCGAGACCTCCTTAAGATTGATAACACATATCAAAGGTATCACTCTTGATTGAGATGGAAGCTAAAATAAAGAAAATGTATAGAACACATATGAACTCGTTTCATTAATATATAATCGACAAGGAAGAGAATAAATTAGATTTAGAGAATCTTTAAGTTTAAACCTGCAACAGGAAGCACAAGAGCTCGACAATCCATATGTTAGAATTTTTTTTGTGGAATCAGTGCATGAAACTAGAGCAAACAGTGTTCCTTAAAAACTAACAACCAACGACAGATCTGAAATAATTCAATCCAGATAGGCACTGATCGGTTTTAGAACTTAATTGTGTTCTCCTTTTTCTCCATGCCTTAATTGGAATCATTAACAACCGGCCCAGCCATCGACTCGAATCGGTGACTATGAGCCATCGTTTGCGATGGCACGGCAAAAACGACGATTGGGGAAACAACAACGTACCTCGTTTGGTTAACATTTATTTTTTTGGTGACTATCAGTTCTGCCATCGATTCATTCCAATGTAGTGAAGAAGATGAGAACGATGTAACATCCCAAACATCTAGGTTATGTTGTTATATTAGTTCTGTGACTAAAGTGGGAATAAAAGACCAGCCGTCGCAAAATAAAAAGCTCTGGGCCGTAGTGTATAATTGGTGAGCCTTGGGGATTGGGGGTAAGATGGTCCCCCCATAATATTTTTTTAGCCGCAAGTAAGAAAAACGGGGGCGATGAGCTCTAGTTCCCATTTGTTAGGCTCCCGGTAATGCTTCGTTGTTCCCTTTTTCCATTTAATTTCATTTTTTCAGATTACGGTGGTGATGGGAGTTTTTGATTGGATGCTAGGGTTTCATGGTTCTTGTCGATTAAGCCATTGATGAATGGTTTGGTCATGGTGATGATAAAATTCAACAAAAACAAGGAATCCAGAGAGTTTCACAGGATTTCGGCGAACTCTTAGGCTCCGCAACGGTTGTTGAAGGCTTCGATGATATAAAGGGGTAAGAGCTTACCGACACAGTCACGTTGATATATTATGGGTCTAGAACGGAGTTCTTTTGATAAGGTTTTAAGCCACACGAAGACAGGCATGCAAAACTGGAAGCTGATGATTGTTTAGCATTTTCAGCGGCGATGCTGGTGGCATCTGGTGGTGGTGACAAACGAAGCCGGTGCAGCTCGGCGAATCAAAATCGTGGATATCTTAATCGTTCAAAACAAAGTTCGTCTGGGTCTATTTTGGGCTACTCAAATGATGGTGTGCGTAAAGGGGTGAACATAGAGGTTGTTCTGTTTTCTTATTGCAGCGGCAACGGTACTTTAAAAGTTATATAACAAATGTTATATTTGGTTTAATTCATATTTGTATTGTGTATTTAATATTGGTTAAGTGTTTTTTAGTGAATAGGTTATAAAGATGAGGGACTGATATGGAACATTGCTTATAGTTTGAGGTCTGCGATCAGTTATGTTAATTGATGGAGTACTGAAGTGTAATATCTGGAGGGTGCAAAGTGAAATTTATGTTGTGTTGGTATATAAGGTTATTGTTGTGCATTATTGGTTAGTCTGTTAGGTTGTTCATCTCTTATCTCCAGTCGTTAGGGTTTCAAGTGTTTGATCCTGCGAGATCTTGAGTTCTTGGTTTTGATCCTTTGTGATCAGTATTTTCTTTCTTGTATTTGTTATCAACTGATGATTTTATCAGTTGATTGTATTGAATATGTGACATCCGAGCCTCGTCAAGCATCAAACAATACCGAACAATTCCGAATCTAATGAAATCTTGTGTTTCATTCCTGAGAATTGTGTAATTACATGTGACATTTATACATTTTAGTCCATGTACAATTTCAACTCCTCTAGGCTTTTCTGGAGGTTATACATAAGCTATTACGCAAAACGAAACCAATTTAATACAACGTATGTTCCGGAATAGTTACGTAAGCTAAACATACCTTAAATAACCTTTTCATAACTTAGAAATAAGTTTTGAAGGGTTTGGTATGTCAAAAACAAGTTTATTCGATCACAGGGACTATTTACGACAAACTCCGAAAGTTTGCCGATTCTCACAGCGACGTACGCTCCGGAACAAGGTCACAAGCTTAACATACCATAAAATACCCTTTACATAGCTTAGAAATAAGTTTTGAGGGCTTCGGTATGGCAAAAACACGCTTTTGTAACTTCAGGGGCTATTTTGCAAATTCTGCGAAACTATGCCTTTGTGTATAACACCATCCGGAGCATATTCGGACATCCAAAAACTTTTGTAATCATTAAAAATATCATATTTTAGTGATTGGGATGCAAAAATGTCATTCGTTACGCATTTACGGTCATACTCGCGTTCGTTACGCTTTTCGTCGTAATTAACCGAAAACCGCAACCGTACGACCAAAAGAACCGACCTCTGGAACATTTTTGGACATATTTCAAGTTTCCCATACTTTTTTGTCCTTATAAAGCTTTGAAATGAGGTTAACGGGTGTTAAAAGTGCCAAAACGTGTCAAAAACAAGTTCAGGGGCCTGTTTTGCCAATTTTTAAAGTTTCTGCCAGCTAAAGGGCTTACGGATCGAAAGCCCAAAGCCCTTACGGCCCGTAAGGGGTGCCCAGCTCACCAGAAATGTGGCAGCAGCTGAATAAATTCATTTTTGACTCACCAAACAAACTTGCCACCCTTGTTTCTGCATTTGACATGTAAGGGGACACTAATCCAACTCTATGGTGACTCATGGACACTTGTCTTGCTCCTAGATCATCAAGAATTCTATAAATACCCATGTGTTCTTCAATTTTGAAACTTTTGATCACTCATTTCTGCTATCAACTGAAGTTGCAACACCTTGATGATCAATCTCTGAGTTTTCTTGACATGCCTTTGGTGTTGTAAGTGTTCTCTATCACACTTTGTTCAATTCATGTAGTTTAATTGGATTAGAAGTCACAAAGTTTGACTTTTGTTTGACTTTCAGAAATGATCATGAAATGATCAACTTAAAATCTAATTGAACCTTGTATTATGATGGTAAATATGATGGTTATGATCCTTAGTGATCATACCTACTAATTTCCATCTTTTCTAGTCATTTTAACAAGTCAAAGTTTCGGTCAAAATACGAAAAATGTGCATTTCATGACGGAATCAATCTCGGTATCAAAATAGTTTGTTTTGATGCCAAAACTCTTTTATAAACTTAATTAGACATGCCAAAACATGTCTAAATTGTCACCCTCGTTTTAGTGCTTGTTTAGGGTCGTAAGTTGAACGGTTTGACCACCGCTTTGACTTTCGAATCTGACCAGTTTGGTGAATCTTCGGACCCGACCAAATACATATTTATGACCATAAATATAAAGGGAATAACCCTCTGAGGTTATACCTATTGGTCATGTCATTCGGATAGTGTTATGATAATCAGTTATTATGTTCTTAAATAATGACCAAAATGACCTTTTCGCAAATAAATCAACTTTAAGTATATGGAACATAAATTTTGACAAGTATTCTGATCAAATAACATTTTCAAACATATTTAGGCATTAAAGACTTATCATAACACATATCTAACCATCCGAATGCGTAGTTACGCAAATGACGTGTTAAAGTGGCTTAAACTACCTTAACGGGTCAAAAGCACACAAAAATCTTTCCAACTCAGAATGTTAACTTATTAAACCATTTCATATGAGTTCCAATACTCATTTGGTTTATAAGGTATCATTCTATCCAAATCCTCTGAATTCAAGTTTCGATGTTTACATTATTATCCATTTTTAGGACACACACTTGATTCCTTGATCTTCGGACGTTGATCATACACTTGTACAAGGCTTATCCGCAAATCCTAGGTGAGTACATAGTTCCCCTATTTTATGCTTTTAAATATTTTGGGGTGATTCATATGTGCTAAAGGTTTTCAAGCTTTCAAAGTACAAATGCGATGGTTTATATTAAACAATACGATTTCAATAATGTGAACGAACTTGTTGGTGTGTTATATTCATAACAAGAATGACATTCATTAACAATGCCAAGCTGACCAGTAGTAAGTTACAGCGCCTGGGACTGACAATCCCGTTACCAAATTTCCTGGGGTTTGTGGGGAAGTTTGGGAAGCGACTGTAACTGTAATTGTAACATACCCTTTGGTGGTATGTTATACGATTAAGGGACACCATGGGTGGTCTTGAACAAGTCAACAAAGGTTTGAATGTATTCACGAAACGACCAAAAGTTTTCACAACTAAAACAAGGAACGATGAACAATGAACGATGAACGAATGAACAATGGTTTATAACAAGGAACAATGAACAATTGATTTATGACAATTGGTTTATGATAAGTGATTTAGATAACGGAACGGGTGTAATGTAATAAAAGCATGGTGGATAGCCGCTGATACTTCCTATATATAAGTGCTTTTATCACATTACATACGTGTCGTTATTTACATTACTTGGACAAATGATTTCAAACAATGACACACAACGATTTTTTATTAAAGATATAAACCATACGAGTTATTTCAAGACGATTTACAACTTGATTTACGAACAAATGTTTTCAAGTCAAGTTCATGGCTACGAGATTCTATAACTTGACCCTTTTGTTTAGACGAAATGTTGTTGCAATATCAAATGCTTTCAAAACAAGGTTTTCACTTACGACTCTAGTAGTCAGATTATATTGCAATATATACAAAGCCATGAACTTGACACACTCACAAAACCTACGTACTCACCGGCATATTTTTGCTGACTAGTTTTCACATATGTTTCAGGGAACAATGCTTGATGATACCGATGCATGCTCATATAGGATTTGGACGGGCCTTAGCGACTATAAAACAAGAAAGACAATGATTGTGCATGTTTTGTTTGTTTGGTTGTTTTAAAATGTTACTAGACAATTATGACAATATAACCTATGTTTAATATCTAATTAAAACAAAACTTCAAATACCATGTGTTGTTGAAACAATCTGTTAACGTGACTCCTCAAGTGTTTCCGCCGCGTGTTGTTTTACGTGATTTGGGGTGTTACAGTAACACTTGGTTCATTTTGATCTTACTGATTTACAGTAAGATCTAGGGTATTTGGGGTTTTTTGGTTTGGGTTATATAAGATTTTATGTCACGTTTTGTCGCTATATTCTTTGTCATATCTATTTCCATAATTTTTATCATGGTATCAGAGCAAAATTGCTCCTGATCTTTGTTATTTCCGCTGTTATAATCTGATTTGTTGTTGATTTGTGATTTAGGTTCATCCCTGGTGTTCTAGGGTTTGTGGATCTGATAGTTGTTGTTCTTAGATCATCCTGATCTTGGGAAGCGTGCTGTTCTGATTTGGTGCGATTGAAAGCCTAGCTAGGGTTTGGTGAGTTTGACGGTTGATTCTTCATCATCTGAAGGATTTCATACTCTGTGTTAGTCTCTGAAACCTAGAAGGTCTCAGGGCAAACTAACCAGGTGTGTAGTGCTTGTGGCTGGATCAGATCTTGTAGTTCTAGAAAACTACAGTTCTGATCTTTCTTTTGGAGTTATACGCACTCTCTGTGAGATCTTTCTTCTCTTATCCTGTTCTTTCATTGTTATTGATTGTCTTAGTTGATGCTGGGTAGTGAGGACCGGTTTATTATGTATGTGTTTCTTGTTGGTACTTTGTGGGTCTTTTCTGTTTATGTTAATATTGTTCTATATTGTGTATTAGATTTATTATATAGAGTTTTTTTGCTTCTGAGTAAAGGCTTGTCCAGGCACCATAGAGTGATGAACCTGGAATCTGGTCCCTGACTCAGTTTCGCCTTAGGTTGTGCTGCTGTTCTATTGTTGTATCTTGTTTGATATCTGTGGTTTGTATTCCCTTGTTGTTTAGTTTGTGTGTTTGAATCATGGGAGACGGTGAAGGTACTTCACAGACCTTGATTAGTAAGTTGGACATAGGAAACCCTTTGTATTTACACCCAAGTGACTCTAGTAGTTTAACTGTTGTTAACATAAAACTAAAAGGAACTGAGAATTATAAGGTATGGTCTAGTGCAATGAAATTAGCTTTAGAAGCAAAAAATAAGTTTGGCTTCATTGATGGAAAATGTGTTAAAGCTGAAGATGATGAGGTTCTAAGTAGTCAATGGGATAGATGTAATTCAGTTGTTTTAGCATGGTTATTAAACTCAGTGTCTGAGGAGTTGTATTTGGGGCAAGTTTTTTCAAAACTTGCTTCGGAGGTATGGAATGATTTGAAAGAAACCTATGATAAGGTTGATGGTTCTGTTGTGTATGATTTGTATAAAAAGATTAACTGTATTTCCCAAAATGGTACCTCTATTTCAGAATATTATCACAAATTAAATACTATGTGGAAGCAGTTTGATGCAATGTTACAACTGCCTTCTTGTTCTTGTAAAGCTGCTAAAGACTATAATGATTTTGCTACACTAATAAAATTGATGCAATTTCTCATGGGCCTTGATGATATTTATCAGCCTGTGAGAACTAGTCTGCTTACAAGAGAACCACCTCCATCTGTAAAGGTTGCTTTCTCTATCAATTCTAGGGAAGAGTCACAAGGTCTGCTAGTAGTAGTCAGAAAAATGGGTCAAATGTGCCTTTCTTATCTAAAACAAATTCAAACTTTGATCAAAAGAAAAGACCATTTAGGGGACCAAATCCAAATCTAAAGTGTACCTATTGTAATATGATAGGCCACACTATAGATAGGTGTTTTGAAATTGTTGGTTATCCTCCTGGTGTTAAAAAAACCTATGGGCCAGGCTGGTAAGGGTAATTGGTCTAATAATAAATCTAATGTTACTGCTGCTAGCTCTACTTTACCCTTTACACCTGAGCAGATTTCTAGGATATTGAGTCTTGTTGGAGAGAAATCTGAAACAGAGCAGTCAAAGTCTAATATGGGAGGTAAACTATCTAGTTCTTGTAGTCTTGTAAATGATTTTGTTAGTTGTTCTAGTATATCTAACATGGGTTATGATTATAACCAGATTGTTGATTCTGGGGCAAATCAACACATGGTCAAAACTGATAAAGAAATTATCAATTGCATTGATGTCTCTGATTTTGATTTGAAAGTTAGTCATCCTAATGGGACAAGTGTTAAGGTCTTAAAACTTGGTGAACTAAAATTAATAAATAATGTTGTTCTTCAAGATGTGTTTTATGTTCCTCACTATAATGTAAACCTGTTATAGGTTTCTAAACTTGCTAGAGATAATAAGATTATTTTGTATTTAATGAAAGTAGTTGTTTGTTACAGGATTCGAAATCAAAGAGAGTCTTGGTGACTGGTAGTTAGGACAATGGTCTATTTTTTTTTAGGAAAACATGGTCAATTCTGTTAATATGAGTTTTAATGGTATGTTACAGTCTAGTTTGCATAGTAGTTGCCATAGATCAGTTCGCATCTTAAAAGGAAGTTTGAACATTAATAAAACTGATCATATACCTTGTGAAATTTGTCATAAAGCAAAGCAGGTTAGGGTTCCATTTCCATTAAGTGAACATAAAACTAAAGTATTGGTGATCTTGTCCACTTAGACTTATGGGGTCCATATAAGGTTACTAGTTATGAGGGGTTTAAATATTTTTTAACCGTGGTTGATGATTTTTCTAGAAATGTGTGGTGTTGTTTAATTAAAAATAAAATGGAAGTGTTTGAAAGTTTAAGCAACTTTTATAATCTTGTCTTGACTCAGTTTAAAACAAAAATAAAAATGTTTAGGAGTGATAATGGTACTGAGTTTGTTAATCATCAAATGTCTAGTTTTTGTAAGTCTAAGGGCATTATACATCAGACAACTTTGCTTATACACCACAACAAAATGGTTTAGTTGAAAGAAAACATCGACACTTTTTAAATGTTGCCAGATCCTTGATGTTTCAGGGTGGACTACCTTTGAAGTTTTGGACTGATTGTGTACTAACTGCAGTATACTTAATTAACAGGTTACCCAGTTCTATATTAGTAGGTAGGAGTCCATATGAGGTTATGTTTGGATTTAAGCCCTCATTATCTCATTTAAGAAACTTCGGATGTTTGTGTTTTAGTACTGTTTTAAATGAATCAGATAAATTTGCTTATCATGCTGATAAGTGTGTGTTACTTGGATATTCAAATGTAAAGAAAGGGTACAAGTTGTGGAGTCTTGATGAAAAAAAGATATTTTACTCTAGGGATGTAAAGTTTTATGAAAATATATACCCTTTCAAAACTAAACAATATGAAACTCTAAGTATATCTACTGATAATACTTTAACTCATGTTAATTTTTTGATAGTTATGAAAATCTGACATCTGAAGTTTCTATAACACCCAATGATGAAGAGGGTATAAGTGGTTCTCATGATCTTCCTTGTGATGGTCAGCAGCCACCAGAACCCTCTACATCTGCCACCTCTAGTAATGTTGAACAAACTCAACATTTAGAGTCTGGAAATGCGAGTAGTAGTGGTCAGGGTAGTAGTGGCAGGGTAGAGGACACAGATTATCAAATGATGAGACCAACCCATCTGAGGGTACAAATATAGAACTTGAGAAAATCATCTAGTGGAACTTCTGTACCAAAGAGATTTGATGGTTTTGTGGTAAATAGTAAAGTTAATATGACATTAGTAAAGTTGTAAATTACTCTTGTTTGTCTGCTGAGAATCTTTGCTTTATTAGTGGTCTAAATAAGATTGTTGAACCCACTTCTTATTATGAAGCCTCAAAAGATTCTAGGTGGATAGATGCCATGAATTTAGAAATGGAAGCCTTACATAATAATAATACATGGATTTTAACTGATTTACCTGCTGGTAGAAAAGCAATAAGCTGTAAATGGGTCTATAGAGTTAAATATAAGGCAAGTGGGGAAGTTGAGAGGTTTAAGGCAATGTTAGTTGCCAAAGGATATAACCAGCTGAAGGCATTGATTTTGGTGAAACTTTTTCACCTGTAGTTAAAATGGTTACTGTTAAACGTTATAAATTAGCTGTTGAAAATAAATGGAAACTTTTTCAACTTGACATTAATAATGCCTTCTTGTATGGTTCTATTTCTGAGGATGTCTATATGACATTACCCCAAGATTATTACTCTCAAAATGAGACTAAGGTATGCAAATTGTTAAATCTTCGAATGGTTTAAAACAAGCACCAAGACAATGGAATGAAAAGCTTGTTGAGGTTCTGCTCAGTTTTGGTTTTAAAAGAAGTGTATGTGATCATTCTTTGTTTGTGTTTAAAGTTGATAATGTGTTTATAATTCTGTTAGTTTATGTAGATGACGTAGTTATAACAGGAAATAGTGAACAAAAGATTTCAGATTTAAAGTGCATGTTAAATGAAAGTTTTAAAATAAAAGACTTAGGGATTTTAAAGTATTTTTTAGGAATCGAAAATATTGTATGATAAGAATAATATAAACCTTAATCAAAGAAAATACTGTTTGGAACTTCTGAATGAGTTTGGCTACCTGGGATGTAAGCCAATAAATACTCCTATTGAACTAAATCATGTAATTAATGGTGTTGATAATATAGTTCAAAAGGAGTTGAAGGATATTACTGGGTTTCAAAAACTAATAGGAAAATTGATCTATTTGTCATTAACAACGCCTGCTATCAGTTACACTGTTCAGTACCTAAGTCAATTTATGCATAAACCTTTAGAGGTTCACTTAAAGGTTGCTTTAAGATTGCTTAGGTATTTAAAGCAATCACCAGGAAAAGGACTTATGTTTAAAGAAGGTTTTGTGTCTAAACTGGAAAGTTATGTAGATTCAGATTGGGCAAAATGTAATAAAAGTAGGAAGTATGTTACTGGGTTTTGTGTATTTCTGGGAAATTCCTTATTTTTCCTGGAAAAGTAAAAAAACAAAGTGTGGTTGCCAGGTCAACTGGGGAAGCTGAGTATAGAGCGATGTGCTCAGCTGCCTGTGAATTGTTATGGTTAAAAAATCTTTTGAGTGAGTTGGATGTGGTATGTGATCTGCCTTTGAAGCTGTATTGTGATGCAAAGCTGCAATATCAATCTCTTTAAATCCTGTCTTCCATGAGAGGACAAAGCATTTTGAGATTGATTTGCATTTCTTAAGAGAAAAAATAGCTTGTGGTTTGATCTCTCCATAAAAGGTTGATTCTGATAGTCAAGGTGCAGACATCTTTACTAAAGGTCTTAGTGTTTCTCAACATGAGATCTTATGTAAACAGCTCGGTCTGGTTGACTTATACAAATATGAATGATGGGGGGTGTTAAAAAGTTATATAACAAATGTTATATTTGGTTTAATTCATATTTGTATTGTGTATCTAATATTGGTTAAGTGTTTTTTAGTGAACAGGTTATAAAGATGAGGGACTGATATGGAGCATTGCTTATAGTTTGAGGTCTGCAATCAGTTCTGTTAATTGATGGAGTATGAAGTGTAATATCTGGAGGGTGCAAAGTGAAATTTATGTTGTGTTGGTATATAAGGGTATTGTTGTGCATTATTGGTTAGTTTGTTAGGTTGTTCATCTCTTATCTCCAGTCGTTAGGGTTTCAAGTGTTTGATCCTGTGAGATTTTGAGTTCTTGGTTTTGATCCTGTGTGATCAGTATTTTCTTTCTTGTATTTGTTATCAACTGATGCTTTGATCAGTTGATTGTATTGAACACTTTGTTCATTTTGATCTTACTGATTTACAGTAAGATCTAGGGTATTTGGGGTTTTTTTGGTTTGGGTTAAATAAGATTTTACGTCACGTTTTGTCGATATATTCTTTGTTCATCTCTATTTCCATAATTTTCATCAGGTACTGGCCAACGCTAATAGTTTTTTGAGGACCAACACGTCGAGACAAGTTCGTGAATATGTGGATGGCTCGAATCATATAGTCAAATTATGACCATATTTAGTTTTTATTCGCACGAGCACTTTGGGGTGTTAGGGGTATATGTTTAGAATGGCATGTACGCGAAAGTATCACTCTTTGGGACCTTTGTATTCATTGTTGGGAGATGTTTTGGGATATTGGAAAATTTTGAGGATTGCGCTTGGGAACGTTTTTTAGTAGTGTTATTTTGGAGTATTTATACGCCAAGGGGCACGTCGGTTGTACAAAACAGGATGGTTTAAGCACGCGCTTGCAGCTCGATGATGTTGAGTAGGCGGTTGTATGGAAAGTCTCCTGTCTATCTAAGAGGTGGAGACTTCAAATTCTATAGGTGTAAGTATATGACTATTTGGAAGCAGGTTAGTTTGTCGTTAAAAAGAAAAAATAATCGCAATTAAAAAAGCTGCAAATATTAAGAATCATGAATTAAAATTAAAATTGAATATAACAACCAAAAAATAAAAACCAAAATTGAACAATATATCATACACATATAAGTGTTTATGTTGGTCGGAGAGTTGACAAAAGATGTTGGTGGTAAAGAGTTAACTTGAGATGTTGGTGGTCACAACAAGAAGGTTATGAGATCACTTTCTTTTAATTTTTGGTTCTCTAAATAGAGTGGTATATTATTCCTTTTGAAAAAAAAAACTCTAAAACTAATTGACATCCATTACAAGAATCACATGTGTTACGCTTGAACAAATAATTGGATTAAACATGTAAAATATTAAAATTATAAACCCAAACTACAATGTTAAATTATAGCCCTAGAGACCTTGGAATTCCTAAACAGGGTCCAACAGGTTGTGAATAGTAATCTTTCAACCTTTAAGGTCCGTTTCGTCTTTAGTAAGATTGGTTTTGCAATTCAAAAGGAGGTTGCGGCGCACCTTGTTGCCCGTTTACCTGCCACTTGTTTGTAATTTGTTACTTTGGTAATATTAACTTTAGCAAAAAAAAGTTATCTTTAATTGAATCAATATTTTACATCAAATTGAGTTGACATTTATTTTTCCTTTAAAAATGAAAGAGTATTTTTTTTTCTAACTATATTAGTGCTTCAGATACTATATCTATGCATTAATTGCATAAAAATTATAAAAATAATTGGATTAAACATGTAAAATATTAAAATTATAAACCCAAACTACAATGTTAAATTATAGTCCTAGAGACCTTGGAATTCCTAAACAGGGTCCAACAGGTTGTGAATAGTAATCTTTCAACCTTTAAGGTCCGTTTCGTCTTTAGTAGATTGGTTTT
Source organism: Scalesia atractyloides (assembly GCA_947069175.1). Lineage (NCBI taxonomy): Eukaryota > Viridiplantae > Streptophyta > Magnoliopsida > Asterales > Asteraceae > Scalesia > Scalesia atractyloides. The sequence goes on along the minus strand of CAMTDV010000030.1, from coordinate 81,127,892 downwards.
GCAATTCAAAAGGAGGTTGCGGCGCACCTTGTTGCCCGTTTACCTGCCACTTGTTTGTAATTTGTTACTTGGTAATATTAAACTTTAGCAAAAAAAAAGTTATCTTTAATTGAATCAATATTTTACATCAAATTGAGTTGACATTTATTTTTCCTTTAAAAATGAAAGAGTATTTTTTTTTCTAACTATTTAGTGCTTCAGATACTATATCTATGCATTAATTGCAATAAAAAGAAAATTAAAGCGATGACATTATTTATTTGGAGTGGGTGGGTAAATTCTTTATGAAGGTGTGGGACTCGGTAGGAGTATGGTGTTGGAATGAATACAAAAGTGTGTTGAGAAAATAAATGCATGAGTGACGTTGCATGCCTTATTTGGCAACGTTTTAATCGAACAATATAAAATATATTATATTTCATCATAAAAAGTTACCAAATTACATCAAAACAAAAGGCAGACGGCAACAATAAATATAAAAATGTTAAGCGAACAATAAATATGAATGAAAATGTTAATCGAACAATAAATATGATAATGTTGATGAATAAACTGTAAAAAATTTTTCTTATAAAAAGGCTTGAAGTACAAAAAAAACATAAGGAACTTAGTTTAAGGAAAGTTGTTTTGATTTTTGATGACATGTTATGTCATGGTGGTGATGGTTGATGGTGATTCGTTGTTTAATGAAATTTGGTATGTAAAATTTCTAAAGGCTACCCGTGTTTTTACAGAGGTTTTTTAAATGTAGTTATATTATATTATTATATATAACAATTGCAAGATTCATTAACACTGAGATTTTTTTTTCTTTTTTTTTTTATCTTTTAGCTTTCAATTAAAAAAGTTGTTTGACTTTTTTTTATTATAATTTTTTGTTTATATTTTAAATAGACATTTTATATTAAAAATAAAATATATTTTTAACTATAGTTTTTTTTTTCATATAACTTCACTTCACTAGTTTTTTTTATAAAAACTATATATGTGACTGCATTAAATTTTTTCCTAACATTCTTATATATATTTTATTAAAAACGTATTCGCGGCGAACTGAGTCGGTACCGACCAACAACATCTATATCGGTATCAGTGTTATCGGAACCGATATTGGTATTTGATGATTGTCGTTAATGTCATACAAAAACCTAGATAAACTACATAGATAGAGTAAATAGGGTATAGAACCAGAGGATTATGGTGAAAAGTGCTATGAACTAAGTTTCAAAAACTAATTGTAAAATATGTCGTTTGGTTGTTTGATTAAACCAAGAGTTACGAAAAACGAGTTGTAACAATGGGAGACACAATATATATTTTTTAGAGAAATAAATTGATAAAAAAATTTTTGTTGTAAACCCTATATATAAACATCATTCATGATCTTTTAACAACATATAGTCTACAACTTCCTAATGCACCATTTTAACATGTTTACTAGCATTAATTCTCACATAATCATGCAAGTATTTAAGATGCTTCCATAGAATTAAACATCTTCATCATCTAATCATATGATCATTCCAAACAAATAAAGTGCATGCAAGATTCTTGTACATTTAAGAACATACAAACAAAACTTCACATATTAGCATATACACACACATACGACATACAAATATATACATACATACATTTTTCAAACCTTCATAACATATTAAACACATTTTAGATCATGCATGCATGTAAGAATCAAAGCATTTTCTATCACATTTCATCATTTAAACAAAACACACATGAACACTTTTCAAGTTCCATTTTGACATTTGTTTTCACAAATTTTAAAATGTGTGTAGAATCCTTCTTGTCGGTTAACAAACTTGTAAAATAAACAAGATGCAACATTCAGAAATTAAAGTAGGAATTTGAAGAATCCATACCCTTGATGAACACTCTTGGAAGGGATGGATGATGGGTTTAAATGAATCTTCCATAAGACTTGTTATCTCCACCAAAGATGCTTGGATTCACCACTTTTGAGGATTTGAAGATCTAATCGTCAAGATGGAACCAAAATTTGAAAGTGAGGGTGTGTGGGGGTGGGTTACGGCCAAGAGAGGGGGTGAGAAGATCATAGAGATCAAGGGTAGTGCATGTATGGAGAATTGTATGTTATGATTGGACGATTGGTTTAGGATTAGGGTACTCATTACTTGCATGGTAGGGTGTGGGTTGGGATCATCTTGGGTTGTCTTAGTGTTAGGTATGGTGAGTAATCATCTTACACACACACATATATATATATATATATATATATATATATATAAATTTGGGCTCGGTTTAAATGAGAACCACCACGAGTTGTGAGAACCGTGAGAACTTCTTCTTCTCGCGCGAGTTTGTCCAATTTTTTTTTGCACAAACGTAGATAAAAATATTATAAACACATTTGTAAGAAAAAATAAAAAAAAATTGTCGAGTCGGCAGTTTTGACTGATTCAAGTTTTTTTTGCGCGTTGGTATAAATTTTGTACGAAAATAAATATTTTTTACGCTTTATGTAAATGTGTGTATGCGACATTTTTTTTTTCTGAAACAAGTGATTTTTTTATGAATTTTGAGAAAAGAAAATTCGGAAAAATCTTTTAGATGGCCTAGTTCTCACGGTTCTTAAAACTCAAGGTTGTTCTCATTTTAATGATCCCATGTAGGTATTATATATATATGTAGAGGATCATGTACGATTTGAGGGATCACCTTGGCACGAGAGAGGCATGTGCTTGTCAGCGTTCAGCGGTGCGGCGAGTGTGAGATCCCAAGGAAGCCATTCTACACGGAAAGAATAAATGAGATTCGATTATAAAGGGTTTTGTTTAAAAGTTTAGCGTTTTACACAATATCTTTATTATTATTATTATTCACATAAGGCATAGAATCACGTAAACACATATCCACACATAAGCACGTAAATACATAATCACGTAGCACATAAGCTAAGCATATATTTTGCCTGTATTCACCTTTATTAAATTATGCGTAGCGCGCGTGAGATAAGCGTAGTATAGCGTAATATGAGCGAGTAACACCGCGCATGAGGTCATGCGCGTGAAATAGTTGTGCGTTTAGTTTGATTGCGATTATAATTATCGTTTTAGATTGCGAGAGTTGTGCGAGTTGTGCATACGTTTACGGAGCGAAAAACGGTGGGTGGAACTTGCATGTGCATTAAAGTTGATGGCAGTTCCTTTATTTAAAAATACAATAATTTACATTTTAAACCCTTCTTGATCTCAACCATTAACTACAAGATCTAAGGGGTTAAAACACTTCTTACACTTCTCACAAAACCACATTTTTTACACTAACCCTACCCTATATATGTATAGTGTATTTATCTAGTAAGTGGGTGTATAGTTGGAGGTTTATATAATAATTATGGGTTTTAATATTATGTTCACTAATTTTATAAAAAAAATAGCCAATCATAATATTATCGGGTGCTAAAATATGTCTCATTATAAGAACGTTTATTCGTACAAGATACGCACAATATTGGACGATACGCGATCAAAACCACAAACTTGAGTTTTTAGGCATTTTTCACTTGTATATATTTAGTAGTGCTATTTCAAGCATATAGGATTTAACATTAGCTGGGTTGTCACCAATGTTTGTTTCGCAATTTTAATTATTACATGATACACATTCTACAAGATTTACCAAACATAACCGTACACTAAATATAGATTTGCTAGAACTTCAATGGAAATTAATTTATATAATCTTAAAAGAAATGGTCGGTGCAACAGTGGTCTAATATAATTACAAAAGTGCCCCTGCTGCAATTTACAATAATATCCTTGCTTAATAATTTTTCCCAAGTCATGGCGGTCATAGCAAATAACAGTTGTCTTCTTTCTTTGTCTCCGGTAAGACCTCCGGTCATGCAACCAAGACGACCACCACAATGGAGGACTGGGATCCAACCACCAAGTATGGGGACAACTTTCGTCGAACAAAGAACAGGAACATTGTTTAATATCAAGAAACAACACAATACAAACACGAAATAATCAAATAGAGTTTTGAATTCAGAAAACCACTTCCGGCCAATAATGTTTCGATGTAAACGAGATCCGCCACAAACACGGCGTATCTGAACGAGATCCGCCACAACCACGGTAGATCTGAAAGAGATATGGGTTTTGTGGATAAGAAGACACACAAATACAACAACAGTAAGGTGGTGTTGCTGATTCGGAGGTGGTTCTATTGTTGTAGCAGCTTGATCTTGGTTGCGTTGGTGACTGCCGGTGATCGATTTGTGTGGTGCGACGATGACGGGTCAGTGGTGGTGGGGCTATGTTTCGGTGGTGATTGGCGGCGACCAAAGATGGTGACGGTTGTGTGGTGCGGCAATGACGATGAAGGTTTGGTGGGGGTGGGCCGATGATGATGGCGGCAATAGTGTCTTGGTGGTGGTGTGTGTAGAAGAAATGGTAGAGAGGCAACAATTTGATATACCAAATATAAATTTTAGTTAATAAAAGGTTTCAGGTCCATCTAAAATTTTGTGTTATTCAATTAAATTAATAATATTGATTTTAATTTCTTTTTAAGTCTGTACTGTATTTATTTTAAATCCCTTTTAACTGTCCAGAATATACAACCTGTTTTATTAATTTTTTTAATCGTCACTAATCAATACAATCAAATATTAGAAACATGTTTTTTTAGGGAAAATACACAGAATTGTAACCAACTTTCAAAAGTGTTCTAATTAGGTTACTCGTATCGTTTTTGTCCCAATTAGATAACTTAACATTCAAATCGAGTCATGTCACTTTTTCCATGTGTCAAGAGAAAAATGGAGCATAAGATGCTAGGGACGGATTATATTAATATATGAAATTTTATTTATTAAAAATAAAAACACTTTAACTACATTAAAAATTAAAAAAACAAGTTAAAATCCACGTCATCACTGGACGTTAGCATCAAATGAAAGGGAAAAAAGAAATCACACCACCACGGTTACCTATGAAATTGATGAAAAAACCCTTAATTTTAATAAAAAATGAATGTTGAGTGACCTGATCGGAACACTTTTGAAACTTGAGTGACCTAATTGGAACACTTTTAAAACTTTGTTACTATTCTACAAAGTTACCCCTTTTTTTTAACAACAAACAATACTTTTATATCACACCAAATGTTTATACACAACAGGTTAGTAAGCTACTAAACTAATTACCCATTACATCAACACCCTACCTAGAAACATGTTTTTAAGTATAACAATTTGGTGGATGACTTTTTCAAACATAAACTTGGTGTAGTTAATTTTTTTTTGAGTTAATTGCCCGGATGATACATGTGGTTTCACGTTTTTTTTCATGTTTAGTCCCCACCTTTTGAAAATAGCAGGTATGCTCCGTATGGTTTGTTACTTTGTTACTCGGATAGTCCCCTGAGTAAATATCAGTTAGTTTGGAAATAGCAGGTATGCTCCCTATGGTTTGTTAATTTGTTACTCGGATAGTCCCCTAACACTTACTCAGGGGACTATCCGAGTAACAAAATAACAAACCATAGGAAGCATACCTGCTATTTCCAAAAGGTGGGGACTAAATGTGAAAAAACGTGAAACCACAGGGACCATTGTCACACCCCGACCCGCAGCGGAATAAGAGTCGGGGCATAATTGGGTTATCACCAAAGCTCATGATATTTACTAATATGTTTCATATTTATTAAAGTCAAAGTTACATTTCCAAATATCCAAACATGTCCATACAATACAAAGAAAATAAACCAAAAATAATAATCCCAAACTCTAAATCATTTTATTCTTCTAGTCCAATCCTATGTGTTTCTGGCTGCTGCTGTTTCACCTGTATCATGTGTAAAAATGGGGGTTTTTGGGTCAACATAAGTTGGCGAGTGAACCTTGTTAGATAAACATTTGTTATTGATTTTCTTGTTAGTTTATCAGTGAAAAATTGTGCATAATCATAAATGAGCAAATGTAAATAACCAAACAGTAGCAATAGCAATCACAACTATAACATACAATAACACATGATAGCATACATTAACATACCAACATCATACGATAAATAACATGAATGAAACTGTGCGATCAAGGCTCAATCAAACGGTTCCGATCGTATTGCATGTACTGAAAATGAAAATGTCTGTGCGATCAAGGCTCAATCAAACGGAGCCGATCGTATGTGGGCACGTCAGGTTCACGCTCATAATGTAATGGGGAACATGCTCAACGCTCATAATGTAATGGGGAGCGGCGGCCTATGAAATTGCATGTACTGAAAATAATAAATTTGCATCTAACGATAACCACACAACAATTGAAACAAACTGAATACACAGGTTCATGATATGATGTATGCACAATGATTTAAATATAATATTTAGCAAGACACATGATACACCCCAAAACGTGATTAAAACGGGGAATTTGTAAGATTCACTCACATTGGGTGCGTTGGATTGGAGATGGTGAGATGCGCACGAATTGGATGAGCGGAACAACGAGAAATAACTAACCTAAATAATAACGGAAAAATATAGTAAATGAGTGGATTTTATTAAGGATTTTAATGAAATTTTAGATATATTTTTGTGAGTTTAATGCTATTTTCTATCTTTAAAAATGTTATTTTTAAGTATTTTTAATTGATTTTTAAATTAAATTAAATAAATAAAAATATAAAAAAAATTGTTTATTTTGCGTTGACCGTTGACCGTTGACTTGTTGACTTGTTGACCGGTTCGGTCAGTGAAATTGTTTGCGCCAGGTGAGGCTCGAACCCGAGACCTCCCGTTCGCGTGCACGCAGCTCTACCAGTTGAGCTACGTGTCTAACCCGAAATAATCTTGTTTTTAATTATATTTATATACTAATTCGATTTAACCAAAATTCTTTTAATTTCAAAAACATTTTAATTCGTTCAACCGGTGCCAGTAACAGGTTTCGAACGCGTGACGTGTGACTTAGTGTTGCACACAGTCCACCGCTGGACTGTGTGTCTAACCTGGTTATTATCTCGGTTTTTATTATACTTAACAACTAACGGAGTTAACCCGGTTCAGTTTTAAACAAAAAGGCATTTTATTACATAGGGAGTGCGTGTATCAGGGATCGAACTCGTGACGTGCGTGTATATTTTGCACACAGTCCACCGCTGGACTGTGTGTCTAACCCGTTCATATTACTGATTTTAAATAAACTTATAACTTAACTAACTTCGTCTTCTTCATTCAAATTACAGTCGACTGAATCACTAATCCGTTTCTTGTTTTTTACGATTAACAAACATTCTTAAGGCTAAAATGAAATGGCAGAGACGGTGTTAGAAGTAACATACCGTAGGAATGATTTATCACAGAGTTTTCCGGCAATGCGTCGGCTCTGTTTTTGTGCACCTCAACTGAACCAAACAATTAACCATTTTGATTAGTCAATCGTGGAATTGAAGTGATAAACAAACGTTAATAGTGCGATTGAAGGTCCTTACCGTTTCACAGACGGAATTAAAGATTTCCAGAAATTCTCCGGCGAACTGGAATTATCTGATAACGGTGCCTGAATTCGATCTCAAGTGGATGGTTTGAGTTAGAAACAGCTTAACAACTGTTAGACTACGATGGTATTGAAGAACTTACCGATTTGAGGACCAATACGGTTTTCCGGCGAACCTTACAGAAATTTCCGGCGAATTGATTTAAGCGTTCTGATGGACTGAAAGTGTGACGAAAGTGAAATGGAATGTTTGTCTGATGTCTCTGAGTCGCGAGAAGGGTTTTGATTGGAGTAATCTGACCTTTGATTATTTTCGGTTATAAAAACCGATGATGATGAAAATTGATGTTCAATCAATTCCGAATTGATTAAAAATCGTCAGTGCATCGGTTATAAACCTGAATGTGCGATTAATCAAACGATTAGACGATTGAATTGCCGATTTCCGTTTCTCAGCTGGCGCAACCGGTTTAACCGAGTTTGTGTATAAATGTTATTTGTTTCCTAGAGATAACATAAAACAACAAGTGGCGGAGTGGTGATGTGTGTGTGTGTTAAGACTTTGAAGTTATAAACCAGCTGACCCGGGTTCGAGTCCCGGCAGCAACAATTTATTTTTATTTATTTTGTTTTCACTTTTTATCAAAAATAATTTTTATAGTTTAGTTTGTTTATTAATTATGTATCATTAAGAATCAAAATAACCATATATACACAACGTGACATTTATAACTTGATATTCGATTACAAAACGGAGCGGGTTTTGAAAACCCGTTTTTTGACAAATGTTACAACCATCCGGGTAATTAACTCTTTTTTTTAATTCTAAACATATAATGTATGAGGTTTTGGTTGAACCTAAAATTGTTAAAATGCTTTACATATAAAAGACGTTTAACTAAAATTATGTCCACTTTTTTTTTCCTTCTCGATTGCTATACCGAGTGTCGATAAATATTAATACCATCACTAAACGAAATGATACCGACTTAATTCCTGCCACAACAAATGGACGTTGCCACCGTAATGCGTGGCACGTGTGAAAATCTAGTTAACACTAAATCACTCCAAATAATGATTTTATTCATTTAAACACGTGTTACATTAGTACAAACGAAATTTGAAATTGTTGGATGCCATAGTAATGATGGCGGGTGGGTGGTGGTGGCCGGAGTACGTAGTGATGGTGGCGAGGAGGGTGGTGGCAGGTTGTGATGGTGGTGAGGAGGTGGAGGGTGAAAGTATCAAAATACCTTTTGACTTAACGATCAAACTAATTGAGATTTGACATCATGACTCAAAATATGGCGAATTTTAAACAACAGGAACCCAAGAAACAAAATTTCTACTTTAGGAACTTAAGTTGACTCCGTCTCTAAACCATAGGGTCATAAATTACATTGTACTCGTTTTAGAATTTCAATAATAGTAGAACCATATTAAAAAAGTTGTTTGACTGATAATGGTCAATTCTCTCTCTCTCTACATATATCACACCCATATAAACCTCGTATGATACAACGATAATTAAAGTAGTGGGAGAGCAAAAATGAAAGGATTACGTAATCATCTTATATATTAACCAAATATATATAGGGTTAGGGTAAAATGAAAAATCATACGAGTTGTGAGAACTTAGAAAACTCGGCCTTACGAAAGGTTTTTTCAAAAATTATTTTTACCAAAAATCCTAAAAAACATCAACTTTCAAAACGGCAGCTGTAAATGCTATAAAAGGTGATGTCATGCTTATGTCATCACCTTTTTACAGCCGCTGTAAGGGGCCGAAAAACAACACTTCAAAAATTTTTTATATCTTTTTTTACGGCTATGGGTGTGTAAGGGGCCGAAAAACAACACTTCGAATTTTTTTTATCTTTTTTACGGCTATGGGTGTGAAAAAAATGGAGTCGAAACTCGCGCGGGAGGTTGAGTTCTCTAAGTTCTCACAACTCGGGGTGGTTTTTCCTTGATCCTAATCCTATATATATAGGATTAGGGTAAAATGAAAACCTATACGAGTTGTGAGAACTTAGAGAATTGGCCTTATGAAAGTTTTTTTCAATTTTTTTACCAAAATCCTAAAAAAATCAACTTTTTTTAGAAAAAAATTTTCATTTATGATAGGCGTAAATGCCGTAAAAAGTGATGTCATGTTTATGTCATCATCTTTCTACAGCTGCTGTAAGGGGCCGAAAAACACCACTTAAAAAGAAATTGTTTTTTTACGGCAATATTTTTTTAACATTTTAATCTAGGGGTGTGAAAAAAATAGGGGCAAAACTCGCACGAGAAGGCTAAATTTTCTAAGTTTTCACAAATCACAACTCTAAGGGGTTTCCCTTGATTTTGATCCTATATATATATATACATATATTATACAATTAATATTAAAAACCGCAAGAATTATATAGTGGTATGGTGTGAACTAAAAATTCTTTCTTACCTGTGTAAAGTTAGAACATTCACATCCTATCCACCATTTTCTACCGTATAATTACACTAAAAATAAGTATTCTTTCTGTCTTTTTCTAATTAAATAATATTTTTTATACATTTATTATTACATTTTTTCTCATCTGTACTAATAAACACTTTAAAAATATATTAAAAATTATAAAGGGTTAACAATATTCACTCCAAAACAGTTTAAAAATATATTAAAAAAATTATAGTGTAAATAGTATTCACTCAAGTGTGTAGATAAATAATAACATTTCTTTTTTCTTCAATTACAATCACTTTTTATAATAAAAAAAATGAAATCCCTAAATAGATGTGAGGTAGTTTATATTAGGGTTGTTCATGAGCCGAGCCGAGCCAGGCCAAGCTCGGGCTCGCCTTGATTATAAACCGAGCTGGCTCGGCTCGGATTTGAAACCGAGCTGAAAATCTAAGCTCGGGCTCGGCTTGGTTTTAAACCGAGCTAGCTCGGCTCGGCTTGATTTGGCTCGATTTTATAAAGAAAAATTAATGAATACCTCTTAAAATTCAGTAACCTAAAATATTATTCAATACTTTAAAAAATATATTCAAAATACGTTCAACCTAATATATTAAAAACCAAAATCAAGTTCAACAATGCAAAATAAGTTTTAATTTCAATGAAATATAATATTAGTTTATTACTATGATAATCAACCTTAAAAATGCCATAGATATCAAATTACAAACTTATATACATGTAAATATTATTTAGTTTTTTGTAATATATTATAATGTATATAAAATTAAAATTTATTATAAGTATAATAATCCGAGCTAAACTGCCGAGCTACAAAGCGAGCCAAACCGAGCCAACTCGGCTCGTTACGAGCCGAGCCGAGCTAGCTCACTTTCTAACTGAGCCGAGCCGGCTCGGCTCACTTTTAAACCGAGCCATATCGAGCGAGCTTTTTCCGAGCTAAATCCGAGCGAGCTTCGAGCCGCGAGCTTTTTGAACAGCCCTAGTTTATATTATAAGGAATGGTTGTTGGTGTTTTTGAGTGGAGGAGAGGGAAAATATATGAGAAAGTTACTGTTCATCTATAAATATATGGGAAAAAAAATATGGAGAGAGAAAACTGTATAAAATTTTATATATTTTTAGAAATGGTTGTGGGTAAAGGAGATAGAAAATGTAATGATAAAGGTATAAAAAAATTATTTAATTAAAAAAGAAGGAAAAAAATAGTTGTTTTTAATGGAAATATATGAATAAAGATATAAAATTTATGGAATCGTCTTGTTTCGTAAAAAGTTGTTAGAAAGTCGGATAAAAAACAATATTTGAATGAAATAAAGAGGTTTTTCGAAGCTAATAAATGCAGGGCAACCTACCTTCCAAACCAAAAACTAATAATAATAAAAAATAAAATGAAAAACAATAAAACAGTAAAATCAAACACCTCCCTCCCTCTTCTCCTCTGCGCGACTGTACCCATCACCAAATCTTCACCTATATATATATACATATATATCTATCTCCATTCCTCACTGCAATCTTCAAAAATCAACGATGATCGGACCACAGCGGCCACAAATTGTGTTGTTCGGATCATCAATTGTTCAACTCAGTTTCAGCAACGACGGTTGGGGCGCCATTCTCGCTGACGTCTACGCTCGTAAGGTATTATTATTATTATTATTATTATTATTATTATTATTATTCATTATTTCTTACTCTCATCAAATTCCTTAGCTTTTTGTGATCCTGTTGTCTGATCATAATTGGGGATATGATTTATGAAAATAGTTGGGTTGATTTAGTACTTGTTTGTACGATTGAGGGTCACCTAGGGTTTTTGGTAGATTGTGTGTGTAGGTGTGAATTTAATTGTGTTTGGTTAGGTATTTATGGTTTAATTTTGCTAGATTGACATCAAGTTGGGTTACAAGTATAGTGGTTTTGTGATCTATTATTGTTTCTATAATTGGTTATGTTCGAAACGTATATACCAAATTCTATAAACCGGGTCGAAAATCGTATATACCCAAACATTTCTATACGAAAACACATATATAACACTACTGAGCGAAAAGTTCGGGGTCCCCCCTCTTCAGTACTTCGCCCCTGCTTGCAATGGTTTCGGTCTGTACCACTGATTGGTCTAAAAGGGATGTGATTGGTCTAAAACTAGTCTCTTTTTTACTTGTTTTATAGTTTAATAAACACGAAAAAGGGATGGTTTATGGTTTAACAGAAGTTGTACGAACTTTGATCAGTCGGTCCCGGGTCATGACTTGAATCATATTTGGCACATCTTACAACTATTTCATAGATTCTTGGTTAACTTTGTTCGGTACATTTCTGATTGATTACTTCAGTTTGTATTTTGTAACAAAATTCATGAAAATCGGGTGGACGGTTTTTACATGTTATAACTTAAAACGCTTTTTTTTCTACTGCAGGCGGATATAGTGCTTCGAGGTTACTATGGATGGAATTCCCGACGTGCTGTCAAGGTCCTTGATCAGGTTTTTCCAAAGGTATATCCTTGACATCCATTCGCTTTGATTTTTCCAACCGAATATAACTTTATTGCCTAATAACATTTATTAGTATTTTCTTTTTCTTGGAGAAATGGGACATGGGACATTAGTGTCTTTATGCAAGTAAGCTGTGATATGAATTATTTGTATATTTTGTCTTTTTTTTTAATCATGTAGGATGCTGCTAGTCAACCTTCACTAATCATCGTTTACTTTGGTGGTAACGATTCAATGGGACCTCACTCATCTGGTCTAGGCCCCCATGTCCCGCTTCCTGAATATATTGAAAACATGAGAAAAATTGCTACTCATCTCCAGGTATCATTCTCCTCGTAATGTGTTTTCCCTTTTAAAAATGTGTGAATTCACTTGTGTTGTAGGCCACCATGTATAGATTTTGAAGTTTTAGAATGTCCTCCATCCGTAAATTCAACTTACTCGTAGGAACTAAAATGTCTAATTTTGCTAGAATAATTACATGGGGTGTCTAAATTTACATCATTCAACTGATCATCTGAAAACTGTGACTTGAAGTCTTTATAATCAGTTTTTAATGTTTGAATAAACACATTTCTGCTGGTTATAGGATTATTTAACCATTATTTAATGTAATTCAGTAGACTTTATAACAAAAACACATCCAAATAGGCAAATACTGTCATCTACAGCCAGTTTTATTACAACAGATTATCTGATATGATATTCAATATCACACAACCACTTTCAAAAAGACGCATCTTTTAACACAAACAGATATGAACAGGGGCTTTCAGACACTACGCGTTTAATTTTCCTCACTTGCCCACCAGTGGATGAGGTCAAACTTAATGAAAACACCAGGTACTTTCATTAATAATTTTATTTTTCTTTTAACTGTATATTCTAGTAATTCAACTGAACTAATGACCTGTCATGTAAAAACAGCTCATTTTTAGTGAACTTGTTAGAACAAATGAGTTATGCCGGGCTTATTCAGATGCATGTGTAGAGCTGTGCAATGAGATGGGAATGAAAGTTATCGATCTTTGGACTGCGTTTCAGAAACGAGATAATTGGTTGACTTTCTTTACGTAAGAATTCTTTCTTATTTCAATTCTTTTCCATTTATTTTTTATTCTGTAAATATTATGATGTAGAGGTGAATAATGGGCCGGTCAGGCTGATCCGAAACAATTGTTTTTGCAGGGATGGGGTGCATTTATCAGGTGAGGGTAGCAAGGTAGTTGTTGAGGAGATACTAAAGGTGCTTAAAGAAGCAGAATGGAAACCGAGTCTACACTGGAAATCTATGCCCACCGAATTTTCAGAAGACTCACCGTATGATTTAGTCTATAGCGATGGCAAAACTACCCCGAACCCGTCTGACTGGACTTTCCACAGAGAAATACAGTGGGACTAATAAGATAGTTTCATTCATAACTTCAGAACATGCGCATTTGTATGTAAGTATTGCAATACTTTCTATTGCAGCAACTGAGATTTGTACCAGTGATCTTTAATCAGGTTCTTTGACCTTTGTACTTCTTTTTATGCTTATATAAGGAATGCGACAATTAAATGTAGCATTGCCCATAAAACTCATTGTTTACTGAATACCGCATTATACTGCAAAAGCTTGTACCATATGTTTATTACATAACTGAGTACTTTGATTTACTATCTGAAAAAGCTAAGCCAAGCAATATGAAGATAAGGAAAAAGGAAATTGGGTAAGTCATGTAAAATTTTAAGTGATTGAGATTGATTTGATGAGTGGCAATAAGGGTTGCGCGGGTTGTGTAACAGGTTCTGGTGAAAACAAGTGCTTAAAATATAGGTCAAATCAGGCCATAGTGGGATCCCTGCTATATTTATGTTTATGGTGACTAGTGGATTTACCCGACCGTCTGCGATCACAAACACGATTTACACGTAAACTTCAAACACCAAGGGCTTCAAAACACACACCTGGTTTAAATCTCAAACACCATCTACTCTCTAATCTCAAACGATGTAACGTGTCAAGATAAGTGTCAAAATAAGTAGAAGGACCCAAATGTAATTGTTGTATAGTGTAGGGGGATTATTGGTTAGTGGTTATATAGTGTGCGTTGTAACAGATTGAACCATCGAATGAACCAAGTTTTCCTCTTCTCTTGTGTTCTTCTCTCATCTTTCGATCATCTATCATGATTACGAAATTGTTCGTAACAAGAATTGGTTTTTAAAGGGTCAAAGGAGGGTTGGATTAATAAATCCAAATTTATCAGGGTGCAAGTAGACAATGCAGAATTGTTATGATGTTGCAGTAGTTTGAAGTCCAAGAGGTTACTCTATGGGTATGGGATCCTGATCCTACACTAACAAACGACATTAAAAGTAGTAAGATCGGTAGGGGTGGAACGCCATGATTAAGGGAAGGTGCTGAAATACAAAAAGGATTACAAAGGGACTACTGGATTATGCCACTTCAGCAATTGAAACAAGCTATTATTGGGTCATATGTTGCTAATGTTGTGTGAAGAAACAATTTTCTTGGTTCTATTATGTGGTTGATCATTGCATTAACTCGCTCAATAGGCTTACCACACAAGTAAAATATTTTACAAAGCCCAGGCACTTCTACATCATCTCGTTTACGTTGCTTTCTTTTTCAGTTTGTTTGGTCTTTGGAAGTTGACTTTTGAGGTCAAAAGTCATAGGATCCCAAGTAGAAGGACCCACATGTAATTGTTGTATAGTGTAGGGGGTTATTGGTTAGTTATGACTAAAGGACCATAATGGGTATTGGTAAACCATATACGTCTTAATGGACCATAGTGGGTATTAATTGACTACAATGAGCATTGGTAGACCATATGTCTTAATGGATCACACTGGCAATGGTAGACCATATATCTTAATGGACCCTATTGGGCCTTAATTGAGCTATCGGGCCTTAATTGACTACAATGGGCATTGGTAGACCATATACGTCTCAACGGACCTTATTGGGCCTTAATGGATCACGTTGGGAAATGGTAGACCATATATGTCTTAATAGATCATATTGGGCCTTAATTGACCACATTAGGCCTTATTGATACAATGGACATTGGTAGATCATATTGAGCCTTAATAGATCACATTGGGTATTGGTAGACCATATACGCTTGATTGACCATATTGGGCCTTAATTGACTACAATGGGCATTGGTAGACCATATACGTTTTAATGGACCATATTGGGGACCTTAATAGATCACAATGGGCAATGATAGACTATGTACGCGTTAACTGACCATACGTAGAGTTAAAAAGTGTGACGATGATACACGACATAGTTCATAAGGATTAATTTGTCTGGTCTATGTTTAGAAACGAACATGAATTAAAGATGTCATTGAGAAATGGCCTTTTTACTATTCTTTTCTAACATTTTTTTTATTCAAACTAAGTCGAAATCCTTGCAATTTCGATTATCTACAACCATTAATGTCTTTTTTGGCTTATGAAGATTCAAAGGTTTCAATGTAAGATTGCAAGTATTTGAAATTCATCCACTCTATTGTTAGGTTGTCAACAATAATATTAACCGAAGAAAACAATGATGAATCAAATATCGTATAAACAAATGTCATAATATGTATTTATGGACATGTTATTACTAATGTGTTTATACATTTTTCTATTTAGTCGACCAACAAAAGATATATATTAACTAGTTAGTTATATATTTACAATAATATGGACCTTAGTTGACATATTCATATCCGTCAGTCTTTGTCTTAAAAATTAATTAAAATTAAAAACATATTTTAAAAAAATATGCTGAGCTTATACCTAAGCATATAATATCACCTGAAATGTTATGTTTTGGTCAAAACGCATGATATAGAGGGTGTGGAAATAAACTTTGTGTGTGTTATTATCATGGCACATTTTTTTCCATACACGACAAAATAATTCTTTTAAGTCCATATCAATACACGGCCGACAATGAAGACGTGTGAAATTTCCAACTTTTATAGCTTTATTGTGGACCCGGGTCATGATCATTCTACCCTTTATCCACCCGACTCGACCCGACCCGGTAAGATTCACGTGGACCTTGAAACAAAGAAAACAACAACCGCCCAATAATACCAAACAAGTAAATGACAACCCTCAATTCCTCCTCCGGCGCTGAATCAACCATGGACGAACAATCAAACCCTCAACCACCATCTTCCACCGTAAACCACCATCACAACAACGGAATCTCCGACGAAGAAGAAGAGAACAGCGGGGAATCTCAGGCCCTGTGGACGACCTTCACCGACAGCTTCCGTGAGGTGCAATCCGTATTGGAACGGAACCGGGTATTGATCCAGCAGGTTAACGAGAATCACCGATCGAAGAATCATGAAAGTATGGTGTCGAATGTTGCCCTGATTCAAGAGATTAATAATAATGTTTCCAAGATTATGGCCATGTATGCGGATTTGTCGGTTAATTTCTCGGCTGTGTTTAATCAAAGGAAGGAGACTGATGTGGATGATTTGAGTAAGACTTGATTGATTGGATGTTGATTTTGATTACGGAATATGTCGTTGATTTTTGTAGATAGATATGGGGTTTGTGATTTGAATTTCAATTTGGGGCGAAATTTATACGATTTTGGTGATTTCTTCTTCTTTTTTGTGTTATGAAAATTAGGGTTATTTGATCAGTTTGTTATCTGTTGATTAGGATTATGTTGTATTAAGAAGTAGTTTCCTTTTTTTTACTGGCAAAAACTTTTATATAAATACATAGAAATGTACATTGAAATCAACCCACCTGTCCTGATTGAAATTACAAAATTTAGATATGATCGAAACAAAAAGAAAGTAACTTTCTTTGATAGAATCACCATACATTGAAGTGAATTTGCCGAATATTTAAAGTAGTGTGTTCAGTTTAAAAGATGTGACACTTAGGTATCAAGTTCAAATCATCATGCTATGCGAGATCAACTTATTTTTTTGATTCTAATTTGATTTTTATTTTTTTGAACGTCAAATTTGGATCACTGACGGACCACTGGAGTATCATCGTGTCATCAACGGAACCACCTGATCATATCCATCTTCACTAGCCATAATGGCTATGTTGGAAATAACTGGATCCAAAACGCTAAAACACACATGACTCTTTCTTCTATATTAATATCAACCAAAACAAAACAACCAAGTAATTACGTAACCTAACCCATCTATTTATACTAAACTAATTATTTGCTAAACAAATTATCCTAAACCAGTACCAACTCTAATACATAATTAACCGATAACCTACTAATTCAAACTAATAATTATCTCTATCTATTTAAATACAACTTCCTATATCAAATTAATCTTCAGGCTATACACCAATTCAGGAAACCCAATAAATATGGGAAAAACCATCTTGTGAAAATTGAACCCAAGACCTATTGGTCCTAAAGTCTTATCCCACTCCTAAAATACTACTAGGCTACAAAGCGATAGACGGTTTTGATTTGATTACTCTAAAACCTTTCACCTTACTTTGTAAGGTTAAATTACTGTATCATTATTGTAAATCAAGTCGTTTATTAAACCTAATCCAATCCCCCAAATTAATTATTAATTAATTAATTAATTATTAATAACTCCCAAACATTTACCAAGTTTGATGTACAGTGCCAGCTGCGTGCGTGGCAGCTGGTTACTGCTTTATTTTTTTCAACTTTCGCGTTCTTTTGTTATTATATACAAAATAAAATTCGGGCATTAAAAGAAGAAAACCTGGAGTCCAGTGGTTTGCTGTCTATGTTTTAGGCTATGTTGCCAATTAACTCACGTTCAAACCTTAATTATGGCCGTTTCTTTAGCTTTTTGTGAATTTTGGAAAACAACACATGCACACTCATCTATCTGTCTGCTACTTTGAAGCTTCAAAAATCAATGTACTGAAGGCGAGATAGAGTTTATCCTTTTTGCTAATATTAAATTTACACTTAGTTTATTTTATTAAAAGGTAAAAAAACAACAGATTGATGATTGCATTCTACCTAACATTTTATTATTGCATTAAAATATTTTAATAGTTTTAATTTTAAATCTATTTTATTTGTCTTACTCAACTTACACTTTTATAGCGATGTAGCTTTTTATGTTTTTCGAATACATATTGTCGTTAGGTGCGTTTTTTATATATTTAGATTTTCAAAAACAACCCAATGCAAAGCGCCACAGAAAAAAGAGTTCTTCCGTTGCGTAACGTGTTTTTTTTTGTCGTTTTCCGCTTTTTGTATATATTATAGTTATTAATGCGCCAAACTATTAAGAAAAAGTTTAGCAATTCAATTGGTTGTAAGAATATTTAATATAGTGGGTGTTTCGGGTGCGAAGCTCTTCAGGGTAAATAGTTTTTTTATTACCTGCTATCAAATAAAAGTTTGAGTAAATTGTTTCATATTGTTTTTTTTCTTTCTCCTATTCTTAATATATATTCCGTTATTTATTCCTTCTTTTTTCACTTTTATGTTGTTTTCTCAACTTCCAAATTTGTAATTTTTTATAACCAAATCTTTTAAAATAAATACATTTTTAACATACCTTCTTCTTCCTGCAGTGTAGCGTAGATTGGACCTTACTAGACGTAATGCATTTTTTAATGTGTCGATATCGTTTTCTTTTTTTGTAATGGCACGACCTTTTTCTGTTTTACCTGTTTATTGTTATACCGACTGTCGATACCGTATTAATCCTGTCACAAAACGAAACAAATCGAAAACAATTGAATTCCCCGTAGCACGGGGAATTTCACTAGTGCACAACACTTTACAATTTACGTTATCATTATTTTAAATCAACTATCTCTTAACTTTAGAAAAAGAGTAAATTAAATTATATTAAATCAACTATATCTTGACTATAGAAAAGGAGTATTTATCCATTCAACCTAATCCAATCCGTTGTACCATAATCTAATATATAATGTTTAGGCTCATCACACCATTACTCAACCCGTCCTTTCTGTCTGCTTTACCACCTATAACAAGAAGACCAATGTCACAAAGAATCGATTGCCCCACCACGACAAAATTCACACTGTAGTTTTGAGGTCGATCGCCCCACCACGACAAAAATCACATTCAACTAGACTTAAAACAAACCATATTCCAACTTCCGATACTAAAAATAAAACGCATGAAAACTTCAAAGCACATTAGCATGCTCGCTCCTAGGTGTAGAGAGGAAAGGAGAAATGAAAGTGTACACACATCAAGTATGTGAGGCGCACTCAACTTATACCATCAGCTACTTCAACCTTTATACCAAAAAAAATTTACATAGGGTATGTTTGACATGGAGCTTTTAAGAGCTTCTAGCTTTTAAGAAAAAGCTCCTACTTAATAAAAAAACCTTGTTTGGTTAAAGGCTTGAAGCTTTTAGATTAAGAGCTTGAAGCTTTTGGCTGAATGCTAGCTAGTGGCTGGAAGCTAGTAGTAGCTGGTAGCTGTAGTTGTAGCTTTTTAGATATATTTAGGTGTTTGACATAGTAGCTGAGAATTTTAATAAAATGTATAAAATGACCAAAATGGACATTAAAAAGTTGATGCATTAAAATTTTTATTATCTTTAGAGGTTAAAATAGTCAATTTTTCCCTAAAAGTTTGTAGCTCCTTCTAAATGCTACTGTTTGGCAAGGAGCTTTTAGGAGCTTCTAGCTTTAAGCTTTTAAGAAAAAGCTCATAATCAATAAAAAGCCTTGTTTGGTTGAAGGAGCTTGAAGCTTTTAGGTTAGAAGCTTGAAGCTTTTGGTTAAACGCGCCTACTAGTAGCGTTTAGAAGGAGCTAAAAGCTTTTAGGGAAAAAATGCCCATTTTAACATCTAATGATAATAAACTTTTTTAAGTATCAACTTTTTAAGGTCTATTTTGGTCATTTTATACATTTTATTAAAAGCTTCAGCTACTCTGCCAAACACCTAAATATTCTAAAAAGCTACCAGCTACCAGCCATCAGCTTCCAGCCACTAGCCAACAACTACTTTTGCCAAACATACCCCTAGTAGGAGCATTCAACCAAAAGCTTAAAGCTCCTAACCTAAAAGCTTCAAGCTCATTCAACCAAACAAAGCTTTTTATTAAGTAGGAGCTTCTTAAAAGCGTAAAGCTAGAAGCTCCTAAAAGCTCCATGCATTTAGAAGGAGCTACAAGGTTTTAGGGAAAAATTACTATTTTAACCTGTAAAGATAATAAACTTTTTAATGCACCAACTTTTTAATGTCCATTTTGGTCATTTTATACATTTTATTAAAAGCTCCAGCTACTCTGCCAAACACCTAAATATATTCCTACAGCTACTAGCTATCAGCTTCCATCCACCAGCAAACAACTACTTTTGCCAAACATACCCATAATTAAACAACCCACTCTTTAATGCTAATTGTCACCTGTATTTCTTGATCTAGCAATTCATACATCATAATGTTGGTATAAGCCTGCAAGTTCCTGATCAAGATTATAAAAGAATGCAGATTATGAAACATTAAATACCTATGAGCTTCAACATCAAAATGAACTATGTCTAGCTTCATTGATACCCCCTTTGCCCTGATAACCCAATCATCCATGCACAATATTACTAAACCATAAACCTAATTAATCATCTTGATAATCAGTTATCCATAAAAGTGTGTATTTGTTTTCTTACTAAACTATAGACTAGACGAGAGGCGTTGCAAAAAAATGTTTTAATATGTAAGCAAAATTTAATTATAACATTAGCATTTATATTTTTTTTTGGAATAACTAATCTTTGGTCAGTTTTGATCAATATTATGATGGAAATGACTGTAACCAAGTATGCAGATGATTTTGAAGTATGATAAATATTGGTTGGTGACACTCCAAAGAATGGCCCAAGATACATTAGCAATTTTGATAACAAGGTTGCCTTGGAGTCTTGTTTTAATTTTAACACAAGTGAGTAACTCCTCACTGCAGCCGCCTTCAGCGCACGCATTGATGGGTACTCAAAGATTCTTGTCAAAAAACATAAAAAACGAGTTCCATTACGTACAAAATGAGGTGTTCAAAGGCCAACTTACGGTGGTTGATAGTTGATAAAACATAGAACCAATGGCGGTGGTAATGGCGGCCAGTGGTTGACATAGATACTATGTAAACTAACTATTTAGAAAAAACAATAAAGAGGTTTACCGAAACTATTTCATTTGCTAGCTAGTAGCAGTTATTGTCTTCAAATCCTCGGCTTCAGAACTCACACCATGAATCTCAGTCTTCACAACATCCTTTGATGCATCATAGGAAGCATGCAATCCAATAAAAAGGTAGTACACAAGCAGCACACCGGTCCAACCCAAGAACCGCAAGAACGAAGCACCATCGATCGAGCCCATAATGAACACGTTAACACCAATGCTAGCTGATGGCAACCATGGAACCATTGGCACTCCCCACAGCTTCGGGCTTCTAGCTTGTTTCACCAGCAGTTGAAGACCGAGTGTTGATAAAAACCAAGCGCCTACCATAATCGCATACCCAACCCAAAGATTCACATTCATCGCCCAAAGAACTGAGAGGCCAATAGCCGAAGAAATAATCAAAAACAGCAGCACAATCAACTTGTTTCGGTCAGAAACCGATGTTTCTCCAGTTGAGTAGTATCGTCTCACTAGTAACCCGAGAGCTACTAGTGAGAAAATGAAGAGTGTGGAGACTGAAAGAAGGTTGGCAAGGATGTCGAGATTTGTGAAGAATGCGACTAGGCAGTTTGCTAATGTCATGATAATGGTGGCATTCACGGGTGTTCCACGTTTCTCATGGATCACAGCTAGAATCGGTGGAGCCAGGTGGGTTCGAGCAATGTGAGTGAAATAACGGGCCTGACCGATAATAATAGCCAACAGAACTGTTGTCATTCCCTGTAACGCGCCTAATGCGACAATATATTTAGCCCAATTCATACCTGCGGCGTGGAACGCTATTGAGAACGGTGCATCTTGGTCAATCTGGTTATATGGCTGCATCAAGCATAAAACAGTTGCTAAAAGTGAATAAATAGTTATGACAACCGTCATTGACCCCACTAGACCAACCGGTATATCTCGACCGGGGTTCTTGGTCTCTTCACCCAAGGTAGCCACACCATCAAACCCGACATATGCGAAGAAAAGCACAGATGAAGCTTTTAGAACACCCCGAACCCCAAAAGGGGCAAAGGGTTGGAAATTGGATGTGTTTACTTTTGTAGCCCCTGCAACAAGCATGAAAACCATTAGAATCAGGTACACTATGGTGGCAATCGAATTGAACCGTGATGAGCCCTTGATGCTGAACGATGCTATACAACAAATGAGTATCGAGACACCCACTGCTATCGGGTCTAAGTGGTTAAAACCCTCTGTTAAAGATGTCACCTTGATCCGGAAATCATTAGGGTCATGGTTGCATAAGGTTGCAAAATACGACGTCCATGAACGGGCCACACTGGCCCCGGATACAATATATTCAAAAAGGATGTTTCCTGCAGCAATATAAGCTACAAAATCACCGAGTTCGACTCTCAAGTAGGCGAACGAGCCACCAGCCACAGGGAGTTCAACTGCAAACTCGGTGTAGCAGAGGACGGAGAGTAAAGCAGCAAAGCCCGAAATGAGATAGGATATCAGAACAGCCGGCCCGGCTAAATCATGGGCTGCTTCACCACTGAGAACGAAAACTCCAGCACCCATTACAGCTCCAATGCCAAACCATATGAGATCAAACCAGTTAAGGGTCTTTTTAAGTTCATTCTTACTTCGGGCGGTCATATCATGGAGCTCAAGCTGGTCCGAAGATCGGGCCAGAAAACGGTCTTTTAGACGAGTTTTGTTTCCAGCAACGCTTTACCGTAGTTTGACCAGCTTTTGAATGATTCTTCTGGTAAAAAGTCATCTTTCTCACATCCACAAGACCTCTTTTTCGGTTTGCTGATGCTCTTACCTTGTCTCTCGCTACCATCTCCATCAAAACTCACCATGTTTGTTTCTGTTCCTAATATCAGTTCCAAAATCAAATGAATTTGCACATCAGAAATTGACAAACACCAAAAAATTGTAATCCAAAATCCTGTTAGCTGTCAATTAAACTGGAACCAATGTGGTCAAGAGGGTGCGTAATGTGAATCCCCGGTTCCCAAATTTGTTGGGTTTTTATATATAAAATCTGAGTTTTTCTTTATTAAAAACATGATTGGACCCATAATTGTGGAGAAGAGAGCCGTATGGTGACCCTCAACTAAAAAGTTTTGGTTCCGTCACCAGTAATCATTTCGTTTCAAAATTCTATTTAACACAATTAGAGTTGAACATTGCAACTTGATATTTTTTAATACATTAATTCTTAGCATCTACTATGCAATTACATCATAAATTACCACACATTAGGGTTGACAACAAAAGTTCCCTAAAATTGCCCAGGTAAGAGCATTCGGATCAGTATAATTTATCTAAAACTCGCATTTATCCCTAAAATTTATTATTTTTTTTTAAAATCACCCACATCTCATTTCCTATGTCTTGTCCAGCTAAAACTTGCATTTATCCCTAAAATTTGTTATTTTTTTAAAACCACCTACATCTCATTTCTTGTGTCTATCCATATTCAATTAAATAATACTTCTTTTCTTTATTATTTTCTCTCACAAAAAAAGAAAAAAAAACATATAGGAGTAAATCTCTAAATTATAGGAAAGAGGTTGTGATACATGGAATGAGATTTTAATCAGCAAATCACGGAATTACGAAAAAATCGCAACAAAACATGCATGCATCAGCATGTTGTACCATAAACCCTAGGGTTTAACCACATACTGCAACATATCTGTTTCACAGAACCAGCCGTACCATTTTTCGCCATGACAATCCAATTAAATGCATTGAAACTCATAAAAGAATATCAGAAAATAATTCTAAACATGATTACATGAATCTGCTAACACTAATTTAACTATTAGCAAACGTAGTTAATTCATTTTAAACAAATATAATGAAGAAATGAAACAGAAAGCAAGATATACGGTTAATTAGCAACAGATAATGGAATACGCATGAAGGAGTGTGATATACCTGTTACGTGGCCGGAATCTAAGAAGAGTTGTTCGGCGGCGAAATTGAATGATCGGAAAAGAAGAAGAAGAAGAAGAAGAAAGAAGAAGATATTAATGGTATGAGAGCGTTACAGTCGGCATTGATAAGTGATAAAACTCTGCAAAAATCAAATGCGTATTAAATAACAAGCGCGCTCTAAGTGCGGCGACCTACTCTACGACAGTCAAAATACGCTTTTTTTTTTAGTTTTATTAACGAGTAAAATGTTATTTTCGTTGACATTTTCTTATTTGCACCTGACTCGTTAACTTCATATATTTTTCTTCATTAAACTAGGGTATTTTCGTTTTTTTAACCTAAAGGTAATTTGGTCTTTTTTTTAGTTCATGTACCCCCATTAGACCATGGGTATTTTCATTTTTTTGTTAACTTAAAGGTAATTCGATCTTTTTTTTATTTAATGTACAAGTATTTAAATGACCGAATTGCCTTTTAAATTAACTAAAAAAATGAAAATACCACTGACATTTCGAAAATACCACTAAAGAGAAAAATGGATAGACTTAAAATGGACGAAAATGCCAAAATTTCAAACATTTCGAATCTAGATGCGGAAAAACAAACATTTGAACGAAAGTCACAAAACTGACCAAAACCCAAAGACAAAAATGACATTTTACTCTATATTAATAGTTATGAATATATTTTCAATAGAGTTAATTAGACACATAGCTTTTGTGGTTTGGTGAAAATAACACGTTCGAGCATTAACTTTTTCAAGTAATATGTTTGGGACTTGTGGTTTAAATTTTTTAACAAATTTATCATTAACGCTAACTTCGATTATTTTTCTGTTAAATCTAGATAAAATTACCGGTTTATCCTTACATGATAAGAGGGATGGTCCATCCCCCTATTATATAAAGATACTTTGATATTTTACAATAACTTAACAAAAGTTAGCTTTAATGCCTAAATTCATTACAAAATTTAAACCATAAACTCTAAACATGTTATTCATAAAGGTTAGAACTCGTACCAATTAATTTCACGAATCTAGAAGAACTATTTGTGTAATTAACTCTTTTTAAACAAATATAATACTGAATACTAAGGAATTTTTTTTAACAAATATAATACTGAAAACTAAGGAATTTTTTTCTTTGTTTGTGACAAAAGTGGGACCCATGTCTAATATCTTTCTGGGTTATATGCATAAAAACATATAAAAAATACGTGTTTTCATTAAGAATACAAATACA
Source organism: Scalesia atractyloides (assembly GCA_947069175.1). Taxonomy (NCBI): domain Eukaryota; kingdom Viridiplantae; phylum Streptophyta; class Magnoliopsida; order Asterales; family Asteraceae; genus Scalesia; species Scalesia atractyloides. The sequence continues at coordinate 81,102,110 of CAMTDV010000030.1, read as the reverse complement.
AATTATGTATAATGTAACATATAAAAAAATATATGTGTTTTCATTGAGAATACAAATTATGTATGATGTGAGTTCTAATATTTATAAATTATGTAACATATAAAAAAACATATGTGTTTCATGAAGAATACAAATTATATATAATGTAAATTGTAATATTTAGATCGGGTAGTTTATATACAATCTGATTTCGACACTTTATATGCTAACCCGATTTAAAGTTCAAACGATGTAATTGAATTGATAGTTTAGAAAAAGCGAATTCGGATTCGTAGTTCAAATTTCTTTTGGTTCGGGTCTAATAAAGCTTATTCGGAAAAGTATTTCTTTTTTTCTTAATATAGCAAATGTATTATTAGAAAATCCGATTCCCATAAAAGAGTTTTTTTTTCAAATTTATTAGGTTTATTACTTAATTTGAGTATAGACATAATTATTATTGTCTAGTAGAGATGAATACGATCGGGTGACTCCGCTAGTTCCAGTGGTCCTTTAGTGATCTAAATTTTCCGTTAAAAAATATATTTGAGTATCATTAATGTTCAGTTTTTTAGTCATAATTAGAAAAGAAAATACCGCAATTGTTAAGGGTTACTTAATTTCTATGTATATAATTATATTTTTAGAAGTTATTTTACTCTACAATCCTTATATAGTTATATTGTCACTTAATTACGTTACTGTCATTACTCATAGTAATAACTAATAAACATTTTCTAATGAATACTTTAAAAAAAGTACTAAATATACATAGATTTTAATCGTTACACAATAGGTTCATAATGAATATGCCTTATTTACAGTACATAATAATTTTCTACAGGCAAAAGATGTTATATTTGGTGGGAGTTCTTTCTTACAAAAAAAAAAAAAAAAAGAAGAAGAAGAAACTTATCTTCTCTATACGTTTCTTAGAAAAATTACAATTAAAAATAATATGATTCACTATAAAAGGTATTGTGTTTGTTTAACATTTTATTTTAGTTTCAATAAAATTCAAAGTTTGTTAGTCAAACTTGAGGTTCTAAAGAAAGTTAGCCATAAAATAGGGTAATTGGTTAATACTTATTATGCCAAAGTATAGCACTAACTACCCTTTATGTTTGATTCGGTCATATTTTTAATCGACTTTTAGACGCATTTTGATTAATATTAGGTTTTTAGTGATGGCTAATTATCTTTACATAATAACTTTTAGGATAGTAAATATAAGGACTTAAATCAAAGCCCATCTGATTAGTCACTCTGTGTTTTTTCTTAAAGGAGAGACGCGGGTTCAAATCTTGTTGTATTGAATTTCTCTTAGATGGCAAGTCTGGGGGTTTTATGAGCTAGTCCCAATTTCTAAACTGGATTTAGTTTGACGCCATCCTTGAGTATCGTACTAACAATTAACGGTTGTAATTTTGTCTGAGGTATGAATATATATACCTAGACTCATGGTTGCAAAAGTCGTTAGGCGCTCCCTACTCGGTCGACCGGGAGTTGAGAGTACTCGGTCTAGGCGGAGAATACTCGGAGAGTACTCGGACATGTTACATTTCACCATTTGAAGATTAAATATATGTCAAATAACATAAATTTACTAATATTTATAACAAAATACGTGGAAATGATATTTATTCTTTATTATACTAGGCATATAAATTATGTTTTATTGTTATTTAAGTCAAACTAGGGCCGAGTATACCTAGTTTCTCTATTTTGTCATACGAGCATGTCACTTGATTGGATAACAATTTATTAGCATCTAAGATTTGATTAGATGCCCAGTTGATCATAAATGTCATTTTACGGGAATTAAAAGGGGTTGGCTAATGCATCCTTGTTTTACCAATCATACCCTTTTCTAAAAATATTAATTTAAACTTTGTCAAATTTTACCGTTCTAAAGTTTCTTATTTTTATTTTAAAAATCAGTTTATTTTAAATATTTTAAATTCATTCAGGTAACTATACTTTTATAATATATATTAATACTCAATTTATTTATGTGTTATTTTCCTTATTTTCTATTTTAAAAATCGGAAAATCTTCTAAATCCATTTACTAGCTATACTTTAATAATATATATTAATACTCAATTTATTTAGATATTATGATTAGAGACTATTCCAAATAAAAGAGATACAAATTCACAGAGATTTATTTTTAAATAAATAATAGAGTTAATTATTGTTCGTCCCTGTGGTTTGTCAAAAATCACTATTTCAGTCTATTAGTTTAAAATTACGATTTCAGTCCCTATGGTTTCAGTTTCGCAACCATTCCAGTCCATGTGGTTTCACTTTTATAACCATTTCAATCCATTTATTCTGTAAGTACAGGGACTGAAATGGTTGCGAGGTGGACTGAATTGGTTACGAAAGTGAAACTACAGGGAATGAAATCGCAATTTTTAAACTAATGGACTGAAATAGTAATTTTTGACAAACCACATGGACGAAAACAATAATTAACTCTATATAATATTAGTTGACTCGTCTTTTATATTTGACACGTCAAAACAAGAAATTAATCTCATCTTATATAGATGTATTGTGCTATAACATCAACACCATCGAATAAGGAAAATAAAATTCATGTAAAAGATGAAATCACAGCTAGCGTAAGTTTATTACATTTAAGATTAATACTCCATTTTTCAACATTTATTTATGTACCCGTTTACAAAAAAAACAGATTATTGCTCAATTTATTTATGTGTTATGTTCCTTATTTTCTATTTTAAAAACCACTAAATCTTCTAAATCCATCTAATAAACTATACTTTTATAATATATATTAATTCTCAATTTAAATTCATTCAGGTAACCATCACGTACCGACGAGTACCCTTAAAGTTAGAGTCTTAAGGTTTTTTTTAAACAAGATTATTGTTTTATTAAAAAAAATGAGGCACTCCTTCAAAACACACAATACACAACCTCAATAAAAAAAAAGAACTTAGTTTTACAAAGTTATTTTATTTGGATTACAAAAGACAACATATAAACTGATTTATCCTAATTAAAGACACTATATTGTGATGAAATCACAATACATAAAATAAAGGATAAACACCACAAAAAAAAACAAGCAAAAAGGTTTAACTTGTATTAATGTAAAATTTAAGGGAGGGGGTGCGTTCAGTAAAAAGAATGTGCATTTAGCAACACCCAATTAAAATTAGGATATATTCTCTATTTTAGAGCACATGAATTCTCTATTTTAGGTATTAACATCCAAAAAAAGGGGCTATTAACTATACCCCTATTTTTTTTATTTTTACTATTTATACTCCCCCTTCAAGTTTATAAACAAATTCATTCAAACCTTTTATTTTTTTTTTTATTTACGGTTGCATCTACTTCAATATTTTATATAATTCAAAATAATTAAATTATATTAAATTATAAAACTGATCCAAAATTCATATTAATTATTTATGTTCATATATATTTTTTGAAATTTAAATTTATTGTCAAAATTTTGTACTGATTTAAGATTATATTAGTTAAAGTTAATTATGAATATGATTGTTTTTTAATTTAAAATAATCACCAATTGTGCACCAAAAATCCATTCACGAATTGAAGTTCTATTGAAGTATGTGCAGATTGAATATTACCCATCTCTGTATGCGTATGATTCTCAGTTAGAATTATATCAGCATACCAGCAGAGTTTAGTATAAATTTTCGTTATAGATCCTATATCGTTATCAACACATTTTGTTTTTCAAAAGAATACGAGGGTAATTGAAGAATTGTTTATGTATAAAAAGATTACGATAAAGGCCAAATTCTGTTAAAAAATCATTTTAGAGAAAAACAACATTTTATTTTATTATATGAAATCTGAAAAAAAAGAAAAAAAAAAACTTTTAAAAAAACTAACAATTTTTATAGAGGGTAATTTGACAACTATTAAAGTAAGTTTTCAGAGAGGGTGTATGACAAGTAACAAAGGGGGGTACGCTTAGCCTACCCAAAAAAACAAGTAAAGACATTTCAAACATTATTTTTATATATAACAATAAACATTAAATGTGAAAATATCGAAATATATCGGGTAGGACAAAATGGAGACGCTGTTCTTAGTAATTTTCATACCCGATTCGCCATTTGCTACCAAAGCGGACCTCGGGTTCTTCCCTGCGGCACCGAAAAAATAAGCATACCAAGATTTCATCTGTGATAAAACAAAATGAAAAAAAAAATCACATTCTAAACAATATTGACGATACGATAATATAATTTCATGTGTTTTTATTACCATGGAACAAAAAAAAATTTGTTTTTTCTCTTAATCCTTTTAATGGCCAATTTAAAAAGTTATTTAACAATGTAATTAAAATTTTAAAGGCTTTTCTTTGTGATGTCTGTATTTTTTTCTGTTAACTTTTTTAATGGCCAATTTAAAAAGTTATTTAAAATTTTATAATTAAAATTTTAAAGGCTTTATTTTCTGATATCAGTGATATGTATTAGAAGGAATTGCCTTAAAAAATAACCACAGAAGCTATAGGCCCGTGGAGAAGGTATAGGCATACGGGTCATAGGAGCTCAGGTGTAAGTACAGTTGTAAAAATTGTTATTCACTGGTCAGTCGGTGAGATACCGACTAGCAATTAATTGGATTGGATTTTTTATATGTATATTTCAGTTTTTTTTATCTATATAAACGAATATTTATAGGTACATATTTTAAGTAAAAAGGTTTTGACCTCTCATCGACCTATTTTTTAAAGTATATAGGATTAATCGTCGGAATCTACATGGTTTGGTTGAAAATTAGCCGGAAGTTTCCAGTTTTTGACCGGAATCTGGATGGAATCGTTTATTTTTAGCAGGAATTACCGATTTTTGGCTGGCCAACTAGGGCCGATTAGATCTGACTAGGGCCGACTGCTGATTAACAAAAAAATACTCAGTACCTGGCTGACTAGCGATTATGAACCTCATCAGAGCATCCCCTTGTTGGGTTCAGTAAAACCGTTTTGTAGCTGGCTAGTCTGTGTTGAAGGCATAATAAGAAAATTTGCTAAGTATGAAAAAACTTATCCTGAGAATTAGCATGTCTTCATTTTCTTTGCCTTTAATACTTATGGTTCTCTTACTTCTAAAATTGTTGGCTTCTTGGACAGAGTACAAAGGTCATCCACATCAATTTCTTAACGTAAAAGACCAGGGCTATTCTTATGTAATTTTCTTTATATTAAAGAAACTGCTGATTCCACGAAAAATTAGATATATTTGTGTACTCTATGACTATGAGAAAACCTATTTCCATAATCTTTTGAATGGATTACCAACAAGAAAGTACCAACACCACTATTCAAGGGCGACAACGAAATAAATGCTACTGCTGACCTATCACAAAAGGAGAGGCGATGACCACACGTAGGAAAATGGGAAGGGCAAAGGCAGTTGGTTGGAAAACATACCGATCGGGGTGTGGAAGTGTTTGAGAGATGAAGGTGTTTAATGGCTAACTAAGTTGTTCAACCTTATTCTCAGATCCGGACGAATACCAGAACAGTGGAGGACTAGTGTTGTGGTGCCCCTGTATAAAAACAAAGGTGACACACAAAGTTGTGGGAATTATAGAGGGGTTCCTGAGAAATATACAGACATAATTAATGATATCGAGTCGGGAGTCTCACCGGAAGCAGCCTTTCTATCCTGCGGCGTAGAGGTAAGGTTGTCTACATCTTACCCTCCTCAGACCCTATCATAGTTTTACTATTGGTGGGATTTACTGGGTATGATTATATATATATAGAGAGAGAGAGGGTAGGGTTCTAGAGTGAACGCTAGCGTATTTGCGAACTGAGTGAACAAATCCTGGCTATTGTTCTACACACGTGTATGGCTAGGATTTCATCATCAAATCATAAAATACACTAATGTATTTATCATCAAATCATGGCCATTGATCTACACACGTGTAGGGCCAGGATTAGTTCGCACAGTTCGCAAATACACTAGTGTTCACTCTTGAACCTAATCCTATATATATATATATATATATATAGAAAACCCTAAAATTTTGAGAAAACCCTAGAAAACCCAACCTCCCGACAAATTTTTTTTTTGAAAAAAATAACACATGTACTATACATGTTTTTAAGAGTTTTGGGTAAAAAAACAAAAAAGCGCCGAAGGATTTTTTAAAAATAAATAAAAAAAATTCAGCATCTTTTTGACTAACATGTGTTAGACAAAAAATGATGAAACTTGTTTATTTTTTTAAAATAGTCCTTCTACGCTTTTTTGGCCCAAAACTCTTAAAAACATGTATATTACATGTGTTATTTTTTTCAAAAAAAAAATTGTCGGGAGACTGGGTTTTCTCTCAATTTTTTTTGGGTTTTCTATATATATCTATAGGGTTAGGATCATTTGAGAAACACTAGGCTAATTGAGAAACTTGAGAAGCATTATGGACCACACATTTTCTCAAAGCTTTCCGTAATATACACTTGTATAGTTTAAAATTGCAAAACAGAAGCCGTTAGCCTCGCCACAAGGAGAATGGAGGTTCTCTCCGTGACCATCCTCCGGCATGAGGATAAATACAGTGATCAGAGAAAAGATAAGTAGTGAAGAGTGAGAGTAAGTGAAAGTGAATGAGATAACTTGTACCTTAAGTCTCGTATTTATAGCCGGGTATTTTAGGCGCCAAAATGCGATTAAGAGAGTTAACGGAATCTTTTACTATCGTTTGTTAGTTATTTCGCCGTTAATGCATACGGATTGTGAGCATATCTACGGCTGGGGAATTGCCACGTGGAAAGTGACTTGATCCGGATCCATCGTTGGTAATGTCATCATCGTGAATTTAGATGAGTGCTCGAGATGCTGCCACGTCATATTCAGGTGTAACCGAATGAGGCCTTGCACGATGATCATTTAATGCTTATAGAATGTCTACAGCTGTAGAACCCTGATCGTTTTCCATGTGTCTATTCTGTTGTAACAGAAAAGATTCCTTTTGTTTAATCTTCAATTCCCCTGCGTCTTGAGACTTGATTAACTTCAAACTTAACTGTTCCCCTGTGCGAGCTTGCGCAAGGGTGTTAAATGAATGTTGATCTTCTCAGTACCCCGGCGCATGGTAGCAAAGGTTGTTTCTTCCAAATCCTGTTCAGCTAGTCTTGCGCGAGAAGCGCAAGACTTTTTCTTGGACGATTTTGGAAAATAATAATGGTATGGTCCCCTGCTCTGGCGCAAAGTTTTTTGGACCATACCTCTTTAGGATCCCTACCCTATACATAATATATATAATATATAATATATAATATATATATTCATGTGAGAATCACCTTTATTGTGAGAACCGCGAGAATCACTAAAGTAACCCATTACATCACCACCCAAAATCTAAAAAAACCTAACCCCCCCCCCCCCCCCCAAAAAAAAAAAAACTAACCCCCCACACACCCCCACCCAAGCAAAATGCTAAAAAACTAAACCGTAAAGCCAAAACCCCTCAAAAACCTAAAAACCTACCCCCCCCCCCACCAAGCTAAATGCTAATAACTACACCCCTAAAAAACCAAAAAAAAAAAAATTTAAAAACCACCCAAAAAAATTTAAACATTTTTTATAAAAAAATCGCTACTTTTCGTCACAAAAAAGTTTTGTTTTTTTTGTGGCGAAATTTTTTTTGGGTGGTTTTTAGATTTTTTTGGTTGTGTTCACATTGGTTCTCGCGATTCTCCCAATAAAGGGAGGTTCCTAACGGATCCTTCTCTTATATCTATCTATATATATATGTCTTAACAGGTTTATCAGGTATCTGACGACGCGCACAACATAAGTTCTTAATATGAATATGACTCGTTTAACTACTTTATATCCACTGTTTATAAGACAGATGTAAGTTTTATGTACAAAGAAGGATAAATGATGGATCTTAACTTCCTAATTTTAATTATTTAAAAAAAATAAAAAAATCACATAGTGTACTTTTGAGTAAACAGGTCTAATCGTGTCTTATACAGGTTACCTATTGCCAGCCCTATATATAAATATATATATATATATATATATATATATATATATAATATATATATATATAATATATATATGTTAGGACTAAAACTAGTGTCCGGGCGCCTATAGGAGATACAGATTTTTTCCCCGTGGAGGTAGGACTCCACCAGTGGTCTGCGTTTAGTCTGTTTCTTTTTGTAGTTGTCTTGGATGAGATGTCAAAGGCAATCTTGGAGGTAGTTCCATGGTGTTTGATTTTTTACGGATGATACAGAACCTGAACATGAGGTTAGAGAGTGGTGAGCAGCTTTGGAGGGCAAAGGTTTACGGATTAGTCGCTCTAAGACTGAATATCTTTATTGTGATTTTAGTGGTGCGAGAGAGGAGGAGGACACTCAAATCACTATAGAGGGGCATGTGGTCCCGCAGGCAACTAAGTTCAAGTATTTAGGATCGTTTGTCAAGGGGATGGAGAAATAAATAGCGATGTAGCTCATTGTATTCAAGTAAGATGGTGTAAATGGAGAGCAGCCACTGGGGTATTGTCTAACAAGAGGTTTCCAACTAAAATGAAGGGAAAATTTTATAGGGTTGTGGTTATACCTGCTATGCTTTACAGAACATGTTGGGCCATCAAGAAGACGCAAGCGTGTAAACTAGAGGTAGTAGATATGAGAATGTTGAGGTGGATGTGTGGGAGGTTGGACATGATAATAAATGAGTATTTTAATGATATATTAGGGGTAACTGGTATAGCAGATAAGATAAGGGATGGGAGATTGAGATGGTTTGGGCATGCCAGGAGAAGACATACATAGAACTGTGGAAATTCTTATTGTGGAGGGAAAAATGAGTGAAGGAAGGCCGCAACTGACCTAGGAGGAGCGGATTAGGCAGGATTTGATAGAATTGCACTTTTCAGAGGACATGGTCAAGGATAGGTGTTTGTGGAGACGTAGGATTAGGGTTAATGACTTTAGAAGGTTGAACTTTTTAAGTTTTTATGGCATGCCTTAGTGCCTTATGTGTCATTGCTTGTTTGTGTGTCTACATAGTGTTATATGTTCTGTTTATATGTTCTCACTTATTCCTTGTTTGGTAGCTTTATTAAGAATATTTTTAGTACATCTTTTCCTGTAATTTTTAGAGTAGCATTGTGTTTATCTATGTTTTATTTGTCTCTTATGTATAAATGTGTATTTGGAGCTGGGGGTGTTACCACCTCTTTATCTATTGGGATAGGAGTAAGGCTTATCTATATCCTCTCTATACCGGATATACTTGTTGTCACTATGAGAAAAATAATATACATCATACGTTTAATACAAAAGCAGTTTTAAATACTGCTCAGTGCTCATGTGAATTAGGTAAACAACCAGTTATGAATATAAGTAGGAAGAGAGGTTTTTAACAATATATGCACAAATTTTAAGGAAATATAAACCATTTACATCGTTTTGTATTTTTTGTACTTTTCTCGTTTAATTTAGGCATTTAATGAACATATTTATATACCTTAAAATAGAAGGTCGGTGGCTTTTTGTCACCAACCCGTTCTACTCCTAAGTTTTTGTATAGAGTCAAAAGTAACCCTTTAATTTTGTAAATCTTACTTTGACCCCTCAAGTGTCTATAGTTTTGAGTTTACCCTAAAAACTAATTTATGAAGTTTTTACTTTTATGTACGTGTCGGTATAAATTTGAGTTTGTCTACGCTTTAACGTAATTTTTGTTTGGAAACGAGCCGGGTCGATTATAAAATGTTTTATTTTTATGTACGTTTTGAGTTAGACTGCGTTTTGACATAAATGTTGTTTGGAAACAAATCGAGGAAAATATAGACGTTTTCATTCGACGAGATAAATTTGAGTTGCTATACATTTAGTTAGAAAACGAGTCGGGTTGATTGTAGTATATACTTTAACACGTCGCGTACGATGCCACCGCACGTGCGTTTTGAGTTGGTCTACGTTTCGACATAAGTTGGCTCCGATATAAATACATTTTCATACGTTTAAATGGAAATTTAATTCGGAAACCAGTCGGGTTGATTGTAGTCTATAATTTATCACGTCGCGTACAGCGACGCTGCAACGCGCGGCTGGTAAAAAAAACTAGTTTGTATTGAAACAAAAGAATATAAAGATACCATGTAAACCAACTGTTTCAGAAAAAAAAAACAAAAAAGGTTTACTACCCAAACAATTTCATTTGCTAGCTAGTAGCAGTTATTGTCTTCAGATCCACTGCTTCAGAACTCACACCATGAATCTCAGTCTTCCCATCACCCTTTGATGCATCATAGGAAGCATGCAATCCAACAAAAAAGTAGTACACCAGCAGCAAACCTGTCCAGCCCAAGAAGCGCAAGAACGAGGCACCATCGATTGAGCCCATGATGAACACGTTAACACTAATGCTAGCCGCTGGCAACCACGGAACCATCGGCACTCCCCATAGCTTCGGGTTCCTAGCTTGTTTCACCAGCAGTTGAAGACCGAGTGTCGATAAAAACCAAACCCCTGCGAAAATCGCATACCCGACCCAAAGGATCACATTCATCGCCCAAAGAACCGAGACTCCGGTTGCTGATGAAACAATTAAAAACAGCAGAACAATCAGCTTGTTTCTGTCTGCAACCGATGTTACTCCCGTTGAGTAGTATCGTCTCACTAGTAACCCGAGAGCCACTAGTGAGAAAATGAAGAGTGTAGCGATTGAGAGAAGGTTAGCCAGGATGTCGAGATTCGTGAAGAACGCGACTAGGCAGTTTGCTAATGTCATGATGATGGTGGCATTCACGGGTGTTCCGCGTTTATTGTGGATCACGGCTAGAATTGGTGGAGCCAGGTGGGTTCGAGAAATGTGAGTGAAATACCGAGCCTGACCGATAACATTAGCCAGCAGAACGTTTGTCATTCCCTGTAACGCCCCTAACGCGACTATATACTTGGCCCAACTCATACCCGTGGCTTGGAACGCTATTGAGAACGCTGCATCTTGGTCAATCTGGTTGTATGGCTGCATCAGGCATAAAACAGCTGCTAAAAGTGAATACATAGTTATGACTATCATCATGGACCCCACTAGACCAATGGGTATATCTCGACCCGGGTTCTTGGTTTCTTCACCCAACGTAGCCACGCCATCAAACCCGACATACGCGAAGAAAAGCACTGATGAAGCTTTTAAAACACCCCGCATACCGAAAGGGGCAAAGGGTTGGAAATTGGACGTGTTAGCTTTTGTAACCCCTGCCACAATCATGAAAACCATGAGAGTCAGGTAGAGTATGGTGGCAATCGAATTGAATCGCGATGAGCCCTTCATGCTGAACGACGCCATACAACAGATGAGTAACGAGATACCCACTGCTATCGGGTCTAAGTGGTTAAAACCCTCTGTTAAAGATGTCACATTAATCCGGAAATCATTAGGGTCATGGTTGCATAAGGTTGCAAAATACGAGGTCCATGAACGGGCCACACTAGCTCCGGATACAACATACTCAAAAAGAATGTTTCCTGCAGCAATATAAGCTACAAAATCACCCAGCTCGACTCTCAAGTAAGCAAACGAGCCACCAGCCACAGGAAGTTCAACTGCAAACTCGGTGTAGCAGAGGACCGACAGTAAAGCAGCAAAGCCTGAAATGAGATAGGATATCAGAACAGCCGGCCCAGCTAATTCATGAGCTGCTTCACCACTGAGGACGAAAACACCAGCACCCATCACGGCTCCAATACCAAACCATATGAGATCAAACCAGTTAAGTGTCTTTTTCAGTTCATTCTGGCTTCGGGCTGCCATATCATGGAGCTCAAGTTGGTCCGACGATCGGGCCAGAAAACGGTCTTTTAGACGAGTTTTGGTTTCCAGTAAGGCTTTACCATAGTTTGACCAGCTTTTGAACGATTCTTCAGGTAAAAAGTCATCTTTCTCACATCCACAAGACCTCTTTTTCGGTTTAGTGATACTGTTACCTTGTCTCCTGCTACCATCGCCATCAAAACTCACCATTTTCGCTTCTGTTATACATCATTTTCAAAATCAGATTAATTTGCACATCAGAAATTGACATATACCAAACTTACGGTAACCGATTCTATACATCGTCAATAGTTTCAAAATCCTGTTTAACACAATTAGAGTTGCACATTGCAGACTCATGTATTTCTAATACATCAGATCATAGCAACTATTATACAATCACAGCATAATATAGCATACTAAATTTGATAAATTTAATATTCCTTAATAATTACATCGAGATACAAGGTAAACGGGCAACAAGCTGCGCCGCTACCCCTTTCTGAATAGCAAAACTAAGTTTTTTTAAAAATTACATCTGTAGATCACGGGGTCATAACATTATTGTGCATGACCGCAGTTTAGCAGGTTGTAACTTACATAGCAAGTACAACTTACAAAGTTAGGATAATTATTAGTGAAATTGGTACGTAAAAATATGTAAAATGACATAACTAGTTGCATCTAGAGAGAGGAGGTGAACCGACGATTTAGATTCAATTCCAATTCATTTTTTTGTTGATACAAACAGCATAAAGAATGGAATCTACATTCCAATTCTATTCACCGTCCATTTCATTCTGTGAAATGAACGCTAGCTAAGCTTTCTCTAAATATAGTGTAAAATTTAATTAAAACATTAAAGTTGTTTTCTAGATTATTAAAAAGAGGTTGTGATACATGAAATGAGATATCAACCCCAAAAAAATCGGAACAAACATGCATGAAATAGCAGGTTGTACCATAAAACCTAGGGTTTAAGCTCATACCGCAAAAATACCAGATTCACGGTAAACACGGAACCATTTTCTCCATGAAAATCCAATTAAACTCGTAAAAAATATAAAAAATAGAAACGAAATTGAACGAACAACGAATAGTTGAATACATATGCATGATTACATGAATCTGCTAACAATAATTCTACTTTCAGCAAACGTAGTAAATGCATTTTAAACAAAAATGAAGCAATGAAACGGAAATCCAGATCTAAAGTTAGCAGAAAATGGAATATGAGCGTCGTACGCATGCAGGAGTGTGATATACCTTTACGTTGCCGGAATTGAGGAAGGGTTGGTTGGCGGCGGGAAAGGGATGATCGGAAAAAATGAAGAAGGTATAAATGTTATGAGAGCGTTACAGTAGGAGGCATTGATAAGTGATAAGACTGCAAGAATCAAATGCGTATTTAATAAGAAATGTGCCTGTTGGTGCGGCGGCCCAGTGTGCTACACGCAGAAAGAAATGTTTTTATTCTTTTATCAACACTCTATTTAATAATAGTATAGGCTAAGGTTTATTACGGAACATTAAAAAAGTGGGTAACAATGAGAAACCGACTCAAAGGAACTCTGATTGTACTTATTCCAGCGGCATCGGAACCGGCTCGTCGAACCCTAACTAGGATCTCTTAACCTTAAACCCTAACCCCTAAACCCTAAAGCTAAAAACTAAGGTTAAAACCTAAGCTAAATCGTAAAATCTAAGTTATAAACCCTAAAAGCTAAACTCTAAAGGCTAAAACCTAAAGCTAAACCCTAAATACTAATGATTAACCATAAAGCTAAACCCTAAGGCTAAACCCTAATATAAGACCCTAAATCCAAACCCTAATATATTTAGGGTTTAGGGGTTAGGATTTAGGGTTTAGGGTTAAGAGATCCTAGTAAGGGTTCGACGAGCCGGTTCCAACGTCGCTGGAATGAATCCAATTGGAGTTCGTTTGAGTCGGTTCCCCACTGTTCCTCACTTTTTTAGTGTTCCCCAATGAACCTCACACTAGTACAGTAATAATATTACTGAATAGTCCTACTATTTACTCTAAACCTTTTGTTATTTAAACCAAGTGATTTGATATTAATAAATTTTAATTTACATTTTTCTTTATAAATTTTGATATATAATGTTTTATAAAAGGACATATGGTTTTGCGATGCGCTTATTTTTATCTACTTTTTTATAAGTTTTATAAAAGACGGAGGCGTATAAAATATAATGTTTTATAAGTCGTTATATTCGGATTTTATAAAGTTTATATCAAAATTCGGATTTTATAAAGTTTTACATCATAAAACTGTATTCGTTTTTTAATGAAACATTATATATTGAAAGTTATAAAAGAAAAACACAACTTTAAATTTATTAATGTCATATTACTTTGTGTAAAACTATAAATAGTAAAAAGTTAACTGTAAATAGAATCACCCTTATTGAAAGAGTAAATTGTTAAAATTGTCCTTGACGTTTGGGCATGTTTATCATTTTCATCAAAAACAAATTTTTTTACTATACTGGCCTTCATCTTTGAGATTTTTTTTGTCATTTTCATTCAAAAGTCTAACTTTTTTCGTGAGAATCGTCCCTGAGATTTGGGATTTTTAGTCATTTTCATTCAAATATTTGACAGATAAAATAACGCAAATTAAACTTTTGAATGAAAATGCTAAAAAATATCAAAAGTAAATGATTATTTAGTTAAAAAGAACTTATTTTGAATGGATGAAACTAGCAAGCATACCCAAACCTCAGAGACAATTTTAGTAAATTACATTTACTGAAAAGTAGTAAATTACATTTACCTCTCTCTCTCTCTCTCTACATCTGCCCCCACCACCACCTCTCTCTACACTTGCCACCAACCCCACCACTCTTTGGATAAACTCTCCAACAGCCAGAGGTTTCATATCTGATCGTCAGAGATTTCAGATCAGGCCGTTGGAGGTTTCAGATCAGGCCACCGGAGGTTAGGGTTTGCTCAGATATGTTTTTGTGTGATCAAGTTTTGGTTGGGTTTCGTTGTAACATCCGTCGAAAAATGGGTTTCCAAAACCCGCTTCGTTTATTAATCGAACATCCAGTTAAAAATTTTTCGTTGCATATTTATGGCTCAAACAAATTTTAAACAATACATAATTAATAAACATTTTAGAATTTAAAAACTATAATTAATAAACGATAAAAAAATAAGCGAATAAAAAATGAAATGAGGCTGCTGGGTTTCGAACCCGGGTCAGCCGGTACAACAAACAAACAACACACCACTACACCACTTGCCCACATCTGCTACATCTCGGAACAATTATGTATTTGTAAGCACATTTCCTTTGATCCGGATTCAAACCAGAAACAGTCGCGCGAAGTCGCCGGCTATCATCAAGGAAACCGAATTTCCTCGTCAATCCTCGAATGTAACCGGTAGACTCAATCAAGGAGTCAACAATCCCCAATCGGTTATGCAATCAGTTAGACAATTACATCTTGACCGAACTTTTGAAACCGAAATCAAGTGTTGATAATGGGCACTATAAATATCGATGCATCTCATCTCAATTTCACTCGCATACTGTCTCAAAACATTACCCAAACTGCTCTCGAACCTTCGGCTCAACTCTCTGCTTAACCTGCAAGTCGCCGGAGATTACTGAAACTGCCGGAGTTAGTCACCGGAAAACCAAGCCCCTGTGTTCGGTATGCAATCTTAATCTTTCTGTCAGTTCTATTCGATTTAGTCGTTCAAACTCTAAAAACAACAGAGCAGTAAAATCAAATGTTTAACTAATCTGTGTTCGATATGAGTTTTATGAAGAAGATGAATATCGAGTTGTTTACGAATGTAATTAAAATCAGTATTTTAACTGGGTTAGACACACAGTCCAGCGGTGGACTGTGTGCAATTTCAACGCGCACATCCCGGGTTCGAGACTCGTAACCTTCCCGATTCAATAATTAAAATTCTTTTTAAATTAAATAAAATTCTGAATAATCGAAACAGTATATAAATATAATTAAAATCAGAAATATTTCGGGTTAGACACGTAGCTCAGTTGGTAGAGCTGCGTGCACGCATACGAGAGGTCACAAGTTCGAACCTCACTCAGCGCATAGAATAAACACGGTCCGACCGGTCAACGGTCAACGGTCAACGTCAAAAAGTCAACATTTTTATATTTTTATTTTTTTATTTATTTATTTAATCAGAAAATTATTTAAAAATACTTAAAAATAATATTTTTAAAGTTAGAAAATGTCCTTAAACTCACAAAAATAAATCTAACAATCCCATTAAGAACACTAATTAAAAATATTAAACTCAATTAAAAGTTTATTTATTTATCGAATTATTATGTTATTATTTAGGTTAGTTTATCTCGTGGTTAAATCCAAATTCGTGCGCATTCATCATCAATCCAAGAAAACGCACCCACTGTGAGTGAATTCTTACAAATTCCCCTTTTTATTCATGTTTTGGGGTGTATCATGTGTCGCTTTAGTTATTTCGCTTATTCAAACTCGTGCTATTACCATTATATGATCTAAACTTATAATGTAAATATTGTTTAATGTAATGTGTGTTTACATTTAGTCAAGTTGCGTGCAAATCAATTCATTAGGCCCATCAGTTCCCCGTTGGAGACGGGTTGAACATCGCGTGCCTCAAAACCATTCATTAGGCCCAACAGTTCCTCGTGGGAGACGAGTTGAACATCGCGTGCCTCAAAATCATTCATTAGGCCCATCAGTTCCTCGTGGGAGACGAGTTGAACATCGCGTGCCTCAAAATCATTCATTTGGTGTGTGCGTGTGTATTAATTAATATTATGTGTTGTGTGATTAAATTTACATTTACGTTTATTCATATTTGGTTATGCACAATTTTATTCAAATAACCAACATAACTGATCTTTTCAAATGTTTAAATAAGATTCACTCGCCAACTTTTTGTTGACCCAAAACCCTATTTTACACATGATACAGGTGGACAGGTTGAAGCAAGGTACACATAGGAAATTGCCTTAGAAGAAAAATAATGAAGTCTTGAAAAATGTATAGAACATGTTGTACTTGTATGATTGATTGTAATGATTCTCCTTTAAAAAGAAATAATAAATATGAAACTTTATAATAAATGTCATGAGCTTTGATGAAAACCCAATCATGCCCCGACTACCATTTCCGCTGCGGGTCAGGGTGTACAGGTTGGTATCAGAGCTTTTGACTATAGGGATATAGGATAGGTTATTAGACCCTTAGAGCCTATACTATAGTTGATTAGATTTTAACTGTTTATGTGGTTACATGCAAACTCATGATGTTTATTTGTTTCGTATTTATTACACACACAAATGCATGCAAACACTTTCACTATCATTTTGTGTGATACTTAATGAGTTATACTTATTGTCCAACATAACAAGCTTACATATACATTCATCACGCCTATTTCATTGTTCACATATTCAAATCATCCTCATATTCCCTTATTCAAGATTTTGTCGCATTTTTCGTTTTTCAATCTCATCAAAGTGAGTTCTACGACGGGCATGTAGTAACTTTAAGGGTACAAGTACCGGTAGTCGGAACGTCCTGTCTAGGTTGGCATTCGTATAAATCCAATATAACGGACCAGTTTGCCTACCTGGGGACTAACGATGAGAGTACGAAGGACCTATTAGGCCAAAGCATGCCACACCAAACGTCGTTCGAACTAACCCTACTTTGAGGTGTCACCGTGTCCACACCTGGATGCACTCCGAATTTCATATGTTACATACATATTTCTCGATTTTCTCCGGGTTTTAGTGTACGTTACCAGGCTAACACATGCGAACCATATGACCCGATAATCATGGGGCCCACGTGATTACGAAGGTGAAGTATGGCGGCATGCAAGGCCCAATTACGAGCAAAGCCCAAGACATCCTATGGATATAGTAAATTTATTATTCTTCATTTATTTTATGAATGTTCATTCCTAAATACGACACATGACCCCTAAAACGTCAAACTCATACTCTTGATACGTATTTCTTGTAGATGTCTTCTAGCCTCTCTCGTAGAAAAATGAAATCAGGAAAATCCCCCGAGCGCATGGCTGCCCAAATCGCTCAACAAATGGCTGCCGTAATACCCAACATCGTAGTTCAAGTTCAACAGGCCCTCACCGCTAATCCCGTCAACCCAAACCACCAAGAAGATCAAAACATTGTCAATCCTCCCCCAAAGCCACTAAATGCACCTTCAAGCATTTCAAATCCTGCGATCCTCCAAAATACGAAGGGACTGAAGGTGTCACCGCTCTCCTCCATTGGTTTGAGGAGATGGAAAACACTTTTCTCAATTGCGACTGTCCCGATGATCACAAGGTGCGATATGCTACCGGTCGTTTGCTCGGAGTAGCACTTACATGGTGGAATACAGAGAAGGCCAAGCGAGGTGCTGAGAATGCTATGACTTTGACTTGGGAAGAGTTGAAGGAAATCATGACAAGACGGTTCTGTCCAAGAAGCGAAATCAAGAAATTGGAAGATGAGTTCTATTGTTTGAAACAAAAAGAGGGCGACCACACCACATACAACAAGAGATTCCTTGAGTTGAATCAGATGGTCCCCAACTTGTTCACTCCTCTCTACCGTTTGATCGAGCATTACATTCGAGGTCTTCCTTCAAAAATTCAAGACCCTGTAATAAGTACCACACCTGCAACTTTGGAAGCAGCAATGGAGTTAGCTACAGAGCTCACCGAAAACCGCATACGAAATAAGGACTTCAAGGAGGAGAAGAAGAAGGATAAAGCATCAACTGAAACCTCAAACTCCACCCGAACCAAATCCCCATCTCAACCCACTTCTAAGAGAAAACGAGATGGGCAAATTTTCGCTGTCACTCAACACAATCAACCAGCTTCACAAGCCGTACCCCTCCAAGCTATCCCAATCACTCAAGTAGCACCCAACTCAACTTACCCAAATAAGAAACCTTACATTGGACCTCACCCTCAATGCAACACCTGTTTTTATCACCATCCATCTACTTTACCTTGTCGACTATGTGCAAATTGTGGGCGTTATGGTCATTTGAGCAAGGCTTGTCGCGCCTCTCAAAACCAAGCCTCACCCCCTACTCTGTCACACCCCGACCCGCAGCGGAATAAGAGTCGGGGCATAATTGGGTTATCACCAAAGCTCATGATGTTTACTAATATGTTTCATATTTATTAAAATCCAAATTACATTTCAATATTCCAAGTCAAATTCATACAATACAAGGAAAGGAAAAATTAACTAAAACAAATCCATAATCTAAACTGGTTTATTCTTCTAAGCCGTCCTATATGTTTCTTGCTTCAACTTGATCACCTGTATCATGTGTAAAAAAGGGAAATTTTGGGTCAACAAAAGTTGGCGAGTGAACCTTGTTAAAAACATTTGTTATTGATTTATTATTGATATTAATTTAGGAAGATTGTGCAATAATCATATATGAGCAAATGTATGTAGGCATAACAATCACAAACCACCTTGCTTAAGCATGAAATAAGCATGACAATGTATATGTTGGCAACGTCCCGTTCACGCTCATAGGTAATGGGGAATGGACGGCCTATGCTAATGTATGTGAGATCAAGGCTCAATCAAACGGAGCCGATCTTATGTTGGCAACGCCTGGTTCACGCTCATAGGTAATGGGGAACAGCTCACGCTCATAGGTAATGGGGAGCGGCGGCCTATGAAATGTATGTACTGAAATGATAAAATTAATCTAAACTTCAACCACATAAACAATGGATACACAATGAATACACATTTGATCATGAACATGATGGATGCACAAATGTTTAATTATAATAAATAAATAACGACACATGATACACCCCAAAATGTGATTAAAACGGGGAATTGGTAGAGGTTCACTCACATTGGGTGCGTTTGTTTGAAGATGTTGAATGCGCACGAGTTTAGGGGGTTGATCGACGAGAGATAACTAACCAAATAAATAACGAAAAGGTACGGTAAGTATGTGGATTTTATTAACTATTTTAATAAGATTTTTGGGTATAATTTTGTGAGTTTAAGGCTACTTTCTAACTTTGAAAATGTTATTTTTAAATTAAAATAATAAATAAAAATAAATAAAAAAAATGTTGACTTTGACCGTTGACCGAGACCGTTGACCGGTTCGGTCGGTTATATTGTTGCACTGAGCGAGGTTCGAACCGGTGACCTCCCGTACGCGTGCACACAGCTCTACCAACTGAGCTACGTGTCTAACCCGAAATAATTCTGTTTTTAATAATACTTATATACTATTTAATTTAATCCGAAAATTATTTATTTTAAAAAGATTTTAAACGTATCGGACCGGTGCTGACCACAGGTCTCGAACCCGGGACCTGTGGGTTAGCGTACACACAGTCCACCGCTGGACTGTGTGTCTCACTTGGTTATTAACTAGGTTTTTATTATACTTAACATGGACTGTGAGTCAACCCGGTTCAGTTAAAAAGGTAGATTTTTATTTCAAGTGAGTAAAGCTGGGACAGGATTCGAACTCGCGTCGCAGGTGTTGAGTGTGCACACAGTCCACCGCTGGACTGTGTGTCTAACCCGTTTATAAAACCGATTTTAATTAATCTTATGATACAATCCGACTTCGTCTTCTTCGTTAGGTTTTACCCAGAAAAATAAGGTCCGACTGTTTGGTCTGGTTTATGCCTTATCTGGTTTTTAAGCTTTATAAGTAACTTAAAGGTAACGAATGGAAAGGGTTTGGGGGAAAAAGATATACCGATCAGTGTTGTTCACAGAATTCCGGTAGAGTCCGTCGGTTCTGAAAGTGAACTCCGGCTGTCGACATCAATTAACAAATTCTGTTCGATTATTACGAAGTTGAGATACTTAATTAAAGTTTAATAGGAGTTGGAAAGATCATACCAGCTCTCAGTGGGATTTCGGAAATTTCAGAAAATTTCCGGCGAAGGTGGGGATTTCGACGAGCGTTGACTGGGATTGCTTCTGATGGTGGAGTTGTGTTAGTGACAGATTATTCGAATGATTGAAACAGAAAGGGTTGAAAGAATTACCGTGTGGATGTGAGTCTCGGTTTTCCGACGACTTACAGTTTTTTTTCCGGCGATTGAATTTTTGTCGAGAAACGGTGCGATTTGTGAGCGAAAAGGTTTCCGGTGAATTGTGGGTGAATTTATAGGGTAGTATCGAGATGTATGGGGTCTGAATTCGGTCTTAATTCGAAGTCAGCCGTTCTCCGGCGGTTATGACTGATGTCGCGGGTTCAGACGTCGGTTAAACCGTCGTTAGAGTTAATTCTTCGGTTATTTTGGACGGAAACGTAAATTATCGGCGAAGTCGTCGGGATTTCCGACGACTGCTATTTGGGCGCGATTTTGACTGAATTTGACTTCCGTGCTTTATTATTTGAATTAATTGATTCATTATGTTATCAGAAAATCAAAGTGGCGGAGCGGTTGATGGTGTGAAGGTTAAGTCTTTGGGGATTTCCGGCTGACCCGGTTGGACTCCCGGCAGCCGGTTTTTCCTTTTTAATTAATTTATTTTTATATTTTTACAATTATGATTTATATCTTCTAGTTTGTTGATTAATTATGAATCGTTTAAAATTAAAATAAGCCACAAATGAACAACAAAAATTTAAAACTGATTGTTCGGTTATTAAACGAAGCGGGTTTCGAAATCCCGTTTTTCGACAAATGTTACAGTATCCCCTACTTTTAGAAATTTCGTCCCGAAATTTAAGTAGTGGTAGTTACAGGAAAAAGGTGTGGGTATTTCTCGCGCATTGAGTCTTCACGTTCCCAAGTAAACTCAGGTCCTCGTTTCGACTCCCAGCGTACCCTGACAATTGGGATGCGGCTTCTTCTTAAACGTTTTCCCCGAAGTCCATAATTTCTACTGGTCTTTCAATAAAATGCATAGATTCGTCGACTTGAATGTCTTCTAGAGGAATATGGAGATTTTCATCGGCGAGGCACTTCTTCAAGTTCGATACGTGGAATGTGGGATGAATTCTGTTGAGTTCCTCCTGTAGGTCAAGCTTGTAGGCTACAGGTCCTACCCTTTCGAGTATCTTGAAAGGACCTACGCAACGTGGTGCTAGCTTGCCTTTTTGGCCGAAACGAACTACTCCCTTCCACGGCGATACTTTTAAAAGTACTTGATCGCCAACGTTAAACTCCAAGGGCTTTCGTCGCTTGTCAGCATAGCTCTTTTGACGACTTTGTGCCGCTAAAAGGTTGTTTCGGATTTGATGAATCTTGTCAGTTGTTTCTTGTATTAATTCTGGACCGGTGATTTGAGCTTCTCCAATTTCGTGCCAACATATTGGTGATCGGCACTTACGACCATATAATGCTTCAAAAGGTGCCATGCCGATACTTGAATGAAAGCTGTTGTTGTACGAAAACTCAACTAATGGTAGGTGAGCATCCCAATTCCCTTTGAAGTCTATGACACATGCCCGAAGCATGTCTTCAAGAGTTTGGATGGTGCGTTCAGATTGACCATCAGTTTGGGGATGATAGGCGGTGCTGAGATCTAATCGTGTACCCAAAGCGGCTTGTACAGCTTGCCATGTTCGTGAAGTGAAACGACCATCACGATCTGATATAATGCTTAACGGTACACCATGACGGCTTACGATTTCACTGATGTAGATGCGAGCTAGTTTCTCATTTTTGAAGTCTTCGCGAATCGGAATGAAGTGAGCTGATTTTGTAAGACGATCAATGATTACCCATATTGTGTCGTACCCACCAGGAGTGCGAGGTAACCCGGTAATGAAGTCCATGGTTATATTTTCCCACTTCCATACAGGTATTTCAGGTTGGACCAGAAGTCCTGAGGGTCTTTGGTGTTCAGCTTTCACTTTTGAACAGGTAAGGCACTTGGAAACAAAAACAACAATATCCTTCTTCATGCCAGGCCACCAGTAGGTGTATCGAAGGTCCTGATACATCTTGTCGGCTCCTGGATGTACGGAGTATCGTGTCTTGTGAGCCTCTTTCATAAGAGTATCGCGAAGGTTGTTGTGATCAGGAATCCATATGCGATCTAGATAATACAGAATGCCGTCAGATTTCGTTTCGAGTTTAAGTTCTGCTCCACAAGATAACTCACTGCGTATGTCGTATTCTGTTATGGAAACATGTTGAGCTTCTCGGATTTGGTCTTTGATGTTGGTTATGATTTGCGAACATAGAAGGCGAATGGAGTTCGCATAACCCTTTCGACTGAGTGCATCGGTCACCACATTTGCTTTGCCAGGATGATACCGAATTTCACAGTCGTAGTCATTAAGAAGTTCGACCCATCTTCGTTGCCTCATATTCAACTCCTTTTGGTTAAAGATATGTTGGAGGCTCTTGTGGTCAGTGTAAATCTCACACTTGGTACCATAGAGGTAATGTCTCCATATCTTAAGAGCGAACACAACGGCTCCGAGTTCTAAGTCGTGAGTAGTGTAGTTCTTCTCATGAGTTTTGAGCTGCCTAGAAGCATAGGCTATCACTTTTCCCATTTGCATTAAAACACAGCCTAATCCCTGTCCTGATGCGTCGCAATACACTACAAAGTCATCGCAATCTTCGGGGAGTGTGAGGATAGGAGCGTCACAAAGCTTTTGCTTAAGGGTTTGGAAGGCTTCTTCTTGTTTAGGTCCCCATGCGAAGGGTTTTCCTTTATGAGTCAAAGTCGTGAGTGGTACAGCGATACGAGAGAAATTCGATATGAAACGACGATAGTAACCAGCCAAACCAAGGAAAGATCGTACTTCGGTTGGGGTACGTGGCGCTTGCCATTCTTGTACTGCTTTGATCTTTGCGGGGTCGACATGAATTCCCTTGTCATTGACGACATGACCAAGGAACTGTACTTCTTTTAACCAAAATTCGCATTTGGAGAATTTAGCGTAAAGCTTTTCGGTCTTCAAGAGTGTGAGGATGAGTCGAAGGTGTCGTTCATGATCAGTCTTAGACTTTGAGTAAATGAGAATATCGTCGATGAAGACTATAACAATGCGATCAAGATAGGGTTTACAAACTCTGTTCATTAAGTCCATGAAGACGGCTGGAGCGTTGGTTAGACCAAATGGCATAACCATGAATTCATAGTGACCATATCGAGTTCGGAAGGCGGTCTTTGGGACGTCTTCTTCGTGTACTCTGAGTTGGTGATAGCCGGAACGAAGGTCGATCTTTGAAAAACAAGTGGCACCCTGGAGTTGGTCTAGAAGATCATCAATGCGCGGTAAAGGATAGCGATTTTTGACCGTTAATTTGTTGAGTTCCCTGTAATCGATACACATGCGAAAGGTCCCATCTTTCTTCTTTACAAACAGAACAGGTGCACCCCAAGGCGATGAGCTAGGACGTATGAATCCCTTGTCGGTCAGTTCTTGCAATTGACTGGCCAGCTCTTGCATCTCGGATGGGGCTAACCTATAAGGAGATTTCGCGACGGGTGTAGCGCCAGGTATAAGGTCGATGCGGAATTCGACTTCTCTCTTGGGAGGAAGTCCGGCGATGTCGTCGGGAAAAACTTGCAGGAATTCTTTCACTACGGGTATATCTTCGAGTTTCTTCTCTTTGTCTCCCTTCTTGACAACGTGGGTTAGAAATGCTACATAATTCTTGCGGAGATATCTTCGGGCTTGAAGACAGGACATCAACTTGAGTCCTTTCGAAGGGGTTTCTCCAAAGATTCGTAGAATTTGACCGTCTGCAAGAGGAATGCGAATGAACTTCTCACGGCATACTACTTCAGCCTGATGTTGGCTGAGCCAGTCCATGCCGATTATAATGTCAAAACTTCCCAACTTCATAGGAATGAGGTCAACAGGAAAATCGTGATCGTTTAGAGTAAAGGTGCAGTTTCGGATAATGGAGTTTAATGAGACCGGTTTTCCGTCAGCAACTTCTACCGTTATGGATTCCATAAGTTTGTCACGAGTTTGATTGAGGATGGGTTCAAATTCTAAGGACACAAAACTCTTATCCGCGCCAGTATCAAATAACACGGATGCATAACTACCATTGACGAGAAACGTACCGTTAACCACGTTGTTGTCGGCTCTAGCTTGGTTGCCGTTGATGTTAAATGCTCTTCCTCTAGCAGGTGGAGGAGCTTGGTTAGCTTGGTTCACCGGATTCGCTTGAGCTTGAGCATGTATGATGTTCACCAAGCGTGAACACGTGTTTCTAAAGTGGTTTGGGTCACCACAATTGTAGCAAGCCTGCATGGGTTGCATCATGGGGTAGTTGGGTTGATAGTAGGTTTGGGTTGTATGTTGTGTAGGTGGTGGTAGTAGGGGTTGTTGGGGTTGACCATTATTTGATGGTGAGTTTGAGTTGTGGGTTGGTTGCGGTTCATTCGTTGCAGTGAGCGGCAGGCTTGGATGGTGTGACCTGCACGGCCACAGCCGGTGCAATATTGACAAGGGTATTCGGGGGAGTGATGGTATTGACAACGGGTGCACTTTGGGTAAGGACCAGAGTATTGCCTTTTGTATGGGGCGGGCGAAGGAGTAACTTGTGAGATGGGTGCAGCAGGGATGGGAAAATTTGTTTGAGTGACGGCAAAATTTCTGGTATTTCGTTTCCTCTTGTTTGAAAATTTTGAGGATGAGGTGAGGTGGTTGGAAGTTTGGCCCTCAACGGGGGCTTTCTTTTTCTCCTCTTTGAACTTACCGTTTCTGATGCGGTTCTCGGTAAGTTCGGTGGCTAAATTCCATGGCGGCTTCGAGGGTTGCAGGCGAAGTGCTGAGGACTGAGTCTTGAATCTTCGAAGGAAGGCCTCGAATATAGTGTTCCACCAAACGGTACACGGGGGTGAACAAGTTAGGAACCATCTGGTTCAGCTCAAGAAATCTTTTGTTGTAGGAAGTGTGATCCCATTCCTTTTGCTTCAGCGAGTGGAATTCGTCTTCCAACTTCTTGAGTTCGCTTCTTGGGCAGAAACGTTTTGTCATCATTTCCCTTAACTCTTCCCAGGTTAAGGCCATGGCGTCTTCAACTCCTCTTTTACCCTTCTCGGTGTTCCACCAGGTCAAGGCTACCCCAAATAATCTCCCGGTTGCGTAACGTACCTTGCGATCCTCGGGGCAATCGCAATTTAGGAAAGTGTTTTCCATTTCCTCAAACCAGTGGAGGAGAGCGGTGACACCTTCGGTCCCTTCGAACTTTGGGGGATCGCAAGACTTGAAGTGCTTGTAGGAGCACTTCTTGGAGGAAGAGTTGTCGATGATTTGATCCTCTTGATTTGGTGGGTTGACAGGATTTGCAGTGAGAGCTTGCTGGACTTGAATTACAATATCAGGAAGTACTGCGGCCATTTGTTTTGCAATTTGAGTGGCCAAGCGTTCGTTTGACCTTCCTGACTTTCGTCCTCCACGTAGCTGCCTACCCGACATCTACAGGAATATACATAGGAATATGGTGAGTTTATGGAGTGTTTAGGGGTCATGTGTCTAAAAAAATGAAATTAACATAAATATCAATAATGCAACCACATCCATAGGATGTCTTGGGTGAGCTCATGTTGGGCCTCAAATGTCCCCCATACCTTCACCTGTATAGTCATGTGGGCCCCCATGACTATTGGCTTGGTGGGATTCACATTAGTATTGGCGATTTAACACTCGCATGACCCGAATGAAAACCACAAAATATGTTTACAAGATGTACGGTCGGAATGTGTCCAGGTGTAGACACAATGACAACTCAAAGTGGGGTTAGCTCACACGACGTTTGGTATAGCATGCTTTGGCCTAATAGGTACTTCGTACTCTCATCGTTAGTCCCCAGGTAGGCAAACTGGTCCTTTATTTTGGATTTATACGAATGCCAAGCCTAGACAGGACGTTCCGACTACCGGTACTTGTACCCTTCCAGTTACTACATGCCCGTCATGAGAACTCACTTTGATGAGATTTGAAAATACAAAAATCATTATAAAGCAATCATGAAAATGATGTGGTGTGTGCTTTCATGGATATGATATGTTATAAGAATAGGGTTCATGATAAGCATTATATGATAATATATACTTATGAACATACTTGCATAACATTGAATGTAACAATAAACATAAAGCATATAAACATCATGAATTTTGCATGTAACACACAAAAATTTAAAATTTCTAAGCAACTATAGTATAGGCTCTAAGGGTCTAATAACCTATCCTATATCCCTATAGTCATGGCTCTGATACCAATCTGTCACACCCCGACCCGCAGCGGAATAAGAGTCGGGGCATAATTGGGTTATCACCAAAGCTCATGATGTTTACTAATATGTTTCATATTTATTAAAATCCAAATTACATTTCAATATTCCAAGTCAAATTCATACAATACAAGGAAAGGAAAAATTAACTAAAACAAATCCATAATCTAAACTGGTTTATTCTTCTAAGCCGTCCTATATGTTTCTTGCTTCAACTTGATCACCTGTATCATGTGTAAAAATGGGAAATTTTGGGTCAACAAAAGTTGGCGAGTGAACCTTGTTAAAAACATTTGTTATTGATTTATTATTGATATTAATTTAGGAAGATTGTGCAATAATCATATATGAGCAAATGTATGTAGGCATAACAATGACAAACCACCTTGCTTAAGCATGAAATAAGAATGACAATGTATATGTTGACAACGTCCCGTTCACGCTCATAGGTAATGGGGAACGGACGGCCTATGCTAATGTATGTGAGATCAAGGCTCAATCAAACGAAGCCGATCTTATGTTGGCAACCCTGGTTCACGCTCATAGGTAATGGGGAACAGCTCACGCTCATAGGTAATGGGGAGCGGCGGCCTATGAAATGTATGTACTGAAATGATAAAATTAATTTAAACTTCAACCACACAAACAATGGATATACAATGAATACACATTTGATCATGAACATGATGGTTGCACAAATGTTTAATTATAATAAATAAATAACGACACATGATACACCCCAAAATGTGATTAAAACGGGGAATTGGTAGAGGTTCACTCACATTGGGTGCGTTTGTTTGAAGATGTTGAATGCGCACGAGTTTAGGGGGTTGATCGACGAGAGATAACTAACCAAATAAATAACGAAAAGGTACGGTAAGTATGTGGATTTTATTAACTATTTTAATAAGATTTTTGGGTATAATTTTGTGAGTTTAAGGCTACTTTCTAACTTTGAAAATGTTATTTTTAAGTATTTTTAATTGATTTTTAAATTAAATAAATAAATAAAAGTAAATAAAAAAAAATGTTGACTTTGACCGTTGACCGTTGACCGGTTCGGTCGGTTATATTGTTGCACTGAGCGAGGTTCGAACCGGTGACCTCCCGTACGCGTGCACGCAGCTCTACCAACTGCGCTACGTGTCTAACCCGAAATAATTCTGTTTTTAATTATACTTATATACTATTTAATTTAATCCGAAAATTATTTATTTTTAAAAAGATTTTAAACGTATCGGACCGGTGCTGACCACAGGTCTCGAACCCGGGACCTGTGGGTTAGCGTACACACAGTCCACCGCTGGACTGTGTGTCTCACTTGGTTATTAACTCGGTTTTTATTATACTTAACATGGACTGTGAGTCAACCCGGTTCAGTTAAAAAGGCAGATTTTTATTTCAAGTGAGTAAAGCTGGGACAGGATTCGAACTCGCGTCGCAGGTGTTGTGTGTGCACACAGTCCACCGCTGGACTGTGTGTCTAACCCGTTTATAAAACCGATTTTAATTAATCTTATGATACAATCCGACTTCGTCTTCTTCGTTAGGTTTTACCCAGAAAAATAAGGTCCGACTGTTTGGTCTGGTTTATGCCTTATCTGGTTTTTAAGCTTTATAAGTAACTTAAAGGTAACGAATGGAAAGGGTTTGGGGGAAAAAGATATACCGATCAGTGGTGTTCACAGAATTCCGGCAGAGTCCGTCGGTTCTGAAAGTGAACTCCGGCTGTCGACATCAATTAACAAATTCTGTTCGATTATTACGAAGTTGAGATACTTAATTAAAGTTTAATAGGAGTTGGAAAGATCATACCAGCTCTCAGTGGGATTTCGGAAATTTCAGAAAATTTTCGGCGAAGGTGGGGATTTCGACGAGCGTTGACTGGGATTGCTTCTGATGGTGGAGTTGTGTTAGTGACAGATTATTCGAATGATTGAAACAGAAAGGGTTGAAAGAATTACCGTGTGGATGTGAGTCTCGGTTTTCCGGCGACTTACAGTTTTTTTCCGGCGATTGATTTTTTGTCGAGAAACGGTGCGATTTGTGAGCGAAAAGGTTTCCGGTGAATTGTGGGTGAATTTATAGGGTAGTATCGAGATGTATGGGGTCTGAATTCGGTCTCAATTCGAAGTCAGCCGTTCTCCGGCGGTTATGACTGATGTCGCGGGTTCAGACGTCGGTTATAACCGTCGTAAGAGTTAATTCTTCGGTTATTTTGGACGGAAACGTAAATTATCGGCGAAGTCGTCGGGATTTCCGACGACTGCTATTTGGGCGCGATTTTGACTGAATTTGACTTCCGCGCTTTATTATTTGAATTAATTGATTCATTATGTTATCAGAAAATCAAAGTGGCGGAGCGGTTGATGGTGTGAAGGTTAAGTCTTTGGGGATTTCCGGCTGACCCGGGTTCGACTCCCGGCAACCGGTTTTCCTTTTTAATTAATTTATTTTTATATTTTTACAATTATGATTTATATCTTCTAGTTTGTTGATTAATTATGAATCGTTTAAAATTAAAATAAGCCACAAATGAACAACAAAAATTTAAAACTGATTGTTCGGTTATTAAACGAAGCGGGTTTCGAAATCCCGTTTTTCGACAAATGTTACAGTACCCCCTACTTTTAGAAATTTCGTCCCGAAATTTAAGTTGTGGTAGTTACAGGAAAAAGGTGTGGGTATTTCTCGCGCATTGAGTCTTCACGTTCCCAAGTAAACTCAGGTCCTCGTTTCGACTCCCAGCGTACCCTGACAATTGGGATGCGGATTCTTCTTAAACGTTTTCCCCGAAGTCCATAATTTCTACTGGTCTTTCAATAAAATGCATAGATTCGTCGACTTGAATGTCTTCTAGAGGAATATGGAGATTTTCATCGGCGAGGCACTTCTTCAAGTTCGATACGTGGAATGTGGGATGAATTCTGTTGAGTTCCTCCGGTAGGTCAAGCTTGTAGGCTACAGGTCCTACACTTTCGAGTATCTTGAAAGGACCTACGTAACGTGGTGCTAGCTTGCCTTTTTGGCCGAAACGAACTACTCCCTTCCACGGCGATACTTTTAAAAGTACTTGATCGCCAACGTTAAACTCCAAGGGCTTTCGTCGCTTGTCAGCATAGCTCTTTTGACGACTTTGTGCCGCTAAAAGGTTGTTTCGGATTTGATGAATATTGTCAGTTGTTTCTTGTATTAATTCGGGATGATCGGAAAAAATGAAGAAAGTATAAATGTTATGAGAGCGTTACAGTAGGAGGCATTGATAAGTGATAAGACTGCAAGAATCAAATGCGTATTTAATAAGAAATGTGCCTGTTGGTGCGGCGGCCCAGTGTGCTACACGCAGAAAGAAATGTTTTTATTCTTTTATCAACACTCTATTTAATAATAGTATAGGCTAAGGTTTATTACGGAACATTAAAAAAGTGGGTAACAATGAGAAACCGACTCAAAGGAACTCTGATTGTACTTATTCCAGCGGCATCGGAACCGGCTCGTCGAACCCTAACTAGGATCTCTTAACCTTAAACCCTAACCCCTAAACCCTAAAGCTAAAAAATAAGGTTAAAACCTAAGCTAAATCGTAAAATCTAAGTTATAAACCCTAAAAGCTAAACTCTAAAGGCTAAAACCTAAAGCTAAACCCTAAATACTAATGATTAACCATAAAGCTAAACCCTAAGGCTAAACCCTAATATAAGACCCTAAATCTAAACCCTAATATATTTAGGGTTTAGGGGTTAGGATTTAGGGTTTAGGGTTAAGAGATCCTAGTAAGGGTTCGACGAGCCGGTTCCAACGTCGCTGGAATGAATCCAATTGGAGTTCGTTTGAGTCGGTTCCCCACTGTTCCTCACTTTTTTAGTGTTCCCCAATGAACCTCACACTAGTACAGTAATAATATTACTGAATAGTCCTACTATTTACTCTACACCTTTTGTTATTTAAACCAAGTGATTTGATATTAATAAATTTTAATTTACATTTTTCTTTATAAATTTTGATATATAATGTTTTATAAAAGGACATATGGTTTTGCGATGCGCTTATTTTTATCTACTTTTTTATATAAGTTTTATAAAAGACGGAGGCGTATAAAATATAATGTTTTATAAGTCGTTATATTCGGATTTTATAAAGTTTATATCAAAATTCGGATTTTATTAAGTTTTACATCATAAAACTGTATTCGTTTTTTAATGAAACATTATATATTGAAAGTTATAAAAGAAAAACACAACTTTAAATTTATTAATGTCATATTACTTTGTGTAAAACTATAAATAGTAAAAAGTTAACTGTAAATAGAATCACCCTTATTGAAAGAGTAAATTGTTAAAATTGTCCTTGACGTTTGGGCATGTTTATCATTTTCATCAAAAACAAATTTTTTTACTATACTGGCCTTCATCTTTGAGATTTTTTTTGTCATTTTCATTCAAAAGTCTAACTTTTTTCGTGAGAATCGTCCCTGAGATTTGGGATTTTTAGTCATTTTCATTCAAATATTTGACAGATAAAATAACGCAAATTAAACTTTTGAATGAAAATGCTAAAAAATATCAAAAGTAAATGATTATTTCGTTAAAAAAAACTTGTTTTGAATGGATGAAACTAGCAAGCATACCCAAACCTCAGAGACGATTTTAGTAAATTACATTTACTGAAAAGTAGTAAATTACATTTACCTCTCTCTCTCTCTACATCTGCCCCCACCACCACTCTCTCTCTACACTTGCCACCAACCCCACCACTCTTTGGATAAACTCTCCAACAGCCAGAGGTTTCATATCTGACCGTCAGAGATTTCAGATCAGGCCGTCGGAGGTTTCAGATCAGGCCACCGGAGGTTAGGGTTTGCTCAGATATGTTTTTGTGTGATCAAGTTTTGGTTGGGTTTCGTTGTAACATCCGTCGAAAAATGGGTTTCCAAAACCCGCTTCGTTTATTAATCGAACATCCAGTTAAAAATTTTTCGTTGCATATTTATGGCTCAAACAAATTTTAAACAATACATAATTAATAAACATTTTAGAATTTAAAAACTATAATTAATAAACGATAAAAAAATAAGCGAATAAAAAATGAAATGAGGCTGCTGGGTTTCGAACCCGGGTCAGCCGGTACAACAAACAAACAACACACCACTACACCACTTGCCCACATCTGCTACATCTCGGAACATTTATGTATTTGTAAGCACATTTCCTTTGATCCGGATTCAAACCAGAAACAGTCGCGCGAAGTCGCCGGCTATCATCAAGGAAACCGAATTTCCTCGTCAATCCTCGAATGTAACCGGTAGACTCAATCAAGGAATCAACAATCCCCAATCGGTTATGCAATCAGTTAGACAATTACATCTTGACCGAACTTTTGAAACCGAAATCAAGTGTTGATAATGGGCACTATAAATATCGATGCATCTCATCTCAATTTCACTCGCATACTGTCTCAAAACATTACCCAAACTGCTCTCGAACCTTCGGCTCAACTCTCTGCTTAACCTGCAAGTCGCCGGAGATTACTGAAACTGCCGGAGTTAGTCACCGGAAAACCAAGCCCCTGTGTTCGGTATGCAATCTTAATCTTTCTGTCAGTTCTATTCGATTTAGTCGTTCAAACTCTAAAAACAACAGAGCAGTAAAATCAAATGTTTAACTAATCTGTGTTCGATATGAGTTTTATGAAGAAGATGAATATCGAGTTGTTTACGAATGTAATTAAAATCAGTATTTTAACTGGGTTAGACACACAGTCCAGCGGTGGACTGTGTGCAATTTCAACGCGCACATCCCGGGTTCGAGACTCGTAACCTTCCCGATTCAATAATTAAAATTCTTTTTAAATTAAATAAAATTCTGAATAATCGAAACAGTATATAAATATAATTAAAATCAGAAATATTTCGGGTTAGACACGTAGCTCAGTTGGTAGAGCTGCGTGCACGCATACGAGAGGTCACAAGTTCGAACCTCACTCAGCGCATAGAATAAACACGGTCCGACCGGTCAACGGTCAACGGTCAACGTCAAAAAGTCAACATTTTTATATTTTTATTTATTTATTTATTTATTTAATCAGAAAATTATTTAAAAATACTTAAAAATAATATTTTTAAAGTTAGAAAATGTCCTTAAACTCACAAAAATAAATCTAACAATCCCATTAAGAACACTAATTAAAAATATTAAACTCAATTAAAAGTTTATTTATTTATCGAATTATTATGTTATTATTTAGGTTAGTTTATCTCGTGGTTAAATCCAAATTCGTGCGCATTCATCATCAATCCAAGAAAACGCACCCACTGTGAGTGAATTCTTACAAATTCCCCTTTTTATTCATGTTTTGGGGTGTATCATGTGTCGCTTTAGTTATTTCGCTTATTCAAACTCGTGCTATTACCATTATATGATCTAAACTTATAATGTAAATATTGTTTAATGTAATGTGTGTTTACATTTAGTCAAGTTGTGTGCAAATCAATTCATTAGGCCCATCAGTTCCCCGTTGGAGACGGGTTTGAACATCGCGTGCCTCAAAACCATTCATTAGGCCCAACAGTTCCTCGTGGGAGACGAGTTGAACATCGCGTGCCTCAAAATCATTCATTAGGCCCATCAGTTCCTCGTGGGAGACGAGTTGAACATCGCGTGCCTCAAAATCATTCATTTGGTGTGTGCGTGTGTATTAATTAATATTATGTGTTGTGTGATTAAATGTACATTTACGTTTATTCATATTTGGTTATGCACAATTTTATTCAAATAACCAACATAACTGATCTTTTCAAATGTTTAAATAAGATTCACTCGCCAACTTTTTGTTGACCCAAAACCCTATTTTACACATGATACAGGTGGACAGGTTGAAGCAAGGTACACATAGGAAATTGCCTTAGAAGAAAAATAATGAAGTCTTGAAAAATGTATAGAACATGTTGTACTTGTATGATTGATTGTAATGATTCTCCTTTAAAAAGAAATAATAAATATGAAACTTTATAATAAATGTCATGAGCTTTGATGAAAACCCAATCATGCCCCGACTACCATTTCCGCTGCGGGTCAGGGTGTGACAGGTTGGTATCAGAGCTTTTGACTATAGGGATATAGGATAGGTTATTAGACCCTTAGAGCCTATACTATAGTTGATTAGATTTTAACTGTTTATGTGGTTACATGCAAACTCATGATGTTTATTTGTTTCGTATTTATTACACACACAAATGCATGCAAACACTTTCACTATCATTTTGTGTGATACTTAATGAGTTATACTTATTGTCCAACATAACAAGCTTACATATACATTCATCACGCCTATTTCATTGTTCACATATTCAAATCATCCTCATATTCCCTTATTCAAGATTTTGTCGCATTTTTCGTTTTTCAATCTCATCAAAGTGAGTTCTACGACGGGCATGTAGTAACTTTAAGGGTACAAGTACCGGTAGTCGGAACGTCCTGTCTAGGTTGGCATTCGTATAAATCCAATATAACGGACCAGTTTGCCTACCTGGGGACTAACGATGAGAGTACGAAGGACCTATTAGGCCAAAGCATGCCACACCAAACGTCGTTCGAACTAACCCTACTTTGAGGTGTCACCGTGTCCACACCTGGATGCACTCCGAATTTCATATGTTACATACATATTTCTCGATTTTCTCCGGGTTTTAGTGTACGTTACCAGGCTAACACATGCGAACCATATGACCCGATAATCATGGGGGCCCACGTGATTACGAAGGTGAAGTATGGCGGCATGCAAGGCCCAATTACGAGCAAAGCCCAAGACATCCTATGGATATAGTAAATTTATTATTCTTCATTTATTTTATGAATGTTCATTCCTAAATACGACACATGACCCCTAAAACGTCAAACTCATACTCTTGATACGTATTTCTTGTAGATGTCTTCTAGCCTCTCTCGTAGAAAAATGAAATCAGGAAAATCCCCCGAGCGCATGGCTGCCCAAATCGCTCAACAAATGGCTGCCGTAATACCCAACATCGTAGTTCAAGTTCAACAGGCCCTCACCGCTAATCCCGTCAACCCAAACCACCAAGAAGATCAAAACATTGTCAATCCTCCCCCCAAAGCCACTAAATGCACCTTCAAGCATTTCAAATCCTGCGATCCTCCAAAATACGAAGGGACTGAAGGTGTCACCGCTCTCCTCCATTGGTTTGAGGAGATGGAAAACACTTTTCTCAATTGCGACTGTCCCGATGATCACAAGGTGCGATATGCTACCGGTCGTTTGCTCGGAGTAGCACTTACATGGTGGAATACAGAGAAGGCCAAGCGAGGTGCTGAGAATGCTATGACTTTGACTTGGGAAGAGTTGAAGGAAATCATGACAAGACGGTTCTGTCCAAGAAGCGAAATCAAGAAATTGGAAGATGAGTTCTATTGTTTGAAACAAAAAGAGGGCGACCACACCACATACAACAAGAGATTCCTTGAGTTGAATCAGATGGTCCCCAACTTGTTCACTCCTCTCTACCGTTTGATCGAGCATTACATTCGAGCATTACAGTCGCGCGAAGTCGCCGGCTATCATCAAGGAAACCGAATTTCCTCGTCAATCCTCGAATGTAACCGGTAGACTCAATCAAGGAGTCAACAATCCCCAGTCGGTTATGCAATCAGTTAGACAATTACATCTTGACCGAACTTTTGAAACCGAAATCAAGTGTTGATAATGGGCACTATAAATATCGATGCATCTCATCTCAATTTCACTCGCATACTGTCTCAAAACATTACCCAAACTGCTCTCGAACCTTCGGCTCAACTCTCTGCTCAACCTGCAAGTCGCCGGAGATTACTGAAACTGCCGGAGTTAGTCACCGGAAAACCAAGCCCCTATGTTCGGTATGCAATCTTAATCTTTCTGTCAGTTCTATTCGATTTAGTCGTTCAAACTCTAAAAACAACAGAGCAGTAAAATCAAATGTTTAACTAATCTGTGTTCGATCTGAGTTTTATGTAGAAGATGAATATCGAGTTGTTTATGAATGTAATTAAAATCAGTATTTTAACTGGGTTAGACACACAGTCTAGCGGTGGACTGTGTGCAATTTCAACGCGCACATCCCGGGTTCGAGACTCGTAACCTTCCCGATTCAATAATTAAAATTCTTTTTAAATTAAATAAAATTCTGAATAATCGAAACAGTATATAAATATAATTAAAATCAGAAATATTTCGGGTTAGACACGTAGCTCAGTTGGTAGAGCTGCGTGCACGCATACGAGAGGTCACAAGTTCGAACCTCACTCAGCGCATAGAATAAACACGGTCCGACCGATCAACGGTCAACGTCAAAAAGTCAACATTTTTATATTTTTATTTATTTAATTATTTATTTAATCAGAAAATTATTTAAAAATACTTAAAAATAATATTTTTAAAGTTAGAAAATGTCCTTAAACTCACAAAAATAAATCTAACAATCCCATTAAGAACACTAATTAAAAATATTAAACTCAATTAAAAGTTTATTTATTTATCGAATTATTATGTTATTATTTAGGTTAGTTTCTCTCGTGGTTAAATCCAAATTCGTGCGCATTCATCATCAATCCAAGAAAACGCACCCACTGTGAGTGAATTCTTACAAATTCCCCTTTTTATTCATGTTTTGGGGTGTATCATGTGTCGCTTTAGTTATTTCGCTTATTCAAACTCGTGCTATTACCATTATATGATCTAAACTTATAATGTAAATATTGTTTATTGTAATGTGTGTTTACATTTAGTCAAGTTGCGTGCAAATCAATTCATTAGGCCCATCAGTTCCCCGTTGGAGACGGGTTGAACATCGCGTGCCTCAAAATCATTCATTAGGCCCAACAGTTCCTCATGGGAGACGAGTTGAGCATCGCGAGCCTCAAAA
Source organism: Scalesia atractyloides (assembly GCA_947069175.1). Classification (NCBI taxonomy): domain Eukaryota; kingdom Viridiplantae; phylum Streptophyta; class Magnoliopsida; order Asterales; family Asteraceae; genus Scalesia; species Scalesia atractyloides. The sequence goes on along the minus strand of CAMTDV010000030.1, from coordinate 81,065,147 downwards.
TCATTCATTAGACCCATCAGTTCCTCGTGAGGGACGAGTTGAACATCGCGTGCCTCAAAATCATTCATTTGGTGTGTGCGTGTGTATTAATTAATGTCACACCCCGACCCGCAGCGGAAAAGGTGATCGGGGCATGATTGGGTTATCATCAAAGCTCATGACATTTATTATGCGTTTCATATTCATTTAATACAATTTAATGGAAATTTACAATAAATATTACAACATGTTCTAACTATCAATCTAAACTTCTTTGTTCTCTTCTAAGGCATTTCCTATGTTTTCCTCGCTTCAACCTGTTCACCTGTATCATGTGTAAAAGGGTTTTTGGATCAACATAAAGTTGGCGAGTGAATCCTATGGAAAACATTTGAACAAGTTTATTTAATTGATTATGAAATAAGTGCACAACCAAACATGAGTAAAAATAGATGTAAACTTATTCAACAATCATTAGATATTAAATAAAGCACACATGAACAATAATGGAACAGTTAGAGGCACGCGTTGCACTACTCGTCTCTCACGAGGAACTGATGGGCCTAATGAATGAATTGCATAAACATGATAATATGAATGACACAACTACAAACAATATAAACTCAATGATACACACATGAACAATAATGGATTGGTTTTGAGGAACGCGTTGTTCAACTCGTATCCCACGAGGAACTGATGGGCTTAATGAATGAATTTCATATAATTTGACAAAATGTAATAAGTAATCACAACAATATAAACAATCTAAGTTTAGATCACGATATGGTATGGCACAAGTTTAAATAAACGAGTTAATTAATTTGTGACACATGACACACCCCAAAACGTGTAATTAAAAAGGGGGAGTTGTAAGATTCACTCACAGTGGGTGCGTTCGGTTGATGATGTTGAATGCACGCGAAGTGGTTTTAACCACGAGTGAAATTAACCTAGATAGATAGCATTATGGTTTGGTAAGTAAACGGATTTTATTAATCCATTTTATTAGGATTGTTGGGTGTATTTTTGTGAGTTTGAGGCTATTTTCTAACCTTAAAAATGTTATTTTTAAGTATTTTTAATTGATTTTTAATTAAAATAAATAAATAAAAATAATAAAAAAGTTGACTTTTTTTGACCGTTGACTTTGACTTTGACTGTAACAGTGACTGTTGACCGGTTCGTATGTATTATTGTGTGCGCTGGGTGAGGCTCGAACCCGAGACCTCCCGTACACGTGCACGCAGCTCTACCAACTGAGCTACGTGTCTAACCCGAAATATTTCTGTTTTTAATTATATTTATATATTAATTATGTTAAACAGAAAATCCTTTATTTTCTAAAAACGATTTTAATCCAAGACTCGGTGCGCTCCACAGGTCTCGAACCCGGGACCTGTGGCTTATACTAACACACAGTCCACCGCTGGACTGTGTGTCCAACTTGTTAACTTAACTGATTTTTATTATACTTAAACACAAACTAATTATTTTTATTTCTGACTTATTCAAAAAGGAAAATAATTGTCCGGGTCGATGCAGAAGACCGGACTCGAACTCGTGCGCTTTGATTAAACATACACACAGTCCACCACTGGACTGTGTGTCTAACTTGGTTATTTTTCCGGTTATTAATATACTTAACATATAACAGTGGTGACTCCGGTTCGGTTAACAAAAAAAGGCATTTTTATTAAGGCAGCGTGTGTGGAACAAGATTCGAACTCGAGACGTTTGTATGTTTAATGTGCACACAGTCCACCGCTGGACTGTGTGTCTAACCCGAGTAATTTCTTGATTTAAATTATACTTATATGTTCCGTAACTTCGTCTTCTTCGTTGAGTTTTATCCAGAAATGATGTCTGACTGGTTCGAAGTTTTATTCAGGTTTCTTTAGCGTTTTTAGGTTAATTACAGATGAGATATAAGTAAAAAGAAAGGAAATTAGGCGTGAAGTATACCGACTGGCTTCCTCTGTTTTTTCGGCAAAACTCCGGCGACAGCAACAGGCTCCGGCGTCGGGTGTCTTGCAGCAGTGTGTCTTCAGAAAGCTTACAAATGACGTGGGTGACTTCGGTATAAGCTCAGGGGGTTTAGTAAAGCTTAGAAGTGAAGAACCCGGTTTTCCGGCGACGAGCAGAATATTTCCGGCGAGTGAGTTTTCGCCGAGAAAAGGTGCGGTTTTGAGCGAAAATGTTTGCAGAGGTTCGAGGGGGTATTTATAAGGCAAGTTATCGATGAACTTGGTCTGATTTCCGACTTGATTCGTCGGTTATAATTTCTCCGGCGGTTATGGTTTGTGTCGCGGACACAAACGTCGGTTATAACCGATGTAGCGTTTAAGTTTTACGTTATAACTGAAAGAATCGTTAAGTTTCGCGAGATTGCCGGGATTTCCGACGACTGAACTTTGGGCGCCGGTTTTGAATTCGGAAAGACGCGATATGAATTAAATGATTCCAACATTTAACAAGTAGCATCAGTGGCGCAGTGGTTCAAGTGTTGTGTGCTAAGTTGTTTGATGAACCGGTTACTGACCCGGGTTCGAAACCCGGCAGAACCAAACTATTTTTATTTTCATATTTTTAACAGTTTTTCAAAAACTAATTATATATTCCCATATAATAATTGATTATGTATCGTTTAAAATTATTTTAGGCATTTAATTCGCAACGAAAATTTTTAACTGACTGTTCGGTTAATAAACGGAGCGGGTTTGGTAAAATCCGTTTTTGACGGATGTTACAGTATCCCCTGCTTTTTAGAAATTTCGCCCCGAAATTTAAATTGTGATATATTTGACCAAAAGAATGATGGTGTTTAGTTTTGACAGTTACATACTTAGAAAAAGTAAGAGTTTTTAATTTTTTTGTTTGAGGCGGTAGCGTCCCTTGTAAGGGTTAAGTACCCTATTACAGAATTCGCTTTTTGTTGCCTACTGTAAAAGTATTGATAAGCAGAATTGTTTCGCTAACTATGATATCATGCATAAGAGTTTGGATATGTTTGGAAGGGTATGGTTATATCCTAAGGCAAAACTTCTAATACTATAACCTACATGGAACATAAATAAAACACAACAGCTAATATTTGAACATAAATAAACATAACAGCTAATATTTGAATCCACATTCTGATAGCATATATGTTTGGATGGTGACAGTTCCTCTCTCGTTTGTTATGATGGAGAGGTTAGTTTATGTAGAAATGGAACACAATCAAATCTCTTTAAATAGCAAGATGATATAAATGTAACACAAATTTCAACCAAAGCAATACTAAATCCTACATGGAACTTCTCATAACCGCCTGATAATGCCTCTGATCCTTTGGCAAGAATACTTATATATAGGAAGTACCAGCGGCGTATCCACCATATTCTTGCCAAATTTTCCTTGGTTTTATCCACAGGTTATGATTAGTTACCAAGGAACTACTAAATCCTACATAGAACTTCTCATAACCATCTAACAATACCTCTGATCCTTTGACAAGAATACTTATATATAGGAAGTACCAGCGGCGTATCCACCATATTCTTGTCAAATTTTCATTGGTTTTATCAGTGAATTATGATTAGTCATATATAACTCTACAACCAATACAACAAACATAAAATACTGAAATGAAAAATGTCTGTGCGATCAAGGCTCAATCAAACGGAGCCGATCGTATTGCATGTACTGAAAATGAAATTGTCTGTGCGCTCAAGGCTCAATCAAACGGAGTCGAGCGTATTGCATGTACTGAAAATGAATAACTTAATCTAAACAACAATCACACAAACAGCCTATGCATGGAACCTCTCATAACCGCCTGATAATGCCTCCGATCATTTGACAAGAATACTTATATATAGGAAGTACCAGCGGCGTATCCACCATATTCTTGTCAAATTCTCATTGACTTTATCCGCAAGTTATGATTAGTTCTATGCGACTCTACAACAAACACCACAACCACAAGATACTGATAATGAAAATGTCTGTGCGATCAAGGCTCAATCAAACGGAGCCGATCGTATTGCATGTACTGAAAATGAAAATGTCTGTGCGCTCAAGGCTCAATCAAACGGAGCCGAGCGTATTGCATGTACTGAAAATGAATAACTTAATCTAAACAACAATCACACAAACAGCCTATGTATGGAACCTCTCATAACCGCCTGATAATGCCTCTGATCCTTTGACAAGAATAGTTATATATAGGAAGTACCAGCGGCGTATCCACCGTATTCTCGTCAAAGTTTCATTGGCTTTATCCTTAAGTTATGATTAGTTCGATGTGATAAAGAAAAAACATAAAACTAAACGATAGAAGTTGAATCTGGATCTTCGGTGAAGAGGACTAGTTGGGTATCTTCGTTTGGGCCGTCATTATCTTCGACAGGATTGGCGTTGATATTGAAGACTCTTCCTCTTGCTGGTGGCCTAGTGGTTGGGTTTTCTTGGTTTACTTGGTAAACTGGGTTTGATTGGGCTTGAGTGTTGATGACGTTAACCAATTGAGGGCATGTGTTTCTAAAGTGGGTAGGGTCGCCACAATTGAAACAAGCTCGAACATATGGGAACATGGGGTATTGGGGTTGATGATAAGTTTGGGCCATGTTTTGAGTAGGGGAAGAGGTTTGGTTTTGAAAGGTGCGACAAACCTTGCTCAAATGACCATAGCGTCCACATGTTGTACATAGTCGACAAGGTAAGGTAAGGGAATGGTGATAAAAACAGTTGTTGCATCGAGGGTGAGGTCCAAGATATGGTTTCTTATTTGGGTAGGTTGAGTTGGGTGCCACTTGGGTGATTGGGATAGCTTGGATTGGTATGGCTTGTAAAACTGGTTGATTACGTTGGGTAGCAGCGAAAAGTTGCCCGTCTCTTTTTCTCTTAGAAGTGGGTTGAGAAGGGGATTCGGTTTGGGTGGAGTCGGAGGTTTCAGTCGATTCTTTATCCTTCTTCTTCTCCTCCTTGAAGTCTTTGTTTCGGATTCGGTTCTCGGTGAGCTCTGTTGCTAGCTCCATTGCTGCTTCCAAAGTTGCAGGCGCGGTACTTATTACAGGGTCTTGAATCTTTGACGGAAGACCACGAATGTAATGCTCGATCAAACGGTAGAGGGGAGTGAACATGTTGGGAACCATTTGATGTAATTCGAGGAATCTTTTGTTGTATGTGGTGTGGTCTCCTTCCTTTTGCTTCAACGAATAAAATTCATCTTCTAATTTCTTGATTTCGCTCCTTGGGCAAAATCGTCTGGTCATAATTTCCTTCAATTCGTTCCAAGTTAAAGTCATAACATCTTCAACACCTCATTTGGCCTTCTCTGTATTCCACCAAGTAAGAGCTATTCCATATAAACGACCAGTAGCATAACGCACTTTGCGATCATCGGGACAATCGCAATTTAGAAAGGTGTTCTCCATTTCTTCAAACCAATGGAGGAGAGCGGTGACGCCTTCAGTCCCTTTGTATTTTGGAGGGTCGCATGATTTGAAATGCTTGTAGGTGCATTTAGTGGTATTTGGGGGAGAGTTGATAATGTTTTGGTTTTCTTGATTGACAGGATTAGCGGTGAGTGCTTGTTGTACTTGGATTACAATGTTGGGTATTACGGCAGCCATTTGTTGAGCGATTTGGGATCATGGGTCGCATTAGGAATGAACATTCATAAAATAATTATAGAAAAATAAATCTACTACATCCATAGGATGTCTTGGGCTTTGCTCGCCATTAGGCCCTACATGCCGCCATACTTTACCTTTGTAATCATGTGGGCCCCCATGAATACCGGTTTTTCATATGGTTCGCACGGGTTTGCCTGGTTGCGTACACTAAAACCCGGAGAAAATCGAGAAATATGTATACAACGTGTGATATTCGGAATGTGTCCAGGTGTAGACACGGTTACACCTCAAAGTGGGGTTAGTTCGAACGACGTTTGGTGTGGCATGCTTTGGCCTAATAGGTCCTTCGTACTCTCATCGTTAGTCCCCAGGTAGGCAAACTGGTCCGTTATATTGGATTTATACGAATGCCAACCTAGACAGAACGTTCCGACTACCGGTACTTGTACCCTTCCAGTTACTACATGCCCGTCGCAGAACTTACTTTGATGAAATTTGAAAATTGCAACAAAATATTTGAATAATGAGAGTATGAAAATAAATTGAATACATGAACATCGATATATGTATAATGAATATGTATATAAGCATGTATGTTTGACTGTAAATGTAAACAAATATGAAACAAATAAATATCACAAGTTTGTATGTAACCACCTAATCAATTAAAATTTAGGCAGACTATAGTATAGGCTCTAAGGGTCTAATAACCTATCCTATATCCCTATAGTCATGGCTCTGATACCAATCTGTCACACCCCGACCCGCAGCGGAAAAGGTGATCGGGGCATGATTGGGTTATCATCAAAGCTCATGACATTTATTATGCGTTTCATATTCATTTAATACAATTTAATGGAAATTTACAATAAATATTACAACATGTTCTAACTATCAATCTAAACTTCTTTGTTCTCTTCTAAGGCATTTCCTATGTTTTCCTCGCTTCAACCTGTTCACCTGTATCATGTGTAAAAGGGTTTTTGGATCAACATAAAGTTGGCGAGTGAATCCTATGGAAAACATTTGAACAAGTTTATTTAATTGATTATGAAATAAGTGCACAACCAAACATGAGTAAAAATAGATGTAAACTTATTCAACAATCATTAGATATTAAATAAAGCACACATGAACAATAATGGAACATTTAGAGGCACGCGTTGCTCTACTCGTCTCTCACGAGGAACTGATGGGCCTAATGAATGAATTGCATAAACATGATAATATGAATGACACAACTACAAACAATATAAACTCAATGATACACACATGAACAATAATGGATTGGTTTTGAGGCACGCGTTGTTCAACTCGTATCCCACGAGGAACTGATGGGCTTAATGAATGAATTTCATATAATTTGACAAAATGTAATAAGTAATCACAACAATATAAACAATCTAAGTTTAGATCACGATATGGTATGGCACAAGTTTAAATAAACGAGTTAATTAATTTGTGACACATGACACACCCCAAAACGTGTAATTAAAAAGGGGGAGTTGTAAGATTCACTCACAGTGGGTGCGTTCGGTTGATGATGTTGAATGCACGCGAAGTGGTTTTAACCACGAGTGAAATTAACCTAGATAGATAGCATTATGGTTTGGTAAGTAAACGGATTTTATTAATCCATTTTATTAGGATTGTTGGGTGTATTTTTGTGAGTTTGAGGCTATTTTCTAACCTTAAAAATGTTATTTTTAAGTATTTTTAATTGATTTTTAATTAAAATAAATAAATAAAAATAATAAAAAAGTTGACTTTTTTTGACCGTTGACTTTGACTTTGACTGTAACAGTGACTGTTGACCGGTTCGTATGTATTATTGTGTGCGCTGGGTGAGGCTCGAACCCGAGACCTCCCGTACACGTGCACGCAGCTCTACCAACTGAGCTACGTGTCTAACCCGAAATATTTCTGTTTTTAATTATATTTATATATTAATTATGTTAAACAGAAAATCCTTTATTTTCTAAAAACGATTTTAATCCAAGACTCGGTGCGCTCCACAGGTCTCGAACCCGGGACCTGTGGCTTATACTAACACACAGTCCACCGCTGGACTGTGTGTCCAACTTGTTAACTTAACTGATTTTTATTATACTTAAACACAAACTAATTATTTTTATTTCTGACTTATTCAAAAAGGAAAATAATTGTCCGGGTCGATGCAGAAGACCTGACTCGAACTCGTGCGCTTTGATTAAACATACACACAGTCCACCACTGGACTGTGTGTCTAACTTGGTTATTTTTCCGGTTATTAATATACTTAACATATAACAGTGGTGACTCCGGTTCAGTAAACAAAAAAAGGCATTTTTATTAAGGCAGCGTGTGTGGAACAAGATTCGAACTCGAGACGTTTGTATGTTTAATGTGCACACAGTCCACCGCTGGACTGTGTGTCTAACCCGAGTAATTTCTTGATTTAAATTATACTTATATGTTCCGTAACTTCGTCTTCTTCGTTGAGTTTTATCCAGAAATGATGGCTGACTGGTTCGAAGTTTTATTCAGGTTTCTTTAGCGTTTTTAGGTTAATTACAGATGAGATATAAGTAAAAAGAAAGGAAATTAGGCGTGAAGTATACCGACTGGCTTCCTCTGTTTTTTCGGCAAAACTCCGGCGACAGCAACAGGCTCCGACGTCGGGTGTCTTGCAGCAGTGAGTCTTCAGAAAGCTTACAAATGACGTGGGTGACTTCGGTATAAGCTCAGGGGGTTTAGTAAAGCTTAGAAGTGAAGAACCCGGTTTTCCGGCGACGAGCAGAATATTTCCGGCGAGTGAGTTTTCGCCGAGAAAAGGTGCGGTTTTGAGCGAAAATGTTTGCAGAGGTTCGAGGGGGTATTTATAAGGCAAGTTATCGATGAACTTGGTCTGATTTCCGACTTGATTCGTCGGTTATAATTTCTCCGGCGGTTATGGTTTGTGTCGCGGACACAAACGTCGGTTATAACCGATGTAGCGTTTAAGTTTTACGTTATAACTGAAAGAATCGTTAAGTTTCGCGAGATTGCCGGGATTTCCGACGACTGAACTTTGGGCGCCGGTTTTGAATTCGGAAAGACGCGATATGAATTAAATGATTCCAACATTTAACAAGTAGCATCAGTGGCGCAGTGGTTCAAGTGTTGTGTGCTAAGTTGTTTGATGAACCGGTTACTGACCCGGGTTCGAAACCCGGCAGAACCAAACTATTTTTATTTTCATATTTTTAACAGTTTTTCAAAAACTAATTATATATTCCCATATAATAATTGATTATGTATCGTTTAAAATTATTTTAGGCATTTAATTCGCAACGAAAATTTTTAACTGACTGTTCGGTTAATAAACGGAGCGGGTTTGGTAAAATCCGTTTTTGACGGATGTTACAATTAATATTATGTGTTGTGTGATTAAATTTACATTTACGTTTATTCATATTTGGTTATGCACAATTTTATTCAAATAACCAACATAACTAATCTTTTCAAATGTTTAAATAAGATTCACTCACCAACTTTTTGTTGACCCAAAACCCTATTTTACACATGATACAGGTGGACAGGTTGAAGCAAGGAACACATAGGAAATTGCCTTAGAAGAAAAATAATGAAGTCTTGAAAAATGTGTAGAACATGTTGTACTTGTATGATTGATTGTAATGATTCTCCTTTAAAAAGAAATAATAAATATGAAACTTTATAATAAATGTCATGAGCTTTGATGAAAACCCAATCATGCCCCGACTACCATTTTCGCTGCGGGTCAGGGTGTGACATTCGTTGAGCTCCAATTTGGTGGCTAGTTTTTGCTCAGATTCAGACGACTAGGGTTTCGTATGATGAAGATGATGCTGATGGTGGTTGCACTTTAAAGAGAGAGGCGGTTGTTGATATTGGTTATGGCTGCTGGTGGTAAGCTGTTGGTGATGACGGTGGTTGGTGTTGGCGATGTGGGTGTTGGTGACTTGATGGTGGCTGGTGTTGGAAAGGGGTTGGTGTTGGATGGAGACTTTCTGTACACAGATTCTATATGTATTTTGAAAACAAAATGAATTAATTGGATTATGAATTGTTACATGTATGTTTTCGTGACATGTAGAAAACATAAATGAATTTTGTTTGATTTATAATTACTATTATATATAATATAATCTTTGTTTATAGTTTTACTAAAATATCCTTAGTTTTATACTTGAAATTACCAAAATACCTTTCTAGTTAACATACAATTTGGATGGAGATAGAGACGGGGAGCAAAATGGAGAAAACATAGCAAACTATTGGAGGAAAATGGCTATTTTTAAAGGTTTGGGGCAAAACCGTTCAAACGACAAAACCACAGGGAGCAAAACGGAAGTTTACTCTAAAATAAAATAACGCTTATACCCTTCATTTAAACGAGGAAACCGACAAAAAAGAGAGAAGTTAACATAAACTTCAAACCCAATTTGTTAATTGGATAGAATGGCAATAAAAGGAACCTTAGGGACCTAGTTACAAAAAAAATTATTTTAACATTTTACTCAAAAAAACGAGGAAAATGACAAAAGTGACCTAAACTCAGAAACTATTTTGACATTTTACTCAAAAATAAAAGAAAAGTTATTTATTATCGTGTTATCGGGTGGGTTTTTATTCACGTTTGAAAATTTTAAAATTGTATTCGAAAAATGAAATTGTTGAAAATTTAAATTTAAATTTGGGTGGATTCATATTAAAACAAAGTATATTTACGAATATGATCTCTATAAAAAAAGTGTTGTTTTTTTTCCTTATATTAGAAAACTCTTTAGTACTTTCAGAATAAACCATATATTTGGATATCATTGACGTTAGTTTTTCGGTCATAATTAGAAAAGAAAATACCACAAGTTGTTAAGGGTTACTAGATTTCTATACATAATTATATTTTTTTAGAAATTAAAATACATTGCAGTCATTACTCATAGTAGTAATAAATATACATAGATTATAATTTTATAAAAAAAAATTTTGAACAGCAAATTTGGATCACTGACGACCGCTGGAGTATCATCGTGCCACCAGAAGAACCACCCGATCATATCCATCTCCACTAGGCTATAATGCCTCACCAATTCAGGAGGAAACCCAATAAACCTCCCTTGTGAGAATTGAACCCAGGACCTATTGATCACAAAGCCTTATCCCACAACCAGGGGCGGAACCATAATATATTGAGCCCGTAGCATGGGCTACGGCTCAACCCCGTATTCGTGGGGCTTTTTTTCCGGTTTTTTTTATAAAGGATACTCCTAAAATAATACGAGGTACCTCTAAAAAAAATAGGATACTTGATATTACTAAAATCCCATATTTTATAAGCCCAAACATTTTTCAACCCGAAAACTGCTAAAATAATTATGTCCGAATGATAAAATAAGTCTAAATTAACAATAATAAATTGAAAGGACAACCATCACTAGCGCTCTAGTGGTGGCCACGGGTATTTAAGTTTCACCTATGGTGAGCCTGTGTGAGTTTTCCCCTCAAGGTCTCAAGTTCGAGTCTTGGTGATAGAAGTTTCTCATTGAGGGGTTTAAATTGGGGATCTATTGTGCGAGGGGGCTCTCTAGCGCGGACCCGGTTAAGACAACATATACTAGACCTCCCGACATTCACGAATAATTCACACCTTTCAAAATAAAAAATTGAAAGGAGACCCTAAATATAATTAATAAAGTTAACCCAAGACCCAGAACAATATTATAGTTGAATAAGTGATCTTGCTCGTCTTATCTTTTAGTTTATCGGGTAGTGAAGCGGAACACATATTTGTTATCGTTTTTTATAATTGCACGGTAACTTTTTTTTTCAGAATACCCCTAAATTAATGGGCTAGTTCCGCCACTACCCACAACCAAGATGCCACTAGACTATAATGCCATAGGCTACAATTTTATAAAATGTAAGAATTAATTTACTTTCTTTAAACCATAGCCCTAAAAGTATTTTTAACCGACCTTCAAATTTAATATTAACGTACTAAATCATTAAAATGACTGAAAATAAAAGGTATTGTATTTCTTTTAATTCAAAAATAGTTTCTTAGTCAAACTTGAGTTTCGGAAGAAAGTTGGCCATAAATTAGGGAAGTGATTAATACTTATTATGCCAAAGTACAGCACTAACTAAACTTTATAAGTTTACATTATAATTTTTTAGACTTAGAATCATATATACATGTTAAACATATATGCATACCTCGTTTCACCTTAGTATGTCAGTTGATTGGATAACACATTATTAGCATCTTAGATACCACTTGATCAGAAATGTTATTCTAAGGGAATTAAAGTTGGTATATATTTTCTATTTTAAAGCCCATGTGTTCATTTCGATTTATCAACGGGTAGGTTTACTTTGGTTGGTTTCAAGGTATTAACAACATCTAAAGAAAAATATATTAAAATGTAGAAAGAAATTATGTAAAAAAAACCTGTTAAATATATATAATATACAATAATTTGAAAAACATATATACAACAGAATGATAAAAAAAGGAAATCACAACTTCTATATTTTATGAATAGCAAATAAAAATTGTGAAACTATTCGTGATGTATTATGAATAGCAAATAAAAATTGTGAAACTATTCGTGATGTATGTATTTTTGTGGTTTGTTAGAATTCTCACTTTTGGTTTTGAAGTTACACTGTGTATCAAGTTTTCTATTTATAGAAGGGGATTATGAGAAATTATAAAATAAAGTAAAATTGTGAAATTTTAACGATTTGAATGGCTATACAGATATATTTGTAATTTGTGCACTCTTTGACTATAGAAAATAATATTATGTTACATTTAAAACAAAAGTAGTTTTAAATGATGCAGCCAGTATATGAACAGATTTTTTAAAAGCAACATGAAAAGAATTTTAAAATAATATAAACACATTTACATCGCTTTGTATAATATTTAAAGTCATCGTTTTGTAAACTATTTATAGTTTATACTTTTTTTGTTTAATTTATGTATTTAGCGAACATCTTTATGTATAAAAAAAGAATGACTACTACTTTAAGGAACTGCGATATTGGCACACATGTGCGCGTGGTTGATCGGTGTCATTCGTTGGGTTTTGCCTTTTTAGTTTTCAGACGTTGTGTGGATGTTAAATATTCATATACGTGTTAAGGGTATTTTTGTGTAGATTTATTTGATAAACTTAATGTTTGTTTGCTTTATATCTTTAGTGTTATCGTAACTAAAATATAATTTAGAAGGTTATGATCCTTCATTTCTTTTTCTTTGGTACATAAGATAAAACATATAACTGTGTCATAGACGTTGGATATAAAGTAGTTAAACAAGTCGTATTCATGTTTAGAACTTGTGTTATTTCCGCAGTTAATGACCCGTTAAGACACGATTTACGAGCCCTAGTTATATAGAGTAAGGTTGTTCTACAAATGTGCTTAACATACTAAACGTAAGAAGTGAAGAAAAGAAAATTTTCTTTTCTAATTTCTTTTTTCTATTTTGTTAAGCACACTAATATAGTAATTACACATAATTACTCTACTAAAGTAAGTATATAATTTTTTTATATATTTTGCAACTAACGTTATGTTTATGTAGATGAAAAATTTCTTAAAAAAATAAAAGAGATTTCTTCTTTTCTTAATTTAAAAGTAATTTATATTTGATCTTTACACTAGCGTATGGATGTATACACATGAAGTTCATAAAATAGTTTGTATTTGATCACTATATTTTTGTTATTCTCATAAAATTTGAAGATCATAAAATAATTTGTTATTTGCATAAATTCAAAAATGATATCGACGTATTTAATTATAAGATCGAGAAAACCATGTACAAGATCAACAAGGTCAACTAAAATATTGGCATATCAAATTCGAGAAACACTGATCCACACAAACACCTGATATATATATACATATACATATATATATATATAGGGATCGGTTCAAGAGAGAACCAAGCCGAGTTGCGAGAACCACTCTCCACTAATAAGATAATGACAACCAAAATGGTATTATAGTCATTTAATCAAAACCATCAAATCATCTCTCTTTCCTCATTAAAGTCACCTTTAAAGTCTTTTCAATTTCTCTCTCATCTTTTTATTATTTTGTAAAAAAAATTATAAAAAACTTTTTGTAAAAAATTTTTAAAACGGGGTGAAATAGACGTGCGTAGAAACGGGGCGTAAAAAACGAGACGTAAAAACCGGCGTAAAAAAAGTTTAAAATGCACACGTAAAAACCGGCGTAAAATTTTTTTTAAAACCGGCGCGTAAAAAAAGTTTATAACCTGCACGTAAATAAAGTTTAAAATGCACGCGTAAAACCGCGCGTAAAAAAAGTTTATACCGGCGCGTAAAAAAAGTTTAAAACTGCTAGTAAAAAAATTTAAATCGGCGCGTAAAAAAATTTTTATACCGGCGTGTAAAAAAAAATTTAAACCCGCTCGTAAAAATAGTTTTAAACCGGCGTGTAAAAAATATTTTAAACCGCGCGTAAAAAAGGTTTAAACCGGCGCGTAAAAAAGTGTGAACCGGCTTGTAAAAAAAATTTAAACCGGCGCGTAAAAAAAGTTTTAAACCGGCGCGTAAAAAAAGTTTAAACCCGCGCGTAAAAAAGTTTTAAACCGGGGCGTAAAAAAAGTTTATAACCGGCGCGTAAAAAAGGTTTTTTGAACCGGCGCATAAAAAACGACGCGTAAAAAACGGGGCGTAAAAAAACGGCGCGAAAAAACGAGGCGTAAAAAACGAGGTATAAAAAGCGAGGCGTAAAAAACGGCGCGAAAAAACAGAGCGTAAAAACGGCGCGTAAAAAATCGCGCGTAAAAACGGACGCGTAAAAAAAACTGAACGTAAAAAAAAACGGCTCGTAAAAATGTTTTTTTTTTTTTAAAAAAATATTGAAAAATATCGTTTTTTGTTAAAGGAACCAATTTCAAAATGGTTTTTAATAATTTTTTTTGATTTTAATAAAAAACAATAAATATAATAAAACAAAAAAGTAATAAAAACAATAATACAATAAGACAAAAAAAACAAATTTACCAAACTACCCTTTTGATATTAAAATATAAAAAACATATTAAGACAAAATAATTTAATATTACTTTTAATTACTTTTAATCTCATTCATCCATCATCTAAGATCCAATGGTTAGAAAGTGGTTCTTACGGTTCTCGTAACTGGAGGTGGTTCTCATTTTACCCATCCCCTATATATATATATATTATATATATATATAGAGAGAGAGAGAGAGAGAGAGAGAGAGAGAGAGGTAGAGGATCCTATAAAAAAGGCCAAAGCGTGAGAAGGGTAAGAAAAGAATCTAAACCATTAGATCTTTAATCTAATGGTTGAGATCTTGATGACAATCTTGTAAATAGTATAACAATTTAAATAATTAATTTTCTAGATTAAGGGTATAAAGGTAAAATTAACATTTTTAATTTTAGAAAGTCACATGCAATCCACATGTAAGTTCCTCTTTTATTTTTTAAACGCCAATAACTTTCTACACGTAACTCACTTTTTTTTAAATTACACCATAATAACGAGTATTTTTTAATCTTTAATATGAGTACCATATTACTATACTTATATACAGAAAAAAATTACGTTCAATCGAATGTTTCAGTTAATGGTTTTTTGTTTCAGTGCATGGTGTTATGTAATTATTGAATGGTGTTATATAATTATTGAATGATCGAATGGTGTTATTTATGCGCTGAATGGTTGTTGTAATGTTATTCGTAGTGTTTTTATAAAGAGCTTTAAAATGGTGTTATATACATATTGAATAGTGTTATATACTTATTGAAGGGTGTTATATAATTATTGAATAGTGTTACATACGTGCTGAATGGTGTTTGCAGTGTTATTCGGTATTCCTATAAATTAGGGTGGCGGTTTATGGAAGGTTTTGAATTAATTAAATCAATGATAAAATTACTTGATTACCCTTTTCAATTAATTTAGATCTAATGGCTGAGATTTTTTCTTATCTTTCTAACTCTTTTGGTCTTTTTTATAATAACCTTACCCTATATATATATATTAGTTCTAATAAAGGTCAACTATTATAGTGTATGTTGTTATTTAATGTCTGCCCGGTAGAATCACGTTACAAATGTGTCACCCTCTAACACAGGTGGTCATCACCCTTCACTTATTTGAAAGTAGATACAACATATGCTTCTCTTTTATGTCCAACTTGAAGGGATCACCAGTGCATAAAGCCTGAAAGGGTGGTTTTTCATTGGAGTTTATAAATATCATTTGTAAATAATTGTTTGCTTTTATGAGGTTAAACAAATATCATGTTAATCCCTTGTCGTGGATTGCGTTGTTGATTTGTCATCGTTTGATCTAGTTGTTTATTTGATTTTTAAAAAATTGTTCAGTAAGTGATATGGTAATTTCACTATTCAACTTGACAACAATCGTGAACCAATCGTTCCCTTTTGGTCTTCTTTTTGCTCATCTATATTTGGTTGTAGTCATTTATTAACTTTTACCAATGGTGGATAATCAATAAATTGATGAATTGAGTTCTTCGTGGATTTGGGTTCAAACGTTAGTTGTTTTGATAGTGTTTAGAATGATTAACTAACCAAGAAAAAAAAAGTGTGTGTGGGTTTTAGTCAAAGTTATAAGGAAGATATGTACATAGTTTATTGTTGATTTTTTTATCTGGTTTTGTTAAAACCATATAAATCAACCGTTACTCTAGTTGAGGTGTTATATATTGTTTTTTTATTAAGATATCCATAAGGGTCTACTTTATTATGACTTTGAGCATAATGAACATTTTGGGATAGTAGATGGGTCAAAACTCAAAATCAAATATTACAACAACCTATACACATGGTATAAAACTAAGTTATAAATATGTATTCAAGATGTGCGGTTATACAATTTGGTGTTAAGTTTGAGTTATTGGTTTTCGTATGGCATTATTCCGTAATAAGATAGATGAATTTGGAGTGAGTAAATATCAATGCCGAATTTTGGTGAAAATATCGTTTTATGTCAATTTAGATTCAATATGCCAAAATAGTGAAGTGAAAAGTCCAATCGACATTTTAGATTCAATCTGCCAAAATGTTGAAGTGAAAAGTCCAATCGACTGAATAAAAGATCAAATGCATCCATTTTGATGTGTTTGAAGTGTTACAATTGCAGTTGAAAGTAATAAGAAAAATTATACGAATTTCACTTTTAAATATGAGAATCATGTAAAAGTATGTGTGTTATCATGCAAATATGTCTTAACTGGTCCATGAGAATCATGTATTTTATGTTGCAGGAATAATGGTGAAACCTTCTATTTGATTTCATCGAGACATTTAAGGTATGAACGTTCATTCAAGACCACGAGTTTCTGTTGAAATGTATTCATATCTTCAATTTAATGTCAAAAACATATTAATATTTACTAAAAATTTTTATTTTATTGTATGGGACTCGATTAAATGGCTTTGGAGTGTTGGGATTGGAAGGTTGGGCCTATAGCTGGACGGTGTATTGGAGTCACACAAAAGTTTGGGCTCCCACAAGGCTAACACAAGCTGGGCTTAGGGCATCCGGAGTTCAGTCAATATAAAATATATGTTGCAGTTCGTTTGTCAGAGAGTTTAGGATTTATCTTTTGTCAGTCGATTAGATATTTTCTCTCTATCGTTCAATTGGTTTTGTTTCTCTTAGGGTTTCATATTGAAACTAAGGTTTAGGTCTGTTCTTGATCTTGTTTTGTTCAGATTTGTAGTGAGGTCATTAAATCTTGTTGAGAGTTCGTAACAGATCGTTGTGTTGATGATCTGCAAGTGAGATATGTTTGGTTAAATCTGGTGTAACTTTCCTGTTTAACAAAGTTTTTGAGTGTTTGATTATGTTTTTTTACAGTTTCACTTTAAGAGGGCTATGAACTAGACTTATTCGTTTGAGAAAATCTACATTCTCTTACGTATGATGTCTATGGACATCAAGATGGTTGTTTTCAGTGTCGTTCTAACGTTTTTGGAGACCCCAAGCGAACTACGAAGTGGAGGCCCATGTGGCGATATTTGTTAGGTCCGGTTCATGTTGGGTCGAGTCAGATCAAATCATGTATTAAAAAGATTAAACCACTAAATTTAAAATATATTATCAGTTGAGTCTTTTGGTCCAGTTTTTCAATTAAATCAGTTTCGGACACATTCAATCCAAGCTCGAAAACTATTAAGAAAAATAATCTACTATTGTTAACAGTTGCATTGATAGCCGTTGAACTTTTACTTGAAACTAGAATGTTTTTGGCCATGTTTATTTTTCTTGGAATTGATAGTTTTCCATCCATTTAATGGATGTTTAACCATCTAAGCATTGATGGCTTTGATGACTCCATTCTCATTTCAAGATATTTTACCGATACAAATTACAATAATACATTTATGATTTTTACTATTTTAGTTTTCTGATTTCAATCTCATCATTATATTGTGAGTTTTAACGTGAAATGGGTTTGAAACTGAGTCTTCTTTTTCCTAAATAATATTTGTTTTGGGTTTCTTTAATGAAATTTGGTTTAGTTTTACATTTAACTTATTTTTGGGCTCATACATATACTATACATAAAAACTTTCTAAAAATTTGAAGGTCCTTATACATTGGTGGCCCTAGGCCCGTGTCTAGGCTGGAAAGCCCACTGAGCCGGCCCTGGTTGTTTGAAATGTTTAAATAAAAACACATTTGATAGTTGGGAAGAAAAAAATCGTGATAAATATTTCTTTGGAAGGTGGGGCACATGGATAACTGACGGACGACTTCTTCAACTTTATAACTTGTTTTGGTACAACATTTTTTATATTTTATGAAACTTTCATATAATCCGTTTACATTTATTATTTTAAAATATTGACTCTCTCGAGTGACATATATAATTTTATATAGAGACAGACATCTAGACAGCATCTCTCGAGTGACTTAATTTTTATAGAGCATGACACTCTAGAAGCAGGACATCGCCTCATGTCTCATCTTCGAGCGGGATGCAATGGGATTGCGAGATATGACACCCTCCTAAGTCGACCTAAGTAAATGAAAGAAAGAATTTGATATTCCTAGAAAAAGAAGTCGCATTAACAGTGCAGATTTTTATTTTTCCCCTTTTACTATGTTTTTTTTATTTTAGTTTTTAACCTTTAACATTTAGTATTTATATTTATAACTCTTCAACTTTCTAAAATCTATATAATCTTTTTTTACGTGCTTATATTTATATATGTCAGTATAAATTCAGGATGACTACGTTTTTTTTTGTCTTTTAGTAGGTTCTTTCTTATTCTAGCTTTACCCTTCAACATTTAGTATTGACAGTTACAACCCTTCAACTATATAAAAACTTTATAGTTATTTTTTACGTGTTTATATTTATGTACGTATTGATATAAATTAATGTTAATTACGTTTCTTTGAAAATGGGTAGGCTCAGATATAATATGTTTTCCCACTTTTTTTTGTATGTTCTCAGTTAATCTACGTGTTGGTATAAATTTAGTTTTAAAACAAGTCGGGTTAAATATAATATGTTTTCATTAAACTTTATAAATTCAGCTTACTTTACGTTTGGTCCCACCTCAACGGGCGGTGCAAATTTTAACTTAAAAAACATATTTTTTACTTACTTTTTTGTACGTATCGGTATAAGATCAGGTTGGTGTTCGACGTAAATTTCTTTCGCAAAAAAGTGGAGCCATGTATATTACGTTTCCGTGCTTATTTTTATGTACATATTTAGTTTATCTAGATTTTAACGTAACTTTTGTTTAGAAACGGTTCCAGTTTTTATTGCATAAATCCAAGTTACTTTCCATTTGAACCAGTCGCATCGCGCGAGGAGATTTACTAGTTAAATACATAATTCATGTGATATCCTCGTATCCCATACAACTATCGTAATTCTTTCTAAATAAAAAAACATATACAAATAAAAAAAAAATCAAGAATTACAAATCAAACAATGATACCTAAAAAAATCACAAAAATTGTAGAACCACTACCTTCAATCATCATTCTCTTCCCTCAAAAAAATTTCTTCCTGTTTCCTCTCCTGCAACAATCCAAACAAACAAAAAAAAATCCCAAATTCAAACGACATTCACACCCACATTACACAATTCACAACCCACACATGAGCCACAATGATGAAGAAAAGGACCGAAGACGTAAAAATGTCATGGGCAGCTACAATTATTACAAAATGTTCGGTTGTTTTAACCGAAAGTTCAAAATCAACGATCTGGGTCCACCGCGTGACGTCATCGACGTCTTTAATCTGTATACAAAGGGTGAATCAGAAATGTCACCGGATAAATTTTTACGGTTTTTGGTTGAGTTTCAGAGAGAAGAGGGGTCCACCATTGGCGATGTGGAGCGGCTCATGGATCGGGTCCTGAATCTGTCACGCTCCCATTTGACCCGTTATGTTTTTACTGTTAATGATTTTTTTCAGTATTTGTTGCTGGATGACGTCAATGGGCCCATTAAAACTCAGGTGGTTTTTTTGTTTTTGTTTGACTTTTTTTGGTCAAAGATAGAGGTGTGACTTTGACTTGTTTACTATGTAATAATCTTTAATCGATTAAACTTCCGTTTTGTTCCCTGTGGTTTGGTCGTTTTAATGGTTTTGCCCCAATCATTTAAAAACGGTCATTTTCCTCCAATAGTTTATTATGTTTTTTTTTCTATTTTGCTCCCCGCCTCTAACTCCATCCAGATTGTTTGTTAACTGAAAGAGTATTTTGGTAACATAATACCCTTAGTTTTATGCTTGAAGTTACCAAAATACCTTTCAGTTACAAACAATCTGGATGGAGTTAGAGGCGGGGAGTAAAACGGGAAAAACATAGTAAAGTATTGAAGGAAAATGACTATTTTTAAATGATTGGGGCAAAAACCGTTAAAACGACCAAACCAGAAGGAGCAAAACAGAAGTTTACTCTCTTTAATTTGATGTTAGTGTTATTTGTCATGGGGTTTTTGGAGAAATTGTTTTGAATTATGTGTTGATTTTGGAGTTGGGAAGCTGTTTGACCTAGGAAAGTCAACGCTATGGTTATTGGGGAATGATGGGGCATGAGGTAAAGGTACCCAATTGAAAAAGATGGGTTCTTTTTGCCAAATTAGTAAAGAGGGATACTTTTATGTCAATGGTTTAGGTTAATAATAATTTTGTTGAACTATAATTTAATAAAAATTGGTTGAAAGTTTGAATGAAACTATGTAAATTAGTCAGCTTGCACATTCTAAAGCACACGAGACCCCATCAAGAGCCTGCTAACTAATGAGATTAGGTAAAACGTAACTTGTGCTTGGTAGGTGGCCTTCAAGAACCGGTAAAAGATACCGACAAGTTTGATGAATACCGATACATGTAATTTGGAAAGGTTTAATATTTTTACCAAGTAGAACAAGAATGTGATATGCCCTTATAATACACTCAAAATACAATCTTTATGTCTTTACATGTCTATTTGTGTGAAACAAACACTTATATTTGTGTGTGTGTGTGTTTGGTGTTTATGTTCTTTTAACAATTTGTATGATTTCAGGTACATCATGATATGACCGCGCCATTGCAACATTATTTTATATATACGGGTCATAACTCATACCTTACCGGACATCAACTAAGTAGTGATTCTAGTGAAGTACCGATCATAAAGGCTCTTGAAAGAGGCGTTCGCGGAATTGAACTTGATATATGGCCAAATAATTCAAAAGATGGCATACATGTACTTCATGGGAGGTATGCATACCAATTCTTTTGTCCATTTTTATTACATGTTGTAAATTCGACGATATACTTGTGCACGATCTAGTTGGGTTTCGTTTTATCTCAAATGGGTCAAATAAAAATGCTGTAATCTAGCTTTGTAAACATAATTAACTCATAGTTATTCACATTTTCTTTTAAAACATGGACAAATATGTGTCCATCGGTTTACCCAACCTGGCCTGTTTTGACTTGTCCTAAGATGTCCTGTTTCAACCTGGACGTGTTTTGACTCATTACCCAATGCTACGGAATACTTAGGGATTGACCCGCTCGCCAATCTTGCCATCTATATTAGCAAGCTTTTACTTCATATTTATGATTTGCATGGTTTTATGTTCAAATTTCCTATGAATATAGGACGTTGACAACCCCAGTAACGCTTCATAAATGTTTAAAGTCGATTAAAGAACATGCTTTCGTTAAATCTCCATATCCTGTTATTATCACTTTAGAGGATCATCTTACACCATCTCTCCAAGCTAAAGTTGCAGAGGTTAGCTTCACATTTCCCTTTGGTTTTAATAAAACTATCTCATTTATCGTATCAATCATCTATGGTTGTTTAGATGGTCACAAGCACGTTCGGGGATATGCTATACTACCCAAAGGAAAGTGACAAAGATGCACTCCCTTCACCCGATGCGTTAAAACATCATATCATTCTTTCAACAAAACCCCCAAAAGAGTACCTTCAATCCAAGAATACGGGCAAAGAACACGCCTCGGTGGAGAAAGATTCTTCTTCTGATGAGTTGGAAGATCGCCGGTGAGCTAACTAGATAATTATTCTTTTCATCGTATTTAAAGCGAGTAAAAAAGATACATTTAGCAAACATTAATGATTTGGTATAGAGGTTGCAAGATGGCAAGTCATGCCAGTTGGGTCACGGTTCAAAACAAACATTTTTTTTTCGTATGGGGCGAAACGGGCCAATTGGGTTAGGTTTAGTCCGTAGACATTTTTAGATTTTTGAATAGATAGTTAATGTGTTAATTATGATTACAAAAATTTTCGCAATAATAATTCAGATATTTGAATAAACTGATTGAGAAGTTTGTAAGCGTTACGAATAGACTTTTGATGATTTTTCAACCCTCTAACGCTTCGCATTCTTGCTAAATTTTCTGACTGACCAATCGAGATAAAACACAACCATACTGACCCGACCCATACATAGATAAGTGGGTCAAAATTGCCACGTCTAGTTTTGTAAAAGCTACAACTAGAAATGTATATTTTGCACAAAACAACGGTCTCCTGTAAAGAAACGTTAACTTTCGATGGTTCGTAAAGTTGATCACTCTTTCTAAAGTGGATCGGTTTGTTTCAATTTGGTTTTGTTAATAGCAGAGCAACAGTGATCAGGAAGATGATGATGATCGGAGTTGCAGTGTAAGCGATAGATATTGTGCAACTGAGGTAAGCTCAAGCAGAAGCACAAGCACAACTCAACAATTGTCAGATCTCCTTGGTGGTTACTATGATGATGATGATATTGAAGATGAAAAATATGAGCACAAAACGCACCTCGAGTACAAACACCTCATTGCAATTCATGCTTCTAAACCCAAAAAAGGAACAAGAAAGGCGTTAAGAGACGAACACAGGAAAGCAAACGTCTTAGTTTGAGCGAACAGGCGCTTCAAAGAGCTGCAAATCTATATGCACTTGATATTGTCAGGTAAACCAGTAAGTTGTCTTACTTCAACTTTGATTACCAAATGGACTACTTCTAATATTTTTTGACGGAAAATCAATGATTACATTAAAGGTACAATAAGTATTACATGAATAGCTTTTATGTGTTCTTGGGACTAAACACGTGTTCATTTGCGTATAGGTTCACTCAAAAGTATATTCTCCGGGTGTTCCCGAAGGGAACGCGCGTTACCTCAACAAATTTTAGACCACTTACTGCATGGATGCATGGTGCTCAAATGGTTGCCTTCAACATGCAGGTGAGTTTTGATTATTGGCGATCTTTTGGTTTCCTTTTTTCTAAGTTGTTTTATTATTGTGAGTAGGGGTACGGGAGATCACTTTGGATGATGCACGGTATGTTCAGATCGAATGGAGCGTTTGGTTATGTTAGAAAGCCTGATTTTCTTTTGAAAACGGGTCCTAACGGCGAAGTATTTGACCCCAAGGCAACATTACCAGTGAAGAAAACTTTGAAGGTCTAATAAGTCTTGATCTCTTGGATTTCATGAACCCTCATACTTCTTTCGTAAAAGTATGTGTGATTTTTCAGGTGAAAGTGTATATGGGAGACGGGTGGCGTATGGATTTTAGCCAGACTCACTTTGATGCATTCTCACCACCAGATTTCTACACGAAGGTTAGTATTGTGTGGATTTATGACATGACACAAACTTAACACGAGATTCACGGGTTTTGTCTAATTGGGTTGGGGTCGGTTTCTTATCATACCCACTAACATGTTTAGCTAAACAGGTCGTGTTCCCATGGATTGACCCGTTAACCTGTTTATATATATACATATATATGTATCTGCTTTTTAATTAATTTTTTTATGATAAAAGCTTAATACTCAATGAGTTCTGCTAAAATTATTAGGATGAGAAATGAGCTTTAGGTTTTATAGTTTACGCATTTTATTTTTTTGGTTGTAAATTATAATTTTAAGAGTATTACTAACTAAAAAAAATAATAATAATCTTCAATTAAACAGGTCGTGTTTGTGTCAACCCACAAAAACTTGTGCCCCCAAAACACACAATGGTGTCGGACCCGCATTAAGTAGGGTCCTTAGTTTAAGGAGTGTTTGGATGTGCGTTTTGAAAATGACACGTGGAACCGATTATTTGAAAAACAGAACATGTTTATTCAAACAATTATAACCAGGTCACGATAACCAAATGATCAGTTTCAAAACATGTATCCAAACACCCGGGATTTCCCATATGAAATAGGTTTCGACTTTCAAGGTATCTGAACAACCTTAACAGTATCTAACGGTTGAATGGGACCAACAGATATATATGGCTGGAGTGCCTGCTGATGTGGCAAAGAAGAGAACCAAAGTAATTGGAGATGACTGGACACCCGTATGGAACGAAGAGTTCACATTCCCGTTGAGAGTCCTGAGCTCGCATTACTTGAGATAGTTGTACAAGAATATGATGTCGACAAAGATGACTTTGCGGGTCAGGCATGTTTGCCTGTATCCGAATTGAGACCCGGGATTCATGTAGTTCCGCTCCATAACAAGAAAGGAGAGAAATTTAAATCTGTAAAGCTTCTTATGCGATTCCTCTTTGTATAAACACATATCACAGTTTTTCTTTTTTCTTTTTTTGATTTTTTTTTACTTAAAGAATTTGATCAGTGTACTTTTGACTTAGGAATGCATGGACATAATATATGACCCATGCAGTATCATGTGTGCCCTTTAGGATTTTTTTTTATGATTTTCGGAGACAGCCCTGTTAAGGATGTCTCGTAAGAAACTTCATATATACATGCTCTTAGACTTGGACTAGATGTGGCGATATCCGTCTTAGAGGAGATTTAGTGGTGATCTCTGCCAAGGGAGTGTAACACTGTGTTCCATACCTGGTCTCATTTCCATGACGTATCCATTGCTCATCATCCATTGGGTTCATGGGTTTCTTTGCGGGTATCGTGTATACTTGTTTATGATATTTTATATGGCTTTTAGTTACCCGTTTGGATTTTTGTTATACTAAACTCAATCTTAAGCTCACCTATAAACGATATGAAATATCAAAAACCCAATTATACTTATAATAATTCCATATGATTTACAATTGCGTGTGTCTAACAAAATCATAATACCTTTTATTATATATTTTCTAAATTATATAGTATATTAATATATTCGGTTTCGATGTGAATAAAGAGATATGGGATCCTAACTTGGTTATTAGACTATTAGAGTATCATCAAAGTATCTAGAATTAATATTATACACACTTGTGTTTGTATTACTTTTTTACTTAGTGAATTATTCTCTTGAGTTGTTTCAAACATTGATACTATATTTTATAAAATTGAAAAGAACACATTCATTTCTTTCAACTTCCATAATACATAATCAATGTACTTATCAATGGCATTATCTTATCCGAATGGAGAATGGTAAACTTTTCTCCTAACCAATAACATCATGCCATATCAACTTCCCTCTACACTCCATTTTGCACTCAAACACTAGGGGTGGCAAACATTTTTTTTTAAAAGAAGATAAATTTGTGATTGGTTGGAAGAGAGTGAGGTCCACCTTAACCCCTTATCTCTCCTCTATCTCTTCTATTCCCACTTCAGTGAGTAGTCATCGTGGAACACCTTACCGAACACCAAATGGTGCCGGCGGCACCATGCCTGCACAAAGTTACCGCACCCGCCCCTACCACCCTTATTACTACAATGGTATGCATATATTTGACATGTTAATCGAGAGCCTGAGGTCAGATTGTACGTTTAAACGGTAAAAGAAGTTAACTCCCAAGTGAGTTGTAGATGTGCTCATTTTAACATTTTGGGCTGATATGCATGTTACCTTGAATGGCATCAACTATTAAAGTACTAGATTGTTATTCGTGATTATTGATTGATAGATGCTTTTATGTAAAAATTGATTCATTAATAGTGTAAGTTTAAATAAATGATGACTAATGTTAAATGATTGACGATTGAAGTGTAATGATTGTTGATTACGTAACAACAGTGCTAGCCTTATTGATGAGCGCGACAGTATAAGAGGCATGGAGTCTTATACCGGGCAGTTGATGGTGAAGATCACTTCACAAGTTGATGTTTACTTACGGTTGACATTGATAAAATGCGATTGATGAAATGACTAAACGGTTTATGTAAATTGTTAACTTTTTTTTAACTAGGACTCACACAACGTAGTTGACTTTTTAGCATGTATGTCAGTCATGGATGTAAAAATCCCGACTAGGTGCCGATTAGAATTTATTCCGATCAATCTCCGACTAGCGATTACTACAACACTTGTCAGATTAAGCAGGTTGATGCTTGATAGAAAGTCCACAACATGGATTGAATGCCCTACTTTCGACCGCATCCTTCGACCTTGATCTACTATGTTATTTGATGTTTCTGTTTAAAGACCAAATGTAATCAATACTTAAATTACTTTCCACTGCAATGTGATGACTACTATTTGTTTATAAACTATGTACAGATACCATGATTCAACTGTGGGCTTTCTCGGCTTTTGAGCCCTACATAAGTATAAAAAGTTGTTACAAAATATAGTGTTTTAGATAGATACCTTCTACTAGAGGTGTACAAAACCAGTTAGTTTTTTTTACAAACCGATCTCGTTTTTTCATTAAAGACTCAAACCAGTCTGGCCTAAACCGATTCAGGTTAGGAATCGGTTTACTATGAAAAATGTTCGAACCTAACATACCGGTTAGGGTCGGATTTAAAACCAGTTTGGGACAGAAATACGGTTTCTTTGACGTGCTTTTCCAAAGCGGTTTATGCTCAAACTGCGTCTCAAAGACGAAATCATGAATTGATCCCAAACCAGCGGGCTGGGTTGGGTCTAAACCTGTTTTTCATCAAGTCAGGTCCAGATCGTTGGACCCAAACCATTTTTTTACACCTCAACCTTCTACTTATCCACGTAAAGTTAAAAAGAGGAAAAATAAGGGTCTTGATATTCACACACCCCAAACCTTATTTCCATATCCAAAACGCCCCGCTTTGGTTTAAAGTCAACAGACAAGGACTGACAGATACCAAAGCGCCCTTGTCTCTTGACCTGATACCAAAGCGCCCAGCTTTGGTCAAAGCGGGGCGTTTTGATCTGAAAAGGACAAAGTAAGATGTGCAAAGCATTTTTCAATTTCGGTCTCGGGTTCGGGTTTTAACCGAAAAACATTCATGAAACCCGAACCGACCCGAAGAAAGCTCTGTTTAATCTTTTGTTTGTTCCCATGTGAACAGTAAAGTTAATAATTTTGAAGTTTTCCTGCCGGCTAAGGAGTTCCGACGAACATTCTGGGCAAGGTGAAAGTTAGAGAAGATGAACAGATAAAGACAAATACTTAAAACGAATTGTGTATTGTATTTTTTTTGTTTCTTTATAAATATACAGAACTCTACTAAAAAGACAAGAAAAGACAAGACACTATTCTTAAACTCTGACCTATGTGCTATCTTTTCATTCCTAAAGTCAAACTTCATTAAATGCACTAATAATATTATTAAATACACATCTCCTTTGTTATTTTCTGACCAAATGTACCGCTTTGGCAAAACTATGTGAATAGACAAAGGACGTGTACGAAATATATTTGGAAAGGAATAACTAAAAAAGTAGATTATTGTTCCATACTTCCATGTAAGCTTTATTTGTTTTACCCAAAAAAGATAAAAAGTGCCATGTGTCTCGTTGATTAGGACCCATCGTATCATTGGTCCCAAACAAACAGACTGGGTTGGGTTGGTCCCAAACCAAAAGAAGATAAAAGATAAAATAACGAATTGGTCCCAAACCAACGGACTGGATTAGTTGGGCCTAAAGTCCTAAACCAGTTTTTATCAAGCCGGGTCCATATCGTTGCCGCTGCACCCAAACCCATTTTTTAACCTCAACCTTCTAGTAATCCATGTAAAGTTAAGAAAAAGGAAATATATATTTAAAAAAAGAATGTACAGATGTAGTACAAAAAAGTATATTATTGTTCCATACTTCCATGTATATTTATTAATGTAAAAAAAAAAGATATGTAGAGATTGTACGTATGTAGTACGAAAAAAGTATATCATTGTTCCATAGTTCCATGTATGTTCTATTAATTTAACCAAAAAAAAAAAAAAAGTGGATTACGTTCCCGTGTGTGTTGTTGATTAGGACCCACCATATGCACCAGCACATCCAATGCCTGCCTTGCTGTTTCTGTTCGTTATATAAACCTTGATTGAACCATCCATCCACCCACAATCCATACCTTCCCATATCTACAAGCAAGCAATAAACCAACCTCCTTCCTACAAATCACCATTTCACCCCCAACATCTCTCCAATCAACCACAATGTCCAACTCCAAACAGTCCTACAGAGTCTGTTTCTGCTTCCGCCGGAGGTTCCGCCTTGCTGCCACCGAAGCTCCGCCGCCTGTCAAGGCTATGTTCGACAACTACTCCGATAACGGCATCATGAACGTCGATCACTTTCACCGCTTCCTTGTTCAGGTCCAGAAACAGGAGAAAGCTAGTTTGGAAGATGCTCACGCGATTATGCATAGTACTGCTCATATATTTAATCGCAGGGGTTTAATCTCGAGACCTTTTTTAAGTACTTGCTTGGTGAATCTAATTCTGCTTTCGATACTAATCGTTCGGTATGATTTCATTTTAAAAAATATCTACTGGTCCGTTATGAATTTAGAGTTTACTATATTTAGCCCTAATCTGTTATGTTTTTGGATTTTGGACTTCGGTATGTTTATGGCGTGCTCGTGTTGGTTTGTTTAACTTTAACTTGAAAAGCATCGAACATGAACAGTTAACGTGGTTTCTTGTTCGTGTTTGTTTGTTAAGAAGATAAATGTGTTGGTGTTTGTTCGTTTATGTTCGTTTGTTAATAGTCTAAACTAATGGTTCGCTAACGTTAAGGACGTAGATGAACATAGATGAGCGAACATAAGCTAATAGACACGAACGGGCATGTTCTTGTTCATTCGTTTAACTTTAGCTGAATAAATGATCGAGCACGGACAATTAAACGAACCGTGTTTCTTGTTCGTGTTAGTTTGTTAATAATATAAGTGTGTTCATGTTCGTTTGTTAATAGTGTAAATGAACGGTCTATGCAGTTAATCTCGGTGATATATCGGTTATATCGGTCCCCTAGTAAAATATCGGTGTCAAATATCGGTACCGAGATTATCGGCGATATTGACCGATTATATCGATATATCACCAATATTTGACCGATATAACCGATATCCCACTGATATCTCACCGAGATAACCTATATCTCAAATATCGGTCCTTGACTGATATCCGATATTTTACCGCATTAACTGCATAGCGAACGGTTCACGAATGTAAAACGAATGTAGATGAAATCTAACGGACATGAACGGGCATGTTCTTGTTCATTCGATTAACTTTAGCTGAATAAACGATCGAGCACGGACAACTAAACGAACGACGTTTCTTGTTCGTGTTAGTTTGTTAAGAAAATAGGTGTGTTCGTGTTCGTTTGTTAATGGTATAAAAGAACAGTTCGCTAATGTAAACGAACGGAAAAATGGTGAACATTTAATTTGCTGGCCCTAAAAATTAATAAAATTTGAGTAAATTGTTATGGGTGATATTTGAATTTCATATGAGTAAAATGTTAAATGAATATTTAAATGAATGTAAACGAACAAAAAAATAAACGAGTGTAAGTGAACGAATGTTCGCAAACAGAAATGAACATACAAATCATGTGTTCATGTCTGTTCGCTTAACTAATTAAACCAAGGTTTTTGTTCATGTTGGTTCGTTAAGTATATAAACGAACATCCTGCCAAAGGGTTCACTTACCATTTGGTTCATTTACAGGGCTAACTTTCTTTATTCAATGAACTTCTTAAAAGTTAGTTAAACAGTTGATAACAAACATGTCAGAATTAAGATAATGTTGATCTTACTTATGTATCAGGTTCATCATGATATGAATGCTCCATTGTCTCACTACTTTATATTCACCGGTCACAATTCCTATTTAACTGGGAACCAATTGAACAGTGACTGTAGTGATGTTCCCATAATGCAAGCATTGCAGAAAGGCGTAAGAGTCATTGAGTTGGACATATGGCCCAATTCAACTAAGGATGATGTGCATGTCCTTCATGGAGGGTATGTGTATATTTGTTGCTCATATTCTGTAAAGCAATTATCTTGTTGCATCTAGCAAGAAATTTGTTTGACATATGAGCCATTGTCGCCAATGATTGGTTATGTTGTACAGGACATTGACGACTCCGGTTGAATTGCTTAAGTGTTTAAAGTCTATCAAGCAGCATGCTTTCACTGCATCTGAGTATCCTGTTGTGATTACCCTAGAAGACCACCTTGATACCGATCTTCAGGATAAAGTGGCTAAGGTGAGTATTTTTACCAAAACTATGGATTTGGTCCCTAGCTTTTCAAAAGTATACGGATGGTCCCAGTGGTTTGCACTTTGTAACGCATTTAGTCCCCAACTTTGCCAAAAGTCACATGGACGGTCCCTGTGGTTTGCACTTTGTAACATATTTAGTCCCTAACTTGGACCTGTTGAAACCTTTAGATTTTTTGGATAGGGACTAAATGCGTCACATAGTGCAAACCACAGGGACCATTCGTACACTTTTGGAAAGATAGGGACCTAATCCAAACTTTTGGTAAACCACAAGGACCAGTTGTGTACTTTACTCTAAATTTTTTAATTCTATAATCAATTGAGGACTTTCATTTTCCCCTGAGATGACAACTTTTGGGTTGTAAGAGTGGTCTTAATTTCACATATTTTACACTGCGATTAAATTGTAGATGGTTCATGACACATTTGGAGACATGCTGTTTACTCCCGGCACAGAGGTTTTACCGGAATTTCCGTCTCCGGAAACTCTGAAAAGAAGGATTATGATATCTACTAAACCTCCTAAAGAGTATCTTAAATCCCAAGAACTAAGGCAAGTGGAAACACTTCACAAAAAGAGAATGATGAAGCCTGGGGTGGTGAAATTCCCAGCTTTAAATCCCGGAGTGCTAAATTTAAGGTACTTAAATATAATTTGCTTATACATGGTGGG
Source organism: Scalesia atractyloides (assembly GCA_947069175.1). NCBI lineage: Eukaryota > Viridiplantae > Streptophyta > Magnoliopsida > Asterales > Asteraceae > Scalesia > Scalesia atractyloides. Next base: position 81,033,911 of record CAMTDV010000030.1, on the reverse strand, counting down.
TTCCTTCCCCACTGACTCTCTTCTTGTAGGATAATTTGGAAGAAGAAGACGACGAAGAGGACGATCAAGGCGACAGTGCCCCTGCGTATAAGGATTTGATAGCTATTCATGCTGGAAAAGGAAAGGGTGGTTTGGACGATTGGCTGAGAGTTGACCCTGATAAAGTCAGACGGCTTAGCTTAAGTGAGCAAGAGCTTGAGAAGGCTGCGAAAACTCATGGGCCACAAATTGTCAGGTATCGTCCAAAATTTTCACAAACGTTTATATTTATCTAGAAAGACGTGCTAAGAACTGGTTTGCTTTAGGTTCACTCAGAGGAATATTCTGAGAGTGTATCTTAAGGATATGTGTTTCGACTCATCTAACTATAAGTGGGTTGGGTTTTGCTTTAGGTTCACTCAGAGGAATATTCTGAGAGTATATCCTAAGGGTATACGTTTCGACTCATCTAACTATAACCCACTGGTTGGGTGGATGCATGGAGCTCAGATGGTGGCCTTCAATATGCAGGTTAGGCGTCTAATACATCTACAAAATTTGTTAGTCTGATACATGAGTTAACCTTTTAGCTATGCAGTTATAGCGGTCCAAAATCATATAGCGGTCAAGGTCTGCTATATGATATATAGGTTATAGAGGTGGTATAGCGGTAATTTTTATACCATGCATAATTTATATATAAATATAAAGATATATTTGAAAATATTGATAGTAGTATCAAAATTCATAGTAATATCATGCAAAATATTAGTAGTAATATAAAAAAAATGAAAACATGAAAGTGGAAGTCCAACAATTTCTAGATTTAGGTTTAATTTTGTTGAACGATGAAGAACCAATGTCAAACGAATCCAGCAAATGAAGACTTTAGACCTTGATTTCGGTTTAGTTTTACGTTTGGGCCTCTACTTTTAGGTTTATTTCAAACAAAAAGTTGATTAATATGGGTTTTTGGATTGAAATATAAAAAAACCGCTAAAAGCAGTGCTACGACCACTATACGGTTTCAGAATAGCGGTCAAATAGCGGCATTTAGCACCGCTAATAGCGGAACCGCTATAGCGGACCGCTATTTGAACCGCTATGAGATCGAATGTCCGCTAAGCGCTATAGCGGTGCTATAGCACGCTATTGACTGCATAGCCTTTTAGTTTACCATATTTTTGGGCCCAGAAAATATTAAGTTACTACTTACTATAGCTTTTTACAAAATTTTCGGCCAAATGCCTAAGAAGGACAAAGCTAGCTATTGCATAACAGCCGTTAAGATACTTGTAGTAGCATGCCCAAAAAGAACACCAATAACTTATTTTAAAGCTATAATAGAAGGCCTAAAAATCAACAAACTAAAAAAGTAATAAAGTTGTTTACTTGTTCCAACAAAGACTGTTGGTATTCTAAAACAGAAAATATTTACCAATTGTAAATGATAAACAACATAAATGTATGGGTGTAATGGTAGTTCAGTGAAGTTAATTCGGTTTCAGTTACATATATGACCAAAACAAAACTAAAAAGCAACTTATCAAAAAGTCCATAACCACATCCATTGGTTTTTCAAGTGGTTCGGTTATTTCGGATTTTTTTCTCTTATGGTTTGGTTTTCAAATATATTTGCTTGTGGACCAAAAGTTCCATTAATATCGATGCAAAATGTGTGAGCCTAAAGTCTAAAAGCTATATCGCAAGTCACAAGCTCACAACTAATGTTCTTGACATGGTGACATGCATATATTACGGTTCTCGAGTACAATATGTTCCATATTTCTTTATATTGTTTCTCTTTTTTTTTTGATGTATCAGTTCCTACTACACCTGATACTTACCTCCCCAACTATGTAGTTCCTTCTATAATAATACACAAAGAAGTGTTTTGCTAGATGTGAATTGGGTTAAAAAGGTTTCTGATTTCGGTTTTTAGAAACGGTAGACTAAATATGCCAATCACCAATAATGAAGTCTATGATCTTGGACTTTTACTTTACTGCTCCGGTTCTTGTCAAAAGCTCTAGCAATACAAGTCTTAAAAAGCTTTTGATGGGAAGGAAAGTCATATTGCTGTTTGATTATACTGCTAGTGGTTTTAAAATGACAAGTCAAAGCCATACATTTAATATATTTCTTTGATTTTCTACTACTTTATCGCTAAAGCTACACTTTTGACAATTCTATAAATATGGTTTTAGAAACATCAAGTTTCTAACAACTTTAAAATACTATTTATTATGCTTTTTAATATATGTATATTCGGTTTCGAGTAATTAAGCTGGTTTCATCTAAATACCATACCCGTCCCAAAAGTGTGAATTTTCTTATAATTAACCTCAAGTTTACTAGATTTGCATCAATGCTTTAGGTTAAACATAACGGGAATATTTTGCATAAAATATGACCATACAACCATTCATTAATGTAAAAAAGAAATGCATAACATAAAATTCATGTAAATTCTGAAGGTTATTATTCTTGAATTATTTCGATGATTATTATTGAATATAAAGACCCTTTAAATAGGGTGAAATACAGCCATGAAATTAGGAAAAGATATACACAGAGAATACAAAGATTATCTCTAAATAACTAACTAAAATCTATTCCTAAAAATACAATTATACTCGGCTGGCTAAGACACCGCCTCAGTTTGAGCGGGCGGAGGACAGACGCTCAAGCTGGACCGAAATGATTGGAATAGTTCACGAGATAATCCCTTTGTAAATATATCCGCATATTGCATAGATGAGGGGACATGAAGAACTTTAATATGCCCAAGACGAACCTTCTCCCGAACAAAATGTATGTCAATCTCGATGTGTTTTGTCCATTGATGTTGAACCGGATTATTGGACAAATACACCGCAGAAACGTTATCACAAAAAACAACAGATGCTCGAGTCAATGGTGTGTGAAGTTCAAGGAGCAGGTTTCGTATCTAGGTTGTTTCGGCAACTGCATTTGCAACACCCCTATACTCGGCCTCTGCACTAGACCTCGAGACCGTAGGCTGACGTTTAGCAGACCATGATATAAGATTATCACAAAGAAAAACACAATAACCTGATGTGGAGCGTCTCGAATCTGGGCAACCACCCCAATCAGTGTCAGAATAAGCAACCAAATCATGAGAAGCCGAACGCACAAGCCGTATACCATAATCAATCGTACCTTGTAAATAGCGTATTATGCGCTTCATAAATGCAAAGTGAGGATCCCGAGGTTCATGCATGAAGAGACACACCTGTTGAACAACATAAGACAAATCTGGACGAGTAAAAGTCAAATATTGTAGAGCACCAGCCAAACTCCGGTATAAAGTCGGATCCGAGAACAAAGAACCATCGGTAGCACTCAATTTGGAAGAAAGCTCAACAAGTGTCGAGCATGGTTTGCAAGCTGACATTGATGCACGGGCAATTATGTCTTTGGCGTATTGGGCTTGAGACAAGAAAATACCGTTCTGCTGCTGAGTGAGTTTTATTCCCAAAAAATGATGCAAATGGCCTAAGTCAGTCATGGCAAATTCCCTGAAAGCGTGCTAATAATGTCGTTTAAGAGACGATCATTAGAAGCAGTTAGAACAATATCATCTACATACAGCAATAAATATGCAATGTTAGACGAGTCTGATCATAAACAAATAACGACTGATCACAAGCACTGCTACGAAACCCTTTGGAGGTAATAAAGTTAGCAAAACGAGTGTACCAAGCTCTCGGTGCCTGTTTAAGCCCATATAAAGATTTCTTCAAACGAAAAGCGTGGTTTGGAAGCCGTTGATCATAGAAACCCGGTGGTTGATGCATAAACACAGTCTCATGAAGATCCCCATGAAGAAAAGCATTCTTGACATCCAGTTGATGAATGTGCCAACCGCGAGACACAGCAAGAGACAAAACTGTGCGAATAGTGGCCGGTTTGACCACAGGACTAAACGTTTCATCACAATCCACACCAACCGTTTGAGAATTACCATTAACCACCAACCTAGCCTTATAGCGTTCCAAAGAACCGTCCGATTTAAATTTGTGTCGAAATAACAACATACAACGGATTACGGGACGGTCATATGGACGAGGAACAAGTTCCTATGTGTCATTATCCTGTAATGCCGTATACTCGGTTTGCATTGCATGTAACCAATTTGGATCAGTTAGGGCTTTGGCATATGAGGTAGGGATCGGGGAGAGAGAGAAGTGTTATGTATGGCCGAAGAGTGGATTCGAGATTTGGATCGGGTTGTCATAGGATGTCGGTTAGGGACAGTAGTGGGAGGTTGAATGGGCTGGGTTGCAGCCGTATGTGGAGGTTGTGAGGTCTGGGCTTGGGCGCGGTGTGTAGTAACAGGAGGGTTTACTGGGCCGGTAGATGGGCTGGTTGAGTTGGGACGAGGACGACGCGAATAAGTGAACCGGTATGGGGCCGGAACTGGTTTGGGTGCAGGAGTATTAATGGGCCTGTGGAAACTAAAGCCGGGTGGTGTGATGGACTCGTTCAAAAAATTATAAGAAGTGGGATGAAATGGAAGTGTATACGGGAACACATGCTCATCAAAAGTCACATGACGAGAGATGTGCACTTTGCCGGTGGTCGGGTCCAAGCACCGATATCCGCGAAAATCAGGTGGATACCCGAGAAAAATGCACCGCATCGACCGATGGTGAAGTTTATGAGGCTGTGTTGCGGAGGTATTCGGGTAACAGGCACAACCGAACACACGTAAATGTTCGTAATCAGGATGACGAAGGTAGAGGGCAAAGGTAGGTGTGTAAAAGTTTAGTCGTTTGGTTGGTAATATATTGTGAAGATAAGTCGCAGTGTGTAGGGCTTCAACCCAAAAGGAAGGCGGAAGATTCGCATGAATTAAGAGGGCCCGGATAATGTCATTCAGGCGGCGAATCATCCGTTCAGCCCTTCCATTTTGGGATGAGGTTTGTGGGCAAGAGAAACGAAACAACAAGCCATGTTGTTGGGCAAAAGTTTTAAAAGCTAAGTTGTCGAATTCACCCCCTAAGTCGCATTGAAAGGTTTTTATTTTGCGGGTAAATTGGGTCATTATTAACCCGATGAAATTTGACAAAAGTTGGAAAGGTTTCGGACTTATATTTTAGGGGGTAAACCCACACGAAGTGTGAGAAAATTTTCAATTAGCACCATATAATACTTATACCCGGTTTTACTCGTGACTGGCGAAGTCCAAAAGTCGCAATGAATAATATCAAAAGGTGCAAAAGTAAACGTATTGGACGAATAAAATGGCAATCTTTTACTATTTGAAATTTGACAAGAATTGCAAAGGTTGTGACTTTTGTCTTTATTACATTGAAAATTAAAATTGCGACTTAAAATATCTAGAACTTGAGCCCGGGATGTCCTAAACGATCATGCCAAGGAAGGTGATGGGAAGCAATAAAAGTGGCTTGAGGCGGCAGTTGAGGTGACGTGAACGTGTAAAGAGTCCCGGTACTGTTGTGACGAGATAGTGTCTTCTTAGTTTTGAGGTCCTTCAAAGAAAAACCAAACGGGTCAAATTCGACAGAAACTTGATTATCACGAGTAAAACGTCTAACGGAAATAAGGTTTTTAATTATTTGTGGGCTGTAAAGGACGTGGGAGGATATAGGTGCGGTTTGGTAAAGGGTGAAAACCCGTTCCTGATCCTTTAATCGGTAAAAACATGCCATTACCCACCAGAATATTACGACAAACAGTATTAGAGTCAGGGATTACGATTCTATCTGGGTCCTTTGTGACGTGAGACTCGGCTCCTGTATCCAAAACATCTGAAGTCCATGCCATGTTAGAATTAACCTGCATATTTGCCATGGCAGCACTCAAATCGGATGGACAAAGAGGATTATACGTCGGCTGGGTGAAACCGGGTGGAGCCTATTGAGGCGGAGAGAAGCCGGTGTACTGCACTTGAGTAGTCGACTGCTGATCAGATTGTTTATTAGGGCTCCATTGCTGCTGAGTCGGGTACGGGCATGGAGGAGGTGTCCACCAGGCCCAATTTGGGAAGCAATTCGGCTGTCCCTGATATGCGGTCCATGGGGACTGCTGCTGAGACCGTCCTCTGCCTCTGCCACGACGATTGGAAGCGCCACCGCGTCCCCTGCTGCCCCGTCTATTTGTGGAGGAATAGGAACCCTCGGACTGGTGGTTCGAATTTGCAGAAGCGGCTGGAGATGGTGGCGGAGCTGCTGCAGACGCAAGTACAGTGTTGTGGGAGCCCTTTTGAGCCTCAATCCGTATGACTTCATCATTAAGCATCGCTATCGCCTGGTCCCAATCGACACCCTGCTGGTTAATTAAAGATGCAGTGGTGTTATATTCTGCTGGAAGACCCCGAACAAGCTGAAGAACAAGTCTTGATTCAGAAACGATCTGATCAACATCAGCCAATTGACTTGCTAAATCGGATAGTTGTTGGCAGTAATCATCAACCGAAGAGCAAGCGGTCAACGTAAGATTGCAAAACTTTGTCTCAAGCGCCGCAGGGCGAGCCTTTTTATTGCTCAAGAAAATCTTTTCGAGCTTTATCCAAGCCGCTCGAGCAACCGTGGTATCCATAAGGCGCTTCAGAAGATCATCCGAAACGGTGCTATAGATCCATTGAAGGACCAATGCATCGAGTTCTTTCCATTGTTCGTATTCGGGTGAAGTTTCGGCTGGTGGTGCTGAATCGTCGATGTGATTATATACCTTATATGCAACAGCATGAAGGCGAAAAAGTTTGACCCATGCTGAATATGTAACCTTTGATCCGTCCAAAGTCCGAATCTTAGATTGAATATTCGTTACAGAATAAGCAGGATGAAGAGAAACAGGTTTGGTCGATGATTCAGGCTCACTTCCTTTCGTCATGGTGACGAGGCCGGACGTATCTGGTTAAGTTTTGGGATCGGAAAAAAAAGGAAGAAAGAAGAGGGAGGATATCAGAACCGGTTATGGCTCGATACCATAAAGGTTATTATTCTTGAATGTATTTTGATGATTATTATTGAATATCAAGACCCTTTAAATAGGGTGAAATACAACCATGAAATTAGGAAAAGATACACACAGAGAATACAAAGATTATCTCTAAATAACTAACTAAAATCTATTCCTAAAAATACAATTATACTCGGTTGGCTAAGAAATTCTACCTAGGGAGGTGTATCTGTATTTATCTACTATATACACAAATTTACAGGTTCCCACATATTGAAACTAGAATGGGTATTTTATTTATGATTCGGTGTTCTCGTTCTGATTTACAACTTCGATACCATAAGTTGGATCATCCACCAATGACAAGTTTGTGTTGGCAGGGATATGGAAGATCACTTTGGGTGATGCAAGGAATGTTCAAGGCCAATGGTGGTTGTGGATATGTTAAAAAACCTGATATCTTGATGAACAATGAGTCCTTTGATCCTAGAGTTCAATTACCTACCAAAATGGTCCTCAAGGTATATAATCAATTTACTTGACTTTTTTTTCTTAATGTCATTTGTCATTTTCTTCCATCTATTTCTTGTAATCCCATCGCATAAAAATTGGAACTGTTTATGTGACCTATTTAGTTTTCATATAATTCCTGTAAGTATGATTGCTTAAAATTAAATTTGACTAACATATCCTTTAATTTCTTGATGCTTTTTAGGTAACCGTTTATATGGGCGAAGGATGGTACTATGATTTTTCGAAAACACATTTTGATGTATACTCACCTCCAGATTTCTATGCAAGGGTAAGACACTTTATGTAATGATATCATTAAATGGTGACCGTATACCCATCATTAAATTATTTTCTTTACCAAACTAGTTATTTTCAAAGTAATTAGTTTGTCGCATTTTCAGTACATACAAACTTCCATATCATTTATTCGAATAAATGTACTTTTGTTAGTAATGAAAAAAGTTTTTGTAATTAGATTTAAGACACTAGTTATTTTTTATAACAAATTGTTTTTGACAAAAAAAAAATTAACCTTAACCCATTTCTCCTAGGGGTGACAATTCTTGACCCATCTGTTTTGCCAAATATTATATGTGAGCTAGTTATAAACATATTATAACATTTTGCTATGCAGGTTGGAATAGCTGGAGTACCTGCTGATACCATAATGAAAAGAACGAAAGCAATCGAAGACAACTGGATCCCTGCATGGAACGAAGAATTCGAATTTCCGTTAACAGTCCCGGAACTTGCTTTCCTAAGGATCGAAGTTCATGAATATGACATGTCAGAAAAGGATGATTTTGGTGGCCAAACATGCCTACCAATTTCTGAGCTGCGTCAAGGCATTCGAGCGGTTCCATTGCACAACCAGAAAGGCATTAAGTACAAGTGGGTAAAGCTACTTATGCATTTCGACTTCAACTTTGTTTAATCTGTTGCATGTCATTCGGGTATTATTGTGTTCGTTGTTGAAGCCTTGCGTGTTGTGTGTATATGTTGTATGTTATTTGTTGAAGTTAATTATATGTGTATATTCCCGAGAAATGTTGTACAATACAATCCCATGAGAAATCTACATTTTTTATAGTTACGTTTGATCTTACAGTAGTGATGGATTCAAGAAATGTATTTGTTTAAATGGTGTCAAATTATAAAAATGTGCGATTGATTATGTAACCTGCGTGTGAAATATGTAACTAAGACATAAAAAGAATCAATTGGTGTCTCATCCTGATAGCCTTTTAGTAGAATAGCACCTACCTTAGCATTAAAGACTGTTCTAAAGATCCATGCATTTGTATGTTTGTAGTCATTTTGGACATTTCCTCCTTTCCCACACCAACTCCAAAAGAGTTCCCATTTTTGGTGATTAACTTTTAGGCCGGAGGCTAAGTAGAGACATCTAAGAAATCGGTTGAGATTGACCGCATTGTGTTCCTACCATTTGCCGGTAAATAGGACATAATCGGCGTAGCAAAGGTGCAATATTATTGGGCCATCATTAGGGAGCTTGAATCCTTGAAATAATCCCATACTAACTGCACGATTGATGAACATCACAAGAACCTCCATTGCAATGATGAAGAGGAAGGGGGATATAGGGTCCCCCTGCCTCAACCCACGTTTCAACGAGAATCCACATGTCGGCGACCCGTTGACAAGAACCAACCCCCTTCCCGAATTGAGGCACCCTTTTATCCAATTCACCCAACGCTTTCCGGAAATCCCATGTACTCCATAACATTGAATAGAAACTTCCAATTTAGGGAGTTCGTAGGCTCTTTGGAAGTCCACCTTAAAAATCATCAGCTTTCTTTTACTCTTCTTCACCTTAAAAATCATCAGCTTTCTTTTACTCTTCTTACCCACGAGATCATTTCGCTCACAATAATTGGACTATCAAGGATGTTTCGGCCTCAGACAAAGGCCGATCGTGTAGGCGAAATAAGGCTGTTCAACACTTGTATATTTGTATATGTGCAATATTTATGTATGTAATTTCCTTAAATATAAAATCGTATCTTATAAAAATGGGTAGGTATTTGGAACAGTTTTAAAAATATACAAATTCAGAGAGTAAATAGTATCATCTTGTGACATAAGATAATTACTTTTAACTAAATGTGTATCTAGTACTATCTTAGTCCTCCGTAGTGGGGTGGCATATGGCGTCATTTTCACACAAAACGCCCCATAGCGCCCGGGCATACCGCACCCAGGGCGCTATGGGTTGGAATTTTTGATGGCCGTGATAAGCATAACGGCGCTACACTAAGGTTTCTCTCTCTCTCTCTCTCTCTCACACACACACACACACACATATATATAGGGGAAAGTTTAAATGAGAACGCTAAATATTGTGAGAACCGTAAGAACGAATGAAAAAATCACGAGAACCTGATAAAAAAACAATTCGAATTCAAAGCAGTACACTGCGGAACAAAAATTCTGAAGAAAGACCGGTAGCGAACGAAAATGAGATCTCTATTAACTATGTACAAAGTAATACACTGTGGAACTAGAATAAAACACGTGTTGATGATATATTCGCATATTCTATAACAATGGATGTAATCAATGGAAATGATTAATATGTACCTGAAAACTTTAGAAGAGTGCATGCACATAAATGATTGGCCAAGATGGCAAGAAGCCATAAACGTCGAATTAAATTCACTGGAAAAACGACATGTTTTCGGACCTGTAGTCTGAACACCCATAGACGTCAAACCAATAGGTTATAAATGGGTGTTTGCAATAAAGAGAAATGAAAAGATTGAGATTGTACGATATAACGCACGACTTGTAGCACAAGGGTTTTTCCAAATCCCAAGAGTTGATTATGAGGAAACGTATTCCCCCGTAGTGGATGCGATAACCCTTATATTTCTAATCGGCCTCACAATCTCTGAATATGAGATTTATGGACGTCGTCACCGCATACTTATACGGGACACTAGAAAATGACATCTACATGAAAATCCCTAACGGATTAAAATTGCTTGAAGCATTAAAATCAACACCTCGAGATATGTGCACTATAAAACTCCTGAGATCTTTATATGGTCTTAAACAATCTAGTTGTATGTGGTACAATCGACTTAATGAATATCTCGAAAAAGAATGATACAAGTCAGTCCATGTGTCTTTATTAAAAGATCACTCTCACATTTTACTATAATAGCAGTCTATGTTGATGATATCAACATCGTCGGACTTCCTGAAGAGATAGAGAAAGCTGGTCAATTCTTAAAGAAATAATTTGAAATGAAAGATCCTGGTATGACAAAATTATGAATTGGACTACATTTTGAGTATCTGTGCAATGGCCCATTCGTCCATCAGTCAAACTACATCCAGAAGATGTTAGTACGTGTCAATATGGATAAAGCACATCCGTTTAGCGTACCTATGATTGTCTGATCGCTAGATCCGCACAAGGATCCTTATCGCCCTCAAGAAGAAGGCGAAGAGGAACTTGGTCCAGAAGTACCCGACATTGCATTTGCAGTACATGTACTAGCAAGATACAGTTCGAATCCAACACGTAGACACTAGAATGGAGTAAAACATATATTTTGGTATATTTGCAGGACACAAGACTTGGGACTTTTCTATCAGAAAGATCAAAAGTCCCAGCTTGTTGGATATGCTGATGCCGGATATCTATCAAATCCTCATAAAGCAAAATCTCAGATAGGGTATGTATTCACATACGGTGGCACAACAATTTCTTGAAAGTCGACAAAGCAAACACTAACTGCAACATCATCAAATCATGCCGAACTGATAGCATTGTATGATGTTGTCCGAGAATGCGTGTGGTTGAGATCAATGATCAATCATATATCAAGAAGGACCCGACGATTTTCTATGAAGACAATGTTGCTTGCATAGCTCAAATCAGAGGAAGGCTACATCAAAGGTGAAAGAACAAAGCATATCGCACCAAAGTTCTTCTCAACGTATGACGTGCAGAAAAAAGGGGAAATCGATGTTCATCAGATCAAGTTAAGTGAAAATCTAGCAGTCCCCTTGTTCACAAAATCTTTACCTAGAAGCAATTTCGTTTCATTATCACATAAGATCAGGCTCCGTAGATTAAAAGATGTTAGTTAAATTGAGGGGGCATTATACAAGTTGTACTCTTTTCCTTTACTAAGTTTTGTCCCATTGGGTTTTCTTAGTAAGGTTTTTGACGAGGCAACATAACTGATCCAACTGTGCCAGTTTATCTTATAGGTCTGAAGTACCGATTTAACATCATCCTAACGCACATTGTTAATTTGTGTATAATGAATAATAATGTATATCTGAGGGAGAATGTTATAAAATTAGATATGCATATCTTTATCTCTCCTGTACCATAATTGTTTGGCAATTATATATGTGTGTATGTATAAATACGTTTATATCATATGTTGGCATTCTCGGTTGGTAGTATAATAAAACAGATTCAGCGAGAGAACACGACTTAAGTTTCGTTCCAGTTTTGCTGGAACCACTGGGTTCCTAAAAAAGTAGGAATTGTGGCTTGGAGAGTTGCACATAATCGGCTACCCACGTTTGATGCCCTTCGAAGAAGAAATATTGTGGTGCAGAACGATACATGCCTCTTATGTGGTGAGGCGGGCGAAAGTTGAGCATGTGTTCGCGTCATGCTAGTTCACGACAACAGTTTGGAGTATATTGTCACAATGGATTAAAGTACCTCCTATTTATGCATTCCATGCAACTGATTTGTTGGACCTTCACAAGTGGGTCAATGGGTCCAAAAAAAAGGAAAAAGCTGCTTAGCGGTGTAGTGCAAACCAGGGGCGGATGTAACATATAAGAAGGGGCAACCCCCGCTACGGCTTGGCGCTCCGGCGTGTGGATTGTAAATTTTGGAAAAATTTGACGTTTTTTCGATTTCGTTACCGTTTTTTTTATAAAACGTTACGGCTTGGCGGATTTTCTAGATCCGCCAGTGGTGCAAACAACCTTGTGGTGTCTGTGGAGAATGAGGAATGTGGTCTTGTTCGATAGCAAACAAGCAACAGTGGCAGCCATGATGGGAAAAAGTTATGAGTTTTTTTGTGGATAAAGAACCGGTTCGGAAACGTTGGGGTGACTTGGGAGATGTGGAAAACTTTGATATGGTTGTCTAGACTAAAGTGTAATTTTCTGTATTGTTCTTATTTTTGGTGCATGATTGTGGGGATGTTATATTGGTCTACATCTTGCAGATTTGTTTTTGGAGTAATAAAAATGTTTGGTAGGCCGTTAAAAATTCTATACAATTTCTATTACTTAATATTGTTGTTTTAATTTAATTTTTTATTTTTTGGTACCTTAATCTTTAAAATTTAATAGTTTGTTGCTTCAAGATACCATTTAATTCAGTGTTACTTTTTGATATTTAACACATGACCTCATTGAGCCTTTGCTTTTAACATGCTCATGAAACAGATCCTAATAAATTGCATATACAATTTTTTTGACAAAATTTCTACTCTTCGTTTAAATTAGAATGATAGGTAAACGGGCAATAAGCAGCTTCGCAACTCCTTTTTGAATAGCAAATCTGATCTTACCAAAAACAAAACTTTGGTTCCTCGACGTCAAGAAGCTGTTTACACGACTCTCTACACTCTGTTTAGAAGAATTAAAGTTATCTATGGTGATTCACTAATTCCTACTTTTGTATATTCACTAGAATCACATAAGGAAATGAAACAGTTAATAGTTTGCCATCTCAATATTCCACGTAGCAACATTATGAGAAAATATTCCATGTAGCAACACTATGAGAAACTACATTGCGAAGACTTTCACAATTTTCAAATTTCATATATTCATACGAAAGAAATTTATAATTAGTATCCCGTCACAACGTGCAAGTTAGCATCAAACTCGTTTCGTTGATAAAGTTGATAATTTAGGATGCTCCTACATCATCCATTCCCTAAGAAGCCAGAAGCATATTAGACAATACTCTTTAGGAACACTATCCCAAAACCCAAGCACCGGCCTAAGACAACATCAAAAGGACTCTACAAACGTCCATACGAAGCCCACCTCACTCGTAGCTATACCCCCCCCCCCCCCCTCCCCAGCCAAATTTCCTTTTGGCCTTATCAGCCAAATTCACTGGCAATGTTAAAGTTAATTTTCTTATGCATGCGGTTAATAAGAAAAATAAGGAAAAGTGAAGTAATTTTGTTTGCACAACTATTATGTGTGTCCCATTTGTATTTAAACAAGTCCAAAGAGAAAAGATTTGTTGATTCAAATATTTATGTCCAATTTTTTTTTCATATATATTCAAACCCATTTGTATTTAAACAAGTCCAAAGAGAAAAGATATAAAGTTGATTCAAATTATCTCTGCAGATTTTTTTATATATATAAGAGTAAAATGCTAAAATGATCCTTGAGCTTTTGATCCACTTTTGCCACTTCAATTTAAAAATGAAACTTTTTATATCTGGGTCCCTGAGGTTTCGTTGTTGTTGTCATTTTCATCAAATTAGCAAACCGGATTAGAATTTTCTGTTAACTTCTCCCGTTTTTTGTCTTTTTCCTCCTTTAATTAAAATATATTATGACATAGAATGATGATTATACTCTTCATTTAAATGAGGAAAACGACAAAAAGAGAATAAGTTAAGAGAAAATCTAACCAATTTCGCCAATTGGATGAAAATGACAACAAAAATGAAACCTAAGGGACCTCGATACAAAAGGTTTATTTTTTGACTGAAGTGGCAAAAGTAGCATAAACTCTGGGACCATTTTAGCATTTTACTTATATATATTCAAACATTTTTACGATTATCATAACTAATTTACTTTATGTAATAAAAAAGGGTAAATTACTTTTTGAGTCTCTATGTTTTATTGGTTTTAATAATTGAGTCCAAAAGCAAAAAGTTTAACGCCCTGAGTCCCCCTAAACATTTTCTTTAACCATTTGAGTCCAATTTTCTAACACCATCCACCAAGTCTGTTAACCATGAAGGTAATTTGGTCATTTACACACAAAGTACATGTCTTATATGCACATGAGTACAAGAAGAAGTCTTTAATACATATACTTTTAATATATTAAATATATAAATTACATATTACATATATATAATAAAACACACACCAGCACACACAACGACACACACTTTCTCTCTCTCACACAACGACACACACTCTTCTCTCTCTCTCTTAAACACCACCGGCCACAGCCCCACTACCACCACACCACCTCCACCACCGCATCATCCCCACTGCCGCCAACAGCACTATCCCACTAAAACCCCAACACCACCATCCAATTGCCGCCACCTCTGAACAACCACAAACACCACCATCCTCTCAAGACCCCAAACTGATCTGCTTAACCACTTCGATCTACACGACTTCAGGATCCTCTGAACAACCACCAACACCACCATCCTCTCAATCCATTTTCCTGCGCAGCGGAGCACACGCCAGAATCCTCGTCGGTGTTAGAACTCTTGCCCTCTTCCTTCTTCGTTTCCATGCATTCTTGTATGCTTTCTGGTCAGAATTTACCTTAGAGCAAAAGCCCCATGTTGATTTATCATAACCGTAATGAAAAATATTGAATTTGAGTGATTGAAACTAGGGTTCATCCTTATTTTTGAGTGAGGTGCAGTGGTGATGGTAGTGACGGTGGAGGTGTAGCGGTGGTGGGTGTTGTGGTGGCCACGATGGTGTTGATGGTGGAGGTGTGGTGGTGGGATGGAGGTGGTTTAGGTCTCGATCTGGTGTGGTGGTGTTGATGGAGGTGCAGTGGTGATGGTGGTGACGGTGGAGGTGTAGCGGTGGTGTTGATGGTGGAGGTGTGGTGGTGGTATGGAGGTGGTTTACGTCTAGAGAGAGAGGGAGTGAAAGATGAGAGAGCAGTGTTTAGAAATATGAGAGAGAGAGAGAGAGTATAAGAGAGAGAGAATAGTTTTTTATTTATTTTTTAATTATAGAGATAATTTGGTCATTTAACAAATTTTAACAAAATAAGTCTAATAGTGTTAGAAAATTGGACTCAAATGGCTAAAGAAAATGCTTAGGGGGACTCAGGGCGTTAAACTTTTTGCTTTTGGACTCAACTAGTTAAAACCAATAAAACACAGGGACTCAAAAAGTAATTTACCCTAAAAAACTTCATTTAGTTACCTAAAAGTAAATTCTGAATTTGAAAATGAAATACAATGCAATTAATCCTAATGAGGCATGAGTGGAGGACACTGACTTTAGGTTCGTGATAAGATTCTGATAAATATGTTGTACATCTTTTATTAGATTTCGCCTAAGCCGTGTTATAAATGTTTAACTAAACTTGTAATACGTATTGACTAACATGCTCACTTTCATTTGCCACACACATTCTCACTTTTACTTTTACTTTACAAAAAACCTTAACAATTAACTAGATGCAAAGTGTCTTTGGTTTCTATCCCCATCCATCAAATTTGGTTCCTTAAAAATACTAGGAATCATATGCTAATGCTTTACTTCACTTTGAAATGTTGCCATTCTTTACTTAAGGGTCCCCCTCTCACTCTATAGTTCAATCGATATCCGAAAAACAAACATGATAAAGTGCACATTCTTTAGCAAAGACAGTAGGAGATTGCGAGTGCGAGTAGGACCATTTGGCGATGGAATTGCCAACAAGTTTATCCCATCTTGTGTTGCTCCAATTCTTCGTGTTGCCGATGAAATTGAGAAAGACAACGAGAGGGTTGCTTTCTTGTGTATGTTCCTCAACACTCTGTTTAATTACCTCTTTCCATCATAACAGTGGCGGATCTAGCTCAAAAATTCAAGGGCATCTCAATTTATTATTTTTTAGGATCAGGGTATCCTTTGTATAAAACTGGAATAAAAAAAATTTTACACTACAAAAACGGTATGGAGACAGGGTTGAGGGGCAGCCCATGTTACCCCTCCTAATACACCACCTCCGCCCCTGCTTCATAATGGATATTTTGGATGTGCTTTCTCAACGATTAGTTCTAAGTTTAGAGAATAAATTAAACATGGTTATAGTTCCCATTTATAATAAAGTTCTTATGCATGTCCATATGTATTTAACTTGTCATGGTTACTATTTCACTTTTACACTACAACTTGTATCGGTGTCTTGCTAGTTTATTGTTTTATATGATATTTCCGTGATTCTAAAAATAATAAGCTGGTGAATTAGGCCGATTTCGTGCACTTGAGAAGGTCTGGATACTGTATCAAGAAACTAGGGACCATGGTGATCGCCTATTTAAACGCTACATACTATATAGAGTTGAGAAGGTGAATTTAAAGCATTTTTAAGGTACAGATTAATTAAATATGTTCATCGAATTGTTTTGTAACAGGAAGATATAATGACAAAGAACCAATTAGCAAAATCTGATCCCAGGGAAATCCAAATATTCTACCAAAACTTTTATGAGAAAAACATTAGAGAAGGCCAATACACAAAGAAACCGTGAGGCTGGATTTAGTTAATAACATTTCATATGTTTAATGATGTTAATTAATCTTATAATCGTTTTTTTATTCAGAGAAGAAATGGCTAAGATCTATCATATTGCAACGGTTTTGTATGATGCACTGACCACGGTGGTACGTCCTTCAAGAGTCGAGCAGAAGGTATAACTGTCTATGAATGTGTTAATTTGGGTTTTATCTCAAACGGGCCAAATAAAAAAACTGGGGAAAGAAAAATGGGTCAAACGGGTCCGAGATCTATTTTTGATGGCCGGATACAATTTCTAAATCACTTTTATTCAATGACACTGATTATTATTGCAACAAAAAAATTAGTCAATGACACTTATATAAATATAACTAACTGGTAAAAAAAGGAAAAAAAAATGACCTGCTTCAACCTGGACCCGTTCAAACTTTTGCCCAATCTTGCCACCTCCGCACATTAACGTCTATGTTTCTATGGCATTGCAGACTCAACGATATGCGAAAGACGTAGAGGAAAGGAAAGAACAGTATGAGCACTATAAACCTTGTGTTACTCTTAAGAAGCAGGTTTTAATGATTGCTAAAAGATGTTTTGAGGGGTAAAACACTATATAATAAAAAGTATAAAATAAAAATGTCGCAAAAAAAAAAAAAGTTAAGAAGCCATGCAACGTATGTGATAAATTTATAAATATGAAAATTTAAGAGTTAAACACAATTAATCATGTCTATTTAGTAGAAAGTTGTAAGACCTTTTATTATATATAGCCCCTCAAATCCTCAATGCATACCGAATATAAAAAATAGAGTAAACTGCCAAAATGGTTCCTGACGTTTGTTCACTTTAGTCCAAAACTCAAACATTTTGAAGCTGGGTCCCTGTGGTTTCAATTTTGTTATCATTTCATCCAAAATCAGAATCTGATCAAACTTTTTAATTAACATCAAGTTTTTTTGTCTTTTTCCTCCCTTGTAATGAAGGGTAAAATGGTCTTTTAACGTTTTATTATAGCAAATTTAAAAAACCTGATCAATTTGCCCTTCGTTAAAAGGGAGGAAAAAGACAAAAAAAACTTGATGTTAACTGAAAAATCTGATCAGATTTGCTTTTGTATGAAAATGGCAACAAATTCAAAATCACAGAGATCCAGATTCAAAAGGTTTGAGTTTTGAACTAAAGTGAACAAGCCTCGTAGACCATTTTGACAGTTTACTCTAAAAAATATGGTGACTAAGTTCTACATAATGAGCATTACTATTTACTCTGTATCCTTTGTGTAATTTTACCATTTGATATTTACGATGTGTTGTGTTATTTGAATATAGGTTGGGTTCAAGCCGGGGTGTCGGTTGCGGATCATGGAGGTGGAATCCGGTTTTGCATTGGAAACGGGTCGTCGGGAAGTTTAATGTTTAGTCACATGTTTTTACATGAAAAAGATGAAAAATTTCGGTAATTGGAATGAAGAAAATGGAAGTTATAGAAAATGGAAGTTATAGAGATAAATGTGAATTCATATAAATAAGAGTTAAATGCTTGGTTGGTCCCTGTGGTTTGCAAATCTTGCAGACTTGGTCCCAGTGGTTCACTAATTACACACTTGGTCCCAGTAGTTTCAAATTTTGCAATCGTGTTGTCCTTACCACTAACCTTTGTTAGATTTCTCATTTAAGTATATGCAAAATTACTATATTACCCTTGAAATAATAAAAATAAAAAAATATAAAAAAGAGGGGCCCACTACTCATCTTCTTCCTCACTCCATCTCTCTCTTTTAAAAACTCAGCCACCACCTCTCCTTCACAAACAAGCAACCTCCACCTCCACCTTAAACCCACCACCACCACCGTCAGAGTCACTTCAATCTCCACCACCACCAAACCACAAGGTGACCTAGATCTGAAAATTGTCCCCTGTCAAAAGCTCGGGATTCGTGTCATCGAATAATCCTGCTCGTATAATGGAAGCTGCATCGAAGATACCGCTTGTCGGGTCATCATCACCATCATAATCGAGCTCGGGCTCGGCTCGGCTCATTTGCACCCCTAAACATGTTTCTATTTTAGTTAGTTGTTTTCAACATTTACCGATCAGATCCATCAGAGACAAAAGTATGACATGAACCGACCCGTTTACCCATTAATGGGTAGAAACTGCCACATCTAAACAATTACACGTTATACTAATCTTTTACCTTTTTCCTCAACCGGCTCTTTCTAGCTGCCTCACGGTTCTGAGCCAATCGTCTTTGTGTCTAAAATTTTAAAAACAACCAAAATTAGAAAAAAAAAACGTTTATAGAACTCAATTACGAATGACATTCTCGCGTGGCTAACATTTACGTTACCTTTTGTTCCGGAAATTTATCTTTCTGTTTGTCATTAGAACCCGAAGCCATAAAAGGGTTGGATGGAGCAGGATTAGAACACGAGGACAGTGACGGTGATGGTGATGGTGATGATGACCCGACAAGCGGTATCTTCGATGCAGCTTCCATTATATGAGCAGGATTATTCGATGACACGAATCTCGAGCTTTTGATAGGGGACAATTTTCAGATCTAGGTCACCTTGTGGTTTGGTGGTGGTGGAGATTGAAGTGACTCTGACGGTGGTGGTGGTCAGTTGACGATGGAGGTGGTGGTGGGTTTAAGGTGGAGGTGGAGGTTGCAGGTTTGTGAAGGAGAGGTGGTGGCTGAGTTTTTAAAAGAGAGAGATGGAGTGAGGAAGAAGATGAGTAGTGGACCCCTCTTTTTTATATTTTTTATTTCAAGGGTAATATAGTAATTTTGCATATGCTTAACTGAGAAATCTAACAAAGGTTAGTGGTAAGGACAACACGATTGCAAAATTTGAAACTACCGGGACCAAGTGTGTAATTAGTGAACCACTGGGACCAAGTCTGCAAGATTTGCAAACCACTGAGACCAAGCAAACATTTAACTCTATAAATAATTCATAAGACAAACAACCAAGAACATGCCTTTTTATACCACCAACTGTTTGTCTTAGTGAACCGTGCTGATGTACCTAAGTAAGTATAGTTATTTGAAATTAATGTGTAATCCTATCTTGTGATCTCGTAAAGTAAGTTAGGAATAATGAAGCAAATAAATGAAAGATGGTTGATTAATTAAATGTAATGAAATAATAAATTGGTTCACCGGTTGTTAACTATCAACTAATATTAAACTTGCGTGAGTGCATAGGTCTACGGACCCATTGTTTTTAAAAAAAATAAATAGATCCGGTTTATTAAATTTATAAGGACCAAAAAAATACAATTAGGTGGACACCATAGAAAGAAAATGAAAGGTGGTGTAGTGGTAGACCCTTCTCTTTACCAACAAGAGGTCATGCGTTCAATTTTTGTAGAGCCTATTTTTCTTTAAATCTAATTTGAACCTCGCTCTGACCCGATCCGAACCGAACGAGGACCGACCCGGAAATTCTAATGTTTTGTTATGAAACTTTTGAACACGGAACCAACACAACACACGAAGTGTTAAGTTGGGAGTGGTGGGAGTCAAAGTGATAGTTGTGAGTGGTAGCGGCCAATACCCAATAGTTAGGTGTGATAAAATCCAATAACCAACCCATTTTCAATATATTTTATTTTTATATACACATAATAAATTATAAAATTTTGGTTATTATTTATGGGTATTTAGGTGTACAATTGAGATTCTATTGCATGTTTGCGGGTTGATTAGCATGGTAATTGATATATTTTATTCGGTTAAAATTGAAACGTATTTTGTATTTGGCTAAACTTAATTTTGGCTTATAATTTACACGTTAAAGTTATTTTGGATATGTACTTTTGAACTATCAATAATATTTTAGACTATTGAATTTTGAATGCTAACTATTTCTTTTTTTAAATTTGAGCCTAACCAAGTTAGATCAGTTAAAAGCCGAGCTCAAACTTAGATTTTTTGCTCGGATTGAATCCAAGTCGAGCCGGCTCGGTTTATAATAAAGCCGAGTCCGAGCTTGACATGTTCGGCTCGTGAATAACCCTTCAGTTAGCCATGTATCAAGAGGTTGTTGGATAAAAATTAAAAAATAAATGCCGAAGTGTGAGGGAGAAAAAGTAAACTTAGTTAAATTTGATGGGGGCGTAATGTAAATTATTTTGTCCCGCTTGTTGTTCTCCCTCTAGTTGATCTCAGATGACGGCCATCATTGGTGGGTTAGGCTTCTCTTCTGCGTAACTGGCGTGTTGAACGCGATTACAGACATAGTTTATGTCTTTCTTATTGCGCCCACCATGTTCACGTTGGCTGCTTAGAAACGAGATTCTTCCTCCGATGAGGGTTTTCACGGTCTCCACGTAAATTTTCACAGCCGACATGATTATATCCCAGGACTTGAGCATGCCCTCTTTGCCGGTGATAGTGGGGATCAGGTCGTCACGACGTACTATTTTACGGAAATGGGCGTACATGAGGTCTTCGCTGACCATGCCTATGTCCAAGTATTCTTTATTGAACCTTGTGATGAAGTCCTATATTCCCTCATTGTCTCGGCGTCAGATGAGCATAACGCCTGCTGAGTCTTTAGTGGGTCGGCACTGTTGACTGAAGTGTTTTAAGAATTTGGCTTGTAAGTCTGGCCACGACTAGGTTTTCCCTGCAGGTAGACTGCAGGACCATGCGTGGGTTGCGCCAATGAATGTTTTAAAGAATAGGTGGCAGCACATGGGGCGGGTCCAACTGCCTACGATACTTGCTTTTGTAAAAAGCTGGATGCGATCATCTGGGTCAGTCAGGCATGTGAACTTGCCAACATTAGGTGGGAGTTTAGCTTTTTTGAGTGAGGCTGAAGCAATTTTTTGGCAGAATTTGGATTTCTCTACGGCAGTTGCTAGTTTGTAAACCATGGTGTAATCGTTTACAACATCTGGTTTGTATGTGATCTGTCCAGGTGGTTTATAAATGTCGCGACTGCCCTGCATTCTTGTAGTGTAAAAACGAGTGTTGTCACCCTCATGATACGTAAGGTCATACTCTTCCGTGTGCATGCCTCGGTCCTCAAATGTTGTTGGGGGGTGCACACCCACGAACAGTTGTGTTTGCACGCGTGTTGCATGTGGCACTTATACTTTGATGAGCATCTCTACTCCTGTGTTCTTGTCGACTTCAACTCGCATGACAGGCCGACACGTGTAACGGTGCGCGAGTACAAGGTAAAGAGTTGTAGTTCAAGGTGCGCGCAGTTGTGTGTCCCAGTTGTGGTGTATGGGCGCATATTTACGCGTACATAGTAGTATGTGCTGCTTGTTGCTTCATGTGTCACACCCTAACCGATGGCGGAATCATCGGGACGCGGCACTAAGCGATTCAGATTGTTCGAGAGAATCCATAACAATTATTTTAAATGACAATATTTAAGCGTCAATTTCCCATACAATCAACATATAATCAATCCATAATCATTACAAATTCAAATATTCTCAAACAATTCAAAAGTCGATAACTAATTTATTACAAGTTTCTAAGGCAAAACCCTAAGTCCGATTTGCAGCGATAACATCCTCAACATGTCACATACGTTAAAATACAAGTCAATACAATAAAGTAAAGGTGAGCATACAGGTTTATTAGCATAATAATAGTGATAAAGCGATTACGCTAATCCAACATGTACACGTAGAGAAAGTGAATCTAAGTAAGCTAACAATAATGATACAAGCTAACCAACACACTGCGAGGTGGAGTATGCGCGATACGTGTTACAACAGCGAACACGCACTAAAGTAAGTATGCGAGCCTTAACAACCCCGAACCAATCGGGTGCTGAGTCTAAACTATAGTACTATCGTTGCTAAGGGTGGTCTGCAATTCCTCATTATTCACACATAACAAACAAACATTCAGCGATTCACGTATAAACATGCGAGAGCGGTTAACATTAAAAGAGTTTAGCATTGTGTGTAGCGTGTTTTGATATAGAGAACGTATGTAACACCCAAAAGTGCGTTTTAAGCGAAAAGGGTTCAAGTATACTCACAGACGGTGCTCAACGAAGAAACACGAACTGCTGTGGATTGAATGGAGCGCCGGGATCAGCCTATAAGCAAGAATAGAAGTGCATCGGTCTTTCGAAGTGCTGAAATAGTCGAAATGTGAAGGAGCAGTAGACAAGTTCGGTTGAACTTGTACTGGCTTTAGTTGGAGGATAACTTTGGGCGAAGTTGTACCCAACTTAAGGCAGGTACAAGTTCGGGCAAAGTTACCATGGTTCCACAGAAACTTAGTACAAGTTCGGGCGAAGTTGGCACCAATCTGGTGTCAACTTCGGGCGAACTTGCCCCTTTTTGGAGCGAACTTGTCTGTTTTTTGTCCAAAATCGAGTGTTTTCGTGTAGTTTGCTGAGGAAATCGAGTGTTCATCCCTCCAACCTTGAGCTACTGAGCAAAACATAGGCTGGAGAGGTCTTTGAGAGAGAGTTTTAGCCATTTTAAAGGAACTCGGGCTAATCCGTGCGAACTTGTCGTTCATACGAGTTAGTCCAGTTCGTGCGAAGTGACTGTATCGTCCTTGTGCTTCTGGATCTGAGTTTCCACTTGAGACAGACGTAAATTCGAATCAATTTCAAGTATCTTGTCGACAATGCCTCGTTCCACTACTTAGTGAACAAAACTTATGTCGGGTAATCCGTTTTTTTGGTGTAAAAATCAATGCTTTAAACAGTTTTACTCAGATCTAACACTCAATGAGTCGAAATCGTCAAGATTTCTAACTTGGAAGGCCAAGGCTAAGTCCAATAAACCCGTTTAAGTGTAGATCTAAGTTAAAATAAGAAGTTTTATAGGAAAAGATGAAGATTTTTATAAACAGGGAGGTTTTGAATAAAACGAAGGTAATCCTTGTGTAAAATCGTAGTGAAAAACGTTGTGGTTTGCATAAAACGAGTGGTTCTTACTTGGAAAAACAAGGAAATTCGGTTTTGGGAGCTCTGGAGCGAAGTTGCAGCAAGGAGAGCAGAATTGAGGTGCTGGGTATTTATAGGTGAAGGAGAAATGAGAGTGACAGGGATCAAGTTCGGGCGAACTTGTCACATTTCAAGCGAACTTGGCACAAGTTCGGGCGAACTTGGCCAGTTCTGCTTGAATTATGCAAGTTCGAGCGAACTTGCTTGTATTCTGGTGGTTGGTCAAGTTCGGGACACAACTTCGGGAGAACTTGGCCTGGTGGCTAAGTTCTGTTCGTTACTTGTTCATTAGGTGCTTGTTTGGCGATTCGGTTCGTATTAGTTAGTCACGTTAAGCGTTTTGGCGAGTAGTTTAAGCATTGCGTTATTAAATTAATGCGATTTACAATTCGCGTTAGCGAGAGCGCTGCGATAGTGAGTACAAACATAAATCATAAAGCACACATAACACATAAGTAACATAGTGTAACATAATTAACCGCGATTTGAGTTTGCGTTGAGAGTTGCGAGTATTAAGAGATTTAATTGCGATAAATAAGCGATGTAATGTGCGTTTCAAAATAATTGTAAACCATTATAATAAATCTCAGAGTACAACGGGTTAGAAATAGAAATAAACGGGAAAACGGAAATAACGAAATTCGAATAACAATCCGAAAGATCGGGTTGTTACATCATGAACCAAGAGGCAGGAGTTTCCCTCTCTGGTAATAGTGAAGCGAGCTGGGTCCAAGTGTTGCACATGAGGGATGAGTTTTGGTTCCCCTTGAAGTATCGCCGTGGTTGCGAGTAACCGTGTCGACGGTGTATTCCACGTGTTCATGTAAGGAAAACATTAGAAACTCGATAAAAAATAGCTAGAAAGTGAAACGAATTCATAAGTTAGCTAGAGAAATTCAATTCTGTGATATGATCTATATATATTTTCATTCTCCTCGCCAAATCGCTTGGTGGTGGGTGAAATGTATGTGGCCTGATAAATTACGGGCCAAGATATCATCTCTGAGGTGTTGTTTGTTTTTTCAGAGGTAAAACGTCTGTAGTCTGCGGACCACATCTGCAGACATCTGTAGCTGAAGAGGTGGAGAAAACCTCTGTAGTCTACAAGAAAAAGACTGTTCGTTTTTTTAATTTCTGCAAGCTGCTAAAATAAACTGAAAATTTCTGAAATTTAACAAACAACCAAATTTCTGAAATTTATCACCAAAAAACTCAAAAATAACACTGAAATTCAGCAATAAACCACCAAATTTCTGAAATTTAACACCCAAAAAACTGAAAATTAACGTAACACATACGTTAGGGTGGAAGGGGTGGTCGAGGGGCTCTATTGAGGGAGAAGGGGTGGTCGACGGCGCCATTTGAGGAGAGAAGGGGAGGTGACGGTGGCTGTGGAGAGTGGGGGAGGTGACGGTGGCTATGGAGAGTGGCGGAGGTGACGGTGGTTGTGGAGAGTGGGGGAGGTGACGGCAACGTTGTGGAGGTTGGCAGAGTGGGCGATGTTGTGGAGTGGGCGGCGATGTGGAGGTGGCGGCGCTATGGAGGTAACGGTGGTTGTGGAGAGTGCCGGAGGTGACGGTGGCTGTGGAGAGTGGGGGAGGTGACGACGAAGTTGTGGAGGTTGGCGGAGTGGGCGGCGATGCGGAGGTGGCGGCTGGGAGGAGGAGAATGTGCTAGGGTTTGTGTAGGAGGAGGAGTATCTTTGTTTTGAAAATGGTCAGAGGAGGAAAAGAGGTTAGAACAGGAGAGTCCACATCTGCACCAAAAAGATGACGCGTCTTCGAAAAAACAAACAGTATTCAGACCCAAAAATTTATTCGGTGATGTGTGTCACACCCCGACCCGCAGCGAAAAAGGTGATCGGGGCATGATTGAGTTTTCATCAAAGCTCATGATATTTATTATAATGTTTCATATTTATTATTAAAATTTTAAAGAAGATCATACAATCAAATCATACAAGTACAACATGTTCTATACATCTTTCTAGACTTCATTATTTTTCTTCTAAGGCACTTTCTTATGTGTTCCTTGCTTCATCCTGTCCACCTGTATCATGTGTAAAAATGGTTTTTGGGTCAACAAAAAGTTGGCGAGTGAATCCTATGAAAACATTTAAACGTGTTTATTGAATTGATTATAAAATAAAGTGCATAACCACATATGAGTAAATGTAGATGTAAATTTATTCACAAAACACAAAATATTAAATATTGCACACACATACAACAATTGATTGTTTTGAGGCACGCGTTGTTCAACTCATCTCCCACGAGGAACTGATGGGCCTAATGAATGAGTTTTGAGGCACGCGTTGTTCTACGAACTGATGGGCCTAATGAATGAGTTTTAAGGCACGCGTTGTTCAACTCGTCTCCCACGAGGAACTGATGGGCCTAACAAATAATTTGCATACAACTTGACAATATGTAATACATCACATCAAACAATATTTACATTCTAAGTTTAGGTCATAATATGGTATAGCACGAGTTTGAATAAGCGAATTAATTTAAGCGACACATGATACACCCCAAAACATGAATAAAAAGGGGAATTTGTAAGAATTCACTCACAGTGAGTGCGTTTCTTGGATTGATGATGAGTGCGCACGAATTCGGATTTAATCGGCAAGGGAACTAACCTAAATAATAACATAAAAGTTCGATAAATAAATAAACTTTTATTTGAGATTAATATTTTTAATTTGTGTTCTTAATGGGATTGTTAGGTTTATTTTTGTGAGTTCAAGGAAATTTTCTAACTTTAAAAATATAATTTTTAAGTATTTTTAATTGATTTTTAAATTAAATAAATAAATAAAAATAAAAAAAATGTTGACTTTTTGGGTTGACAGTTGACCATTGACTGTTGACTGTTGACCGGTTCGGACGTGTGTATGTATGCGCTGGGTGAGGCTCGAACCCGAGACCTCCCATACGCGTGCACGCAGCTCTACCAACTGAGCTACGTGTCTAACCCGAAATATTTCTGTTTTTAGTTATATTTATATACTATTTAATTTAATCAGAAATCATTTATTTTTAAAAAGGATTTAATTATATCGGACCGGTGCACACAACAGGTCTCGAACCCGGGACCTGTTGTTTAGTGTTGCACACAGTCCACCGCTGGACTGTGTGTCTAACCTGGTTAATATACTGATTTTTATTATACTTAACATCTTACAGCGAGTTGATCCGGTTCAGTTTAAAAAGAACATTTTTATTTCAGAGAGTGAGGTTGTGTCAGGGATCGAACTCGAGACGTGCGTTAATTGTTTGCACACAGTCCACCGCTGGACTGTGTGTCTAACCCGTTTATATAACTTGTTTTAATTATACTTATACATAAGTTCGACTTCATCATCTTCGTTCAAAGACACAGACCACGATTATTCAACTGTTCTTGTTTAATTTGATTAACGAAATTTATAAGTGATTGAAATGTGATGGATAGAGAGGGTTTTGGAAATGAATGTACCGAAACAGATGTCTTTCCCAGAACTCCGGCAAGGATCGTCGGCTCTGTTTTGTGAACTCCGTCTGATCGGATCAATTAACATTTTGGATCGATTAGTCGTGAAATTGAGTTACTAAACAATGATTATCAGAAGGTTTGAATGATTATACCGATTCACAGCGTGATTTTGGAAATTCCAGAGATTTTCCGGCGATTGCAGAATATCCAGCAACGTCGTCTGGGATTAATTCTGGTTGATGGATTGAAGTTAGTAATAGTCTAACAATGGATTGAAACCGAAAGAGTCGAGGTATTTACCGTTTTGATGAAAGTCTCGGTTTTCCGGCCGAAGTCCGGCGATTGTAGAAAATCTCCGGCGAGTGAAATTGATTCGAGAAATGGTGCGATTTTGAGCGAAATGGTTTCCAGAGACTTGGGTGTGTATTTATAGGGAAGAATCACAATGAATTGGGTCTGATTTCAGTCTTGATTCGTTGGTCAGCCTTTCTCCGGCGGTTATGACTGATGTCGCGGGATTAGTCATCGGTTATAACCGATGTTGAGGTTAATGCATATGTTAAGTCAAAAGAAACCGTCAATAACTGGCGAAATCGTCGGAATTTCCGGCGAGAGTGATTTGGGCGCGCTGATGACCAATTTGATTTCGAGTTTCATTATATGTATTAATTGTTTCGATATATCAACAAATAACACAAGTGGCGGAGTGGTGAGATATGTGTTTGTTAATAAACGAAGCGGGTTTGGTTAACCCGGTTTTTTACGGATGTTACAGTATCCCCTACTTTTAGAAATTTCGTCCCGAAATTTAAGTAGTGGCATGATTGACTCAAAAGGATGGTGTTTTAATTTGACAATTGCATACTTAGAAGGGGGTAAGAGTTTAAATTTTTGTTTGAGGCGATAACGTTCCTTGTAAGGGTTGAGTACCCTGCTACAGGAATCGCTTTTTGATGCCTACGATAAAGAATATTGATAAACAGAGTTGATTCACTAAGTATGATTTCATGCGCAAGAGTTTTGATACGTTTGGAAAGATAAGGTTATATCCTAAATCAAAACCTCTACTACTGAAACCTACATGGAACCTCTCATAACCGCCTGACAATGCCTCTGATCCTTTGACAAGAATACTTATATATAGGAAGTACCAGCGGCGTATCCACCATATTCTTGTCAAATTTTCATTGGCTTTATCAGTAAATTATGATTAGTTCTATATGACTCTAAACACAACAACCAAAACTTGAGTCTCAATTCTGAAAGTCTACATGTTTGAATGATGACAGTACCTCTCTCGTTTGTTATAATGAAGAGGTTAGTCTATGTAGAAGTGAGACACAGCCCAACTTCTTTAAATGATGAGATTGAAATACGTTGAGATGTATGATGATATGAATGCTAAATCAGTGAGTATAAAACAAACTTCAACCAAGACATTACTAAATCCTACATGGAACTTCTCATAACCGCCTGACAATGCCTCTGATCCTTTGGCAAGAATACTTATATATAGGAAGTACCAGCGGCGTATCCACCATATTCTTGTCAAATTTTCATTGGCTTTATCATTAAATTATGATTAGTTCTATATGACTCTAAACACTACAACCAAAACTTGAGTCTTAATTCTGATAGTATACATGTTTGAATGATGACAGTACCTCTCTCGTTTGTTATGATGGAGAGGTTAGTCTATGTAGAAGTGAGACACAACCCAACTTCTTTAAATGATGAGACTGAGATACGTCGTGAGGTATGATGATATGAATGTTAAATCAATGAGTATAAAACAAACTGAAATAGTAATTCGCATTAAAATTCTTGGATAAATTTCCAATTTATAATTGAGATACGTGAAAATGAGATAACATAAAGAAAAACATAAAAACTAAGCGGTTGGAGTTGAATCTTGATTTTTGGTGAAGGAGACTAGTTGAGTGGTTCGTTTGGGCCGTCATTATCTTCAACAGGATTGGCGTTGGTGTTGAAAACTCTTCCTCTTGCTGGTGGCCTAGTGGTTAGGTTTTCTTGATTTGCTTGGTTAACTGGGTTTGCTTGAGCTTGGGCGTTTATGATGTTAACCAATCGAGGGCACGTGTTTCTAAAATGGGTAGGGTCGCCACAATTAAAACAAGCTCGAACATAAGGAAACATGGGGTATTGGGGTTGTTGATATGTTTGGATCATGTTTTGAGTAGGGGTGAGGTTTGGTTTTGAGAGGTGCGGCAAGCCTTGCTCAAATGACCATAGCGTCCACAATTCGCACATAGTCGACAAGGTAAGGTAGCTGGATAGTGATAAAAACAGGTGTTACATTGAGGGTGAGGTCCAAGGTAAGGTTTCTTATTTGGGTAAGTTGAGTTGGGTGCTACTTGAGTGATTGGGATAGCTTGGAGGGGTACGGCTTGTGAGGCTGGTTGATTGCGTTGGGTGACAGAGAAAAGTTGCCCATCTCGTTTTCTCTTAGAAATGGGTTGAGAAGGGGATTCGGTTTGGGTGGAGTTTGAGGTTTCAGTTGATGCTTTATCCTTCTTCTTCTCCTCCTTGAAGTCCTTATTTCGTATACGGTTCTCGGTGAGCTCTGTAGCTAACTCCATTGCTGCTTCCAAAGTTGCATTATATGTATTAATTGTTTCGATATATCAACAAATAACACAAGTGGCGGAGTGGTGAGATATGTGTTTATTAAGTCTTCCGGCTGTTTGGTCTTGAGAGTGACCCGGGTTCGAAACCCGGCGTCTGCAAATTATTTTTATTTCATTATTTATTATAAATTTTCAATTATAGATTTTAAATTCTAATATATTTATTAATTATGTATTGCTTAAAATTTATTTGAACCCTAAACATGCAACAAAAATTTTAACTGGATATTCGGTTAATAAACAAAGCGGGTTTGGTTAATCCGGTTTTTTACGGACGTTACAATGTGCGCCACACAGACATTAAAGGCCAGGAAGCTCTGCTTGCAAGCAGAAAAAACAAAAAACAAATAGCTCGTAAGTATCTTCTTCTTTCTCAGTTCTCAGGTTCATGTTCAAAATCCCAATTTAATCGCCCTCAATTTCTAGTTTTCTGAATCAGACAGATGCAAACTTTGAGAAACTTTCTGAGACACCCAACGATTTCCATTCTAGAAACATGCAAAACGCTTAAACAAATCAACCAATTTCATTCTCAACTGCTAGTTAATGGCTTCCTCAATCACCCAGATCTTTTATCCAAATTTGCCGCATCAATCGCCCTCAAACACCCAACCAATATCGAATATGCTGTTCAGCTTCTGGACCCATCTCATAATCCAACCGTCTTTGCTCTCAACTCTCTCATTCGGGTTTACTCCAAAACCTCAGCTCCTGGAAACACCTTCCGGTTCTATAATTTAATATTACTATCAAATCAAAAACCCGATAATTACACATTCACCTTCTTGATCAAGTCTTGTGCAGGGTTTAAGGATTTGAGTTTGGGTTTGGCTGTACATGCCTCTGTTTTAAAATATGGGTTCCATCAGGACCCGCATATTCAAAGCGGGTTAATCAATATGTATGCTGAAATGGAGCTTCTAGGACATTTGAAAGATGTGTTTTTGAATATTAATCAACCCGACTTGGTGACTCAGACAGCAATGCTAGTGGCATGTGCAAGATTGGGAGACATTGCTTTTGCACGCCAACTGTTTGATGAAATGACTGACCGTGATGTTATCGCCTGGAATGCAATGATAGCGGGGTATGTCCAGTGTGGGGAGCCGTTGAAAGGATTGGAATTGTTTTATATTATGGAAACAAATGGTTTGAAAGTTAACGAGGGGTCGATGGTTTCTGTTTTATCTGCGTGCACCCGGTTAGGTGCTTTGGATACGGGAAGATGGGCACATGAGTATATAGAGCGTAAGAAACTAAAAATTGACGTGACGTTAGGTAGTGCACTCGTGGACATGTATGCAAAGTGTGGGGATATTAACATGGCGATGGAAGTGTTCTGGGGGATGAAAGAAAAGAATGTCTATACATGGAGTTGTGCCATGGGAGGACTAGCGATGAATGGTTATGGTGACAAGTGTGTTGAGTTGTATAGACGTATGCGACGCGAAGATGTGATGCCGAACGAGGTTACATTTACATCAGTCTTAAAAGGTTGCAGTGTAGCAGGGTTGGTTGAAGAAGGTTGTAAGTTGTTTGAGTCTATGCAAAATGAGTTTGGGATGGAGCCACAGCTTGAACACTACGGGTGTATGGTTGATTTATATGGCTTATCTGGGCGCTTAGATGAGGCGTTAAACTTCATCTATAGCATGCCAATTCGACCACATGCAGGTGCTTGGGGTGCTCTGCTAAAAGCTTGCAAGCTTTATAAAAATGTTGAAATAGCTGAACTTGCTTCTAGAAAGATGGTTGAATTAGAGGGTAACAAGGATGGTGCTTATGTGCAGTTGTCAAACATTTATGCTGATTTCAACAAGTGGGATAGTGTCCGTAGCGTGAGGCACAAGATGAAGTCGAAAAGGGTTGCTAAGGTTCCCGGTGTTAGTGTGATAGAAGCACTTCCTTGGCCTTGAGACACGCAGTTTGTGTTTTAGTAGACAGGATTATGATTCAAATCAATGAATATGTTCCTGCTTTTTGATCACTTTCCTTTCGTAATTCTTTTAGCGTTTTAGTACACACTTGCCCCTTATATAAATTGTCCGTTATGTTTGAAAATTTGTTGGAAACTGAGTATTTCAGACCCTACCTTAGTTTTGCTATTGGTGGGAATTACTGACTATGATAATGATATTTCTTTCAAAAGGTCAATTTCACTTACTAATTATTCCGAATGCAAGTGGACAGAAAAAAATATCTCAGCAAAAACACGTGCCAAATAAATATATTGGATCAACTTAAAAATATATGTTTACAATTTTAGATCAACAAAGAGTCAAGTTTGGTGTCATGAGTTGGAAGTGGTGGCCATCATTCCTGAAGTCCTGACTGCTACTTTTACGGCAGCCACCACGCTCATCTCCGGCCTCAGATTCTGCTGCTTTTCATCACGATTCACATTCATCTGAACCTCAACAAAGTACGCCGTCTGTAACAGTAACACGTGTATAAACATAAGTAGCCTACCACTACATTATCCTTGCTTTCGTAAAGTCGAACTAAACTATACTTACCTTGCCAGAAGCATTTCGCACAGGTGAAATGTGCAAAGAATTCCAAAACGGACTCCCGTCTTTTCTGTAGATGCAGTTCAATCCTATTAACATGCATGCTTGTAATTAAGTAGCTACACATAAACAAACGAACAAAATACATACCTGTAATTTAGGATGCACACAGTGCAAGCTTTTCCATCTTCAATGCTATTTGTAATCTGCAAACTTACTTAACCATTTCATTATACATTATTATGTATACAACACTCTCGTTTTCATCAAGACGCTTTTGAATTTCTAACCTGTAACTCAGTTGAGACATCTGTTTCCTGCCCGCTTAAAAATCTACAGCTTCGTCCCAATACTTCATGTCTAGCGTATCCTAATATATCAAAAAAAATAATTTAAATCTACAGACACCTCCTATGACTTATGAGTTATGAGTATTGTGTTTGTGCCGGTGTGTCCTCACCTGTTAATTCCAGGAAAGCGTCACTGGCATACACGATTGGGATGTCGGTTTTATGTGGATCCGTCCTACACGACGCATATAATGATTACAAACCAACTATGTTTGTTTATGTGTAAAACAATAGAAAGAAAGAGGTAACTCACAAGACAAAGCTTTGTTTGATTCTAGCAAGTGATATATTCAAGGATGCGCCAACACCGCTCATGTAACTTGAGCAGCATCTCTTTTCCGAAACTAATTTGCCCGTTAACTGGCTGTAGTGTGTTAGCAAGGAGAGTATGTTGCCCATAGCATTGCTCGCTTCTCGTTTCTCCAAATCGCTCACCTTCCATACCGTGTTGGTAAATTCTATATGTACAAAAAAATATCACCCTCTCGTATCTAAATAATTTCCATTCCATAATGACCACATAGTGATAAACATAAACTATATTCAGTAGGAAGTTGCAAGTAAATGTATCAACCAAACCTGTATCATGATCTGCTAGGTCCAAATTCGGAACACGGGTCAACTCTGCAACGGTATCAGAACACACCTCCCTTCGACAAAACCGAAGAGCAGCAGCAGCAGCATCGTACTCACACGACTCACTTCGGGACCGCCTCGGCATGATTGGGACCTGAACACCAACAAAGTGGACCACTCTCCCATCTTCCTTACTGAAAACAGGAAACATATGAAACAAAATCCAAAATGGTGTCCCGTTTTTCATATAATTCAACAAAGTAAGTTGTATGGTCCTCTCCTCCCTAACCGCCTGTCGAATCTCCATAACCGATCGCCGGTTAGTCTTAATCCCTTGAAACATCCTCCCGTTGTTACCCACAACCTCCTGTCTTGAATAACCGGACCTTTTCAGCAGCTCTTTTGAAGCAAACACAATCGGGTGACCCGGAATCCACGGGTCGGATATGGTGAAGCTATGAGGCAAGTCATCGAGATGTTCTCTTACCCAAGATGAGTACCTGCTGTTAATAGAGGCTTCAAAATTAATCTCCATAATAACTTGACTTGAGTTTGGCTCAATCTTAATCCCATGTGGCAACAGTTTTTTGAGGTTTGACCCAAATCTTTGTTTCTTACGAATTGAATATCATGAGACTGAAATTGAATGAAGAGATGAAGAGGGGCGGAGCCGGAGGTGTGAAATATCTGTCAGGCCCATCAACGGAGAATCACTCAAGTTTTGTGGAAGCAAGTGCAAGTCACAAACAAGCTGACTCACCAATTTATTATCATATCATATACACACATTGCTTGTGAAATTAAAATTAAAAAAAAACAAAAAAAAATTATGAACAGCAGAATTAGATAAACTAAGGTGTTGTTTGTTTTTTGAACATAAATTGTCTGCAAGCTGATTTCATTTGTTTTCATGTCTGCAGTTGAAGATATGGTCTGAACATCTGCAAGCTGAAAATATAAGACTGTTTGTTTTTATAAGTTGATACCGGTCTGAAGCGCATCAAACAATGATGAAACATCCACATTCCGCTTCGATCCACCGGAGGAGAAGAGGGAGGTCGGAGAAGAGGGAGGTCGGAGAAGGAGGTGGTCACCGGAGGAGGAGGGAGGTCTCCGGAGAAGGGAGGTAGGTCGCCGAAGGAGAAGAGGGAGGTCAGAGAAGGAGGATGAGCGGCGATGGGAGGGGCTGATGTTTGAGGGAGGAGAAGAGGGAGGTGTGAAGATGTTTTAAGAAGGGGGTCCCTAGCTTATTTTCTAAGATGAAAAAAGCTGAGTTCAGATCTGTTTAAAAAAACAAACAGTCTTCAAGGGTAACGTCTGCGCACCTACAGACATCAGCCCCCTTGAAGATGTTTGAAGAAAAAACAAACACCCCCTAAGGGTTGAGAACTTGAGATGACTCAATTTTAAGTAAATTTTAAACAGAAAGAAACCGATGCAATGGTAAAAATAATGTTAACAAAGAAATGTTTATTAATATTGGTCTAGTTTATTACGGTATTGATACTATCAACACTTGATATAGCAACCGGAAAAGAAAGCTTAAAGAAAAAGTCGTGATAAGTCCAAAAGGATGGGGACATGTGCTTTGTATAGATTGAAAACCAAAGTAAATGATTATCATTAACGGTTCTAATAGTACCAATACTGAAACCAATGTTTTCGATGAGTATTGGCTCAATCAGTTTTAAAAAAAATTATATCGCGTATGTAGTTTTTGTAAGAAAAAAACTAACAAACGAGAGTTATATAGGAAAATGAAACTATTTATAACTGTGACTATGTCGCCCCGTGCCAAAAAGAATAGATCTAAAAAGTGAAACCGAGATATGCCCAAATGATATTGGTATGAATATTACATAAATCAAAAACCATAAAACGAATATCGATATCGGTTTCGATAATATCATTATAGAGTAAACTGCCATTTTGGTCCTTGAGGTTTTGCCAGTTTTGCCACTTTAGTCCAGATTTCAAACCTTTTACCATTTCGTCCCTGTGGTTTGGTTTTGTTGCCATTTTGATCCAAATTTCAAAATTTAGTCAGATTCCCCAACTTAAAACCTGGTTTTTTTCTTTATCCTCAGGGTATTTTAGTTATTTTAGATTTATTATATACTACACAAGTGTGACTCTCTCTCATAAACTCTCCCCCCTCTATTTCTCTCTCATAAACACCCCTCTCTCATACCTCCGCCACACCTCAGCCACCACAACACCTCAGCCACCACCACACCTGTGTCAACTCCATACCTCCGCCACCACCACATCTCCGCCACCGACCCCCTGCCACGACCACCTGCAAAATCATCTTACCACTCATCACCTAAATCAGTGCACCTCCGCCGCCACCGCCACACACTCAGCCACCACCACACCTGTGTCAACTCCATACCTCCGCCACCGACCCCCTGCCACGAACACCTGCAAAATCATCTTACCACTTTTGTTCTTCACAGATCTAAACGGTTTCAAACCTGACGGAATCCAGATCTAAACGACTACCTGCAAAATCATCTTTTCACTTTCGCAACCTAGATCCGACCTCCGCAACACCACCGCTTTCTGGCTTGTTTGGGGCCTACGCAGATTTGGGGTTTCACCAATTTGGGGCGGTTGGCTAGTGACGATGGTCGATTGGCTTGTGGTGATGTTGCTTAGAATCGTTAAGGGTGATGGGTGGTGATTGTTGTGGAGGCTGGGTGAGAGAGATGGAAATGTGGGAATTTCAGGGTTTTTGAGAGGTTAAAAAAAGGTTTGAAAGTGAAACGACAATCGTGGTGGTGGTTAACTCCGGCGTGGTGGTGGTCCGACGAAGGTGGTAGTGGCGGCTGTGGTGAGGAGGGGGAGGAGGTGGCGGTGGTGGAGTTCACGGTGGTGAGAGAGAGAGAGAAGAGAGAGACAGAGGGGGGAGAGTTTATGAGAGAGAGACAGTGTGTAGCATATAATAAATCTAAAATGACTAAAATGCCCCTGATGATAAAGGCAAAAAACCAGGTTTTAAGTTGGGGAATCTGGCCAAATTTGAAATTTGGACCAAAATGGCAACAAAACCAAACCACAGGGACCAAAATGACAAAAGGTTTGAAATTTGGACTAAAGTGGCAAAACTGGTCAAACCTCAAGGACCAAAATGGCAGTTTACTCTATCGTTATAGGTACTGATAAGTGTTCGGCCAGTACCGGTTCGATTATATACGGTCTCAATACTCAATATAGCTTATGATATTGAAATACACTTTATTTTTACTACAATTTCGTTTTAGTAACTTGATATCACAATGTTAAGGAAAAAATAAACATAAGTGCGTATTTAGTTTTTTTTTAATTAACCGACCGCAGATATCAGAGGAAAACAAAATTACTAGAAAACTATATAAGTTAAAAATTTATATTATTTATAGTATAAGAGATAAGATTAAAGCTAAAAAAATTCATAATCCTCATTGACATAAAATATACACATGCTATACAACACTTAACGCCTGTATAAATTAATAAAATACACCAAGCTACTATAAAAAGATAAGGATATGATCACATAAACAAAGTTTAATGACAAAGACAAAAGATAGAAACATATTATTTATATGTGGACGTCTCCGCTAATTGACAATTTTTTCCCAATTATACATCCACATATTTCATCCAAGTATGTGTTACCAAATATCTGTAGATCTTTTTTATTACCAAAATTCGCTGTTATCAACATCTTATATTGTTTGAATTTGCAAGGCACTAGACTTTTATGCTACATATCTTAGTTATAACATTTTTAAGTAAATATTGTAGTGATAGCGAATAGGAGATCATATCTCTGTTATAAGATTTTTTAAGTAAAAAATATTGTAGTGAATATCACAATTGTTGATTGTGTTGTAACGAGTTGATGTCAACTCGCGAATTGCGGGGGAATGTTGATTGTGAAAGCTTTGAATCGGATTTCAATCAAATGTATTATTGTAAAACGCAACATGTTCTCACCGTCATCTTTTATATGTATACTAACATCAATCGGTATGTGTTTATTACCAACAATTCTAGAAGAAAAATCCTTTGAATCAGATTTCAATCAAAGCGGGCAACAATTTTTTTAGTGATAGTATACAACCATATTGTTAGAATACTAATGGATGCATATTACATTTACATATGGTGGTTACGGATTGCAATTACAAAAGGTGCTTACATTACCATGATGACACCTAAAGACTTTAAATAAAAAATAATAATAAATAAAATAAATAAGAATGTAAACTATACACACTTTCTACGAATTAATATCAGAATTTGAAGTCCAAAAACTGAAATATAATATCAAAAGTCAATCCATTTGCCTAGTTCAATGCTTATGGTAAAGTTACATAGTTATAGTTATAGGACTTCCTCATCATACTTTAGGAGTTGCGGGTATGTTTGAATGATGTAATGCACACTCTATGGAATTTTTGATTTTCTAATTATGATTAAGAAGTAGTGTGAAGCATACGAGATTCTAGAAAGGGGTAATGTTGGAATGATGTTGACTTAATTAAGTATAGGTTATGGTAGTTGTTATGAGGTTATGAGAATGCTAGTATGGATGGAATGGATCAAGTATGTGAGTATGTATATAACTAGGTGATCATGTGGTTGTATGCGTGGTTTTACATGAGTATTAAATGTATATGATGTTTGTAGTATAATCTATTATAATGATATGGATGCATAAGATTAAGTTGAAAGTTCTTATGAAAGTCAATTGTGTATAAATAACATGGTTAGATTTTTTGTCAGAAATGTAAGATTAGGGAAATCATGTGGTATATTTTATACCAACATGTGTTATATGTGATGACATGTTGAATTTTGTGGAATGAAAAGATGTGATTGTTGATCCATGTTATGCTTGTTAAAATTCAATAATCAAAGTTGAATGTAATGAATGATTGACCAAGTGATTGAAATTGTATGCTAACGAAAATTATGAATGTGGTGGCATGAAAGGATAGGAAGTTACATTAGCATGGACTCAAGCACGGAAGGCTAACGTGTCAATAGACTGCTACAATCGGTTCACAAGGCATGGATAGTGTCTACCAGGCATGGGTCGTTATCAACTTTGTGGGTCCCTTCAAATATTCTCAATCTTCCAGAAGTTAACTTTTGTATTTAGTGCCGTCTCGGGGCGTGCCTTCAGGGCATGGGGCGTATCAGGGCTTTTCTTGACTGGGCTTCGCTCTGTGGTCTTCTAGAGGTGTCTGCCAGTTTCCGGAATTGAGGCATGGGGTGCGCCTGGCGTGGCATGGGGTGTGTCTGGCGTGGCATGGGGTGTGTCTGTACAATTTTTTTCTTTTTCTTCTGTTTTTTTCTCCCGGATTTACTTCCTTTATTCATCTTGTGTTAGTTTTGTCCTGAAAATCCAAAATAAACCAAAATAAAAGTATTTTAAATATTTCTTTAACAAAACAAAATAATAAAGTGGGTGTAAATTTATATAAAAATATGTGTATTTTTGCTTATATTAGTAGGGAGGTTAATAATATTCCAAATTGTGGAATAATTAGAGTAAGGAATGATTTGATGTGGGTTCAGGGGGTCTCAATTTTAAATGCTATATATGGTTAAGTAACTAGTGTTACATATGTGACATTTTTTGTTAATTTTGAAACCAAAGTTCTATCTATGGAAAGTTTTGTCGTTTCTGGATTAAATTAGCTACTAATAGCATAATTTGTTATGTTCGGGGTCTTGTTGATCGTAATCTCCATATTTGGACAATAGCCGATTATTTGCTAATGCTTATCAATTCCTGAAAGTTTCTATAAATAGCAAAGCGTGTATAGGGTTTGTCTTAGGATTCATACTAAGTGTAGTACGTTTACCTATCACAAGGATATGCTTACACAAAGAAAGGCTTAGTTAAGACATCAAACTGGCAATACAGTTATAGTTAAAACATAGGTTAATCTTGTTAAGTGGCGAATGTCACAAGTCATGCTTAATGACATGCAAGTTTTATAGACCCGATGAGGAGTCGTGTGTATGGAGTTGTTGAGTCCTAGATATGGGTCGGTTTGGATGACATGTCCTTGTGTCAGTAAGTGTTAGTTGAGGTTATTGATTGTGTTATAAGTAATTGGGTTCCAAATAGGGGATTTAGGTGCATGTGTTATGGGTTAGAGTTGTGGGTTGTTTTGGGTGAGGAGTTGGTGTCAATGTACCTTAATTTGATGTTAATGTGTCTATTGAAAAAATGTTGGAGATTTTACAAAGATGGAGATTGACGTACGTTAGAGTATATATAAAAAGTGGTATATTTTTACCCAATGTATACACTGGTTCAAGTTTATTACTTAGAAAACAAGATAACTCTATACTTCATGTTGGGTAAGTGCACCCTTCATTGGTGTAATATAGTGATAATAAGATACAAATTTCGTCTAAGGATACAATAATTTTTAGTACTTAGTTGTTGATAATGTCTATGTAACGCATCGTATTTCCGTATTCTTATTTTTAGAAAGTTCGCATTCGCATTCTATTTTTTATAAACTTTACATTCGTATTTCAATTTCAATCTCACAATTCGAGGCGTTAATTATAATGGAATTCATTTTTATACGTATACGTGTTACCTTTCATATTTGTGTTATATACGCAATCAATCTTTAAATACGTGTTTATACGCAATCCAAAAGTGAGGGTTGTTTTGTGGCTCATAAAAACAAAATAAAAAGATAGTTTGTAATCAATGATAAGGAAATGGGTGTTTGGGATATTTGTTACCTCTTGATACTTCATTAACTAAAATTTACCATGGATCACAAGAGCTCGTTTACTAAAATTTGCCATGCCATAAAGTTGTGGAGTTCTTTTTAGGGACCCTTTCACACTCAACCATATTGGTTTTAATCAGCAAGGAAACACCCTGCAAGGTTGGATCAAACCACAACAATATTTTCGAGTCAGCAGAGAAACTATATACTGTTGTGGTTTATTATTAAGTGAGAAATACTCATAATAGGTTTATACGACTCATCATTATGGAGCCCCTGGCTTAATCTTATCTCCCTAAAACCAAGTCCTCGGCGTGACGTGTAACACCCCAAAAACGTCGCAGCGGAAATATAAACGTAATGGTGACGGAAGTTGGTGCCCATAAATATCTTAATGGAGTGTAACACCACGTATTTTTACGTCCAAACATATTCCGACACGTGTCCCGGTAATCCTCGTGTGCCGTATGGTAAAACAGGAGGGACCAAAGTCGTTAAAATGATATATTATAACCTCAATATGTGAATGATGGAAGTCGAGGGGCTAAAGTGGCAAAAATGCCAAAATTTCATTTTCTGGAAGGCGGTTGCGGACCGCAAAGCCGAAGCCATACAGTCCGCAACCACATTTGAATCTGTGGGGGCTAGAAGGCCTTGTGGACCGCAAGGCTAAAGCCATACAGTCCGCAAGGGGTCGCCAACGACCAAAAATGTGGCAGCCTCATAATGTGCTGCCACATTTGTCGCCATTGCCACCCTTCTTTGCATGTTGCCACGACTTGGGACACTTGTTTACTCCCACTAACACCTAGCAACCCCTCCTGGCTCATCCCTAACTCTTAAGATGAGCATTCTTGTGAGTTGCAACAACATTCATACACTTTAACTCACCAAGTTCATCAAAGAGAAGTTCCTGGCCATCTTGAAGCTTTCCTTTATGCTCCTAGCATCATCTGGACCTTATGTAAGTGTTCAAATTCGTGCTAAGTCTTTTTCATTAGGATTTGAGCTAAGGTCAAAGTCTTGACGTAAAAACGCCTTGACTTTGAGCTAAGACCTTGAAAATCCAGCCATTGATCATATCGAAAGTGGCTACGTGATCGTAATAATGTAGGTCTTAATCCCTCAAGAGGGCACCTCCAGATTACCATGAATTCTTGACCAATTGACGAGTCAAAGTAAAAGTCAATAAAAGTCAAACGGGTCAGTTTATGAACAAATGCATAACTAGTTATATAGATGTTATGAAATATGTTTTGATGCATAAAAAACTTAAAAATAAGTAATAGAACTTATATAAACTGATTTGGCTCGTCAAGTCTCGGTCTAAGTTCGGTTCGCAACCGAAAGTCGCAAAGTTTGACTTCTGCTTTGACTTTCAGTTCTGACCCGGTTTAGCTAGTTAAGCTATTGATTTTAGATCATTTTAAGATCATGATTAAGTATAGTATAACTTCCTAAAGTTATAGAACTTGATTCCTTAGCAATCCGAGCTATTATGCAAGTTCCGCTAAATTGCTTAACTTTTGCAAAAAGACCCTTTTTGCACAAATTAAGGTTTTAAACATCCATGCATATAAAAATGTGTTATAAAATGATTTTCAAACATAAAGTGAATTATAATGATGTCAAGAATCTGATCATAAACCAAATTTTGACAAAACGGCATAATACATGCTTTTAAATGACTAAAATACCTTTTTCGGCATTTTGGATAAGTTGAACATAGTTTTATCACCAAAATGAAATACCTACTGATGTATTTTACAGTAAATACAAGTCCCGAACTCAGAATCCCAATTATGGCTTCAAAGCTATGTGTGAAATTACTAAAATACCCCTACGGGACATAGTTTAGTTTAAAACTATCAAACACACATATAATTGATATTCTACTGTTATAACATCATAAAATAAGTATTTTACAGAGTATTATTAACCTTGACATTAGCTTTCTTATA
This sequence comes from Scalesia atractyloides, assembly GCA_947069175.1. NCBI lineage: Eukaryota > Viridiplantae > Streptophyta > Magnoliopsida > Asterales > Asteraceae > Scalesia > Scalesia atractyloides. Next base: position 80,991,769 of record CAMTDV010000030.1, on the reverse strand, counting down.
AACATCTTTTATAAATTACGAAATGACCAAAATGCCCTTACAAGGTGTAATTTGAATTTAAAACCATTTCGGACATACATGTTGATATCCTCCTGATATCAAATCATATTTTAATCATATTAGCATATGGAACTTGTATAAGACTCTTTCGGTTAACCGGTTTCGCTTACACGCTTACGGTTAAGCATATGTAACTAGTTTACGTAATTTAACCAAAACGGGTTTAACCTTGTCATTTCCTTATCAAAATCTAGAATGTTATTGGTATACCCATATTATACAAGTCTTGACACTTTTTGGGTCCAATTAACCTTCTATTCCGGTCACCGCTTAACTAGCGTATCATACCGTATTTATTTTAACGTAAGACTAGCCGGTTCAAGTATAAGACTTAATTTAAGGACCCGTTAGCATTCTAATTTGGTTAATAATAAACGCCTCCGCGTAGATTGTGCCTGTACTTATTATCTTGATTTGCGGCTGAGTTATGACTTTTCTGAAGACTTAGCTCAGGTAAATACTCTTAACCTATTTTCCCTATACGGGCTTGGGATACGGTAAATTATTACCGTTTGGTCGGGTATGGAAATCATGTTTTATCCAGTTGTGATAATAACTAAAATACATAACCCGGATTTAATCTGTTTTGTCTGGAACTCAAACATTGGAGGTGGGCTTGACCGTGTCTGGGATATCCTTGGCTCACTAAAGTGTTAGTGGCCACGACTTAAGCATTGGTGTAGGCACACATCGGTAACTGCTATTATTATTATTATCTGCTTTCTGTGTGAAAGTTCAGAAGTGGTGTGTCAATCGATCATGTCTCGGTTTCTGTACTGGGCCCCATATGTAAAAGACGGACATGTAAATCTGTATATAAGGTCAATTGTACCGTCCCAAGTTATTTATAAAACGTGCCTAGTGCACCTAAAACCATTTCGAAAAGATTTTCAAAATGAGTCGGTTGATTGTATTTATTAGTATAAACTGACGTATTTTCAAAGATCGAGTTACAGGTATAAGTACGTAATAGGCCGGGAGCTGCGGGGCAATTATACTAAGGAGTTGCGACCTTGTAGAAGTGCCTGTAGAGTCTGTTATCATTTTGTGTATGTTATATTTTCGATCCGCCTGTGGATCCATTACAAGCCATGTATATGTTTGTATATTTATGTTTCGAACTCTGGACACTCTATGGTTTGTAATAGTTTATATTTTACTCCAAGCCTTCCGCTGTGTTGCTCTGTGTTGTAATTGGTTATGATGACATCAATTGTACGTCACGATGCTCTCCACTGGGCCCACCGGATTACACGTGGAAATCGGGGTGTGACAGGTTGGTATCAGAGCCAACGTTTGAGGGAATTCAACACTAGTCTTTAGTGTTTGATCTCAAACGACACAGTAACACATTCCTTAGACTCGCGAGTCTAGGCTATGACCTAGGATTGTTCATTACCCTATTTTGATATTATTTCCTGCCTTGTTATGTTTAACCTGTTTTTGGAGCAGGACCATGCCACCTAACTTTTCACACAGAGCTAAAGGAAAAGGGCTAATGCGAGGTGGGTCATCAGGCCAATGACCCTCCAACATTCACAACTTTAACCCATACGAAGGATCGGATGATTCTTCATCGCCGTGGGAACCGTACCGACATTCTATCTCCCATGAATAGTCGCCACCACCAGACTCGCACCCCTCCCACCATAGTCACCACTCCCATCACTCTCATTCCCACTCTTTCCAGGGAAATTATAACACCGACATCTGCCTACTTTCACCCTCTGTTACTCCACCCGAGGATTCCCCTGAACCTATGGAGGAAGATTCTGACCCATAAATGCCTCAAACAGGGTCAATGGGGCGCCCTATTGAACTGTCCAGCAGTTCAAATTCATATGCTAGAACCCCTCAACACTACCCCGACGACTTTCAAGATAGATGGGGACAATATGTCTTCTTCAACACCCCATCCTACCACAGCACACCCTCCTACCATACTCCTCAACCGGAATTACCTCCGCATGAGGAAGTGCATTTCCAACCGGTGGAGCAACCACAACCATCGCCCGTGCCACAACCACCAAGAAGACGTGTAGCGCGCATGTCAGTGCGCCTAGGACCAAGGGTAGGGTCGCTTTTACCTAACCCTTACCCTACTATTCCCGAGGACCCACAAATGGGTGGACCCTCTCATACTTCACCATTTGTGGAACACCTTCCACAATCAACCGTTGAGCCTTTGCCTCAACCACCACAATCCACAGTTAGGCCTTCGACCCAACTACCACCTTCGGGTTTTGAAAACCCAATCCCTTCATATCCAGATTCGTCAGGATATAACCCTTTCACTTCTTCTTATGGGTTGCCTAACTATATTTACCAGGCACCATCACAGGATCCCTACATTGAAGCAGCAGCACACAACGATCTTTTCCCTTCTCCTTTTCCACCATATTCTTCTATGCCATATTCAGTGGGTGGATATCCCTTTTATGGATACCATCCCTCCGGTGCACCTCCACCATATGTATACCAACATCCAGGTGTGCTACAACCACAGCCTCAACAGCCTCAACCTCAAGCACCAGTATTAGAGACTATGCAAGAAACGTTGGAACAAATAAAATAATTTCAACGGAAAAACCGAGAAATCGGAAAAGAAAAACAAAAAGTATTTGAAGAGATTTGTGAGGCTGATAAAAGGGAAAAAGGGTGATTAGAACCTTATATTTTGATTATGTAATTTTACTTTTCCAAAAGTCCCTGTGTGGACATTGTCTTATTTAGTCCCTACGTGGACATGTTTATTTAAGTATTAGTCCCTGCGAGGACAAATTTTGTAATTTAAAAGTCCTAATTATTAGGCACTATTGTAATAGAAACGTTTAAATTTAATGAGAATTTTGGAGTTTACTATTATCTTACTCTGTTACATCCGTTGTTCAAGTGAACGTCTCGATTTTAATTCGAAATTTTTGATCTGCGAAATATTCAAAAAGATCATCTTAATGGTTTTATACCCGCCAAGTGATTAGGTCACACATATTGGCAAAACGGTAGATTGAATTATATGGTCCTCTACCATGATAGTTAAGGTTGAGATTTTCCCTTCTATCCAGAGGTGGTGAACTACGTTCTAAACCTCCTAGTCTTCCTAATCTAGACTAGATTCTTAAACCATTTTAAGATTTATTCTAAAAAGTTAACATCTTTAAAGTGTTAACATTCCTAGGCACTGTGACTTGAGGAACCACACGAGCCATCAAGATTATGGACTATGTCCAAATTATAATAAGCCTATGTGATCATATTTATCCTGGCTAAGTATCGTTTATGCAATGATGATAATATTTAAATACCCATTAGTGGTGTAATACCTGCGTCCCATTTGTTATATATCCATTAGTGATGTGCTACTTGTAACATCCATTCGTGATGTATTGCCAACAGGTTATATCTTTGTCCATTAGTGACAATGACAGATGTAGTCTATGACTCCCTGTCTCGAGGAAAAAGATTTCATTCAAACCTCAAAGCCATTTGTGCTACTTTTATTTTGTCCTTTGTGACAGGCCGTTTGTGCCATATTATTCACCCACATAAACTTTACAAGTTTACATGGTTTAATCATACCATGCCCCACATTATAATACTAGTCATCAAGCGTGTATGACTGATTAAAACTTATATTATTATTATAGTTTCATCGGACGAGATGGCAGATTCAAAGGAAGTTAACAGCCAAAGAAAGGATGATGACGTGAATGAAAATGTAGTTATAACTAAAGGAGATCTGGAAGCACTTATTGCTACGGAAGTCGATAAAGCCATAAAGAACCATGTTGAAAAGCAATTTCAGTCAAGTGCTTCGCATTCTAAACATTCGTCCAAGCACACCTCAAAACATACCACCAAGCAATTCTCAATGCCTCCTTTAGAAAAGAAGGAATATTCGGAACACTCCTCGAAAGTGAGGAGAGAGAGAGAGAGAGTAGAAGAAGACTAATTTCTCGAAAGAGGGATGCTCGTATAAATATTTCGCATCTTGTAAACCTCGTGATTTCACCGGTGAAAAAGGGGCAGTTGAAACCCTTAGATGGCTAGATGAAATTGAAGCAATAGTAGAAATAAGTGGGTGTGCTGAGAAGGACGTAGTGAAGTATGTTGCGCAATCTTTTAAGGGCGATGCCCAGACTTGGTGGAAGTCAATGATACAGTCTGCTGGGAAAGTGTATCTGTATAATCTAAGTTGGACTAAGTTTGTATATTTGATAAAGGAAACCTACTGCCCACCTCACGAGGTGGAAAAGAATGAAAAAGACTTTCTGAGGTTACAAATGAAGAACTTAGACTGTAGGAAGTATTTGTCTGATTACAACTCCATGTCAAGATTGGTACCTTACCTGATCACCCCTGAATCTAAACGCATAGCGCGTTTTATTAGTGGTCTGGAACCGGAGATCAAGGGAAATGTCAGGGCTTCAAGGCCAGAAACTTTCAGATCTACAGCAGAACTAGCCTTGACACTTACCCAGGACCTGAAAAGGCAACGGTCCATCAAATCTGAAGCAGAAGGGAAGAGGAAGAGAGAGGAAGATCGAAATTATCGGTCGAACAAAAACCAGAGGTTTAGATCCAACAGAAATCATCAGAGGTCTGAAGATAGACCTAAATGTAAGAAATGCAACCGACGATATCATGGCTCGTATCGAGATGATTCTCAGTCCAAACCGTGTGGCATAAGCAAAAAGATGGGGCACAAGGCCTTAGATTGCAAGGATTTGAAGGAAGCTACATGTTACAACTGTGGCGAGAAGAGGCATATCAAAATTAATTGCCCTAAATACAAGAAAGACGATGCTGCCCAGGGAGAGAGATCAAAGAAAGGAAAAGCTCATGCTTGTCAGATGAATGCTAAAGAAGCCGTGAATGACAACAACGTAATAACAGGTACGTTCCTTATTAACGATGTTTATGCTAGAGTTCTTTTTTATTCAGGGGCTGATAAATCTTTTGTAGATCATAAGTTTAGTGGCTTACTAAATTTGACTATAAGAACTCTAGACATAACTTATGATGTAGAACTAGATGATGGAACGATTGAAACCGCTTCTACGATTCTCAATGGATGTTTCATATCATTAAGAATCATTCCATTCCTGTTACACTCTTGCCAATGAAATTGGCCGGATTTGATGTGGTTCTTGGTATGGATTAGTTGTCTAGTAACCAAGCCCATATAGCCTGCAACAAGAAACTCATTGAAATCAAATCCCCAACCGGTAGTGTACTTACTATTCAAGGAGATTCACACTACGGATTACCAGAGGAGACTTCATTACTTAAAGCATCAAAGTGTGTAAAGAAGAATTGTGTCATCTACATGGCACAAGTGACTATAGACGCACCGAAGCCGAAGATTGAAGTATTGCCCATCATTTCTGAATTCTCAGACGTATTCCCCGAAGACTTGCCCGGTCTACCCCCGGACAGGCAAGTGGAATTTAGAATTGATATTATACCCGGAGGAGCTCCTGTTGCTAGAGCTCCATATCGTTTAGCGCCAACAGAAATGAAAGAGTTAAAGACACAACTTGAAGAACTTCTAGAGAAAGGTTTTATTCAACCAAGCTCTTCACCTTGGGGAGCTCCAATCTTGTTTGTAAAGAAGAAAGATGGTTCAATGTGAATGTGCATTGATTACCATGAGTTGAACAAGCTAACAATAAAAAATCGCTACCCATTACCCAGGATCGATGATCTATTTGATCAACTCCAAGGAGCAAGTTACTTCTCAAAGATTGATTTACAGTCTGGATATTATCAACTCAAGGTGTACAGAAGATGTTCCGAAGACGGAATTTAGAACAAGGTATGGACGCTATGAGTTTCTAGTAATGCCGTTTGGACTCACAAATGCACCTGCAGCCTTTATGGACTTAATGAATAGAATTTACAAACCTTACCTAGATAAGTTTGTCATTGTCCTCATAGAAGACCTTCTTATCTATTCTCGCAGTCAGGCTGACCACGAGAAACATTTGAGGTGTATTCTAGAATTGTTGAGACAAGAGAAACTCTACGTGAAGTTTTCGAAGTGTGAGTTCTGGTTACGCGAAGTTCAGTTCTTAGGACACGTTGTCAGTGAACCTGGAATCCAGGTAGATCCCGTGAAGATTGAAGCTATCATGAACTGGCAAGCGCCTAAGACACCGTCTGAAATCCGAAGCTTTTTGGGACTGGCTGGTTACTATCGGAGAATTTTCGAGAATTTTTCAAGGATAGCTACCCCGTTGACCTCATTAACCTGTAAGGAAGTTAAGTTTGTTTGGGGTCCGAAATAGCAGGAAGCTTTTGAAGATTTGAAGCAGAAACTGAGCAACGCTCCCGTGCTGGCTTTACCTGAAGGAATAGAAGATTTGTGTTTTATTGTGACACATCACACACAGGGATAGGCTGTGTGCTTATGCAACGGGGAAAAGTGATCGCTTATGCTTCAATGCAACTGAAAGTGCATGAAAGGAACTATACTATGCACGATTTGGAATTAGGTGCTGTGGTATTTGCACTTAAACTTTAGAGGCACTATTTGTACGAGACAAGGTGTATTATATACACGGATCATAAAAGCCTCCAACATTTATTCAACCAGAAGGACTTAAATATGCGACAGCGTCGGTGGATGGAAACGCTCAATGATTATGATTGCGAGATCCGCTATCATCCAGGCAAGGCAAATGTGGTTGCCGATGCCTTAAGTCGCAAGGAAAGGATTAAACGTATTCGGGTTAACGCCAAAAGAATGGAAGTAAGGAATAACTTGAACGAGAAGATCCTAGATGCGCAAAAGCAAGCTTTATTAGAGGCGAACCTTCCAAGTGAAGAATTGGGTAAATCTGTCGAGCAATCAACACCTGGAAGTGATGGAATCCTTAAACTAAATGGTCGAGTTTGGATTTCAGTCCTTGGAGGACTTAGAGATTTGATTCTCCAAGAAGCGCATAATTCTAAATATTCTGTTCACACCGGAGGTGACAAGATGTATAAGGATCTAAAACCCAATTACTGGTAGATAGGTTTGAAGAAAGCTATAGCTGCCTATGTGGCTAAGTGTCTGACGTGTTCACAAGTTAAGGTTGAACATAAAAAAACTGTCAGGATTACTACTACAACAACTAGAAATTCCTACTTGGAAGTGGGAATGTGTAACTATGGACTTTATCACCAAGTTGCCCAGAACCAATCGTGGCAACGATACCATTTGGGTTATCGTGGATAGGTTGACTAAGTCTGCTCACTTTCTGCCTATTAAGGAAACTTTCAGCTCTGATAAGCTGGAAAAGCTGTACGTGGACGAAATTGTATCCATACATGGTGTGCCGGTATCCATTGTGTCGGATAGGGACACAAGGTACACCTCTCACTTTTAGAAAAGCTTTCAGCAAGCTTTGGGCACACGATTAAACTTCAGTACGGCCTATCATCTGCAGACGGATGTACAAAGCGAACGCACGATACAAACACTGGAGGATATGTTACGTGCATGTGTGATTGATTTAGGTTGTAGCGGGGATAGTCACTTACCTTTAATAGAATTCTCCTACAATAACAGCTACCACACAAGTATAAAGGCTGCCCCATTTGAAGCCTTATACGAAAGGAAATGCAGGACGCCCGTTTGCTGGGAAGATGTTGGCGAAGCTCAACTAACAGGACCAGAGATTGTCCTGGAGACGACAGAAAAGATCTTGCAAATTCGAATCGTCTCAAGGTTGCCAGGGATCGACAGAAAAGTCATGCAGATAAGAGGCGTAAACCTCTTCAGTTCCAAGTGGGGGGACAAGGTACTATTGAAAGTGTCGCCTTGGAAAAGCCTTATGCGTTTTAGTAAGAAGGGCAAGTTAAGCCCAAGATACATTGGACCATTTAAAATTGTCGAACGTGTCGGGTCTGTAGCATATAAGCTCAAGCTACCTGAAAGGTTCATCGGAATTCACGATGTGTTTCACATTTCAAATCTGAAGAAGTGTTTAGCTGACGAATCACTGGCTATGCCACATGATGACATACAAATTGATGAGAACCTACGGTTCATCGAGAAGCCTGTGGTGATTGAAGATCGACAGGTCAAGAAGCTTCGTAAGAAGCATGTGCTGATTGTAAGAGTTAATGGGATGCTCGTCGAAGTCCCGAATATACTTGGGAAGTTGAGTCTGTTATGCGGTAGAAATATCCATATTTATTTAATTAAAATCTCGAGGTCGAAAGGGGTGAGGATGTAACACCACGTGTTTTTACGTCCAAACATATTCCAACACGTGTCCCGGTAATCCTCGTATGCCGTATGGTAAAACAGGAGGGACCAAAGTCGTTAAAATGATATATAATAACCTCAATATGTGAATGATGGAAGTTGAGGGGCTAAAGTGGCAAAAATGCCAAAATTTCATTTTCTGTAAGGCGGGTGCGGACCGCAAGGCCGAAGCCATACGGTCCGCAACCACATTTGAATCTGTGGGCGCCAGAAGGCCTTGCGGACCGCAAAGCTAAAGCCATACGGTCCGCAAGGGGTCGCCAGAGACCAAAAATGTGGCAGCCTCATGTGCTGCCACATTTGTCGCCATTTCCACCCTTATTTGCATGTTTCCACGACTTGGGACACTTGTTTACTCCCACTAACACCTGTCAACCGTCCTGGCTCATCCCTAACTCTTAAGATGAGCATTCTTGTGAGTTGCAACAACATTCATGCACTTTAACTCACCAAGTTCATCAAAGAGAAGTTCCTAGACATCTTGAAGCTTTTCTTTCTGCTCCTAGCATCATCTGGACCTTATGTAAATGTTCAAATTCGTGCTAAGTCTTTTTCATCAGGATTTGAGCTAAGGTCAAACTCTTGATGTAAAAACGCCTTGACTTTGAGCTAAGACCTTGATGGTCCAGCCATTGATCATATCGAAAGTGGCTACGTGATCGTAATAATGTAGGTGTTAATCCCTCAAGAGGGCACTCCCAGATTACCACGAATTCTTGACCAATTGATGAGTCAAAGTAACGTCAATAAAAGTCAAACATGTCAGTTTATGAATAAATGCATAACTAGTTATATAGATGTTATGAAATATGTTTTGATGCATAAACAACTTAAAAATAAGTAATATAACTTACATAAACTGATTTGGCTCGTCAAGTCTCGGTCTAAGGTCGGTTCGCAACCAAAAGTCGCAAAGTTTGACTTCTGCTTTGACTTTCAGTTCTGACCCGATTTAGCTGTCACACCCCAACCGATGGCGGAAACATCGGGATGAGATGAACAAATTGCTCAAAATGTCATAACACTACTCTGCGACAATAATTTAATCATAATAATTCCATTGATAACAAAATATTGCAATACATTGTTCAAAAATCAAAATACGACAAGTTCAAATAGCATAATTGACATAAACGAAATACAATGATCAAAATTTAGGTGAGTATCTAGTCCACCCTAATTTGCATTTCTTCATATCATCAACTTAGTTTCCCGCAACATGTATTTAAATAATATATATCAACAATAATGTTGGCGAGCATACAAGTTTAATACTTAGCATAATAAAGAAATATTTGACTCATATCCATCATGATAACATTGTAAATAAGTAAAATTGGGCATGCTAAACATGTGATAATATATGTCAATCCATAGTCTAACGCAATATTGATTACTCATTCTTTTTCAAAACAACGAGAGTGTAACATAGTTTACTTAACAATTACCACTAGTTTACGGGCGGTGCTTTAATTCTATAGCGCTATAAATTGTTAAGGTAGGCTAGCAAGGTTAATGAGCATATACACAAGTCTAACATAGCATGCAAATATGGGCATATAAACAAGTTTCATGATATGTAAGGATAGAGTATAAAGTAAACAAGTTTGTGTCATTTGTGAATTTGTACATGTTGAACCCAAAGTGTGAAAATAGGAAAATGGGATCGAGTATACTCACGGTTTTGCAAGCTAAATCCGACTTGAATCCCGAGAGTGTGGTAGGTTGATTATCTTGGAGCACCTTGTCCTTCTACAAGAAGTAACAAAGGCGTATGAGTGTTGGGAGTTTAACGGAAGATTATGGATTCGGAGTTTAAATAACGTAAAAATAGTATTATGAAAGTAATCATCTTGTACTCATGACACTTGTTCTTGACACTATAGAAACCGCAAGGGTTTGGTGTGCTTTCATGGATTCTAGGACCCATTAGAATCGTAACAAGTGTATGGTCCTTAGATGATGTAACTAGTTTCTTAACAAGTAACTATGGGTTATTATTAAGTCTTTGTCACGTGTATGCATACATATATAATATACTTATTTAGGTACTAAGCTAAATAAAATTCCTATTATTTATGGTTGCAAATTAATTATTTAGATGAAATAATTTAATTATTTATTTATGATAGTATTAGTGAGTTATTATTTAAAGGAACTATAATGAATTATTTATTATTTAAATTAATTTAAATGGTTTAATTAAGAAAAGAATCATAAATCAAGCATGAGGTAGGAGGTCAAAGTCTCCATTTAGGCACCTCTAGTGTCATGGATATCATGTAGGAGGTAGGAAGAACAAGCTTCCATTTAGGTACCTCTAATGTTCACCACTACACTTGTGTTATAAACACAAGGAGGCTCAAGAACTAAGTAATAACAACAACTAATCTAATGTAAAACTTCAAGTTGTGGTGGATTCAAGATGGGTTGCCAAGGCTAGACCATCTTCACACATGCACAAGTTGAACTTGGACACTACTTGTGCGTGTAAACCCAAGTTGAAAACAGAAAGTTTGTGAGGTTTTCACCTCTAGTTTGACATGTCTCAACCTTTTTTTAAGCCTAACCAACCACTAATAGTGTTGTAAGCATTCGGACATAGGTTTGAGATGAGATAACTCAAGTTTGAACAAGTTTAACAACGTTTTAGAATCAAAACAGAAAGTTTAGTACACTTTGGAGCCTTTGTGGTGAAGTTCCAGGTCTGGATTCTCCAAGGAGAACCCATGGAATCATACCCAAGGTTGTTCCAAGTGGTTTGAAAGAAGAATGAATAAATGAAAAGATGAAGTATAAGTGAGGTTATGCTCACTTTTGCAACTTGTATAGAATCTGCCAAGTTACTGATTTCTCAGCTGAATTTAGAGTGTTTGAGAGAGAGTTTAGAGTGTTTCCAAAGTGGAGGAAGTGTGGAGGAGGCTTAGGTTTTATAGTTGAAGTGATTAGGGTTAGTTAGGTGAGCATTTAGTGAAGAAAGCACAATCCTTGACACTTAGAATTGACCAATCTATGAGCTGGTTAAACTTTCTGCCGGATTAGGCGGCTGGCAGGGCGCGAGAGGGTATGGACCACATGGTCTTGGCCCGCGAGTGGGTTGTGGCTGAGAATTTCTTTGATTTTTGACACTTTCAGCCCCTAAAGTTTGCTTTTGATAGTTTTAAGGGTGTTTTAAGCACAAAAGGTGCAATACCAGGTTATTTATGTAATGTAAGCATAATAATGAGTGTTATCAAGCATGATCAAGTATAAACATTGCGTATAAGTATTGTGTATGTCCAAACGATGTATAATTCATGTATGTCACGTATCTCAAGTATATCGAGTGTTTATGCGCATTGTGGTTTAAGTAGAATATATGTAGAATATAAACGAGTTTAACATGGTAAAATAGAATACGCGTTTCATTATGATTCAAGTCTCTGAATATCGATTACAACGGAAAGATGAATACAAAGATTACAAAAGTTGCCAAAAAAAGAATTATAACATGAACTTTTCAAATATAGAAAGTTTGAAATAGCAGGGCGTTACAGTCTCCTCTCCTTTTGGGAAATTTCGTCCCGAAATTTTGGAAGATGTAACGAATAGATGCGGGTACTTGGTCTTCATATCACTCTCGAGTTCCCAAGTAAATTCAGTGCCACGTTTACCTTCCCATCAAACCTTGACGATAGGAATTCGACTGCGCCTCAATTGCTTGACTCCTCGGTCCATGATTTCGACCGGTTTTTCCACGAAGTGCAAAGTTTCGTTGATTTGGAGATCTTCGAGCGGAACTTGAAGTCCTTCTTCAGCTAAACACTTTTTGAGATTCGAAACATGAAAGACAGGGTGAACGTTGTTGAGCTCTTCAGGCAGGTTCAGTCGATACGCAACCTTACCAATCCTTTCGAGAATTTTGAAAGGACCTACGTAGCGAGGTGCGAGTTTACCTTTCTTGCCAAAACGAATTACACCCTTCCAAGGGGATACCTTGAGAAGTACCTGATCACCAACGTTGAATTCCAAAGGTTTGCGTCTTTTGTCAGCGTAACTCTTTTGATGACTTCGAGCTTTGAGTAGGTTATCACGTATTTGCAAGATCTTGTCTGTTGTTTCTTGTATGAGTTCGGGACCAGTGAGTTGAGCTTCACCAATCTCGTGCCAACAGATGGGCGATCTACATTTTCGACCATATAGTGCTTCAAATGGAGCCACTTGAATACTGGAGTGATAACTGTTGTTGTACGAGAATTCTACCAAAGGCAAATGTGAATCCCAATTGCCACCAAAATCGATTACGCATGAACGAAGCATATCCTCTAGAGTTTGAACGGTACGCTCGGTTTGACCATTGGACTGAGGATGAAAAGCAGTACTAAGATTGAGGTGAGTACCGAGAGCTTTTTGGAAGGTTTGCCAAAGACACGAAGTGAAACGACCATCACGGTCCGAAATGATGTCAATGGGGATACCATGACAACAAACGACTTCATCCGTGTAGATACGAGCCAGTTTATCGACTTTATAATCTTCACGAATGGGAAGAAAATGCGCGGATTTGGTCAAACGGTCAATGATGACCCAGATACTGTCGTGACCAGAAGACGTGCGAGGAAGTTTGGTGATGAAGTCCATAGCGATACTCTCCCATTTCCAAACGGGAATTTCTGGTTGTTCGAGTAAGCCAGAGGGGCGTTGAAGCCTTGACCTTGGAATATGTGAGACATTTCGAGACATAAAGAGCGATATCCTTCTTCATGCCAGGCCACCAATAAGACATACGCAAGTCTTGGTACATCTTGTCGGCACCAGGATGAATGGAGTATCGGGATTTGTGAGCTTCCCTCATCAAGAAATCACGAAGGTTGCCACGATTTGGGATCTAGACTCGATCGAGATAGTATAACATACCATCGGCTTTGGACGTGAGTTGTTCTTCGGCACCACACTTCATCTCATTGTATAAGTTGTTCTCGTTGATGGATGAGTGTTGGGCCTCACGAATTTGATCCTGAAGATTGCTTAGGATCTGGAAACAGTGTATACTCTTTGCATGAGGCTGACGACTTAGAGCATCGGCTACAACATTCGCTTTACCAGGGTGATAGCGAATCTCGCAGTCGTAGTCGTTGAGCAACTCCACCCATCGACGTTGACGCATGTTGAGCTCTTTTTGATTGAAGATGTGTTGAAGACTCTTATGTTCGGTGAAGACCACACACTTAGTACTATACAGGTAGTGTCGCCATATCTTCATTGCAAAAACAACCGCACCAAGTTCAAGGTCGTGCGTAGTTAGTTTTTCTCATGAATCTTGAGTTGTCTTGAAGCTCTTGCATTCCCGTTGCATAAGAACGCAACCAAGACCTCGGTTTGATGCATCGCAATACACGACAAAATCGTCGTTTCCATCAGGAAGAGCGAGAATAGGAGCATTACAAAGCATGTCCTTGAGTGTTTGGAAAGACTCCTCTTGTTCGGGACCCCAAACAAAAGGTTTATCTTTTTGGGTCAAAGACGTGAGAGGAACGACGACCTTTGAAAAGTTCAAAATGAAGCGACGATAATAACCAGCTAAACCAAGGAAAGAACGAATTTCGGGCGAGGATTTGGAGCGATCCAATTCTTTACGGCTTTGATCTTTGCGGGATCGACGTGAATGCCTTTCTCGTTCACAACATGACCGAGAAATTGAACTTCCTTTAGCCAAATTCACACTTGGAGAATTTGGCGTATAGTTGTTCACGTTGAAGGAGTTCGAGGATAAGGCGGAGGTGTCGTCCGTGCTCGTCTTGGGTCTTGGAATAGATGAGGATATCGTCTATGAACACGATCACAAAGCGATCCAAGTATAACTTACACACCCGATTCATTAAGTCCATGAAGCACGCGGGTGCATTCGTTAAACCGAATGGCATAACTACAAATTTGTAGTGACCGTATCTAGTACGAAAGGCAGTTTTAGGGATATCTTCTTCGAGGACTCGAAGTTGATGGTAACCGGAACGAAGGTCAATCTTGGAAAAGCATGTTGCACCTTGAAGTTGATCAAAGAGGTCATCGATGCGAGGAAGAGGATAACGGTTCTTGACGGTGAGTTTGCTGAACTCACGATAGTCGATACACATTCAAAACGAACCATCCGTCTTCTTGACGAACAAGACGGGAACGCCCCAAGGAGAAGTACTAGGGCGTATAAAGCCTTTATCAAGAAGCTCTTGAAGTTGGCTCGATAGCTCTTGCATTTCCGAGGGTGCTAGACGGTTAGCGACAGGCGTAGCGCCAGGAATGAGATCGATACGGAAATCAACTGAACGAGGAGGAGGTGGACCAGGAAGGTCTTCGGGGAAAACTTCGGGAAAATCACACACCACTGGGACATCACTTACGTCCTTTCCCTTGCCCTTTTCTTCCACAATGTGGGCTAAAAAGGCAAAGTACTCCTTACGTTAGTACTTGTTCGCTTTGGGTGCATGACATGAGTTTGAGACCTTTTGAGGATCTTTATCCATAGACGTGCAAAGTGTCACTGGACGGAAGAGGCAATCGAACAAACATTTCGTGACAAGCGATTTCGGCATGGTTCTTATGAAGCCAATCTATACCTACTATGATATCAAAACTACCTAATTGCATAGGTATGTCACACCCCGACCCGCAGCGGAAATGGTGATCGGGGCATGATTGGGTTTTCATCAAAGCTCATGACATTTACTATAAAGTTTCATATTTATTATTTCTCTTTAAAGAAGAAGTTACAATAAACATACAAACATAACATGTTTAAATACATTTTCATTCAAATTACAAACTAGAGTACAATTACAAAGGAAAACAAAACTAAACGTTCATTCCAAGGCATTAACTTGTTTATTCTTCTAGGCCATCCTATGTGTTTCTTTTCTCAACCGGATCACCTGTATCATGTGTAAAAGTAGGGTTTTTGGGTCAACATAAGTTGGCGAGTGAATCTTATTTAAATATTTGAAAGGATTAGTTATGTTGGTTATTTGAATAAAATTGTGCATAACCAAATATGAATAAACGTAAATGTAAATTTAATCACAAAACACATAATATCAATAAATGCACAAGCACACACACCAAATGAATGAACAATGAGATCAAGGCTCAATCAAACGGAGCCGATCGAATGAGGCATGCGATGTTCAACTCGTCTCCCACGAGGAACTGATGGGCCTAATGAATGTTTTACACGCAACTTGACAAGAATATAAACACACATTACAACAAACAATATTTACATCACAAGTTTAGGTCATGTAATGGTAATAGCACAAGTTTGAATAAACGAAATAATTAAAGTGACACATGATACACCCCAAAACATGAATAAAAAGGGGAATTTGTAAGGATTCACTCACCGTAGGTGCGTTCCTTGTGACGATGAATGCTCACGAATTTTTGGATTTGATCGACGAGGAAAACTAACCTAAAATAATAACGAAATGGTTCGGTAAATAAATGGATTTTATTTGAGATTAATAATTTTAATTCATAACCTTAATAAGATTTTTAGATTTATTTTTGTGAGTTTAAGGACATTTTCTAACTTTAAAAATATTATTTTTAAGTATTTTTAAATAATTTTCTGATTAAATAAATTAAAAAAAAGAAATAAAAAAATGTTGACTTTTGACCATGTTGACCGTTGACCGTTGACCGGTCGAACTGTGTTTGTTCTATGCGCTGAGTGAGGTTCGAACTCGTGACCTCTCGTATACGTGCACGCAGCTCTACCAACTGAGCTACTTGTCTAACCCGAAATATTTCTGATTTTAATTATATTTATATACTGTTTAGATTATTCAGAATTTTATTTATTTTAAAAAGGTTTTTAAATATCATCTGACCGGCTGGGCATAGCGAGGATCGAACCTGCGCCTTCGACTTGTTTGGCACCCAGCCCAACCAGTTGGGCTGGGTGTCTAACCCATCTATTATATGATTTATATTAAATTTAACAATCAACTGTGAGAGTTATGTTTAGTTTTAAAAAAACGTTTT
The DNA here is from genome assembly GCA_947069175.1 of Scalesia atractyloides. NCBI lineage: Eukaryota > Viridiplantae > Streptophyta > Magnoliopsida > Asterales > Asteraceae > Scalesia > Scalesia atractyloides. The sequence goes on along the minus strand of CAMTDV010000030.1, from coordinate 80,975,436 downwards.
AATGGAGTTGGAACCGGATACGTACATGAATCGAACTCGAGGCTTGAACATTGTATTTGCACACAGTCCACCGCTGGACTGTGTGTCTAACTCGTTTAGTTTTCTGATTTTAATTATATTAATACCTATTAGCGACTTCATCTTCTTCGTATAAACCACCCAGAACCCGATCCCCACTGCTAACTAGGTTATGCTTATCTGGTTAACTGTGTTTGAATGTTAATATAGTAATAGCATAACAGAGGAAGATTTAAGGAAGTTTTACCGAATTGAAGAAGATTCCTATCTCCGATCGAAATTCCGACGGTGAACGGACTTTCAGCGGTATGAACTGTTTTAACAGTTTTGATTATGGATTTGAATAATTAAAGTATAAATCAGAAGATAGTAAAGAAGTTTAGACAGTTATACCGTCTGACGAGCGCATACGGTTTTCTGATCAACGATTCCGGCGATGTTCCGGCAAAATTAGAAATCTCCGACGACGAGCTTTTGAGGAAATGCAACCTCGGAAAGAAAGTGCAGTTGAGAGCGAAAAGTTTACGAGATGTTTGGGTGAGTATTTATAGGGATGAACGGCTGGATTGGGTTTAAATCGAGGTCAAGGTTCGCGGTCAAGGTTTTCCGGCGGTTACGTCTGACATTGGGGGTTAGACATCGGTTATAACCGATGCCGAAATTAGTTCACGCGTTTCAGTCAAAGGAAACGGTCGTGATTCGCGAAATCTTCGGTTTTTCCGGCGACTGCGGATTTGGGCGCGCTGATTACCGATTTTGAGTTTCGGGTTTACTTAAATGTTATTTGTTTCTGTATTTGTTACAAATGAAATGTGCGGCGGAGTGGTGTGTTGTGCGTTTGTTCATCCGGGTGACCCGGGTTCGAAACCCGTCGTCTCCTTTTATTTTTTTATTCCTTATTTATTATTAATTTTCAATTATAGATTTTAAATTCTAATTTATTTATTAATTATGTATTGTTTAAAATTAATATGAACCAAAAATACGCAACGAACTTTATAACTGAATGTTTGACGGATTAAACGAGGCGGGTTTTGGAAACCCGTTTTTCGACGGATGTTACAGTATCCCCTACTTTTAGAAATTTCGTCCCGAAATTTAAGTAGTAGTGGCATATTTGACTTGAAGGGAGGATGTTTTAATTTTTGTTTTTTGACGATTACATAACTAGAAGAGGGTGAGAGTTTAAATCTTATTTGAGGCGGTAACGTTCCTAGTAAGGGTTGAATACCCTGCTACAGGAATCGCTTTTTGATGCCTAAAGTATAAGGATGCGGAACATGGATAAACTGAGTTGATTTGACTAGGCATGATTTTATGCATCAGAGTTTTGAGGGAATTGATACGTTTGAAATGATAAGGTATGTATCATAAAACAAAAACTTCAACCATGACGATATTTAAACCTACACGGAACTTCTCATAACTTCCTGGTAATGCTTTTGATCCTTTGCCAAGAATACTTATATATAGGAAATACCAGCGGCGTATCCACCATATTCTTGTCAAATTTTCATTGGCTTTATCAGTAAATTATGATCAGTTCTATGTGACCCTAAAACATAAACAAACACAACAACCAAAGCTTGAGTCTCAATTCTGAAAGGATACATGACTGAAGGATGACAGTACCTCTCTCGTTTGTTATGATGAAGGGGTTAGTCTGTGTAAAAGTGAGACACAACCCAATTTCTTTAAATGATGTGATCGAGGTACGTCGAGATGTTTGATGATATGAATGTTAAATCAACGGGTATAAAACAAAAGTGTAATATCAATTCGCATATTCTTGGATACATAAATTCCCAATTTATAACTGGGAGACGTAAAGATTGAGATAACATAAAGAAAACATTAAAACTAAACGGTTGGAGTTGAGTCTTGACTCTTGGTGAGGGGAAGCTAGTTAGGTGATTCGTTTGGGCCATTATTATCTTCAACAGGATTGGTGTTGATGTTGTAAGCTCTTCCTCTTGCTGGTGGTGGAGCTGGGTTGGCTTGATTTTCTTGGTTAACTGGGTTTGCTTGAGCTTGGGCGTTTATGATGTTAACCAATCGAGGGCACGTGTTTCTAAAGTGGGTAGGATCGCCACAATTAAAACAAGCTCGAACATATGGAAACATGGGGTATTGGGGTTGTTTATATGTTTGGATCATGTTTGGAGTAAGGGGTGAAGCTTGGTTTTGAGGGGCACGACAAGTTTTGCTCCAATGACCATAACGCCCACAATTTGCACACAGTCGACAAGGTACGGTAGATGGATGGTGATAAAAACAGGTGTTGCATTGAGGTTGAGGTCCAATGTAGGGTTTCTTATTTGGGTAAGTAGAGTTGGGTGCTACTTGAGTAATTGGAACAGTTTGGAGGGGTACAGCTTGTGAAACTGGCTGATTGCCTTGGGTGATAACGAAATTTTGTCCATCTCGTTTTCTCTTAAGAGTGGTTTGAGGAGGGGATTTGGTCTGGGTTGGGTTGGAGGTTTCGGTTGATGCTTTATCCTTCTTCTTCTCCTCCTTGAAGTCTTTATTTCGTATGCGGTTTTCGGTGAGCTCTGTAGCTAACTCCATTGCTGCTTCCAAAGTTGCAGGTGTGGTACTTATTACAGGGTCTTGAATTTTTGAAGGAAGACCTCGAATGTAATGCTCGATCAAACGGTAGAGGGGAGTGAACAAGTTGGGGACCATCTGATTTAACTCAAGGAATCTCTTGTTGTATGTGGTGTGGTCGCCCTCCTTTTGTTTCAAAGAATAGAACTCATCTTCCAATTTCTTGATTTCGCTTCTTGGACAGAAACGTCTTGTCATGATTTCCTTCAACTCTTCCCAAGTCAAAGTCATAGCATTCTCAGTACCTCGCTTGGCCTTCTCTGTATTCCACCATGTAAGTGCTACTCCAAACAAACGACCGGTAGCATTCGCACCTTGCAATCATCGGGACAGTCGCAATTGAGAAAAGTGTTTTCCATCTCCTCAAACCAATGGAGGAGAGCGGTGACACCTTCAGTCCCTTCGTATTTTGGAGGATCGCAGGATTTGAAATGCTTGAAGGTGCATTTAGTGGCTTTTGGGAGAGGATTGACAATGTTTTGATCTTCTTGGTTAATTGGGTTGACGGGATTAGCGGTAAGGGCCTGTTGTACCTGAATTACGATGTTGGGTATTACGGCAGCCATTTGTTGAGCGATTTGGGCAGCCATGCGCTCGCGGGATTTTCCTGATTTCATCTTTCTACGAGAGAGGCTAGAAGACATCTACAAGAAACACGTATCAAGAGTATGAGTTTGACGTTTTAGGGGTCATGTGTCGTATTTAGGAATGAACATTCATAAAATAAATGAAGAATAATAAATTTACTACATCCATAGGATGTCTTGGGCTTTGCTCGTAATTGGGCCTTGCATGCCGCCATACTTCACCTTCGTAATCACGTGGGCCCCCATGATTACCGGGTCTTTCATATGGTTCGCATGTGTTAGCCTGGTAACGTACACTAAAACCCGGAGAAAATCGAGAAATGTGTATGGAACGTATGAAATTCGGAGTGCATCCAGGTGTGGACACGGTGACACCTCAAAGTGGGGTTAGTTCGAACGACGTTGGGTGTGGCATGATTTGGCCTAATAGGTCCTTCGTACTCTCATCCTTAGTCCCCAGGTAGGCAAACTGGTCCGTTATATTGGATTTATACGAATGCCAACCTAGACAGGATGTTCCGACTACCGGTACTTGTACCCTTACAGTTACTACATGCATGTCGTAGAACTCACTTTGATGAGATTGAAAAACGAAAAATGCGACAAAATATTGAATAGAGGAATATGAGAATGACTTGAATATGTGATCATTGAAATAGGCGTGATGAATGTATATGTAAGCTTGTTATGTTTGACAATAAGTATAACTCATTAAGTATCACACAAAATGATAGTGAAAGTGTTTGCATGCATTTGTGTGTGAAATAAATACGAAACAAATAAACATCATGAGTTTGCATGTAACCACATAAGCAATTAAAATCTAATCAACTATAGTATAGGCTCTAAGGGTCTAATAACCTATCCTATATCCCTATAGTCAAAAGCTCTGATACCAATCTGTCACACCCCGACCCGCAGCGGAAATGGTGATCGGGGCATGATTGGGTTTTCATCAAAGCTCATGACATTTACTATAAAGTTTCATATTTATTATTTCTCTTTAAAGAAGAAGTTACAATAAACATACAAACATAACATGTTCAAATACATTTTCATTCAAATTACAAACTAGAGTACAATTACAAAGGAAAACAAAACTAAACGTTCATTCCAATGCATTAACTTGTTTATTCTTCTAGGCCATCCGATGTGTTTCTTTTCTCAACCGGATCACCTGTATCATGTGTAAAAGTAGGGTTTTTGGGTCAACATAAGTTGGCGAGTGAATCTTATATAAATATTTGAAAGGATTAGTTATGTTGGTTATTTGAATAAAATTATGCATAACCAAACATGAATAAACGTAAATGTAAATTTAATCACAAAACACATAATATCAATAAATGCACAAGCACACACACCAAATGAATGAACAATGAGATCAAGGCTCAATCAAACGGAGCCGATCGAATGAGGCACGTGATGTTCAACTCGTCTCCCACGAGGAACTGATGGGCCTAATGAATGTTTTGCACGCAACTTGACAAGAATATATAACACACATTACAACAAGCAATATTTACATCACAAGTTTAGGTCATATAATGTTAATAGCACAAGTTTGAATAAACGAAATAATTAAAGTGACACATGATACACCCCAAAACAAGAATAAAAAAGGGGAATTTGTAAGGATTCACTCACCGTGGGTGCGTTCCTTGATGACGATGAATGCGCACGAATTTTTGGATTTGATCGATGAGGAAAACTAACCTAAAATAATAACGAAATAGTTCGGTAAATAAATGGATTTTATTTGAGATTAATAATTTTAATTCATAACCTTAATAGGATTTTTAGATTTATTTTTGTGAGTTTAAGGACATTTTCTAACTTTAAAAATATTATTTTTAAGTATTTTTAAATAATTTTCTGATTAAATAAATTAAAAAAAGAAATAAAAAATGTTGACTTTTGACCATGTTGACCGTTGACCGGTCGAACTGTGTTTATTCTATGCGCTGAGTGAGGTTCGAACTCGTGACCTCTCGTATACGTGCACGCAGCTCTACCAACTGAGCTACGTGTCTAACCCGAAATATTTCTGATTTTAATTATATTTATATACTGTTTAGATTATTCAGAATTTTATTTATTTTAAAAAGGTTTTTAAATATCATCTGACCGGCTGGGATAGCGAGGATCGAACCTGCGCCTTCGACTTGTTTGGCACCCAGCCCTACCAGTTGGGCTGGGTGTCTAACCTATCTATTATATGATTTATATTAAATTTAACAATCAACTGTGAGAGTTCTGTTTAGTTTTAAAAAAACGTTTTAATGGAGTTGGAACCGGATACTTACATGAATCGAACTCGAGGCTTGAACATTGTATTTGCACACAGTCCACCACTGGACTGTGTGTCTAACTCGTTTAGTTTTCTGATTTTAATTATATTAATACCTATTAGCGACTTCATCTTCATCGTATTAACCACCCAGAACCCGATCCCCACTGCTAACTAGGTTATGCCTATCTGGTTAACTGTGTTTGAATGTTAATATAGTAATAGCATAACAGAGGAAGATTTAAGGAAGTTTTACCGAATTGAAGAAGATTCCTATCTCCGATCGAAATTCAGACGGTGAACGGACTTTCCGGCGGTATGAACTGTTTTGACAGTTTTGATTATGGATTTGAATAATTAAAGTATAAATCAGAAGATAGTAAAGAAGTTTAGACAGTTATACCGTCTGACGAGCGCATACGGTTTTCTGATCAACGATTCCGGCGATGTTCCGGCGAAATTGGAAATCTCCGACGACGAGCTTTTGAGGAAATGCAACCTCGGAAAGAAAGTGCAGTTGAGAGCGAAAAGTTTACAAGATGTTTGGGTGAGTATTTATAGGGATGAACGGCTGGATTGGGTTTGAATCGAGCTCAAGGTTCGCGGTCAAGGTTTTCCGGCGGTTACGTCTGACATTGGGGGTTAGACATCGGTTATAACCGATGCCGAAATTAGTTCACGCGTTTCAGTCAAAGGAAACGGTCGTGATTCGCGAAATCTTTGGTTTTTCCGGCGACTGCGGATTTGGGCGCGCTGATTACCGATTTTGAGTTTCGGGTTTACTTAAATGTTATTTGTTTCTGTATTTGTTACAAATGAAATGTGCAGCGGAGTGGTGTGTTGTGCGTTTGTTCATCCGGGTGACCCGGGTTCGAAACCCAACGTCTCCTTTTATTTTTTTATTCCTTATTTATTATTAATTTTCAATTATAGATTTTAAATTCTAATTTATTTATTAATTATGTATTGTTTAAAAATAATATGAACCAAAAATACGCACGAACTTTATAATTGAATGTTTGACGGATTAAACGAGGCGGGTTTTGGAAACCCGTTTTTAGATGGATGTTACAAGGTATGAGATCGATAAAGAACACATGACTATTAAGGGTGAGAAAACAATCAAGAAGAACAGAGTCGATAGTGATAGACTTGCCATTGGCAACTTCGACGGTGAAGGATTTGGAAGCTTAGAGCGTGCACAGTTTAACATTGGTTCAAATTCTACGGATACAAAACTTTTATCCGCACCAGTATCAAATAGTAAAGAAGCATATAAGCCATTGACAAGGAACGTACTGTTCACGACTTCATTGTCGTGTTGCGCTTGGTTTGCATTGATGTTGAAAGCACGGCCACGAGGGGCTTGTTGTTGCTGCTCTTGGTTTAACTGAGGACATTGAGGACGGAGGTGATTTGGATCACTGCACTTGAAGCAAGTTCGGGCATTGTTGGCAGGTGCATGGCGGTTTTGGTTTTGGGGTGGCTGCTGGCTTTGGTTGCCTTGTGGTGCAGGACCACTTCGGCAAGTGACAGTCACATGTCCAAACCGATTGCAGTTGGTGCAATGGCGGCATGCGATGTTGGCTGGGTGATGGTGATGGCATATGGTACATTTGGGATGATTTCCAACGTACGGTTTTCTTGCGGGTTCTTGAGGGGGATTTGGGTTTGCAGTTAGTGTAATCGCGTTGCAACTTTGGTTTTGAAACTTTCGTTTCTTGCCATTGTTGCTTCGCGATTGGGTTTTGGGTTCACTAGGTTTGGTGGTGGCTTGGTGGGCAGATTTGGTGGAGTTGGAGGGTTTGGTTATATCCCGAACGCGGTTATCATTGATTTCCGCGGCTAGGCGATAACACATCTCGATGTTGTCGGGTCTTGAGGCTTGGATGGCATCACGTATAGCAGGAGGAAGGCCGTTGAGGTATTTCCTAATGGCACGTGTAGGCGTGTTCACGAGGTGGGGAACGATGATGCTTAATTGTTTGAAGCGGGTGGTGTAACCAAGGTTATCGTCACCCACTTGCCTGAGGTGCCAAAATTCATCCTCAAGCTTATCTTGTTCATGTGGAGGACAAAACTCCAACATCATCATTTCCCTTACTACGATCCAAGGGAGGGCATAGGCTTCTTCGTTGGAACGAATGTTACGCTCGTTCGTCCACCACTCGAGAGCTCGAGCCTGGAAGACGCCCGTTGCGCTTCGGGTTTTAAGGTGCTCAGGACAGTCATTGTTGATGAATGTTAGCTCGATGCTCTCAAACCATTTGAGCATGGCGGTGACACCCTCGTTGCCAGTGAATGGCCTAGGGTTGCAAGCGATGAAGTGCTTGTAGTTGAAAGAGGTAGGCTTAGGTTGGGTGGCTTTGGAGTCAACCGACGAGTTTGGGGTATTAGCGTTAATCTTGCTCACAACGTCGGGAATCACTTGAGCCATTTGCTTGGCCACGAATGCAAGCATCTTCTTGCTTGAGTTTGACTTGGAGTTCCTTTTGGAGTTGGAAAGATGCTTGGAAGACATCTACAAGGGTGATGATAAGAGATAAGACTTGATTATAATGTTTTAAGAAAAGATACTTGCATAATTTAGCATGTAACATGTAGCACATAGTTTCAAATAGTTTACATTGACAAAATAAGAATTCACATGGTATAATCATAAATATTGACATGAAAGAGTGTAAATTTAGTTTGTTCACGAAGGATTATTATTGTTTGAGATTGCGAGGAAAGTGCAAATTGTGTGATTGAAACGAAGTTACAAACGTTCAAGGTATAAAACACATTGAAATTGAATTAGCATAAAAGATAGGCTCAATAAAACATTGGAATGTTTCGGGTAGAGAAACGTCGACTATTCCAAAGTAAATCGGAAATCCTTTCGAGTTAGGGAAACATGCCTTGGCCTAATAGGTAGAATACTCTCATCGGGAAGCGACTAACGGTATTCACCCTTTCAGTTACTACATGTCCCTAGTCGATCGAAAATTCGAGACTTTGGCGAGATTGAAAATCGAGGAATGGGACTAGTTAACAAGTGCGGGTTTCACCCCTAACTTGATAACATCGTACCTAAATGTGGTTGGTACTTACCTAACGAGGAGCAAATGCCAACTCGTTGGCAAGGGTCCACTAGAGTTTGAAATGGAAGTTTTCATCAAGATGTGGATATCACTCCTAGCTTGATGACGTAACTTCGTGTAAAAATCATAAACGCGGTGTAAAAATCATAAACGTGGAATGAGGGATTTCACCAAAAATTGTGGGCCATTAGGCCTATCTTGGTGCAAATCACCTCGTTGATGTAATAAGAGTGTCTTCAAGTGTGTAATTTGTGTAAGATGTCTTAGGAAAGACACATTGTACGTTTAAGACAAAAAGAAGAGGTAGAAGCAAAGTAGGGAGAATTAACATTTTAAGCATGAATAAAGAATGGTCAAAATCGGACACTTAAACTATAGACTAGGTCAAGAGCATGGCAATTTTTCTAATTCCCTATAGTTATGGCTCTGATACCAATCTGTCACACCCCAACCGATGCCGGAAACATCGGGATGAGACGAACAAATTGCTCAAAACGTCATAACACTACTTTGCGACAATATTTAACAACTCAAATTTCATTGATACTAAAGGGAAATACATTGTTTCGAGAATAAAATTACAACAAGTACAACATAAACGAAGTACATAATCAAAATTGTGCGTGTATCTAATCCACCCTAGTTGTGTTTCTTCCAGGTCATCAACTTAAATTCCTGCAACATGTATTAAAATAAATATATATCAACAAAAATGTTGGTGAGCATACAAGTTTGATACATAGCATAATAAAGAATAATTTTGTCTCATATCGAACATGGCAACTTGTACATAAATGGAGATTGCATACTAGAACATGTGAAATTATATGTCAAACCAAAGTCTAACGCAATTGTGATTACCCAACATTGTCATAAACGGGTGTTTAATAGTTTACTTAACAATACCACAAGCATACGAGCGGGCGTTACTCCTATAGCGCTATATTTGTTAAGGTTGGCTAGAAAAGTTAATGAGCATATATCACAAGTCTAACATAGCATGTATTAATCGTGTATATAAACAAGTAGGATGTTATAATGGATAGAGTGAATTTGTAAACTAGTTTCATGGTTTTTGTACATGTTGCACCCGAAATATTAAAATGGAAAACGGGATCGAGTATACTCAAGGTTTTGCAAGCTAAATCCGACTTGAATCCCGAGAGTGTGGTATGTTGATTATCTTGGAGCACCTTGTCCTTCTACAAGAAGTAACATAGGCGTATGAGTGTTGGGAGTTTAACGGGAGATTATGGATTCGGAGTTTAAATAACGTAAGAATAGTATTAGGAAAGTAATCATCTTGTACTCATGACACTTGTTCTTGACACTATAGAAACCGCAAGGGTTTGGTGTGTTTTCATGGATTCGAAGACCCATTAGAATCGTAACAAGTGTATGGTCTTTAGATGATGTAACTAGTTTCTTAACAAGTAACTATGGAGTTATTATTAAGTCTTTGTCACGTGTATGTATACATATATATAATATACTTAGTTTAGGTACTTTAAATCATAAATCAAGTATGAGGTAGGAGATCAAAGTCTCCATTTAGGCACCTCTAGTGTCATGGATATCATGTAGGAGGTAGGAAGAACAAGCTCCCATTTAGGTACCTCTAATGTTCACCACTACACTTGTGTTATAAACACAAGGAGGGTCAAGAACTAAGTAATAACGACAACTAATCTAATGTAAAACATCAAGTAGTGTGTGGATTCAAGATGGGTTGCCAAGGCTAGACCATCTTCACACATGCACAAGTTGAACTTGGACACTACTTGTGGGTGTAAACCCAAGTTGAAAACAGAAAGTTTGTGAGGTTTTCACCTCTAGTTTGACATGTCTCAACCTTGTTTTTAAGCCTAACCAACCACTAATAGTGTTGTAAGCATTCAGACATAGGTTTGAGATGAGTTAGACTCAAGTTAAACAAGTTTAACAAAGTTTGAATGAAAACAGAAAGTTTTCTTGCACTTTGGACCTTATTTGGTTGATGTTCCAGCCTTGGTTTTCCATGGAAAACATGTGGATACATACCTAAGGTTGTTCCAAGTGCTAAGAAGAAAGAATGAGTGAAAAAGATGAAGTATAAGTGAGGTTATGCTCACTTTAGTAACTTGAGATGAATCTGCCAAGTTACTGATTTCCAGCTGAGTTCTTGAGTGTTTGAGAGAGAGATTAGAGTGTTTGCAAAGTGAAGGATGTGTGGGAAAGGCTTGGGTTTTATTGGAAGTGATTAGGGTTTGGTTTGGTGAGTAATTAATGAAGAAAGAACAATCCTACAAACACCAAATTGCGCAATCCATGACCAGAATTAAACTTTCTGCGGATTTTGCCTTCTGGCGGGGAGCGAGAAGAAAAAGGGAAAACCTCGCGGCCCGCGAGAAGGTAAATTCCCCAAACTTTGTTGATTTTTGTCATTTTTAGCCCTGAAGTTTGTTTTGATAGATTTAAGGGTGTTTTCAGCATAAAAGGCATAGTATAAGGGTTATTTATGTAATGTAAGCATAATAATGAGTATTAACAAGTATGATCAAGTATGAACATCGCGTATAAGTTTCATATTTCAGCATGTAAGTCACATACTGTAAGTTTATCAAACGTTTTGCGTGTATTGCGGATCAAGTAGCATATGTAGACACAAATGAGTTTGAAATGATTAAAATAGACCATGATTAAAATATAACATGATTAAAATAGAACATGATTAAAATTGAACACGCGTTTCATTATGATTCAAGTCTCGGAATATCGATTACAACGGAAAGATGAATACAAATGATTACAAGGGTTTCCAAAAATAGAATTACAACATGAACTTTCCAAATATAAAAAGTTTGAAATAGCAGGGCGTTACAACAACCACAAGATACGCCAAAGATCCCCGAAGCCGAACTCATGTACCTGAAGAACACATTAAAATCAAGTGTCAACACAAAGGAGGGTGAGTTCACGTATTCAAATTTAAAACAATTTGATCCAAGGAAAACTTTCAAATTATGTGTTTAATTAGTAAAACATCCATATAATATTATGAAAGCCACTTTCATTTCCTTAATAAAAATTCATGGGTCAGCCATCGCAAGCGTTTTCCTAAAACCTTCGATATACAACAGCTTCCCAAGTTTTCCATATTAAATTGATAGCATCAAGTGTTCAGACTCGTATGTTTGCAAGACATTACGAACTATATATTTACTATGAAGGTATAATCAAAGCTAGACACACTACAGAATATCAATTCGTTGCTTGACTGACGCGGAGCTACCGGTCACGACGGGGTGGTCAACCCGATAGATCTATCAACAATTACACGCATACATATTAATGATTAAACGGCAAAACTGGCGCAAGAGCCCGCAATGGGTCTCTTATAATGCCTGCCTCACGTACAATACATATATCCTACTAAAATGATAAATTTTGATATATAACGAGTTGTACGAATTTCCCCGAAGTCCCCACCGAAACGTAAGTCTAATACTCGATACTCACTCTCTTGAGACCGAGTGAATTCATTACAACTTTAGATTTAAGCAATTTTAAATCTACACGGTCGCTTTCTCTTAAGCACCGTATTAACACCCGTTTCTCCCCGAAACATATATTCACATTTATCCAAAATCCGTTTCTTCCCGAAACATATTTATATCCAATTCCATATATTTTCCATGAAAATATATTCAAAGTTTAATAAAAAGTATATTTTATACAAAAATGTATACTTATCCTTTTAAGGTGTGTTCTTCCTCCAAAACAGTTATAAAAACAGTAAAAAGAGGGGCGTAGTGACACTCACCTTTGGGTGCGTATTATAATTAGCGCAATACCTTAGTTGTTTCTACACGTCCTAATATAGTAGGAACAATTTATCAAACAATACATGACAAAATTCCTAAGTTTCTCCAAATCTTAGAATTTTCACATAACTTTGAGATTTTCTTGAAAAGTCATTATTTTGATTATGTTGGCATTTTAATATATATACAAGTTCATATATATATATATTATATATATTATATATATTTTCTAGATTTGTGAGACCCTTAATGTTATACCCGTTAACACTCCCGTTTATACATATTTATATATCTACGATTTGCGCGTCGTAATATATACATAAACGTACACAAATATTCAATATCGTAACACACGAAAAGTCGTTAACTTATACATTATATCATTTTTAAAGCATGCATACATGAAATAACTTATTAAGTTAACCTAAGTATCAATTTTCATGCTCGACAAATAAGTTACCCATTTAACGCAATTTCACCGATTTACAGTTTTAAACTCACAAGTGTACATGCATAGTCTAAAATCCTGCTATCATGTCAACACTTAACACACTATCATATTCATACATTTGAATCACATAACACATTTAAACACATAAGGTTCACCCATGAACAACCCATACTAGTGTACTCTGTAAAATGCGTATTTTGGTGATTCGGTAATGTTTTCGGGTGTCGGAAGTCACGTATGACTAACAAACACCAAATAAACTTAATATAAGTTAAAATACTTATATTTATATAAAAATATCAGTTTACTTACTGATCTAAAACAGTTTCGTAGAAACCTCTTAAAAAGGCGATTTTTACCGTTTTTACCGCATAGTTTTGCGTCAAATGTTACCATAACCATCCGAACTCGAAACAACATGATATTTTAACACAATACATTTTATTTACTGATTAAAATGATGGTTATAATCAGATTAGTGCAGTTTTTGTGTAGGTCACATAAATCATACGATTTCACACATTTTACAACTTTTCAAGCACAATGTACAACATGCAAAGCTAGTAAACTTCATGACAAGTTTCATACCACTTTATCACATGAAATAACCTTATTTTTAAGGTTTATAATCTGATTTGAAACCATTTTTATCATAACACAATTAACTCATCATTTCTTGTACCTACATTCTCATGCATGCTCATGTACAAGCACTTATGCACACATATCATATCTTCGTCATTTCTCATGAACTAAATGCATATATTCTCATCGTAAATGCATGTTCATATAATCCAAAACATTCAAGTTCACCTAATCATGTACATCATCATCAGAAGATGCATGCATGTATTATTTACGAACTAACTAACAAAATTTCATATGTATGCATATACACACATATATACACGGCTACATATACATATATATATATATATATATGATTCCAAAACTCAACTTTTCATGTTCATACTTTAATCATATGAACTTTATTTAAAAACCCTTTTAGAACCTTCTAAAAATTACATGCATTCACCTTTCAACATCTTATCCAACAAGAATCAATTAAACATCAAAACTCAAAATCTCATATGTATATATACACATACATACATACGGCCATACATATATACATAGACACCTCCATTTTCATTTTCTTCAAAAACTCATTTATTATTTGTTTCAAGTTAGTGTTTATATTCAAGAACAAGAGAAATTTCCATAACCATCAATCACTATGAATCAAGAACAAGATAAAGTTTGATACCTTTAAGATTCCTAGTGGGTTTTGATGAAAATGGTGATATGGAACTTGTTTAAATTTTGAAAATGGGTTTGTATGAGCATGGATTCTTCAAGAAACAAGTTTAAATTTTGAAAATGGGTGTTACAAAGTTGGTGTATTGTTTGATTTGTTTCTTGGATTTGTGAAGATATGAAGAAGATTTGGAAAAATGTTTAATCATTGTTTCATGTTCCCCATGTCAACACATGGAGGAGAGAGGGAAAAGGAACCCTAAATGGCTGCCACCAATCTCCACACACACACACACCACACGCATATATATATTATATATATATATATATATATATATATATATATATATATATATATATATATATATCATATATGTGCTTAAAACTGGTATTTAACTGGATACCGGGTGTTTTATCTAGCGTTTTAACGCGTTTTAAATTATTTTCAACACTCTATAAAAATAAACTCACTCAAATATTACTGATCAGCATTTTATTTTCCGGGACCGGCTACGTTGTCGGTATTTGGCAGTATGCACGCTGTGTTGCGCAGTGCGCGCTTAAATTCGCAAAATAGGGATTTTAAGCGTTTTAATTTATTTTTATCATTCTATAAAAATAAACTTGTCAAATTATTACTATAATAATTATTAGTTGCCCTGGACTGGCTATGTTGACAGTATTTTGTCAGATACGCGCAGTATCGCGCTTAAACTCGAAAAATAGAGTTTCTTAGCGTTTTAAATTATTTTTCCTCACGAATATGATTAAATATATTATTTTAATCATAACGGACTATTTTTAGGATTTTAACATTATTCAGGCGGTCACCGACGTTCGTTTCGCATTTTAACCGTTACGCGATAAGCGTTTATCTTAATATTGCCAACATAATTTTTATCAAACTTTGGATTTACCAACACATCAAATACCATATATAAACATCATAAATAATCAAATACAACCTTTTATTCATTCATGACACGTGTTACATTTGTACGGTACGGCCTAAATAGCCGGGTGGCACATGACGATGTCTTGATCTTATCACCATGATTTGGCAAGAATATACAAAACCTAAAGTCCCATACCAAAACCTCTAACCCCCTTTCAAGTATAACTCTACATAAACATATAAAACATGAATGTTCCGCGCTACCAGCAACACAAGGTTATTAGTTTGTTTTTAAGGATTTGGAAAACATACTTTTAATATGGTATTCCTTAAACACACACACACCTCTTTTTAATCCATAACTTGTTTTATTAACTCCCCACTAAGGGGTTTGTTCCATCCAAACACCCAAAAGAAACTTATCCAAGCATGGTTTCAAAGAAGTTTTCTCCAAACTAGATTGATTATTACTTAATGATTATTCTGACAATTCTTAATGATTACTATGATTAGAGAAAGTGGATAGAAGAAGAGTGTGTTGTAGGAAAAAAAGGAAAGAATTGAGCAAACAAAAATGGAAGCCAAGGAGATCTATTAATAGTGCTGGCGGCGAGGCATGGCCCGTGCCTAGCCAAGATGTAAGACCCATTCTAGTAATTTAACAAAATGTGAAAAGCTTCATGGGTTATGAATACTTATCCTAGTTAGATCAGTTTACAAACTTTAAATTTTTGTTCGAAACACATAAAGATAACATATGGTAGTTTTAGTTTAACAAAACATCATAGACCATTACGGATGCTTGAATTTCTTTATGTTCGGTTCACTTTGGAGCTTGATCTTCACCCATCCTAAGTTTAAACACACCTACATTATAAATTATCACAAACATTAGTAAATGAGACCTGAGAACTGTAACATCCGTAAAAAACGGATTTACCAAACCCGCTCCGTTTATCAACCGAACTGTCAGTCAAAAATTTCGTTGCTAATTAAATGCCCAAAATAATTTTAAGCGATACATAATCAATTATTATACGGGAATATATAATTAGTTTTTGAAAAACTGTTAAAAAACGCAAAATAAAAATACATAGGTTCTGCCGGGTTTCGAACCCGGGTCTGAACCGGTTCAACATCAGCCTTATCGCACATCACACAAACCACTACGCCACTTGTATTGTTTGATAAATATTGGAATCATTTAAATTATAAAGTGACGTTACGAATTCAAAACCGGCGCCCAATAGTTCAGTCGTCGGAAATCCCGGAAATCTCGCGAGTTTTAACGACAATTTACGTTATAACGTAAACCATTACTAAGACATCGGTTATAACCGACGTCTGAGTCCGCGACCAAACCATAACCGCCGGAGTTTTTATAATCGATGAATACAGTCGGAAATCAGACCAGGTTCTTCGACGATTTGCCCTATAAATTCACCCACAACCCACTGTAAACCTTTTAGCTCAAAACCACACCTTTTCTCGGCGTAATTCCACTCGCCGGAATTTCTCTGCTCATCGCCGGAAAACTGGTTTCCTCAATTCCGAGCCTTATTGAACCTCCTAAGCTTATACCGAAGTCACCCACACCTTTTGTAAACTTTCTGAAGGCTCGCTGCTGCAAGACACACGTCGCCGGAGGTGATTTCTGTCGCCGGAGTTCTGCCGAAAAACAGAGGAAAGCGAGTCGGTATACCTCACGCTTATTTTTCCTTCTTTTTACTTATATCTCATCTATAATTAACCTAAAACGTTAAAGGAACCTGAATTAATCATTGAACCAGTCCGTCGTCTTTTCTGGTTATACCTTGATGAAGAAGACGATGTATTCGGTATCTTATAAGTATAATTAAAATCAACTTATTAATCGGGTTAGACACACAGTCTAGCGGTGGACTGTGTGCACATAAAACGCAAAGGTCTCGAGTTCGAATCCCGTTTCACACAAGCCGCCTTAATATAATGCCTTTTTGTTTTGTTAACCGAACCGGAGTCGCCACAGGTATATGTTAAGTATATTAATAATCGGAATAAAAACCAAGTTAGACACACAGTCCAGCGGTGGACTGTGTGTATGTTTAATCAAAGTGCACGAGTTCGAGTCTGTTTTCTGCATCGACCCGGTCAATTGTTTACCTTTTTAAAATAAGTCAGAAATGAAAACAAATAGTTTGTATTTAAGTATAATAAAAGTTGGATTATATAACATGTTAAACACACAGTCCAGCGGTGGACTGTGTGTTAGTTTAAGCCACAGGTCCCAGGTTCGAGACCTGTGGAGCGCCTCGTCCGAGTAAATTAAACTGTTTTTAAAATAAAATGATTTTCGGTTTAAACTATTTAATGTATAAATATAATTAAAATCAGATATATAACGGGTTAGACACGTAGCTCAGTTGGTAGAGCTGCGTGCACGCGTACGAGAGGTCTCGGGTTCGAGCCTCACTCAGCGCACTTGTATACATGAATCGAACCGGTCAACGGTCAGGTCAGCGGTCAGTCAACGGTCAGAAAAAAATCAAATTTTTTTTATTATTTTTATTTAATTATTTTAATTAAAAATCAATTAAAAATACTTAAAAATAACATTTTAAGGTTTGAAAATAGCCTTAAACTCACAAAAATACACCCAACAATCCTACTAAAATAGATTAATAAAACACGTTTACTTACAAAACCATAATGCGATTTATCTAGGTTAATCTCACTCGTGGTTAAAACCACTTCGCGTGCATTCAACGTCATCAACCGAACGCACCCACTGTGAGTGAATCTTACAACTTCCCCTTTTAAATTACACGTTTTGGGGTGTGTCATGTGTTATGAAAATAATTAATTTATTTATTTAAACTTGTGCCATACCACGTCATGACCTAAACTTAGATTGTTTATATTGTTGTGATTTACTTATTTCCTTTTGTCAAATTATATGAAACTCATTCATTAAGCCCATCAGTTCCTCGTGGGAGACGAGTTGAACAACGCGTGCCTCAAATCAAATTCATTATTGTTCATGTGTGTATCATTGAGTTTATATTGTTTGTAGTTGTGTCATTCATATTATCATGTTTATGCAATTCATTCATTAGGCCCCTCAGTTCCTCGTGAGAGACGAGTTGAGCATCGCGTGCCTTTAATTGTTCCATTATTGTTCATGTGTGTTTCATTTAATATCTTATGATTGTTGATTAAGTTACATCTATTTTTACTCATGTTTGGTTGTGCACATATTTCATAATCAATTTAAATAAATTTGTTCAAATGTTTTCCATAGGATTCACTCGCCAACATTATGTTGATCCAAAACCTTTTTACACATGATACAGGTGAACAGGTTGAAGTAAAGAAAACATAGGAAATGCCTTAGAAGAGAACAAAGATGCCTAGATTGATAGCTAGAACATGTTGTAATCTTTATTGTCAATTTCCATTAAATTGTATTAATGAATATGAAACGCATAATAAATGTCATGAGCTTTGATGATAACCCAATCATGCCCCGATCACCTTTTCCGCTGCGGGTCGGGGTGTGACAGATTGGTATCAGAGCCATGACTATAGGGATATAGGATAGGTTATTAGACCCTTAGAGCCTATACTATAGTCTGTCTAAATTTTAATTGATTAGGTGGTTACATACAAACTTGTGATATTTATTTGTTTCATATTTGTTTACATTTACAGTCGAACATACATGCTTATATACATATTCATTATACCTATATCGATGTTCATGTATTCAATTTATTTTTCATACTCTCATTATCCAAAGATTTTGTGCAATTTTCAAATCTCATCAAAGTAAGTTCTGCGACGGGCATGTAGTAACTGGAAGGGTACAAGTACCGGTAGTCGGAACGTCCTGTCTAGGTTGGCATTCGTATAAATCCAATATAGCGGACCAGTTTGCCTACCTGGGGACCAACGATGAGAGTACGAAGGACCTATTAGGCCAAAGCATGCCACACCAAACGTCGTTCGAACTAACCCTACTTTGAGGTGTCACCGTGTCTACACCTGGACACATTCTGAATATCAAACGTTGTATACATATTTCTCGATTTTCTCCGGGTTTTTGTGTACGCAACCTGGCAAACCCGTGCGAACCATATGAAAAACCGGTATTCATGGGGGCCCACATGATTACACAGGTAAAGTATGGCGGCATGTAGGGCCTAATGGCGAGCAAACCCAAGACATCCTATGGATGTAGTAGATTTATTTTTCTATAATTATTTTATGAATGTTCGTTCCTAATGCGACCCATGAACCCAAAAACATTCAACTCATACTCTTGTCATGTATTCCTTGTAGATGTCTTCTAACCTCGCACGTAGGAAGACGAGAGCAAGAAAAGCCCGCGAACGCATGGCTGCCTTAATCGCTCAACAAATGGCTGCCGTAATACCCAACATTGTAATTCAAGTTCAACAAGCACTTACCGCTAATCCTGTCAATCAAGCAAACCAAAACATTATCAACTCTCCCCCAAATACCACTAAATGCACCTACAAGCACTTCAAATCATGCGACCCTCCGAAATACAAAGGGACTGAAGGCGTCACCGCTCTCCTCCATTGGTTTGAAGAAATGGAGAATACTTTTCTAAATTGCGATTGCCCTGATGATCGCAAGGTGCGTTATGCTACCGGTCGACTATATGGGATAGCACTTACTTGGTGGAATACAGAGAAGGCCAAACGAGGCGTCGACGATGCTATGACCTTAACTTGGAATGAATTGAAGGAAATCATGACCAGACGATTTTGCCCAAGGAGCGAAATCAAGAAGTTAGAAGATGAATTTTACTCATTGAAGCAAATGGAAGGAGACCACATCACCTACAACAAAAGATTCCTCGAGTTACATCAAATGGTTCCCAACATGTTCACTCCCCTTTACCGTTTGATCGAGCACTACATTCGTGGTCTTCCGTCAAAGATTCAAGACCCTGTAATAAGTGCCAAGCCTGCAACTTTGGAAGCAGCAATGGAGCTAGCAACAGAGCTCACCGAGAACCGAATCCGAAACAAAGACTTCAAGGAGGAGAAGAAGAAGGATAAAGAAACGACTGAAACCTCCGACTCCACCCAAACCGAATCCCCTTCTCAACCCAATCCTAAGAGAAGAAGAGACGGGCAACTTTTCACTGCTACCCAACGAAATCAACCAGTTTTACACGCTATACCCATCCGAGCTATCCCAATCACCCAAGTGGCACCCGACTCAGCTTACCCAAATAAGAAACCATATTTTGGACCTCACCCTCGATGCAACAACTGTTTTTATCACCATCCTCATACCCTACCTTGTCGTCTATGTGCAACTTGTGGACGCTATGGTCATTTGAGCAATGTTTGTCGCACCTTTCAAGACCAAACCTTTTCCCCTACTCAAACCATAAACCAAACCTATCAACAACCCCAATACCCCATGTTCCCATATGCTCGAGCTTGTTTCAATTGTGGCGACCCTACCCACTTTAGAAACACATGCCCTCAATTGGTTAACGTCATCAACACTCAAGCCCAATCAAACCCAGTTAACCAAGTAATCCAAGGAAACCCAACCGCTAGGCCACCAGCAAGAGGAAGAGTCTTCATTATCAACGCCAATCCTGTCGAAGATAATGACGGCCCAAGCGAAGATACTCAACTAGTCCTCTTCGACGAAGATCCAGATTCAACTCCTGTCGTTTAGTTTTATGTTTTTCTTTATCACATCAAACCAATCATAACTTAAGGATAAAGCCAATGAAACTTTGACAAGAGTACGGTGGATACGCCACTGGTACTTCCTATATATAAGTATTCTTGTCAGAGGATCAGAAGCATTATCTGGCGGTTATGAGAGGTTCCATGTGTAGACTGTTAGAGTAATTATTGAATATTATATATATTGTTTTCAGTATATGCTTTTGCCGAGGCCGTAGCTCCCCATCCATCGAGGTTGAGCTTGATCCCCATTTTATTATGCGGTTGATCTTAGCGTGCCCGCACGATCGGCTCCGTTTGATTGAGCCTTGATCGGTCATTTCATTTTACATTTCAATACATGCAATACGCTCGGCTCCGTTTGATTGAGCCTTGAGCGCACAGTTCAATTTACATTTCCAGTTCATGCAATACGTTCGGCTCCGTTTGATTGAGCCTTGAGCGCACAGTTCAATTTACATTTCCAGTTCATGCAATACGTTCGGCTCCGTTTGATTGAGCCTTGAGCGCACATACATTTTCATTATCAGTATCTTGTGGTTGTGGTGTTTGTTGTAGAGTCGCATAGAACTAATCATAACTGGCGGATAAAGT
This sequence comes from Scalesia atractyloides, assembly GCA_947069175.1. Taxonomy (NCBI): domain Eukaryota; kingdom Viridiplantae; phylum Streptophyta; class Magnoliopsida; order Asterales; family Asteraceae; genus Scalesia; species Scalesia atractyloides. The sequence goes on along the minus strand of CAMTDV010000030.1, from coordinate 80,954,131 downwards.
CAATGAGAATTTGACAAGAATATGGTGGATACGCCGCTCGTACTTCCTATATATAAGTATTCTTGTCAAATGATCGGAGGCATTATCAGGCAGTTATGAGAGGTTCCATGCATAGGCTGTTTGTGTGGTTAAGTTATTCATTTTCAGTACATGCAATACGCTCAGCTCCGTTTGATTGAGCCTTGAGCACACAGACAATTTCATTTTCAGTACATTCAATACGTTCGGCTCCGTTTGATTGAGCCTTGAGCGCACAGACATTTCATTTTCAGTACATGCAATACGATCGGCTCTGTTTGATTGAGCCTTGATCGCACAGATATATTTCATTTCAGTATTTTATGTTTGTTGTATTGGTTGTAGAGTTATAGGACTAATCATAATTCACTGATAAAACCAATGAAAATTTGACAAGAATATGGTGGATACGCCGCTGGTACTTCCTATATATAAGTATTCTTGTCAAAGGATCACAGGCATTATCGGACGGTTATGGGAAGTTCTATGTAGGATTTATTAGTTTCTTGGTAACTAATCATAACTTGTGGATAAAACTAATGAAAATTTGGCAAGAATATGGTGGATACGCCGCTGGTACTTCCTATATATAAGTATTCTTGCCAAAGGATCAGACGCATTATCAGGTGGTTATGAGAGGTTCCATGTAGGATTTAGTATTGCCTTGGTTGGAATTTATATCATCTTGCTATTTAAAGAGTTTTGGATTGTGTTCCATTACTACATAAACTAACCTCTCCATCATAACAAACGAGAGAGGAACTCCCACCATTCAAACATATATGCTATCAGAATGTGAATTCAAATATTTGCTGTTGTGTTTATTCATGTTCAAATATTAGCTGTTGTGTTTATTTATGTTCAAACATCAGCTGTTGTCTTTTTATTTATGTTCCTTGTAGGTTGTAGTGTTAGAAGTTTTGCCTTAGGATATAACCATACTTTCCCAAACGTATCTAAACTCTTATGCATGATATCATTTTTAGCGAATCATTCCTGTTTATCAATACTCATACAGTAGGCAACAAAAAGCGATTCCTGTAATAGGGTACTTAACCCTTACAAGGAACGTTACCGCCTCGAACAGAAAACTTAAACCCTTACTTTTTCTAAAGCAAGCAACTGTCAAACTAAACATCATCATCCTTTTAGTCAAAATATATCATTATTTAAATTTCGGGACGAAATTTCTAAAAAGCAGGGGATACTGTAACATCCGTCAAAAACGGATTTACCAAACCCGCTCCGTTTATCAACCGAACAGTCAGTCAAAAATTTTGTTGCGAATTAAATGCCCAAAATAATTTTAAGCGATACATAATCAATTATTATACGAGAATATATAATTAGTTTTTGAAAAACTGTTAAAAAACGCAAAATAAAAATACATAGGTTCTGCCGGGTTTCGAACCCGGGTCTGAACCGGTTCAACATCAGCCTTATCGCACATCACACAAACCACTGCGCCACTTGTATTGTTTGATAAATATTGGAATCATTTAAATTATAAAGTGACGTTACGAATTCAAAACCGGCGCCCAATAGTTCAGTCATCGGAAATCCCGGAAATCTCGCGAGTTTTAACGACAATTTACGTTATAACGTAAACCATTACTAAGACATCGGTTATAACCGACGTCTGAGTCCGCGACCAAACCATAACCGCCGGAGTTTTTATAATCGATGAATACAGTCGGAAATCAGACCAGGTTCTTCGACGATTTGCCCTATAAATTCACCCACAACCCACTGCAAACCTTTTCGCTCAAAACCACACCTTTTCTCGGCGTAATTCCACTCGCCGGAATTTCTCTGCTCATCGCCGGAAAACCGGTTTCCTCAATTCCGAGCCTTATTGAACCTCCTGAGCTTATACCGAAGTCACCCACACCTTTTGTAAACTTTCTGAAGGCTCGCTGCTGCAAGACACACGTCGCCGGAGGTGATTTCTGTCGCCGGAGTTCTGCCGGAAAACAGAGGAAAGCGAGTCGGTATACCTCACGCTTATTTTTCCTTCTTTTTACTTATATCTCATCTATAATTAACCTAAAACGTTAAAGGAACCTGAATTAATCATTGAACCAGTCCGTCGTCTTTTCTGGTTATACCTTGATGAAGAAGACGATGTATTCGGTATCTTATAAGTATAATTAAAATCAACTTATTAATCGGGTTAGACACACAGTCCAGCGGTGGACTGTGTGCACATAAAACGCAAAGGTCTCGAGTTCGAATCCCGTTTCACACACGCCGCCTTAATATAATGCCTTTTTGTTTTGTTAACCGAACCGGAGTCGCCACAGGTATATGTTAAGTATATTAATAATCGGAATAAAAACCAAGTTAGACACACAGTCCAGCGGTGGACTGTGTGTATGTTTAATCAAAGTGCACGAGTTCGAGTCTGTTTTCTGCATCGACCCGGTCAATTGTTTACCTTTTTAAAATAAGTCAGAAATGAAAACAAATAGTTTGTATTTAAGTATAATAAAAGTTGGATTATATAACATGTTAAACACACAGTCCAGCGGTGGACTGTGTGTTAGTTTAAGCCACAGGTCCCGGGTTCGAGACCTGTGGAGCGCATCGTCCGAGTAAATTAAACTGTTTTTAAAATAAAATGATTTTCGGTTTAAACTATTTAATGTATAAATATAATTAAAATCAGATATATAACGGGTTAGACACGTAGCTCAGTTGGTAGAGCTGCGTGCACGCGTACGAGAGGTCTCGGGTTCGAGCCTCACTCAGCGCACTTGTATACATGAATCGAACCGGAGAACGGTCAGGTCAGCGGTCAGTCAACAGTCAGAAAAAAATCAAATTTTTTTTATTATTTTTATTTAATTATTTTAATTAAAAATCAATTAAAAATACTTAAAAATAACATTTTTAAGGTTTGAAAATAGCCTTAAACTCACAAAAATACACCCAACAATCCTACTAAAATAGATTAATAAAACCCGTTTACTTACAAAACCATAATGCGATTTATCTAGGTTAATCTCACTCGTGGTTAAAACCACTTCGCGTGCATTCAACGTCATCAACCGAACGCACCCACTGTGAGTGAATCTTACAACTTCCCCTTTTAAATTACACGTTTTGGGGTGTGTCATGTGTTATGAAAATAATTAATTTATTTATTTAAACTTGTGCCATACCACGTCATGACCTAAACTTAGATTGTTTATATTGTTGTGATTTACTTATTTCCTTTTGTCAAATTATATGAAACTCATTCATTAAGCCCATCAGTTCCTCGTGGGAGACGAGTTGAACAACGCGTGCCTCAAATCAAATTCATTATTGTTCATGTGTGTATCATTGAGTTTATATTGTTTGTAGTTGTGTCATTCATATTATCATGTTTATGCAATTCATTCATTAGGCCCCTCAGTTTCTCGTGAGAGACGAGTTGAGCATCGCGTGCCTTTAATTGTTCCATTATTGTTCATGTGTGTTTCATTTAATATCTTATGATTGTTGATTAAGTTACATCTATTTTTACTCATGTTTGGTTGTGCACATATTTCATAATCAATTTAAATAAATTTGTTCAAATGTTTTCCATAGGATTCACTCGCCAACATTATGTTGATCCAAAACCTTTTTACACATGATACAGGTGAACAGGTTGAAGCAAAGAAAACATAGGAAATGCCTTAGAAGAGAACAAAGATGCCTAGATTGATAGCTAGAACATGTTGTAATCTTTATTGTAAATTTCCATTAAATTGTATTAATGAATATGAAACGCATAATAAATGTCATGAGCTTTGATGATAACCCAATCATGCCCCGATCACCTTTTCCGCTACGGGTCGGGGTGTGACAAGAACCTGTCTAAACGGATCTGAAAGCTCAAAACAAACAAAATCAAATTTTTTGCTTGAAAGCCCGCCGTAGGCTACGGTTGCTGGTAGACATTAATGCCCAAAACAGAACTGTTGAACCGTAAGCTACGGTCTGAACCGTAGCCTACGGTTGGCCAGCTCAAAAACAGAACTACTGGGCCGTAAGCTACATTTCGTTAATTAATTAGTAATTACATTTTGTCCCTCTTATAAAAAACTAACTACCCCACGATTTTTAAAGAGCATAACTTTTGCGTACTTTAATACTTTAAAAAAATTATATCATAAAAACAAGCCTTTTTATTATCTTTAATTTAAATATTGTATTGCTATTGTTTTTTTAATAGAAAAAAGTTGGTATGTTACGTGATTAATAATGTCTATGGGTGAGCAATAACTGAATCGTTAATTGAAACTGAACCGAAAACAGACGAAATCGAACCAAAATCGACCGGACATTGAATTACCTAAAAACCAATTAACCGAATTAACAAAAAATCGCTTATCGTTTTTTTGCACCCTCGTTTAATCAAAATCAACTGTCGATTGAACCATTCATATATTTGTTTCTTTCTAACTTTTATATATTCATTTCATATATTTCATATTTTATATCTCCACTCATGTAGTTATCTTTTCATTTCATGTATTTAACCTCCATTTCATATATTTCTAAGCAATAGTTTTAGCCAAAATTTGGTTTTGGTTATTAAACAAATCGAACTAAAGACCGTCAATCTAACCAAATAAACCAAACTGATTAACTAAGTGAATAAACCGAACTAATCAAACTATACGCACTTTAGCAGTGTTTGTGTTTCTCGCCGCATCACCCAAACACTTTTCTAAGTTAAATTTTTGAAATTGCCCTCTTGGAAATACTATTTGTCCCAAACCAACCCATAAACTTATATGAAAAGTTCATTTGGACCCATTTATTTATTGGGGTTTGATAGATAGCATAGCAAAGACAGAGATCCCAATTGCACCAAACTCAGATCTAGATGAAATCAAATCTAATTCCATAGTGATTCACATACAAGTCGATCGCCCAACCCAACGGTATCTTGATCGCCTGATTAGGTCAGTTTCTTGTATCATCATGGATTAAACATTCACAACAATATTGTATGATACATTTACTTATCGGAATTTACAATTTCCCAAAACCCTAGCTCACTATCCTCTTCTTCTTCAGTCGACTTCGGAGTCTCCTCAATTATCAATCGGACTATTTGGATTTTGGATCATCTAAATCTCCACAGGTAGATCTGCAATTCAATATTTATTTTTTATATGAATTTTTGTAGTGATTTCCATTTTAATTAAGTAATTGTCTGCAATTTAATTAAGGTCCTGTTCATGAATACAATGTGTTGAATATTATAAGCATGTAGAATTATTCAGCACAAATGTACAATATGGAAATAATAAGATTGGTGCTATTGATCAAACATTGTTTCAAACCGTTATGGAGATGAGTTATTTATAAACTTAATAGTTTTTTTCTTTTTTTTTGAGTTTGCTTTACTGAATACAACTCAAATTGCAGATATGGGGATGGGTTATTTATAAATTTTATAGATTTTTTTTAGTTTGCATTACGGAATACAACTCAAATTGCAGATAAACTCTTGGCGAGGCGATGAATTTTCTGGGGCTGCGGTCTCAGTCGACTGCAGCTCATGTGCCACATCCTCCGCCACCACAGGCTCTATCGCCACAAGTTCAAGCAGAACCGAGCATTAGGAAGCCAACTGCAACATTAGAGGATCTTGTAGCTGAAGATCCGTTTCCATTAGCGTCTTTGGTTGAAACGTTTGACGGAAGAGCTGAAGGAATAGTGAGTGAAAATGGTGCATTTGGGGGATTAAGTACAAAGAATGGAGCACCCGTTGTGTATAAACACATAGACGTTTGCGAAGAAGAAGGATGGATTACCATTCCGTGCAGTATGTCCTATCCATTTCTCTTATTAGCATATAATTTGTTTTTATGTAGTACAACTCTGTTTTTTTCTTACATATATTTACTTGTGCTCATCTTTTATGTCTTTATCAGCATGATCCTTCACTTTCAATGGGATCTGTATTCTGTTTAGAAATATTTGTTACTTGTGTCTGCTCACTGGAGGAAAAATTAGTACTTTCAGTTAATGCAATTATAGTTAGTATTAATATTAATTGTTCAAACTTGATAAAAACACATCATGAAGAACCCTTTCGGTCATGTAATGCAAAGACAAATATATGCAGTTAATATGGTAAAATATCGGATACCGGTCAAGGACAAATATTTGAGATATAGGTTATCTCGGTGAGATATATTGGTGGGATTTCGGTAATTTTAAGAAGATAGGTATCGGTATCGGGAAAATCAGTAGAACTAAGAAGATAGGTATTGATATCGGGATAATTGGTGATATATCGATCGATATCCCCGATAATACCGATATTTGGCACCGATATTTCATATGGGGACCGATAACCGATATATCACCGATATTAACTGCATAGAAACAAAATTATGTTTATGAACCCTGCTGGTCATGATATATTTGGTTGGCATCCTGTTCAGTATAGCAAGAATATGGTTAACTGATTACCACTTAACGACTCGTGCCTATACTGTTCGTTTTTAGTAGACTGATACTTGGTATCTGAGATAAAAAAAAGTAGCCGGAACGTTTTGAGTTACAGCAGCTACCCATGATGTACCTGAACGTTCAAGTGCTCTTGACAAATAACTGTAAGCATAAGTGATAATTGTTGCAGTAATACTTAAAAACGCACTTTGATGGTTGTAATGATTTGTACGCTTGTTTCTAGATGCACTATATACTGAACCAAAACTGATGTTCATCACTTTTACAGAGGAACTTCCTGACCGTTGGAATGAAGAACCAGATATGCAATCTTTTAAATCTTTTGACCGCCCCTTTGTCTTCCCAGGTAACTCTTCTCATTCAGTTTTCTTCCTTGATTTAGCTTTCAACATTTTGTTTAAAATCTAACATTTTGTGTTTTCAGGAGAACAAGTTCATATACTAGCATGCTTGTCTGCATGTAAGCAGGACATTGAAGTTATCACACCATTCAAGGTTGCTGAATTGATGAGTAAAAACGGTATTAAAAAGCAAAACGGTGAAGTCGTACACGGATCTCCACTTGTTCACGAGGTGGCTTCAAGTCCCATTGCTCAGGGATCCGACGATAATGTTAACGGCAAGACGGGCCCAAAGAAGGACGTGCCCACTGGCGAGTCACTTCTCAGAATGGAAGATCATAGAAGGCAAACCGAAATGTTGCTGCAAAGGTTTAGGAATTCCCATTTTTTTGCCCGAATTGCTGAGGCAGATGAGCCGCTGTGGTCGAAAAGAAAAGCCCATGAAACGTTTCGAGAATCAACGGAAATGATTGGAGGGAAGCTCGGTGAATTCGATGATAAGAAGATCCTTCCGCTTGATAGAGAAAATTCTGACGCTAGTACCTCCGGTGGAGTCGCGAGAAACGGGTTTAAGTGTAGCGCACTTCCTAATGGAGATATAGTGGTATGTTTCTGAAATGACGTGTTATCATTTCTATATGAGTAAAGTACACAGATGGTCCCTGTGGTTGACCAAAATTTTGGATTTTGTCCCTAGCTTTTCGAAAGATACACGGATGGACCTTGTGGTTTACACTTTGTAACGCATTTAGTCCCTAACTTGGACATGCTGAAACCTTTATATTTGTTAGCCAGGGACTAAATGCGTTACAAAGTGCAAACCACAGGGACCATCTGTGTACTTTTGATAAGCTATGGACCAATTCTAAAATTTTAGTTAACCATAGGGACCATTCGTGTACTTTACTCTTTCTATATATAGTACTTGAGTGTAGTGATTGTTACTTTGTTGAAAGGAGGATGCAATGTTGCATAGATTACTGATTTGCATTCCATTTTGTTGTTTGGAAGGATGCAGGTGCTTTTACAGGTGAATATCGGTGTGGACTGTTTAAAAAATCCCGTATTAGAACTCATTCAGTTCGAAAAATACGAGGAGAGAAGTTTGAGTGCTGAAGGCAGCGGCGTAACTTACACAGATCCGCAAACGGACCCTTGCGGAGATCTGTTGAAGTGGTTGCTTCCTTTGGAAAATTCTTTAGCGTCTCCATCTCGTTCATTATCTCCTCAGCAGCTGAGTTCTAGTTCAAGTATACGTAGCACATCGACAAAGATGAATTTATCGGGCTCGGGCTCATCTTCTTCTCCGATACTCTCGTTTGGTCACTTTAGAAGCTACTCCATGTCATCAGTTCCTCCGAGCACTGTAGCACCACCTGTTTCACCTATTACTAATTCTAGATCAATTGTTCTAGAAGATCAGGATCACTTGAAGTTGGGAAAGGATGAAAAAGGTGAAGGTGAAGGGCTTGTGTCATTTCGAGGTGTGCCGTTGGAGCCTGAACGGTTTTCTGTTCGATGTGGACTACAAGGCATTTACATTCCGGGTAGACGATGGAGAAGGAAAGTTGAAATCATACAACCTGTTGAGATCACTTCTTTTACTGCTGATTGTAATACAGAAGACCTTCTTTGTGTTCAGATAAAGGTTTAAAGTTAACTCTCTTTAAAATAATCTAAGCATAGTGGAGTTATTAGTTATTAGCCGTTATTCGTTAACTAATTTAAGTTTTGATTTTATGTAGAATGTTTCGCCTGCACACATGCCAGATATTGTGATATATTTGGATACAATAACAATCATACATGAGGAGGCTTCCAAGGGTGACCCACCTTTGTCTTTACCAATTGCATGTATTGAAGCTGGCAGTGACCACAGTTTGCCAGACTTAGCCCTCAGGTTGGTTATTCTCCTCTCAATATGCTATTTGTGTCTGTCATACTCATACCAATTTCAGTTAGTTGTTAATGTATGTTGAATGTAGATCCCTCTATAACATAAGAACTCACTCTCACTCATTGTTTTATTCAGTAGAAGCATGTTAGAAATTCACTGCCATTAATGAAACCATTACTCTCTATTTATTATTGGTGTGGACTGTTTTCCCATGATCCTCTCCCTATAAAGTATAAACATACGATTGATATTTGTGTTGAATTTTTTTCTGGGGCTTAAATGCGCGATGCACTCCGATGCGTTTTGATCCCAAAAGCCGATGCGCAATACGTGATGCATGTGCATCTCATATGCAAGGCGTTTGTTATTTAATAAGTTATTTATAGATAATATTTTAACTTGTTAACTTCAAACACTAAAAATTTAGAGATTAAAATAAATAAATACAGAAAATAGCTCTAGTATAATCAAAGAAGTTCAATATAACCAAAATAAGCCTTGAACTTTTATGTGAACAAGTAGTCTATGCAAAAGGTACAAGTAGTCTATGTAGAACTCACTTAACAACTTCATCAGCTCCTTGTACAAGCTTATTAAGCACATTGTACCTATGTAGTTAATATCCCGATGTATCAGTGATATATCGGTTATCGGTCCCTTGCCGAGATGTTGGTGCAAAATATCGGTACTGATAATATTCCGTGATATTGGACTGATATTTGACCGGTATATCACCGATTTTCCTGATAGTAGTACCTTTTTTCTTATTTCTACCATTCGTCTTTCTTCTTATTGTTGTTATTAGTGTTTAAGTCTTAATTGTTAGTTGTTACTGTTAAATATTAGTAATATAGGTTTCAAAATATAAGGTGTGTGTATTTGGGTGGACGCGTTTTGATATAAGTTTTATTTAAAATCATGTCGGGTTAGATATATATTTTTAGTTTGAAACACATGTTTATAATAAACTATTTTTCGGTATCGTAAGTTGTAGCAATCACCCGTGTCGTATGGTATTTTGACGAACCTAAATGATTCCAACCAACATGGGTACCCTGACGAACCAAACTGATAACGATTGAATATCCACCGCATAGCACAATGAATTTAAGATATTAGTCTTAGTCAGTTCCTACTTGCTACAATCGTTAGTGTTTTGCAAGTTGCAAAAGGTTAATTTGTTAATGGTAGGAGAGTATATTGAATTGTTAGTGTTAAATTGCTGTATATATAAAATTAGCATGGTATTAAAATCACCGATATCCCACCGTGATAACCGATATCTCAAATACTGGTCCGTGACCGATATTCGATATTTTACCGCATTAACTACTTAGCATTGTACAATTTTACTCTATAGTGGTCGATTTCAGAAAAATGTGTGCATCATGCGAGCGCACCATCCTCGCATCGTGTAATCGCAACGCATCACCTAATGCGATCTCATAAGTTCATCACCCATTTTGTGCACATTTCAAATCCAAGTTCTGGGGTTTAGTTTTTAGGGTTTAGGACTTAATTTTTAGAGTTTAGGGAGGATTAGCTTTAGGGTTTAGCTTTAGCATTTAGTTTTTAGCTTTTAGGCATTAGCCTTTAGGGTTTAGCTTGTGGACCGTTAACGTGCGCGGGTGCGCAGTACAGTAATTTACTAATTTATGGATGGCCTGGACTTTAAGAATCCACTGTTGTTTTTTTAATTAATCTCACTGCATACATTTCTCAATTTCTCTTCTCTTTGCTCACTTGAAATCCATTTGCTCTTAAGCTAACTAGGGAAAACCATCCAATTGCTGTTTTTGGTCGTCATTGAATATATCATATTATCATTTAAGTATCAGTTTGTCAATCTCTAAGCTGTTAACAGTCCAAATTGGTCCCCAACTTACCTTTCTGTCTAATAAGCCTTTGACTATTTGCTTCTTTCTTTAATCCAATAATATCAAATTGAATAAATCTTTTGTTGCTTGTTTTGACAGGAGAGGTGAAGAACACTCGTTCATTTTGAAACCGGCCACGTCATTGTGGAGGAACAACAGTAAGGGTCGATTGTTCTCAAGTGTTCACGGTCCCCCTTCTGATGGTCTAACACCTGGTGATAAGTATGCAGTTCTAGTATCATGTCGATGCAATTATACTGGTAATTACGTTTCCTACTATCTAAACCCAAAAAAAGATTCATCATTAATGATGGTATACTTTGGATGCAGAATCGAGGTTGTTTTTCAAACAGCCAACAAGTTGGCGACCTCGTATGCCACGGGATCTTTTGATATCTGTTGCATCTCAAATGTCAAAACCAACTCTCGGTTCAGATGACAGGATTCCTCAGTTACCTGTTCAGGTTTCGGTCGACTTAAAAATTAAACGATTATTAAGTTGAATGAATGGGTATTAAAATTTAATTTCATTTCATTTCTTGTCAGGTTTTAACACTCGAGGCTTCAAATCTGACATCTGAAGATCTAACGCTAACGGTGCTTGCTCCAGCTTCGTTTTCTTGTCTTCCTTCAGTGGTGTCAATAAACTCTACACCTGCATCACCTACCGACGGTGATAGTAATGGGCCTCAAACTGGGCCCTTTAGTGAGTATGCAATTTCCATCACTGATGTACTTCCGACAAGTGATCTGGGATGCACACACTTGTGGTTGCAGAGTCGAGTTCCTTTAGGGTAATAAACCATCGTTTATTCCTCATTATGTCTGTTTCAGATTTACAGGATGATGTTGTGCTTGTTTCTCAGGTGTGTTCCGTGTCGATCGACAGCTACCATCAAGCTTGAGCTACTTCCTCTTACTGATGGAATTATTACTCTAGATTCTTTACAGATCAGCGTTAAGGAGAAAGGTATGTTGTTCATTCCCATTACCACAACTTAAAGCAGTGGCGGAACTAGCCCATTAAATCAGGGGTATCCAAATTTTTTTTTACCGTGCAATCATACAACATAAAAAAACGACAATAAATAATAATAAAATAAATAATAATAAAGTAAAAAAATACCTAACTAATTGGGCCACAATTTCAATCATATTATTAATAATTTGGGCAATTGGGCCATTGTTTCAATCAGGCTCCCTTATTCTACAAGTTTTGGTTGGTTAAGGGTATCCTTGTATTATTTTAGGGGTATCCTTGGTATAAAGCAAAAAATTAAAATAAAAAAATACACTACGAATACGCACTTGAGCCGTAGTGCGTGCTACGGCTGCTAAAGCATTGGGTCGCCCCGGACTTAAAGTAATTTGACTTGCAACGTTGGTTGTTAAAATGGTGGTTGATACAGGTTTGACCTATGTCCCGGAGAAGTCCCTAAAGATAAATGCAACTTCCAGCATAAGTAGCGGAATCATTTAAGTAGAAATGAAATGGTTGGTGATATAGATGGAATTGAAATGTAGTGGTTTTTGTATGATTTTGAGTTTGATATGTATACCTTACTTACATTGGTGTGTGGGATTTAAACAACAATACTACTTGTACATTGCGATGTATTTTCTTTGAATTTTAATCAACCATCTGTCTGGACATTTGAGTTTAAATTTCTGTTAACATAAACAAAAACACTGTTCATCTATCCTTCCTTTATATAGCTTTTCAAAATTATTCTCTTCATCACCCAAAGGGTTGTGGCGGAGTGGTGCGATGCGTGTTGATAAGATGTTCCTAGCCTTGTGGTTGAGGGTTCAAGTCCCATGATAGACTATTGTATAGATTTAGAAGTAGGTTTTGAGAGTGGGTGTGGTAGCTGTTCGAGAAAAAATAACAGGGGAACAGGGTTCGCATCCTTTGCACTTTCACTATAACTAGCCAGATTACCCGCGCTACACTGCGGGATTTCGTCGATATATATTTTGGTTTAGTGTATGCTTAAAAGAATATCGATAGATGTTTTACGTCGACCGAAACCATTAAAATAAATTTAAATTGGACAGTGGGACGGACTCATTTCAAATTATAAATGAAATGTAAATGTTATCTTAAATATAATTTTATTGTTAAAGGAATATAAAACTAAAACATTAAATAAATAGAAAAGTAAAAATAATAAAGTCCAGAAAAAAAACTTAGAAAGAAACAAAAAAAAACAAATAGGATGAAAACACTATTCACCAACTTCTAATTGTAATTTATGTCAAAACGTATATCAACTGAAAACGTCACATAAAAATGAGCACGACAAAGCATTATATTTGAGCTAAGATATTACCGAAGAAAATTTACGTTGAAACGTAAATCAAATTGAATTTATATCAACGCGTACATAAAAATTAGCACCTAAAAACAATGTTTTTAAGCTAAAAAATGGTACGATGCGTTGAGGCTGTGTCGAAACGTAAAGTGACCTGAATTTATATCATTTAATAAAAAATGAATTATATTTGACCCGACTCGTTTTCGCAAAAATTTATGTCAAAACTTAGATTAACTGAAAACGTACATAAAAATAAGCACGAAAATGTATTATATTTGACCCAACTCATTTCTAGGAAAAAATAAATTTACGTCAAAACGTAGATAAAAAAAACGTACATAATAATAAGCATAAGAAATTATTATATTAGACTAAACTCATTTCAAGTAAAAATTACGTCGAAACGTAAATCAATTTGAATTTATACCGACACACGTAAAATAAACATGTAAAACTCAATTACAAAGTCTTCAAAAGGTTAAGGGTCTATAAGTGTCATTATCGAAAATTGAGAGACAAAGTATAAAAAAAAATACAAAAATGAAAAAAAAAACAAAAAAAAGTCAAATGCAAGTTACTATTCATATAACTTGCAAATGTATATAATAGCAAATCTTCCCGCGCGATGCGGCGGGTCTAAATGTAAAGTAACTTGGATTTGTGCAGTAAAAACTTGAACCGTTTCTAAACAAAAGTTACGTCAAAAAGTAGATAAACTAAATATGTACATAAAAATAAGCACGAAAACGTAATATACATGGCTCAATTTTTTTGCAAAAGAAATTTACGTCAAATATCAACCTGATCTTATACCGATACGTACAAAAAATAAGTAAAAGATATGTTTTTTAAGTTAAAATTGGTATCGCGTGTTGCAGTGGGACCAAAACGTAAAATAAGCTGAATTTATAAAATCTAACGGAAACATATTATATTTGACCCAAGTTGTTTTAAAATTAAATTTATGCCAACACGTACACAATGAACGTACAAAAAACGAACGTATATTCCTACCCATTTCAAAGAAACGTATCTAATTGGATTTATCACCACAACCTACATAATTTAACTAAATAATTATAATTTTATAAAGTCAAGGTTAATCCAAAAAAAACTAAAAGATCAAACACATACAAACAAGTAGATAAAAAACCAAATATACATTAGAACAATAAGCACTAAAATGTTTATAGTTTTAGAAGTTCAATCCTATAGTGTATACAATGATAATCATGTAACAAATGAATTTTTCGTACTAACATAATATAACCATGAAAAAATATATTATAATTTTTATTAGTTAGGGTTGTAATGAATAAAATTGTTGCATAATAGTAAAGGCAAAATAAAGAATCAACAGTAAAAACAAATAAACGTAAAAAACAAATAACAAATGTACATACATTAACACAAAACATAGATAATATATTTTAAAATTGAATTGTGGAATCAAGGCTCAATCAAACGGAGCCGATCGTATTGCATGTACTGAAAATGAAAAATGTCTGTGCGATCAAGGCTCAATCAAACGGAGCCGATCGTATGTGGGCACGCCAGGTTCAACCTCATAATGAAATGGGGAACATGCTCAACGCTCATAATGTAATGGGGAGCGGCGGCCTATGAAATTGCATGTACTGAAAATAATAATTTGCATCCAACAATAACCACACAACAATTGAAACATACTGAATACACATGTTCACGATATGATGTATGCACAATGGTTTAAATATAAATATATATATATATATATATCAAGACACATGATACACCCAAAAACGTGATTAAAACGGGGAATTTGTAAAGATTCACTCACATTGGGTGCGTTGGATTGGAGATGGTGAGATGCGCACGAATTAGATGAGCGGAATAACGAGAAATACTAACCTAAATAATAACGGAAAAATATATTAAATGAGTGGATTTTATTAAGGATTTTAATGAAATTTTTAGATATTTTTTTGTGAGTTTAAGGCTATTTTCTATCTTTAAAAATGTTATTTTTAAGTATTTTTAATTGATTTTTAAATTAAATTAAATAAATAAAAATATAAAAAAATTGTTTATTTTGCGTTGACCGTTGACCGTTGACTTGTTGACTTGTTGACCGGTTCGGTCAGTGGAATTGTTTGCGCCGGGTGAGGCTCGAACCCGAGACCTCCCGTACGCGTGCACGCCGCTCTACCAACTGAGCTACGTGTCTAACCCGAAATAATCTTGTTTTTAATTATATTTATATACTAATTCGGTTTAACCAAAATTCTTTTAATTTCAGAAACATTTTAATTCAACGAACCGGTGCCAGTATCAGGTTTCGAACTCGTGACGTGCGATTCAGTGTTGCACACAGTCCACCGCTGGACTGTGTGTCTAACCTGGTTAGTATCTCGGTTTTTATTATACTTAACAACTAACGGGATTAACCCGGTTTAGTTTTAAACAAAAAGGCATTTTATTACATAAGGAGTGCGTGTATCAGGGATCGAACTCGGGACATGCGTATATATTTTGCACACAGTCCACCGCTGGACTGTGTGTCTAACCCGTTCATATTACTGATTTTAATTAAACTTATAACTTAACTAACTTCGTCTTCTACATTCAGACTACAGTCAACTGATTCACTAATCCGTTCCTTGTTTTTACGATTAACAAACATTCTTAAGGCTAAAATGAAATGGCAGAGACGGTAATTAGAGGTGAACATACCGATGAACGGTTTATTTCAGATTTCCGGCAATGTGTCGGTCCCTGTTTTTTATGCTCTTCAACTGAACAAGACAATTAACCGTTTTTATTAGCTAATCGTGAAATTGAAGTGATCAGCAAATGTTAACAGAGGGTTTGAATGCCCTTACCGATTCTCAGATGAATATAGAGATTTCAGAATTTTTCCGGCGAACTGAAATTAGCTGAATACAGTGCCTGAATTCGATTTCAATTGAAAGGTTTAAGTTAGAAATAGCCTAACAATTGTTGAACTACAATGTTATTGAAAGATTACCGTTTGAGGATGAATACGGTTTTCCGGCGAATCTTGCAGAAATTTCCGGCGAGTTGTTTTAAGCGCTCTGACGAACTGAAAGTGTGACGAAAGTGAAATGGGATGTTGGTATGATGTTTCTAGGTCGCGAGAAGGGTCTTGAGTTGAAGTAATTGGGACTTGATTATTTTCGGTTATAAAAACCGATGATGATGACAATTAACGTTCATTCAATCTGAATTGATGAGAAAACGTCGGTGCATCGGTTATAACCTGAATGTGCGAGTAAACAAACGATTTGACGATTGATTTGCCGATTTCCGTTTCTCAGTTGGCGCAACCGGTTTTAAACCGAGTTTGTGTATAAATCTTATTTGTTTCCTAGAGATAACAGAAAACAACAAGTGGCGGAGTGGTGATGTGTGTGTGTGTTAAGTCATTGAAACAGTGAACCGGCTGACCCGGGTTCGAGTCCCGGCAACAACTTTTTATTTTTATTTATTTTGTTTTCACTTTTTATCAAATATAATTTTTATTTGTTTAGTTTGTTTATTAATTATGCATCATTAAAAATCAAAATAACCATAAATATACAACGTGACATTTATAACTTGATATTCGATTACAAAACGGAGCGGTTTTGGAAACCCGTTTTTGACAAATGTTACAGTATCCCCTACTTTTAGGAATTTCGTCCCGAAATTTAAGTAGTAGAAGTAGTAGAAAAAGATGCGGGTATTTTTCGCGCATTGAGTCTTCACGTTCCCAAGTAAACTCAGGTCCCCGTTTCGACTCCCAGCGTACCCTAACAATTGGAATGCGACTTCGTCGTAGACGTTTCTCTTCGAAGTCCATGATCTCTACAGGTCTTTCAATAAAATGCATAGATTCATCAATCTGAATATCTTCCAGCGGAATATGGAGGTTCTCATCAGCGAGGCACTTCTTCAAGTTCGACACGTGGAATGTGGGATGAATCCTGTTGAGTTCTTCTGGTAGGTCAAGCTTGTATGCTACAGGTCCTACTCTTTCGAGTATCTTGAAAGGTCCTACGTAGCGTGGTGCTAGCTTGCCTTTTTGACCAAAACGAACTACTCCCTTCCACGTTGACAATTTTAGTAGTACATGATCACCAATGTTAAACTCTAAAGGCTTCCGTCGTTTATCTGCATAACTCTTTTGACGACTCTGAGCTGCTAGAAGATTGTTTCGGATTTGATGGATCTTGTCTGTGGTTTCTTGGATCAATTCTGGACCAGTGATTTGAGCTTCCCCAATTTCGTGCCAACATAATGGAGATCGGCACTTACGACCATATAAGGCTTCAAAAGGTGCCATGCCGATGCTTGAATGTTAGCTGTTGTTGTACGAAAATTCAACTAATGGTAGGTGGACGTCCCAATTTCCCTTGAAGTCTATGACACATGCTCGAAGCATATCTTCAAGAGTTTGAATGGTGCGCTCAGACTGTCCATCAGTTTGAGGATGATAGGCGGTACTGAGATCTAATCGCGTACCCATAGCGGATTGTACTGCTTGCCATGTTCGTGAAGTGAAACGACCATCACGATCAGAAATAATGCTTAACGGTATCCCATGTCGGCTTACGATTTCGTTGATATAAATACGAGCAAGTTTTTCATTTTTGAAATCTTCGCGGATAGGAATAAAGTGAGCTGATTTTGTAAGTCGGTCTATAATTACCCATATAGTGTCATACCCACCAGAAGTGCGAGGTAACCCGGTAATGAAATCCATGGTTATATTTTCCCACTTCCATACAGGTATTTCAGGTTGGACCAGAAGTCCTGAGGGTCTTTGGTGTTCAGCTTTCACCTTGGAACATGTAAGGCACTTGGAAACAAAAAACAGCAATATCCTTTTTCATTCCAGGCCACCAATAGGTATATCGTAGGTCTTGATACATCTTATCGGCTCCTGGGTGTATAGAATATCGCGTTTTGTGAGCTTCATTCATAAGAATTTCACGAAGATTGTTGTGGTTAGGAATCCAGATACGATCTAGGTAGTACAGAATACCGTCAGATTTAGTTTCAATTTTTAGCTCAGCTCCACAGGACATCTCCTTTCGTACATCTTCTTCCGTTATTGAAACGTGTTGGGCTTCTCGAATTTGATCTTTAATGTCGGTTATAATTTGCGAAAAATAGAAGACGAATGGAGTTTGCATAACCCTTTCGACTAAGTGCATCAGCCACCACATTTGCTTTACCAGGGTGGTATCTAATTTCACAGCCGTAGTCATTTAGAAGTTTGACCCATCTTCGTTGCCTCATGTTTAACTCCTTTTGATTGAAGATATGTTGAAGACTCTTGTGGTCAGTGTATATTTCACACTTAGTACCATAGAGATAATATCTCCATATCTTAAGAGCGAACACAACGGCTCCAAGTTCTAGGTCATGAGTGGTGTAGTTCTTCTCATGCGTCTTGAGTTGTCTCGAAGCATAAGCTATGACTTTTCCTCTTTGCATTAGAACGCAGCCTAATCCTTGCCCTGACGCGTCGCAATAGACCACAAAATCATCACAACCTTCAGGAAGAGTGAGGATTGGTGCATCACAAAGTTTTTGTTTAAGAGTTTGAAAGGCTTCTTCTTGCTTGGGTCCCCATATGAAGGTTTTCCCTTATGAGTTAAAGCCGTGAGTGGTACAGCAATGCGAGAGAAGTTTGAAATGAACCGACGATAATAGCCAGCTAGACCAAGAAAAGATCTTACTTCAGTTGGTGTACGTGGAGCTTGCCATTCTTGTACCGCTTTGATCTTTGAGGGGTCGACATGTATTCCCTTGTCATTGACTACATGTCCGAGGAATTGCACCTCTTTTAACCAGAATTCGCATTTGGAGAATTTGGCGTAAAGCTTTTCCTTCTCTAGAAGTGCAAGGATGAGTCGAAGATGACGCTCATGATCAGATTTTGAATAAATAAGAATGTCGTCGATGAATACTATAACAAATCGATCAAGATACGGTTTGCAGACTCTATTCATTAGGTCCATGAAGACAGCTGGTGCGTTGGTTAAACCAAATGGCATAACCATGAATTCATAATGGCCATAACGAGTTCAGAAAGCAGTCTTTGGGACGTCTTCTTCATGCACTCTAAGTTGATGATAGCCAGATCGAAGGTCGATTTTTGAAAAGCAGCTAGCACCTTGTAGTTGGTCAAGAAGATCATCAATGCGAGGTAATGGATAGCGATTCTTGATTGTTAATTTGTTGAGCTCTCTGTAGTCGATGCACATACGAAACGATCCATCTTTTTTCTTTACAAAAAGGATAGGTGCACCCCAAGGCGATGAGCTAGGACGTATGAATCCCTTGTCAGTCAACTCTTGTAATTGACTGGCTAACTCTTGCATTTCAGAGGGGGCTAACCTATAAGGAGACTTTGCAACTGGTGTAGCACCAGGTAATAGGTCAATACGGAATTTGACTTCTCTAACTAGAGGAAGTCCTGAAATGTCGTCAGGAAAAAACTTGCGGAAAGTCTTTTACTACAGGAATGTCTTCAATTTTTCTTCTCCATGGTTCCCTTTTTGATTATATGAGCTAAAAACGCGACATAATTCTTGCGAAGATATTTTTGAGCTTGAAGACAAGACATTAAGCCGAGTCCTTTCGACGAGGTTTCTCCAAGGATTCGAAGAGTCTGACCGTTTAAAAGAGGAATACGTATAAATTTTTTCGCGACATACAACTTCTGCCTGATGTTGACTGAGCCAGTCCATACCAATTATGATATCAAAACTTCCCAGCTTCATAGGAATAAGGTCGATTGAGAAATCGTAGTCGTTTAGGGTGAGTGTACAGTCGCGTATAACAGAGTTTAATGAAACTGATTTCCCGTCAGCAACTTCTACCGTTATGGATTCCGTGAGCTTATCCCGATTTTTGTTTAAGATAGGTTCAAATTCAAAAGACACAAAGCTTCTATCCGCACCAGTATCAAATAACATAGACGCATATCTACCATTTATAAGGAACGTACCGTTAACCACATTGCCGTCAACTCTAGCCTGATTAGCGTTAATTTTGAAAGCTCTTCCTCTTGCAGGTGGAGGAGCTTGGTTCGCTTGGTTCACCGGGTTGGCTTGGGCCTGAGCATGAATAATGTTTACCAACCTTGGACAAGTGTTTCTGAAATGGCTTGGGTCTCCGCAATTGTAGCAAGCCCGCATAGGTTGGCCCATAGGATAATTGGGTTGGTAATATGTTTGGGCTAGGTGTTGGGTGGGTGGTAATAGTAGAGGTTGTTGGGGTTGACCCATTATTTGTTGGTGAGTTTGGGTTAAAGGTTGGTGGCGGTTCGTTCGTTGAGGCATGCGGCAGGTTTGAACAGTATGACCTGCGCGACCACAGCCGGTGCAATATTGGCAAGGATGATCAGGGGAATGGTGATATTGGCAACGGTTACATTTTGGTAACGGGCCAGTGTAAGGTCTTCTGTATGGTGCGGGTGAAGGAGCAACCTGGGTAATGGGTGCAGCAGGGATAGGGGAGTTGGCTTGAGTAACAGCGAAATTTCTGGTGTTGCGCTTCCTCTTGTTAGCAAACTTAGAGGAAGAGATAGGATGGTTTGAAGTTTGACCCTCAACAGGGGCTTTCTTTTTCTCTTCTTTGAACTTCCGGTTGCGAATTCGGTTCTTGGTCAGTTCAGTTGCTAGCTCCGTAGCAGCTTCAAGTGTTACCGGTGAAGTGCTGAGGACTGAATCTTGAATTTTCGAGGGAAGTCCTCGAATATAATGCTCAATCAGACGATAAGTTGGGGTGAATAAATTTGGAACCATTTAGTTCAACTCCAAGAACCTCTTGTTATAAGTGGTATGGTCTCCCTCCTTCTGCTTTAGAGCATGAAATTCATCCTCCAACTTTTTAATTTCACTCCTAGGACAGAAACGCCTAGTCATGATTTCCCTTAACTCCTCCCAAGTTAAGGCCATTGCATCTTCAGTTCCCCTCTTCCCTTTCTCAGTATTCCACCAAGTGAGAGCTACCCAAATAGTCTCCCGGTGGCGTATCGAACCTTGCGATCCTCAGGACAATCGCAGTTGAGAAAGGTGTTTTCCATCTCCTCGAACCAATGTAGGAGAGCAGTGACACCTTCGGTCCCCTCAAATTTAGGAGGATCACAAGATTTGAAATGTTTGTATGAACACTTGCTGGTAGGAGGGTTGTCGATGTTCTGGTCATGTTGCTGGGGAGGGTTAGTAGGATTTTGTAGCGAGGGCTTGTTGCACTTGGACCACAATGTCAGGCAGTATCGTGGCCATTTTGTTTCGCGATTTGTGTGGCCAAGCGTTCCTGAGACCTTCCTGATCTTTTACCCCTTCGTTGTTGTCTGGACGACATCTACAGGAACATACATGAGAAGATTGTGAGTTTATGGTGTCTTTTTAGGTGTCATGTGTCTTTAAGAAAATGAAAATAACATAAATATCAATAATGCAACTACATCCATAGGATGTCTTGGTTTGTTCATGTTGGGCCTCAAATGTCCCCCATACCTTCACCTATATAGTCATGTGGGCCCCCATGGCTATTGGCTTGGTAGGATTCACATTAGTATTGGCAATTTAACACTCGCATCACCCGAATGCAAACCACAAAATATGTTGATAGATGTTTGGTCGGAACGTGTCCAGGTGTAGACACAATGACAACTCAAAGTGGGGTTAGCTCACACGACGTTTGGTATAGCATGCTTTGGCCTAATAGGTACTTCGTACTCTCATCGTTAGTCCCCAGGTAGGCAAACTGGTCCTTTATTTTGGATTTATACGAATGCCAGCCTAGACAGGACGTTCCGACTACCGGTACTGGTACCCTTCCAGTTACTACATGCCCGTCATGAGAACTCACTTTGATGAGATTTGAAAACACAAAAATCATTGTAAAAGCAATCATGATGTTGGTGTGTGCTTTCATGGATGTGATATGTTATGAATATATGATTCATGATAGGCATTATATGATAATACATACTTATGAACATGCTTGCATAATATTGAATGTAACATTTAACATAAAACATATAAACATCATGAAATTTGGCATGTAACACACAAAAATCTTATAAGTTTCTAATCAACTATAGTATAGGCTCTAAGGGTCTAATAACCTATCCTATATCCCTATAGTCATGGCTCTGATACCAATCTGTCACACCCCGACCCGCAGCGGAATAAGAGTTACGGCGTAATTGGGTTATCACCAAAGCTCATGACATTTACTAATATGTTTCATATTTATTAAAGTCAAAGTTACATTCCAAATAATCCAAACATGTCCATACAATACAAAGAAAATAAACCAAACATAACAATCCCAAACTCTAAATCGTTTTATTCTTCTAGTCCAATCCTATGTGTTCACCTGTATCATGTGTAAAAATGGGGGTTTTTGGGTCAACATAAGTTGGCGAGTGAACCTTGTTAGATAAACATTTATTATTGATTTACTTGTTAGTTTATCAATGAAAAATTGTGCATAATCATAAATGAGCAAATGTAAATAATCAGACAGTGGCAAATAGCAATCACAACTATAACAATCAATAACATATGATAGCATACATAAACATACCAACAACATACGATAAATAACATAAAATGAACTGTGCGATCAAGGCTCAATCAAACGGAGCCGATCGTATTGCAATGTACTGAAAATGAAAAATGTCTGTGCGATCAAGGCTCAATCAAACGGAGCCGATCGTATGTGGGCACGCCAGGTTCAACCTCATAATGAAATGGGGAACATGCTCAACGCTCATAATGTAATGGGGAGCGGCGGCCTATGAAATTGCATGTACTGAAAATAATAATTTGCATCCAACAATAACCACACAACAATTGAAACATACTGAATACACATGTTCACGATATGATGTATGCACAATGGTTTAAATATAATATATATATATATATATCAAGACACATGATACACCAAAAAACGTGATTAAAACGGGGAATTTGTAAAGATTCACTCACATTGGGTGCGTTGGATTGGAGATGGTGAGATGCGCACGAATTAGATGAGCGGAACAACGAGAAATACTAACCTAAATAATAACGGAAAAATATATTAAATGAGTGGATTTTATTAAGGATTTTAATGAAATTTTTAGATATTTTTTTTGTGAGTTTAAGCCTATTTTCTATCTTTAAAAATGTTTATTTTTAAGTATTTTTAATTGATTTTTAAATTAAATTAAATAAATAAAAATATAAAAAAATTGTTTATTTTGCGTTGACCGTTGACTTGTTGACCGGTTCGGTCAGTGGAATTGTTTGCGCCGGGTGAGGCTCGAACCCGAGACCTCCCGTACGCGTGCACGCAGCTCTACCAACTGAGCTACGTGTCTAACCCGAAATAATCTTGTTTTTAATTATATTTATATACTAATTCGGTTTAACCAAAATTCTTTTAATTTCAAAAACATTTTAATTCAACGAACCGGTGCCAGTATCAGGTTTCGAACTCGTGACGTGCGATTCAGTGTTACAC
The DNA here is from genome assembly GCA_947069175.1 of Scalesia atractyloides. NCBI lineage: Eukaryota > Viridiplantae > Streptophyta > Magnoliopsida > Asterales > Asteraceae > Scalesia > Scalesia atractyloides. The sequence goes on along the minus strand of CAMTDV010000030.1, from coordinate 80,930,700 downwards.
ACAGTCCACCACTGGACTGTGTGTCTAACCTGGTTAGTATCTCGGTTTTTATTATACTTAACAACTAACGGGATTAACCCGGTTTAGTTTTAAACAAAAAGGCATTTTATTACATAAGGAGTGCATGTATCAGGATCGAACTCGGGACATGCGTATATATTTTGCACACAGTCCACCGCTGGACTGTGTGTCTAACCCGTTCATATTACTGATTTTAATTAAACTTATAACTTAACTAACTTCGTCTTCTACATTCAGATTACAGTCAACTGATTCACTACTCCGTTCCTTGTTTTTTACGATTAACAAACATTCTTAAGGCTAAAATGAAATGGCAGAGACGGTAATTAGAAGTGAACATACCGATGAACGGTTTATTTCAGATTTCCGGCAATGTGTCGGTCCCTGTTTTTTATGCTCTTCAACTGAACAAGACAATTAACCGTTTTTATTAGCTAATCGTGAAATTGAAGTGATCAGCAAATGTTAACAGAGGGTTTGAATGCCCTTACCGATTCTCAGATGAATATAGAGATTTCAGAATTTTTCCGGCGAACTGAAATTAGCTGAATACAGTGCCTGAATTCGATTTCAATTGAAAGGTTTAAGTTAGAAATAGCCTAACAATTGTTGAACTACAATGTTATTGAAAGATTTACCGTTTGAGGATGAATACGGTTTTCCGGCGAATCTTGCAGAAATTTCCGGCGAGTTGTTTTAAGCGCTCCGACGAACTGAAAGTGTGACGAAAGTGAAATGGGATGTTGGTATGATGTTTCTGAGTCGCGAGAAGGGTCTTGAGTTGAAGTAATTGGGACTTGATTATTTTCGGTTATAAAAACCGATGATGATGACAATTAACGTTCATTCAATCTGAATTGATGAGAAAACGTCGGTGCATCGGTTATAACCTGAATGTGCGAGTAAACAAACGATTTGACGATTGATTTGCCGATTTCCGTTTCTCAGTTGGCGCAACCGGTTTTAACCGAGTTTGTGTATAAATCTTATTGTTTCCTAGAGATAACAGAAAACAACAAGTGGCGGAGTGGTGATGTGTGTGTGTGTTAAGTCATTGAAACAGTGAACCGGCTGACCCGGGTTCGAGTCCCGGCAGCAACTTTTTTATTTTTATTTATTTTGTTTTCACTTTTTATCAAATATAATTTTTATAGTTTAGTTTGTTTATTAATTATGCATCATTAAAAATCAAAATAACCATAAATATACAACGTGACATTTATAACTTGATATTCGATTACAAAAACGGAGCGGGTTTTGGAAACCCGTTTTTGACAAATGTTACAGTATCCCCTACTTTTAGGAATTTCGTCCCGAAATTTAAGTAGTAGAAGTAGTAGAAAAAGATGCGGGTATTTTTCGCGCATTGAGTCTTCACGTTCCCAAGTAAACTCAGGTCCCCGTTTCGACTCCCAGCGTACCCTAACAATTGGAATGCGACTTCGTCGTAGACGTTTCTCTTCGAAGTCCATGATCTCTACAGGTCTTTCAATAAAATGCATAGATTCATCAATCTGAATATCTTCCAGCGGAATATGGAGGTTCTCATCAGCGAGGCACTTCTTCAAGTTCGACACGTGGAATGTGGGATGAATCCTGTTGAGTTCTTCTGGTAGGTCAAGCTTGTATGCTACAGGTCCTACTCTTTCGAGTATCTTGAAAGGTCCTACGTAGCGTGGTGCTAGCTTGCCTTTTTGACCAAAACGAACTACTCCCTTCCACGTTGACAATTTTAGTAGTACATGATCACCAATGTTAAACTCTAAAGGCTTCCGTCGTTTATCTGCATAACTCTTTTGACGACTCTGAGCTGCTAGAAGATTGTTTCGGATTTGATGGATCTTGTCTGTGGTTTCTTGGATCAATTCTGGACCAGTGATTTGAGCTTCCCCAATTTCGTGCCAACATAATGGAGATCGGCACTTACGACCATATAAGGCTTCAAAAGGTGCCATGCCGATGCTTGAATGTTAGCTGTTGTTGTACGAAAATTCAACTAATGGTAGGTGGACGTCCCAATTTCCCTTGAAGTCTATGACACATGCTCGAAGCATATCTTCAAGAGTTTGAATGGTGCGCTCAGACTGTCCATCAGTTTGAGGATGATAGGCGGTACTGAGATCTAATCGCGTACCCATAGCGGATTGTACTGCTTGCCATGTTCGTGAAGTGAAACGACCATCACGATCAGAAATAATGCTTAACGGTATCCCATGTCGGCTTACGATTTCGTTGATATAAATACGAGCAAGTTTTTCATTTTTGAAATCTTCGCGGATAGGAATAAAGTGAGCTGATTTTGTAAGTCGGTCTATAATTACCCATATAGTGTCATACCCACCAGAAGTGCGAGGTAACCCGGTAATGAAATCCATGGTTATATTTTCCCACTTCCATACAGGTATTTCAGGTTGGACCAGAAGTCCTGAGGGTCTTTGGTGTTCAGCTTTCACCTTGGAACATGTAAGGCACTTGGAAACAAAAAACAGCAATATCCTTTTTCATTCCAGGCCACCAATAGGTATATCGTAGGTCTTGATACATCTTATCGGCTCCTGGGTGTATAGAATATCGCGTTTTGTGAGCTTCATTCATAAGAATTTCACGAAGATTGTTGTGGTTAGGAATCCAGATACGATCTAGGTAGTACAGAATACCGTCAGATTTAGTTTCAATTTTTAGCTCAGCTCCACAGGACATCTCCTTTCGTACATCTTCTTCCGTTATTGAAACGTGTTGGGCTTCTCGAATTTGATCTTTAATGTCGGTTATAATTTGCGAAAAATAGAAGACGAATGGAGTTTGCATAACCCTTTCGACTAAGTGCATCAGCCACCACATTTGCTTTACCAGGGTGGTATCTAATTTCACAGCCGTAGTCATTTAGAAGTTTGACCCATCTTCGTTGCCTCATGTTTAACTCCTTTTGATTGAAGATATGTTGAAGACTCTTGTGGTCAGTGTATATTTCACACTTAGTACCATAGAGATAATATCTCCATATCTTAAGAGCGAACACAACGGCTCCAAGTTCTAGGTCATGAGTGGTGTAGTTCTTCTCATGCGTCTTGAGTTGTCTCGAAGCATAAGCTATGACTTTTCCTCTTTGCATTAGAACGCAGCCTAATCCTTGCCCTGACGCGTCGCAATAGACCACAAAATCATCACAACCTTCAGGAAGAGTGAGGATTGGTGCATCACAAAGTTTTTGTTTAAGAGTTTGAAAGGCTTCTTCTTGCTTGGGTCCCCATATGAAGGTTTTCCCTTATGAGTTAAAGCCGTGAGTGGTACAGCAATGCGAGAGAAGTTTGAAATGAACCGACGATAATAGCCAGCTAGACCAAGAAAAGATCTTACTTCAGTTGGTGTACGTGGAGCTTGCCATTCTTGTACCGCTTTGATCTTTGAGGGGTCGACATGTATTCCCTTGTCATTGACTACATGTCCGAGGAATTGCACCTCTTTTAACCAGAATTCGCATTTGGAGAATTTGGCGTAAAGCTTTTCCTTCTCTAGAAGTGCAAGGATGAGTCGAAGATGACGCTCATGATCAGATTTTGAATAAATAAGAATGTCGTCGATGAATACTATAACAAATCGATCAAGATACGGTTTGCAGACTCTATTCATTAGGTCCATGAAGACAGCTGGTGCGTTGGTTAAACCAAATGGCATAACCATGAATTCATAATGGCCATAACGAGTTCAGAAAGCAGTCTTTGGGACGTCTTCTTCATGCACTCTAAGTTGATGATAGCCAGATCGAAGGTCGATTTTTGAAAAGCAGCTAGCACCTTGTAGTTGGTCAAGAAGATCATCAATGCGAGGTAATGGATAGCGATTCTTGATTGTTAATTTGTTGAGCTCTCTGTAGTCGATGCACATACGAAACGATCCATCTTTTTTCTTTACAAAAAGGATAGGTGCACCCCAAGGCGATGAGCTAGGACGTATGAATCCCTTGTCAGTCAACTCTTGTAATTGACTGGCTAACTCTTGCATTTCAGAGGGGGCTAACCTATAAGGAGACTTTGCAACTGGTGTAGCACCAGGTAATAGGTCAATACGGAATTTGACTTCTCTAACTAGAGGAAGTCCTGAAATGTCGTCAGGAAAAAACTTGCGGAAAGTCTTTTACTACAGGAATGTCTTCAATTTTTCTTCTCCATGGTTCCCTTTTTGATTATATGAGCTAAAAACGCGACATAATTCTTGCGAAGATATTTTTGAGCTTGAAGACAAGACATTAAGCCGAGTCCTTTCGACGAGGTTTCTCCAAGGATTCGAAGAGTCTGACCGTTTAAAAGAGGAATACGTATAAATTTTTTCGCGACATACAACTTCTGCCTGATGTTGACTGAGCCAGTCCATACCAATTATGATATCAAAACTTCCCAGCTTCATAGGAATAAGGTCGATTGAGAAATCGTAGTCGTTTAGGGTGAGTGTACAGTCGCGTATAACAGAGTTTAATGAAACTGATTTCCCGTCAGCAACTTCTACCGTTATGGATTCCGTGAGCTTATCCCGATTTTTGTTTAAGATAGGTTCAAATTCAAAAGACACAAAGCTTCTATCCGCACCAGTATCAAATAACATAGACGCATATCTACCATTTATAAGGAACGTACCGTTAACCACATTGCCGTCAACTCTAGCCTGATTAGCGTTAATTTTGAAAGCTCTTCCTCTTGCAGGTGGAGGAGCTTGGTTCGCTTGGTTCACCGGGTTGGCTTGGGCCTGAGCATGAATAATGTTTACCAACCTTGGACAAGTGTTTCTGAAATGGCTTGGGTCTCCGCAATTGTAGCAAGCCCGCATAGGTTGGCCCATAGGATAATTGGGTTGGTAATATGTTTGGGCTAGGTGTTGGGTGGGTGGTAATAGTAGAGGTTGTTGGGGTTGACCCATTATTTGTTGGTGAGTTTGGGTTAAAGGTTGGTGGCGGTTCGTTCGTTGAGGCATGCGGCAGGTTTGAACAGTATGACCTGCGCGACCACAGCCGGTGCAATATTGGCAAGGATGATCAGGGGAATGGTGATATTGGCAACGGTTACATTTTGGTAACGGGCCAGTGTAAGGTCTTCTGTATGGTGCGGGTGAAGGAGCAACCTGGGTAATGGGTGCAGCAGGGATAGGGGAGTTGGCTTGAGTAACAGCGAAATTTCTGGTGTTGCGCTTCCTCTTGTTAGCAAACTTAGAGGAAGAGATAGGATGGTTTGAAGTTTGACCCTCAACAGGGGCTTTCTTTTTCTCTTCTTTGAACTTCCGGTTGCGAATTCGGTTCTTGGTCAGTTCAGTTGCTAGCTCCGTAGCAGCTTCAAGTGTTACCGGTGAAGTGCTGAGGACTGAATCTTGAATTTTCGAGGGAAGTCCTCGAATATAATGCTCAATCAGACGATAAGTTGGGGTGAATAAATTTGGAACCATTTAGTTCAACTCCAAGAACCTCTTGTTATAAGTGGTATGGTCTCCCTCCTTCTGCTTTAGAGCATGAAATTCATCCTCCAACTTTTTAATTTCACTCCTAGGACAGAAACGCCTAGTCATGATTTCCCTTAACTCCTCCCAAGTTAAGGCCATTGCATCTTCAGTTCCCCTCTTCCCTTTCTCAGTATTCCACCAAGTGAGAGCTACCCAAATAGTCTCCCGGTGGCGTATCGAACCTTGCGATCCTCAGGACAATCGCAGTTGAGAAAGGTGTTTTCCATCTCCTCGAACCAATGTAGGAGAGCAGTGACACCTTCGGTCCCCTCAAATTTAGGAGGATCACAAGATTTGAAATGTTTGTATGAACACTTGCTGGTAGGAGGGTTGTCGATGTTCTGGTCATGTTGCTGGGGAGGGTTAGTAGGATTTTGTAGCGAGGGCTTGTTGCACTTGGACCACAATGTCAGGCAGTATCGTGGCCATTTTGTTTCGCGATTTGTGTGGCCAAGCGTTCCTGAGACCTTCCTGATCTTTTACCCCTTCGTTGTTGTCTGGACGACATCTACAGGAACATACATGAGAAGATTGTGAGTTTATGGTGTCTTTTTAGGTGTCATGTGTCTTTAAGAAAATGAAAATAACATAAATATCAATAATGCAACTACATCCATAGGATGTCTTGGTTTGTTCATGTTGGGCCTCAAATGTCCCCCATACCTTCACCTATATAGTCATGTGGGCCCCCATGGCTATTGGCTTGGTAGGATTCACATTAGTATTGGCAATTTAACACTCGCATCACCCGAATGCAAACCACAAAATATGTTGATAGATGTTTGGTCGGAACGTGTCCAGGTGTAGACACAATGACAACTCAAAGTGGGGTTAGCTCACACGACGTTTGGTATAGCATGCTTTGGCCTAATAGGTACTTCGTACTCTCATCGTTAGTCCCCAGGTAGGCAAACTGGTCCTTTATTTTGGATTTATACGAATGCCAGCCTAGACAGGACGTTCCGACTACCGGTACTGGTACCCTTCCAGTTACTACATGCCCGTCATGAGAACTCACTTTGATGAGATTTGAAAACACAAAAATCATTGTAAAAGCAATCATGATGTTGGTGTGTGCTTTCATGGATGTGATATGTTATGAATATATGATTCATGATAGGCATTATATGATAATACATACTTATGAACATGCTTGCATAATATTGAATGTAACATTTAACATAAAACATATAAACATCATGAAATTTGGCATGTAACACACAAAAATCTTATAAGTTTCTAATCAACTATAGTATAGGCTCTAAGGGTCTAATAACCTATCCTATATCCCTATAGTCATGGCTCTGATACCAATCTGTCACACCCCGACCCGCAGCGGAATAAGAGTTACGGCGTAATTGGGTTATCACCAAAGCTCATGACATTTACTAATATGTTTCATATTTATTAAAGTCAAAGTTACATTCCAAATAATCCAAACATGTCCATACAATACAAAGAAAATAAACCAAACATAACAATCCCAAACTCTAAATCGTTTTATTCTTCTAGTCCAATCCTATGTGTTCACCTGTATCATGTGTAAAAATGGGGGTTTTTGGGTCAACATAAGTTGGCGAGTGAACCTTGTTAGATAAACATTTATTATTGATTTACTTGTTAGTTTATCAATGAAAAATTGTGCATAATCATAAATGAGCAAATGTAAATAATCAGACAGTGGCAAATAGCAATCACAACTATAACAATCAATAACATATGATAGCATACATAAACATACCAACAACATACGATAAATAACATAAAATGAACTGTGCGATCAAGGCTCAATCAAACGGAGCCGATCGTATTGCAATGTACTGAAAATGAAAAATGTCTGTGCGATCAAGGCTCAATCAAACGGAGCCGATCGTATGTGGGCACGCCAGGTTCAACCTCATAATGAAATGGGGAACATGCTCAACGCTCATAATGTAATGGGGAGCGGCGGCCTATGAAATTGCATGTACTGAAAATAATAATTTGCATCCAACAATAACCACACAACAATTGAAACATACTGAATACACATGTTCACGATATGATGTATGCACAATGGTTTAAATATAATATATATATATATATATCAAGACACATGATACACCAAAAAACGTGATTAAAACGGGGAATTTGTAAAGATTCACTCACATTGGGTGCGTTGGATTGGAGATGGTGAGATGCGCACGAATTAGATGAGCGGAACAACGAGAAATACTAACCTAAATAATAACGGAAAAATATATTAAATGAGTGGATTTTATTAAGGATTTTAATGAAATTTTTAGATATTTTTTTTGTGAGTTTAAGCCTATTTTCTATCTTTAAAAATGTTTATTTTTAAGTATTTTTAATTGATTTTTAAATTAAATTAAATAAATAAAAATATAAAAAAATTGTTTATTTTGCGTTGACCGTTGACTTGTTGACCGGTTCGGTCAGTGGAATTGTTTGCGCCGGGTGAGGCTCGAACCCGAGACCTCCCGTACGCGTGCACGCAGCTCTACCAACTGAGCTACGTGTCTAACCCGAAATAATCTTGTTTTTAATTATATTTATATACTAATTCGGTTTAACCAAAATTCTTTTAATTTCAAAAACATTTTAATTCAACGAACCGGTGCCAGTATCAGGTTTCGAACTCGTGACGTGCGATTCAGTGTTACACACAGTCCACCACTGGACTGTGTGTCTAACCTGGTTAGTATCTCGGTTTTTATTATACTTAACAACTAACGGGATTAACCCGGTTTAGTTTTAAACAAAAAGGCATTTTATTACATAAGGAGTGCATGTATCAGGATCGAACTCGGGACATGCGTATATATTTTGCACACAGTCCACCGCTGGACTGTGTGTCTAACCCGTTCATATTACTGATTTTAATTAAACTTATAACTTAACTAACTTCGTCTTCTACATTCAGATTACAGTCAACTGATTCACTACTCCGTTCCTTGTTTTTTACGATTAACAAACATTCTTAAGGCTAAAATGAAATGGCAGAGACGGTAATTAGAAGTGAACATACCGATGAACGGTTTATTTCAGATTTCCGGCAATGTGTCGGTCCCTGTTTTTTATGCTCTTCAACTGAACAAGACAATTAACCGTTTTTATTAGCTAATCGTGAAATTGAAGTGATCAGCAAATGTTAACAGAGGGTTTGAATGCCCTTACCGATTCTCAGATGAATATAGAGATTTCAGAATTTTTCCGGCGAACTGAAATTAGCTGAATACAGTGCCTGAATTCGATTTCAATTGAAAGGTTTAAGTTAGAAATAGCCTAACAATTGTTGAACTACAATGTTATTGAAAGATTTACCGTTTGAGGATGAATACGGTTTTCCGGCGAATCTTGCAGAAATTTCCGGCGAGTTGTTTTAAGCGCTCCGACGAACTGAAAGTGTGACGAAAGTGAAATGGGATGTTGGTATGATGTTTCTGAGTCGCGAGAAGGGTCTTGAGTTGAAGTAATTGGGACTTGATTATTTTCGGTTATAAAAACCGATGATGATGACAATTAACGTTCATTCAATCTGAATTGATGAGAAAACGTCGGTGCATCGGTTATAACCTGAATGTGCGAGTAAACAAACGATTTGACGATTGATTTGCCGATTTCCGTTTCTCAGTTGGCGCAACCGGTTTTAACCGAGTTTGTGTATAAATCTTATTGTTTCCTAGAGATAACAGAAAACAACAAGTGGCGGAGTGGTGATGTGTGTGTGTGTTAAGTCATTGAAACAGTGAACCGGCTGACCCGGGTTCGAGTCCCGGCAGCAACTTTTTTATTTTTATTTATTTTGTTTTCACTTTTTATCAAATATAATTTTTATAGTTTAGTTTGTTTATTAATTATGCATCATTAAAAATCAAAATAACCATAAATATACAACGTGACATTTATAACTTGATATTCGATTACAAAAACGGAGCGGGTTTTGGAAACCCGTTTTTGACAAATGTTACATACATCAACTGAAAACGTACAAAAAAGCGTGAAAACGTATTATATGTGAGCCTACCCTTTTTCAAAGAAACGTAATCAACATGATTTACACCGACACCTACATAAATATAAACATGTAAAAAATAATTATAAAGCTTTTATAAAGTTGAAGGGTTGTAACTGCCAATACTAAATGTTGAATGGTAAAGGCTAAAATAAGGGAAAACCTACTAAAAGACAAGTAAGACGTAAAAAACCTGAATTTATACTGACATGTAGATACATATAAGCACGTAAAAAAGATTATATAGGTTTTAGAAAGTTAAAGGGTTATAATTGTAAATACTAAATGATAAACACGTAATCAACATGAATTTATACCGACACCTACATAAATATAAACATGAAAAAAATAATTATAAAGTTTTTATAAAGTTGAAGGATTGTAACTGACAATACTAAATGTTGAAGGGTAAAGGCTAAAATAAAGAAAAACCTAGTAAAAGACAAATAAGACGTAAAAAACATGAATTTATACCGAAATATACATACATGTAAGCACATAAAAAGATTATATAGATTTTAGAAAGTTGAAGGGGTATAAGTGGAAGTATGAAATGGTAAAGGTTAAAAATTAAAATAAACGAAAATATTATAAAAAGAAAAAATTGACCAGTGGCACGCTGCCATGCAGCAGCCTGCCACTGTTGATGGCACTTGCTATTATAGGTTATATAAATATAATATAATTGTTGGTGCACATATGTCTATTGCCTACGTCTAGGACAAGTCTGATGTACAGATAGGGGTTTCGTAGCGTCAGATGTTTAATTTTGAAAATTATGTAAATATGGCATAATTTTCGTACGAAAATCTGGCTAGATTTTCGCACGAAAATTTCGTGCGAAATTTCAGTAGTCTTGAGTCACTAGGTGTTGTTATGTCTTGCCTATAAATAGGTGACTTAGGGTGTTTGTCTAGTATGCTGTTTTTGGAGATCAGAGGCGAAGCCCTGCTCGAGTCTGTAATCGTTTCAACGTTAATCAATATACAGACGGTTTAAAACAGTAATCATCGCTTGTTCTTTGTTTGTTCAATCAGCTAACATGAATTCCGCCTCTGTTAGCTAAGCAAGTCTGACCGGAAGCTCACAAGTTGGGTCCGATCCTAAGCTTTCACAAGTGGTATCAGAGCCTTAAGGTCTGATTTGTGAACTAACAACCAAGTTTCAGCTGGATTCAACCTTCAAAGTTCAAGATTCATCAATTGGAAACTCTTCTTCTACTTTTTCTTGGAACTTATTCTAGATCTGAAGGATTTCATGGACAATTTGGACTAGGTTATTAGTATACCGTGTTAAAATCGACACTAATCAGCTTACTGAATCAAACAAACCTAAAATCCATCAAATCATGTCTGAAATCATCAAAAACATGAAATTGTGAACAAGTGCTTGAAGAAGACAAATATTTTCGCACGGAATATTAGATTTCGTACGAAAATTAGGGTCTAAAACCTGAAAAGTTTAAACCATCTAAATAACAAAGATTTTCGCACCAAAATTAAATTTCCGCATGAAAATTCAAATTTTCGTATGAAAATTCTGCCTCACAATTCTAAGAAAATTTTGTGTCTCAACCTAATTTTTAGTCAACTTCAAGTTAACCAGTTTTAATCTGTTTTCTGTTTTAAGGTTTTGTCAAGATGTTAGGTGAAGAAGAATTCCATAACGCGTTCGCTACACAAGCCGTTACAGCCCAGAACATGAATCTGGAAAATGAAATGGGAACCACTACGAAGCCTCCAAAGCTCATGAACATCAAAGACTACGAGAGTTGGAGTGAGCGTTTCAAGAACTGGGTTCAAGCGACAAACTTAACAGTTTGGTTCGCAAATCGAAAACAAGTATCAACCACCACTTAATGAACTTGGCATTGAGAAACAGTGGCTCGTCTATCCGATGACGAACGAGAAAAATACATCACTGAAAAGAAGATGATGAATCTCCTTCAGCAGGCCATAAAAGAAGAAATCTTAGTTCTCCTGCAACACGATGACGATGCTCATTCACCATGGCTCGCCTTACGATTAAGGGCACAAGGGAGCACTAATGTCAGAAAAGGAAAGAAGGCGTTACTGAACAAAGAATTTAAAGTATTCCATATTCTTCCGGGCGAGAACATGAAGCAACTCATCGAAAGGTATTGCCACCTGGTAGTGCAGATGAAGCGCATGGGAATTGTCAAGACGAATGAAGAACTAGTCGACAAACTGGCAGATTCTTTGCCAGAAGGAGAATGAAAGGGAGGTTCTAAAGGCAGCTCTGAGCAGTTACGAGACAGAATATCAGAGGATCATAAAAAAGATGGAAGAATATGAAGCTGAGCGTGAGTCGAACAACAGGTAGGTGGAGCTTATGAAGAAGATTTTGGTTCGTACTCTGGGTATCTCTCTCGCTAATGAGATTGAGAAGATTGAGAGAGAGGAAGCTAGACAGAAGGTTGCTGAAAGGGAACAAGCTTCTAAAGCTCTATCTGATGCTGAAGGCCGGGGTAAGAAAAGATTGATGATATGCCCGTGGATAAAGCTGCTACTTCATCAGCTCCTTTGATCGATCAATCTGCGCCGGAAGCTGAATCCGTGCCAGTACCTTCTGAGACGGTAGTCTATGATCCGTCTGCTGATGTTAGCATGGGGTTTGTGCTACAAGGGGAAGGTGTTCCTGGAATCGATGACGAAAGAAAGGCAATTGCTGATAGAGAGCTAAGGAAAGAGATTGATGATTTGGTAGACGGAACGTTTGATGAGTTAGAGAAGGAAGGGTTTGAATATGTAGCCAGTTTATTTGATAATGAAAATATTTCTGTTGATGCTTACATGAACGACTCTATGTTTGAGCTAACTGATGAACAGGTTCAGGGGGAGTCATCGATTGAAGAAACAGCGCCAAAACCCAAAGTTATCTATCTCAAGCACGATGTTGAAGAAGGGAGCATGTTCATAACCTCTCCAAGGCTGATCTTGCAGATTTATATGGCCTACAAGAAGATTCTTTCGAGTTCGACTTTGAAGAAGAATTAAAGAACACGAGCTCAGAGCCGAATGATTATGTTTTCGAAGACATCCCGCCAGCGAACGATTATGACAGAGTCATTATTGAAGATTGAGATTCAGATGACAATGAAGAGGCAAGGTATATGGGTGAAGGAACTGATGTGTTTCCTACCCTTGATGAAATGACTGCTGAGATCGACGATGAATATTAAAAAAGAAAGTGGCAGAAGCAGTTAAAGAGGGAACAACTCCTAAACCACCAACAAAGTAAGAGATCATAGAGATGAAAAAGAAATGGTTCAAGGAGATGCCACCTGAAAGAAAGTTCGTCGTCCATTGGCTTTCTTCACCAGAGACCCTGACGCATCTCTGGGTGACATTATTAGTTGGGGATGGATCGAGGAACTCGATGTGTATGCGTTGAAACGTGAGTATGGAGTTCAATACTTCAGAAGATTAGGTGATATAAAGACCTTGCCAGAATAGGACGTGAAAGAGTTGTTCAAACCAAGACGTTCAGTATGAAGCTGCGTCCAAATGATCAGGTCTATGGAAGCTTATCAAGTTTGAGGCAGAACATGGTTTCAACTTATGGAAGCCACACAAGCCGAAAATCGTGACAAAGATTGATCCAATTACTCAAGAGAAAGATGTGACTTTGATTGTGAAAAGGCCACGCGTCATGAAGAATATGCCTTTGAAGAAAATGGAACAAGATTTTTACTCGTAGAGTAATTATCAAAAATTACCCTACAAAATGATCTTGTAGGGTAATTTTGATCTTGTAGGGTAATTTTGTAAAATGTTCTTGTAGGGTAATTTGATCTTGTAGAGTATTATAAATTACTCTACAAATGATCTTGTATGGTAATTTTGATCTTGTAAGGTAATTTTGTAGAGTATCATAAATACTCTACAAATGATCTTGTAGAATAATTTTGAATTATATGTTTGATAAACTTGCAGAGTATTTTTGATACACTTGTAGGGTAACTTTGATGCAGAGTAATTTTGATACACTTGTAGAGTAATTTTGATAATTACCTTTCAAGATCATTTTACAAAATTACCCATATAAGATCATTTGTAGAGTAATTTTGATGATTACCCTACGAGTAAATAATTACGAAAATGCACACTGCGTTTTGTTTGGCTTTTTCATGCCTTTCGTACGTTTTGTACGATAAGGCACTTTGTACATGAACTTAACCCAAGAGGCAATAACCGCTTTAATAGGCTAACTTATTTACTTTTATGTTTATGTAGATTCTGATTGTTAAAGATTTTTTTTTAAATATGGTAGTGGTTAGTCCTTTGGTTTCTCTCTTTGAGGTACCAAGTTCAACTCCCACTAGCATCACTTTGAAGGACATTGGTGATGGCGATGAAGTTTAGAACCAGGCCTCTCTGGAGGTCACCAGTTCGAAACCGAGCCGAACCGGGTTTATCCGCAATGGGCCTTTGGGTGGGTGGGTTTTCCGCGAAAGTAGTGGCTTGGTGGCTCGAGTATGCATCCAACTCTGACCGATATGGAGGAGTGGATACATTTGCTCGATTGAGGGCATTACAGGATGCTTATCCGATGATTTAGTTGATCGTTAAAAAAAATATACATGGCAGTGATAGTCTTTTGATAAAATTAAATAAATAAATACGGTAGAAAACAACTAATTTGTTGTTGAAAAGGCATATCGTTCGATTAGCGATCTTTTGCTAGGGTAAGTAACTCGAGTGAACCGATGTGTAGTGAATTTAGGGTGCAAATAACTAGGCTTAAGCTCGACTTGTTTATATCAATTATTAATATACAAATAAAAATAATATTATTAATAGACTTGTTTAGGTTTGTAAGGTTGATAAGTGAAGCTCGGGCTCGTTTACGAAACACACTTATTTTTAGGTTCGGGTTCGGCTCGTAAACAAGTTTAAATAAGCTCGGCTCGGCTCGTTTACTAGAAAACTTTAACAAGGGGTAAATGTTATTAAATATTAATAATAACTAATATTACATCAAGGCTCGACGAGTCTGTTCACATGTCAAGATCGAGCTCGGGCTCGATAAATAAAAAGCATTATTTTAGGCTCAAGATCGGATCGGACTCGATAAGGCTAGGCTTGTTACGACCTTTTTCTTGAGTTGTCTCGAGCTGCTCGCGAGCCGCTCGGCGCCCGCTAACTGAATTCTAGGGCTGGTAATTCTGACACTAACACGACATGAACCTACACAAAATTATCATGTTTTGTGTATGAACTAACAAAGTTATCATGTTTTGTGTTTGACCTTAACAGTTTTGTGTCTAAAATTCTGTTTGAGTCTTAACAGATTACCCGTTAACCTGTTACCCGGTTCTTGGGCTTTCCTAAAATCCAAACCCTAATTTTTGAATCACTCTCACACGGCACTCCCAATTCCCCGCTTCCTCATCCTAAGTCCTACCTCTTCACCTTCCGATTTGATTAATTCGTTCAGTTCATCCTGCCGTGCGATATCAAAGGTGAGTTTTCTATTCGATATTATAAATCGATCGATTGCCTTGCGATATCTGACCATACATATGTTTCTGTATGTGTTGAACGATTATTACATAGATATATGTGTATTTTTTGTTTCAGTGAAATACTGAAATTGTGTACAGTGTTATATGTTTGAAGTGAAATTATATGCAGTGAAATCGTGTACATTGAAATTGTTATGTAGGTTTGAAGTTATCATAGTTATGTGAATAGGTTTATATGAAAATTGACAACATATTGTTACAAAATGAGTTGTCAACATTGAACATAATGTTATAAATTGTCAATTAGGATTGTTTTTTAGCCACAATAGAGAATTTGATTGTGTTTGTCAGTGGGTGTGCAACTTATTTGTGTTTTTTCTTAGGTCGTGTTCGTTCTTAAACATGTCGTATGATACGCTGGTAATTTTTGGTGTCTTGTTTCGTGTAATCTATTTATTCACTGGTTCGTGTTCGTGTATCGAAATTCACTGAATTCTTAACCAATAAACAAAATGTTACAATGTTTTTAATCAAAGAGTCTTGTGTTTGAGCCTTGTACCTATCACTTATATATATATTTTTTAAAATCTAATCCAAATAGATTTAAGTCAATTTAGCCATAGGGTTCCATCCACAACCCAATTCACGCGACCACATAACCTCGTCCCTCAGTCTCAGACCCTCGCCACCCAGCCCAACCCAGCCCAACCAGCGCCGGATTTTACTAAAGAGGAAAGGTGAACTACTCAACTTCTAATTCTTTAATTTGCAAATGAAATGGTTGATTACTTTCCAATTATTAGTTTGAATTCAGTATTAATTTAGGTGTGTTAGGCCTACTGAGAAATTGAAGGAGTGCAAATAGTTGAATGCCATTAAGTATAATGCATATATAGCTGAATGCTGAATCTAACAGGTACAAATTCAAATTTCTGTATGTGTTTGCAAACAAAAACCTTAGAGCAAAAAAGAATGCTTGTTAGTTTTCAATTCTTAATTTGCTACAAGTTTGAACTTTACAATTTGTTGAAACTTGAATAATTTGAATTAGTGATGTTAATTTGTTGACGCTTGAAACTCCAATTCTTACCCAACCAGAATTGGAGCATCTAAAAACACTGAACCCACTGGAAAAATTTCTCGGATCTGCCACTTGTACTAATCTCAGATTCTCACACTTGGACACTTTCACAACGATCTTCGCAATAGGTAATAATTGCCGGTTACACAACCAAAAAACCTAAATCGATCTGAGCAGCATAGCTTGATAGCTTACTGTTGGAATGTTGATTACTTCAATTCTTTGTGATATAGTTTTTTTTGTTTGTAAATTGCATCCCTTTTGATGATGATGATGATCAACGCTGATGTTAAATTTACCAGCTTCAAGTTTTTTTTGGTTATCTGAAGCTTATGTTGCACTTTCGAAAGAAACTAGTAACTGGAGGTACATTATATTTTGCTTTAGTTCTTAAAATGTCAAATAATCGAGCCTCTTAAGGGGCGTTTTAACTAGGAAAAAATGTTAGTTGGTTGAATTAGGGTTTTTAACCAAAACCGAAGCGACTTGAATTCGGATCGGTTAGGCAATTGTGAATTCTGATTGATTCGGTTATCGGTTAGTGCCAAAAAAAAATCAAATCCAAATAAACCTATCTGCACACATCGAATAAATCGATATCCCGATCCTACTAACAACAACCCTAATCTCCTGACCACCTCCATCTGAGGCGGATAAACCTTGTAAAGGTGTTTATGTCATGTGCTTATGCTTTAGATCCTTGTGTTTGCAGGAATTTGTTGATGCAGGGGATGGGGAAGTTGTTTGGTGTTTTAGGTTGCAGTTTTTCATCTCTAATAAAGCACCAATCGATCAAAATCTCCACCATGACAACTCATAAGGAGGCTATCAACCAAGTCCACTGGAGATGAATGGAACGACGCATGGGAAACAGCATGGCTCCCTGATGATTTATCGGCCAAAAATCGAGCACCATGGGAAACAGATGTCAATTTTTCCATCACCTCTGATACACCACCCGATATGGATACCGATACAAAGGCGTTTGTGGAAGAGATGGCTGATAATTGGGAGCAGAGGAGAAAAAAAAGTAAGCGAAATGAAGAAGAAAGGCTGATGAAGTTAAAAGAAGAAGGGAAATCCATCTACAGTTTGGAGAATGTGAAGAGGGATTACCGAGTTAAGAAACAAAGGCTCCATGCTGGTTTGTGGGTTAAAGAGATTGAGAAGATGGAAGAGGCCAAATTGGCTGATTCTGCGGCTGATGATGATCTTGACAGATTTCTCGACACTGCATCCGAGTAAACTCTCCCTCTTTCTCTCAATCTTGTGTTGGTCTATAGTCGGAGTAAGGCTCTATATCAAACACAAGTCATAACGAAAATGGATTATAGGCCATAGAGGTTTATTTTATACATATAGGGGTGTAAACAAGCCCAGAGGCTCGAGAGCTACTCGTTATCGGCTCGGTTAAAAGCTCGAACGAGCCGAGCTTTAACGAGCCCGAGCTCGAGCCTGAAATAGAGCTCGTTTAGTATCGAGCCCGAGCTCGAGCCCGAAATACAAAACTCGTTTAGGCTCGCGAGCCTAAACGAGCCCAAACAAAAAAATATTTTTATATATAATATAGTAATAATGATGATAACATTGGCGAGCCGAGCTTTGGCTCGTTTAAGCGATATTATAGCGAGCTCAAGCCGAGCTTTTAGCTCGTTTTAGGTTCTCAAAATAGATCAAGCTGAGCTCGAGCTTTGAGTTTTACTCGCGAGCCGAGCTCGAGCTCAAATAAGTAGGCTCGAACCGAGCCGAGCTCGAGCTTCATAAAAACATGACGAGCCGAGCTCGAGCCTAGTCGGGTTCGGGCTCGGCCCGGCTCGTTTATATATATATTGGGAAGGGTTAAAATGAGAACTAGCTTGAGTTGTGAGTACTTAAGAACTTTTTGAATAAAAAAAACTGACGAATTATTTTATGAAACTTTTCAAAAAGAAAACGTATACAACTTCTTACGCCGTATAACAAATTTACACCGCCGTACGTCAGCAACCATTTACACCAGTGTAAATCAAACTTGTCAAGTAAATACCAGCTCGCCATTTTTTTTCTTCACAGATGTCTAGTTAGATGTTAATCTACGTTTGTGCAAAATTTGGTTGAAAAATTCACACGGGAAGTTGGAGTTGTCGCTGTTCTTGCAATTCGGAGGAGTCTTCATAGTAAATGAATCCTATATACATATATAGTCTGAAATTTCATGGATAGTTACATCTTGAACCACTTGTGAAATTATATGGTACACTAAAAATGGAGATATTCTTCATGTCTCGCTTGAGGTCGTTGGCATTGCAGGTATATTATGTTTTGTAGGCATGGAATGAAAATGGTTTTTTGTGACCTTGTTGCAGGATTTTTGAGTCTGGAAGCAGTGATTTGAACAAGTCAAAAGTTGGAGATTCTTGGGATATGAAAAATAAACCTGACGGATGGGAAACAACGGCCAAGGGTGAAGACGGAAACGTGTGGGAGATGTCCCAAAGAGAAGAAGACATTCTTGTTCAAGAGTATGAACGTCGGATTGCTTTCAGCAAATTTCAGGTATACGTGAATGAATCATTGTGGTCTTTTATTGTTTAAACTTATATGGTTTTGGGTATGTATGCAGATAGCTAGTTTTATTAAACAACAATATTCAGTCGAAGGAGACCGATTGATGGTTGGAAGTACATGATTGAAGAATTGGGGCCGAATGCAAGAAGAGGAAGTAAAGGTAGCGTTTCAAGATTACCGAGTCTTGCTGATCCAGCACTCAACCATTTAAGGAGGACAAGATACCGATTTCCACCACTAACACAAGGGGAAGATAGACTGAATGCACTGTAAACCTGACGGAAGATAGACTAATTTGTATGGGACCGTGTATATGTCACAACCTCTAGAATCGTTGACTCGACTCCACCACATCATGTGCTTGTTGCTGAAAACACTTTATGGCCTTAAATTGACAAGCTATCTGCCACCCATGTCACTTTTGGATCGGCCTTTAACTGACAAGCAATCTGCCACCCTTGTCACTTTTGGATTCACTCAGCGTGTTTCAACCACCGCTCTCTTTGTCTACTATCGGGATTCCCTTGTTATCTACAGGTATATGTTAATAATATTATTATCAGCAGGAGTTTTTTCGAATTTTTTGACACATTTAACTGGCTACTTTATCTTATATGCTCTTCATCGCTCCCTACAGTGATATTTACATGATCTTATATAGCGAACGCATAAAATGTTGGCTCATGCCTTTCGATTTGATCACACTGACACACGAATTGAACACGACACTTTTTATTAATGTAATTTGGAAAACACAAAACCACAATACGAACGAACTCGTTAGACTTTTTTAATTATAATAAACCGGATCATAGATCTCTATATTACACCTTAATTTGCCTACATAATAACACTTAGAATTAGGATTTATTTTATCAGTTCATGTATAATTAATTAATACAATATTATCTAGCGATGACATACATGTATGTATATATTCAAGCTCTTCTCCTGCGCGTCTTGTTTATTTTCTGTGGTTCGGTTCTTTTAGTCGCTTTCTCGGCGCTTTTTCATTTTGCAATGACCTTAACAATAATTGTCAAATAATTATTAAAAAAATTGTAAAATTATAGTTCCATGCATGTAATGAATGTATATGCAAAAACTAAGTTACCCACTGGCTAACTTGTTCTGTGAAGGTCTTGGTGAGTTCCTCTGGCTCTGGCTGATACGATTTCATAGCCTCGATTATAGCTTTTTCTGCCCGTTGTTTCAAATATTCGTCTTCAACGTTTGCAGCGTCTCCTGGATTATAATCTTTTCCTGCCAAGACAACCGGGAGGATGACGATGATGATCACCAGAACCCAAATTCTTATCATGTTCAACAATTAGTTATTATGTTTCTTTTTAAAAAAAAAACCTCACAAAGATACGGATATAAGAAATTTTAGGCGAGAAGAATTGGGCGACCAAGAATATGAGATAGATTTTCTGTTATTAATAAGTTAGTTAGGAGGATGTGTAATGTAACTTAAGTTATAACTGAAAATTATTAGTCAGCAAATGTAATGGCTTTAAATATTTCTGTTTCTAATTATAGTATAGTCGATGAGGTTAGACCGCACAATATTTGTGTTAGGCGTAGATTTTTGTATTGATATACATTTGAGGTGGTCCTCATGTTATATAAACATTTTGGATTTGAAGACAAGGATTTGACATGATGAAGGCGAATCACTGTGGTTAGGATAGATCCCCCAGTGGTTCGGTTCCCTCATGTATATCCATGCACAATCCAAAGCAAACTAAATCATGTCGTTGTCCTTGTTATTGGCCTTGTCATGGTCATAGTCCCAAGCGTCATAGCCGGGACAATGAGAGAAAGCACAGGCCATGCGCATTCAGACGCCTTCATAGAAGAACGTGCTCACAATGCGACCAAGGCGGCTATGGAGGCATATAATCCTCACCCTGACTTGGCCATCCTTAATTTCAACAGACAAGTCCAAGAGTCTTTAGATAACTCAACGAGGGGGAGGCGGCTACATGGTAAGGGGGATGCGTGGCTACTAACCCGATAGACAGATGTTGGAGGTGCCATAAAGACTGGGCCCAAAATCGGCAAGCCCTAGGTGAATGTGCTCGTGGATTTGGAGAGCGGACCACGGGGGGTATGGATGGTTAATTCTACGTGGTCACGGATTGCTCCGACGACGACATGATCAATCTAAAGAAAGGAACCCTGCGGTGGGGAGTCATCCAAGACAAACCACTTTGGATCATCTTTGAGAGGTCTACGGTGATCACCCTTCAACAAGAGCTTATCATGAACAGTGACAAGACGATTGATGGGAGAGGGGTTAGCGTTCACATTGCTCATGGGGCGGGCATCACTGTTCAGTTTGTCCATAACATCATCATCCATGGGATCCGGATCCACCACATTGTGTCCAAAGAGGGGGGGATGATCAGGGATTCCGTGGACCACTATGGATTGAGGACGGTGAGCGATGGGGACGGCATCTCCATCTTTGGTGCTAGCAAGGTGTGGGTGGATCATGTGTCCCTAGACCACTGCACGGATGGGCTGATCGATGCCATCATGGCCAGCACGGCCATAACCATCTCCAACTGCAAGTTCAACCATCACAACGACGTAATGCTGTTGGGGGCCAGCAACAGTTTTCATGGTGATATGATCATGCAAGTGACCGTCGCATTCAACCGGTTTGGGAAGGGACTGGTGCAGAGGATGCCTGCATGCCGTTGGGGGTTCTTCCACGTGGTGAACAACGACTACAACAAATGGGAAATGTATGCAATTGAGGGAAGCATGAACCCCACCATCATCAGCCAAGGCAACCGCTTCAGGGCTCCGGACAACATCCACGCAAAAGAGGTCACCCATCGGGATCACTTTCCTTGCAAAGTATGGAAGCACTGGAGATGGAGAACGGTGAATGATCTTTTCCTTAATGGGGCCTTCTTCGTACCCTCGGGTGATCACTCGGATATTGCTGAAGAGCACAAACGGCATATGGTCCAGGCCAAAGATGGTGCAGCCGTCGGTCTACTCACTCGCTATGCGGGTGCCCTCCGCTGGCTGCAGGCATGACAGACCTTGTTAGCTAGCTAGCTATAGCTTATTCATCACATTCTTTTAGTTAATTCATTAATCAATATATGATCTTACCAAGTTTCTTTCTAGAGAAATTAATGCTTGAATTAGAGTGGGTATTTTTTCATCATCCAAAAACACTAACCAAATTTCACTTTACCATCCAAAATGTTAAATCTTACTTGCCAAGATAGTTAGATAGAGAGTATAATTATAATAAAAATAATATGCTATTTTGCAGCCCATGAATTGACTGTGGTTGGGATGTTGGGTAAATTCCTCCAACAAATGTACTTTTTAGCACATGCTACGGTATGTCTAGCTTGGAAGAGAATCATGATGTTCTTCTTGCATTTCATACAAATTTGAGACTAGGTTCAAGATTCACAAGTTCCCATACATTTTCTCAACATTTTTTTAAAAAAAAGACACTGGTAAATATCACTATATATATATACATATAAGCAGTTAGGGATTCTTGAAAGATGTATGTATGCATGTCAAGTTACTCCTGGAGTTTCCTCAAAACACTTCATTGGAGCTTACATGAATTCTGCTGAAGAGTTTGGGGGAACTTTACGACTTGCCTGGCAATAACTGATTATTATTATAGTCCCAGGTGGTTTCTTTTCGTACTCTTATTCAATCATTTACGCCTCGCTTGCGGTATATCATGTATTATGTGTGGGCCTTCGGGGGGCAAAAGTGAAAGTGCACTAATTTTAACGTTATTTTACTAATTTCATGAAAATAACGTTAAAAAGAGAGGGACGGTTAATCATGCATCATGTGGTGGCGTTGATAGCCGAAAGACAAGGGGGTACATGCACTAATCGGCTTTTGTCATAATTGCTGAGTGTTATGTGCCTTACGTCCAAGGCTTGATGCAAAACTACTATCGAGCTGGGGGTCTCACTGGAAGCAGCCTCTCTATTCCTACGGGGTAGAGGTAAGGCTTTCTTACCCTCCTTAGACCCTACCTTAGCTTTGCTATTGGTGGGATTTACTGAGTATGATGATGATGATGATTCAATCATTTATGTTACAATATTGTTACCTATGGCTGTTCAAAAAGCTTGCGGCTCGGAGCTCGCTCGGATTTAGCTCGGAAAAAGCTCGCTCGATATGGCTCGGTTTAAAAGTGAGCCGAGCCAGCTCAGCTCGTTTAGAAAGTGAGCCTACCTCGGCTCGGCTCGTAACGAGCCGAGTTGGCTCGGTTTGGCTCGCTTTGTAACTCGGCTCGGTTTAGCTCGAATTATTTTACTTATTATAACTTCTAATTGTATATACATGATAATATATTGCATAAAAACTGATTACTATTTACATGTATATATGTTTATAATTTGATATCTATGGCATATTTAAAGGTTAATTACCATAGTAATGAACTAGTATTGTATTTCATTGAAATTAAAACTTATTTTGCGTTGTTGAACTTGATTTTGATATGGAATGTATTAGGTTGAACTTATTTTGAATATATTTTTTTAAAGTATTGAATGATATTTTAGGCTACTAAATTTTAAGAGGTATATATTAATTTTTCTTTATAAAATCGAGCCAAACCAAGCCGAGCCGAGCTAGCTCGGTTTAAAACCAAGCCGAGCCCGAGCTTAGATTTTCAGCTCGGTTTCAAATCCAAGCCGAGCCCGAGTTTGGCCTGGCTCGGCTCGGCTCAGCTCATGAACAGCCCTATTGTTACCTAATTAGAATGCTCTTATTTCTTATAGTAGAGGATTAGTTTTGTAATTGTTAATAGAAGGACCTTTTGTGTAAATGTCAACCTACACAGTAACTGTTTTAGCTACTGTTGTATTGAATTTTCTTCTCTCTGTGTTTCTTATATTACTTATCTATTGCTTACCATTCTTGTTCATACAAAAGCAGCTGCTTTGGATCGATGTGTGCACCGACTCAAAGGCTCTGCAATGAATCTTGAATACTTCTCGCCAGGAGTTGTATCGCGCTTCGTCTCCAAGTGATAGGATAAAGTTTCTGATGTTCATAACAATGATGTGGGGGGGGGGGGGGGGTTGAAATTTTGCAGATAATGTGATCGAAAAAGAAAAGGAACAAGAGAGAGGTTATCGGAAAAGGCTATGATACCATGTTATTTGGTATAGAATTGCTTGCCTGCTCAGTGATCGGTATCCAATATATATACATTATCGACAGTGGCGGAGCTTCTTGGTGGCCGGGGGGTGCCCTGTCCCTCCCGATCACTGAAAATTTTCGAATTTCTTTTAGTGTCAAATATTGGAATTTTAAGAGTCTGGCCCCACTGAATTGGATTTTGAGAGTCCGGCCCCCACTGATTTTTCGTTCAAGCTCCGCCACTGATCATCGATACCCTGTAGACAGGATTACAACCTCAAATATCAAGATCTATATCAATTACAATAAAATTCCTCTATGCATTTATATATCTGTAATATATATTTATATAAAATATACATCAGCCTAATAGTTTAAAGTGGTTAGTTCTTGGTAATTCAAAAGGTTTTGAATTTATATCGATCGTTATTGAGTTCAAGAAGTTTTAGGTTGAAATAAAACTAACTCAAACAAGTATGGTTCTACCAACCGGTTCCTACGTGATTTGTCGATCCTCAGGGTATTACATACATACAGTACACACACATGACATGTTACCATGTGACACAACATAAAGCTCCACACTTGCTAGAAGTAGGCAGCCTCTAACATCTTGGCTTTTGCACCTATACTTTCGGCTTCTTGCTTCCCCAACATCGAGTATCCCCTCTCCTGAAACAAACAAATAAACCAACTATTTTGTAAAAGATTTTGAGCAAAATCACCCACCACACACAAGTAACATATGTACCAACAAGTGCCATAAAAAGGGGGTTCCGCCCCTCTTCTTTAACTGCTTCTCAATCACTTCAATCGCTGCAGATACAACCACATCGGATTAACTTCTATTATTTAACAGTTAACACACACACGTCAACAACAAGTGGCCATACCCTTTTTAGCATTTCCTGCATCAAGTAGCATAACATACCAAACTTCATTGAACACATCAAGTTGTTCCCCAGAGGCACCAACCATCTTACAGCTTTCGGCATCAAAATCTGGACCGAGCAACTCTAACGCTCGAGTGAAATCACCTCTCCCATACTCGTATGCGGCTTCTGCAAGCTAAAACAAAATAATAACAATCATCATCCCTTTTCATTCTTACAAGAATAAGTTCACAGGGAAGTTTTTAAGAAAACAAACCGTGAGTCCTTTCTGCATTAACTTTCCCTTCTTCGGGGTCATCGTGGAAACCCTGAGTAGGTGGAACTAGACATTCAGAATATAATATAATTTAATCTAATTTTAGAAAACAGAAACGATTTTTCTAACTTTGATTCTTAGCCTTTGAGTAAGTCTCGAGCCTCCGATGACTTCCCGGTACAAGCTAAGGCCCATAATATCAACAAATCAAGGTGCCACTCAAGATACCAAAACGCCTGATAAAGATACAAGACCAAGTATAGGTATAAAGAAATATTTTCCGACATCCGAAACTTTGTTTAGTTAACTAGATCGATGAAAACATAACTAACTCACTCGATCTGATAGATAACCTGCTAACATCTTCAAATGGTCCTTGAAGAAATGGATTTTGCCTCTTACATGAACCCGTAATAACAATCCAACTGCATTCAAGTATACCTAAATCCACTAAAAAGCGATTGGAAATGGCGTAGAAGGAATAAAAAGGTTAAAAACCGGACCCCTATGCAAAAAGAGAAGGGTAAAAACCTCTACGGGAGAAGCGTCGATTCTGTCCAACTCTTTCCAGATACGATTCTCATAAACTTCGCACACTTTTTCAAAGGGGGCGTTACCTTCTAAGTAACACAGAGCAACATGCCACCAATTGTGAGTGTTCCTACACATTAATATAAGTTTTTATAAAGCTAAGAATAACATACTTTTGATCATCCATAATGCCTAAAGAAGTGGTTCGGTTATAATAAAATAGATGACAGTCACTCTAAATTAAATTAAAAATACATAAATAAATAAAAACCCTTGCATAAATTTGTATGAATCCAAATGTCCAACAACCTTCGTTGTCAATATGCTTACATGAATGACGATAAAGGACCCCAAGATTTTGAACATTCTTCCATAAATTCCACTGCTTCCTTAAAACGACACTCATATTGGTAAACATGGCACAACTGCAAAAGATAAGAGAACAAATAACTAAAAAAGCTCCAACTCGATTAAAAATTACTGCAGGAATTGCAAACTCCCCAATCTTTTTTTTGAATTTTAAATATAATGAATGTAACATATATATATGAGGGATTACAAAAGGACAGTACTAAATTCATGATCTAATACTTGTAAACAAAGCGATTCGCATGTAAAAAAAAAGATGAATGCAGCATGGATACTAAATCAGTATTAAAATATGTGCCTCCTACTGGGGGCCAAAAATGGCTCACCGCATGTTGCGACCATGGATCTTCCTTGTTGATTTGAAAGCCCTTTTTGGCGACTTTCTCAGCATCTTCCCTTCGTCCAAGCTCTAATAGAGGAAACGCAAGCATTCCATATACAAAATCTTGCTGATTATTTGAAGGAAGTACCTAGAGACCACTCAGGAGATAAAACAAGTATCTATCTATCTTGAGTGAAGCAAACTGTTGAGGGAGAGAACTTGAAAGTAAACCTGTTGAACGAGTTGCAAAGATAGATCCGGTCGACCCATGTAAAAGCATAGAACTTGCGCCCTCTTCAAAGATACCAAATCCTTTGGAAACTCTTTCAACAGCTACACGCAGACAGAAGCATTAATATTTAATTAAAGCAAGCTAGTGTATGGATAAGGCGTAAGTGTTGAAGAAACCTTGGAGTGCAACTCAACAGCCACATCATCATCCCTATTTGGTGACAGCATACATTGGATTGTTTCCAAAACTGCTTTTTCATAAGGAGTTGCCTTCTCCTATAGCAAGCATAAAAAGGCAACAAACTTTCCTTATTTAGGGTATAATACTGACATTTTAAATCTATTCAACTTCCCTTTGCTTAGCCATGTGTAGTCAAAAAGCTCCTTGTGGGGCGTTAGGCGACAAGTGGCGGGTTGTGTAAGAGGGGGGCTTTATATAACTTGAGTGTGTAGTGGTTTATATATGTATCGGGCTTTATATATATGTATGTATGTATATATATGTGTGTGAGTGGGGAAAGAATAGTCACGCCGTGATGTACATAACGGGGAGGGAAAAAAATACCCCCATAGTGTCGCCCGTAGTGGTGTTCGGCGGCGCTAAGGGGCGCTATGGCCCATAATCCCGTGACATGCCGCCCCATTACACATGCTCTTATGGAGCGGACACAAATGGAGTCAAGTCAGTCATATAAAGATAGTTACTTTTATCTATCTCTGCCATCTAGGGATGTTCAAAAAGCATGCGGCTTGAGATCGCTCGAAAAAGCTCGTTGGCGGACCCCAAGAATTATTTGTTGGGGGTGCAGATAAATAAGTGGTTCAAGAATATTATTAAGGGGTGCGGTCGGGTTTTTTTGCTAAAAATACACTAATTCTTTTTCAAGGGGTGCGCCAGCCCACTCAGTGCTCTACCTAGGTCCCCCAGCCGGGGTGCTCAGCTCGTGGCTCAGCTAGATGGCTCTTATGTATGTGTGTGTATATATATATAATTTAATATAATTTAGAAAAGTGTGTTAACTTTTTTTTATTTTTGTTTTTCAAGTACCAATATTTATAAAGAAAAAATAAAATAATGAGCCGCCCCGATTAGGCTCGAAGTTCTTACGAGCCAAGCTCGAGCTCGACTTTTTAGCTCGAAAAAAATAAACTAGCCAAGCTCGAGCTGGACTTTTTAGCTTGAAAAAAAAAACAAGCAGAGCCGAGCTGGGCACGTTTAAGTTTAAGCTAGAGCCCAGCTCGGCTGATTACAGCCATGTATGATTAAACACATAAGATTGTACCAGATGGGAGGTGGCGGCGTGAACAAGTGAAGAAACTCGAGATAGGTGATGAGAAGAGCAAAAAAGGGCAGCCAAAATGTTTGCAAGCACACAATTAGGATCAGCATCAACCGCTTCCATTATCACATCCCTTTTTCTTCCATAGCTCAGAGTCTGAAACAACCACAACAACAAAATCAATTTCCATCATCATCATCAAAAATCCATATCCATAAATAATAATAATAATAATAATAATAATAATAATATAATAATAATAATACTTGGTGATAAAAGGAGTTGATAGAAGAGATGCAAGAGGATGAGGCGGTGTTAATCTCGTAACCCCATTTGTCTTCCATCATCGTATCACTGCAATTTGATTGATGACAACGATGAAAGATAGATATATGATAATCATTTATGTTTCCTCCGAAGCCTAATTTAGGTGACACATTTGGACGCATCTGCAAACACTTTTGTACTTATTAAATACCTCTACGATAGAAATTCGTTTTAATAATGACAATTTAATTTTTTTTATTCTTTTTCAACTAATATGTAATAATTATTTTTATTAAATAAACTTGTGTGATCTTTAATTGATTTCACATTGTTCATTCGGTTAGTGTTTGTTCATTGGGTAAATTCAGATGTGTGGCAGATGATGAATCGTATGATTGCCTTAGAATTGTTTTTAGGGGTGTTCAAAAAGATCCGGATCCGAAGCTGAATCCGAAAATCCATATCTGAAATTTCGGATATGCAAAAATTCGGATATCCAAAAACGGAGGATAATTCGAATTTTCGAATTCGGATATGAATTTCAAAAGTTTCAGATAATTTGATTATCTGATATCCGAAAACTAATTTTTAAAATAAATAGATATAGTATATTAGTCTTATATTTAGTTTGAAATATAGTAAAAAATAGTAAAATAATCGGATTCGGATGTGGATTTATGAATGTTTTTAGTTTTCAATGTTGGAAATTTGAAAAATCGAATATAGGTTTAGTTTTAATTTATGCACGAAACGGATTTTTTTATTTTTTATAAATTCGGATATCTGTTTGGATATCCGAATCCGAATCCGTATCCGAAATTTCAGATATCCAAAAATCGGATATCCAAAATTTCGGTTACGGATTCAGATATTAATATTAATTATCCAAAAATTCCGATATTCGAAACCGGATAATCCGATATTGATCACCCCTAGTTGTTTTGATATTTGCACACAGGAGAATATTTCTTTTACGTATTAAAATAAAGTAATAAATAAATAAATAAATAATTAGAAACAAAAACCTTTCTGTACTGTTTGGTAACTCTTCAAATAATACAAAAGCGATTGTAAAACTAATATTAAAATACCCACCGATTTGCAGTGACTTTTTTTCCTTGGTCTATGCGTTGTACAATCATTAACTTGGTTGTGCAAGCCAGACTCGACATTGAAGAAATTTGAGATTTAAAAGAAACTTCAAAAATTAGTTACATGATTTTCTAGTACGAGTAAAAGACGACATCATTTATATATATAATTGTGTTGCGAAACAATTCCATCTTCCATATATATAATTGTGTTGCAAAACAAATTCCATCTTCTTAGGTTCGAATTGTGACGCGTCTACTATGTGTAATTCGACTTGTAAAATGTTTGAAAGTGCTATCCAACTAAGACCGATTTTAGAAATGTTTTTTGATAACCGTCACTTGAGGCTGGGTTATAAGTTTTTCAAATGAGGTTGATCAATTATTGAACAAATAACTGATATGTTCGAAGTTTTTAAATTCAGAATTAATCTTTTATCGGGGATTCTTTCGCACTTCACCAAATATTTTTTGTTGGAGATATGTATGTCCGACCGTAATTAAAGTCACGTAACTAACTTGGTACGATCCGAAGGGTTACACGTTGGTACACGAATCGTATATGTTCACGAGTAGGTGGATTATTATTTGTGAAATAATAATAGTTTAAACCCGATGGACTTAATATTAATTAGATTATTATTAAGAGGATTATAATTGTATATTCTTAAAGAGCTTTTATGTAAGATTGGGTTCTATAAAAGGATGCTTAAGGTGCAAACCCTAGATTTTTTTATAAAACACAAGCCTAGCTTCCCTCTCAAGTTTAGTGTCACACCCTGGTCGTAGCGGAAGCGCAAACGTGTGACTTAACGGTAATCATTGCACAACGATGCCATATGTTATACAAATTCAAATTCAAGTTTACATGTTCCAATAAGTTTCATAAGTTTACCAAAACAATAATTAGTTAAGTTACATCACCAAAATGTGTTTGTTATAATCGTAGTTTTAAGTCGAGGTTTTGACCCCTATATGCCCACACAAGGAAGGGATATATGAGGCAAATCCTCCAAAAGTGGCCATCGTTGTATCTTCCGAGAATTCATCACCGGTTAAGCCCTGTTTCCAGAAATACATGTAGTTTGAAAAATCAACAAAAGTTGAGCGAGTTCATGTAGTTTTGTTTTCAAATAAGTTGTCATAATTGTCATCCATTATTGAAATCCAGGTATGTAAATAATTATGGAATATAAGGATCTATCAGTGGATAGCGAGCCCTCCGATACTATGCACCGTAAGTATATAATCAAACCGAGGACACTTTGTTCTCAATTGGGATCACAAAAGCACCCCATGGTATACAACTAGGAGTGGAGCGTGCCTCAAGCTCAATAGATCTACACCTTTTGCACCTTGGTCACTAAGTGATTAATGGTTACTAATGTTATAATGTCATCCAATCCTACTTACGAACATCGATCTTATTGTCATCTAACTCCAAAACTAACATACCATATGTCTTGACATGTATTTCCCCCGAATGTTATAAAACCGAGAATGTTTAAAAAGAAAGGGGGGCATGAACTCACAGATTCGCGTTCCTTGTGTACAACTCACAGTGTTTTTCCTTGGTCTTGAACCGAACCTACAAGTGTTCTAATTCTCATTGACACTTAAGTCTATGTTTGTTCTATGTACAAGTCCTCATCTTATGTTAGTTGTTCTTAATCATTTTATTGATTAATTATTTCTAGACTTGGTACATATATTTTGTTATCGTGTCTTGATTAGTGTGTAAACGGCGTCGCCCGTTCATTGTCCTTGTGCCTAGCACACTTGTCATTGGGCCTAGCCCATGTCATTGGGCCTAGCCCACGTCCTTGTGTCGTTGGGCCTAGCCCATGTTCTTGTGTCATTGGGCCTAGCCTATGTGTTTATGTCATTGGGCCTAGCCCATGTCTTTGTATTCTTGTTATATTTATTTTTCAAAATAAATATGTATACTTGTAAAATAATATTTCCAATATTATTTTTAGTATAAGTAGGTTTGTTATTTCCCAAGTGTATACTTAGGAAAGCATACACGTATTCTAGTGTTAAGATTCATGTATTTCTTATTTCCTTAACAAGATTTATTATTTGTAATCTTATGTTTTTCCGGAAATTATATTTCTTAAAAATAATATATTTTTAAGGCTTGTAGGGAATATATATATTTTCACCAATCTTGTTAACTATATATATTTGTGTATAAGTCCATTTAATTGTCCAAGTCTATTTTACCAAGAAATATATATAAGTTTATATATATTTTGTTATGTTTATCCAAATACTCAAGGGTGAGTATTTTGTTGTGTATTTTGTCCAACTATTTTCTTTGGTATTTAGGGGTATTATGTATTTATACTCCATTGGGAGTTTTTATTGTTTTAACTCTCCTAATTTGTATACTACCATAATATACACTTAGTATACACATAGCACTCAAATACTTGGTGACTTCTAATATATATTTTTCTAAATATATTTTATACTTGTTTTTAATACTTTATGAAATCTCTATTTTCTTAACTTGTATTTTTACATAAAAAAATAGGGTATGGTCATGTCTAATTTATTTAAACATCTAAAAATCAAAAGTTTAGTAAAAACTTTATAATTTTTCTAAGTGTTGAATTTTTATAAAAATTTGGCCATAGTTTCCCCTAGATTTAGGGGTTTTCCCATGTTTAAAACATGTGTTTAAGCTTTACAAAACTCACTTGATCACCAAAATAATTTCTATAAGTTTAAACAACTTCATACATACACTTTTTACATGATGATGAACTCAAGAATTTATAAAAACATGTAGTCTTTTAGTATGATGTTTAACATGTTTATTTATCTTCAAAAACACTAATTATCCACTAATTACACAACTTTTGTAGAAAATTATTTTTAACAACTTGTTCATCCATTTACAAAAATGACTTTAAATCCATGTTCATGTATTGTAAATCATTTTAACTAGTTCATTAGTGACCTACATCAAGCTCATCAACTTATTCTTCATGGATCTTTCAAGATCTATATGTACACTTTTAATATCTTCACATACAACACTACTACACATGATGATCATCAAGCTAAGCACAAAATAAGCATACATAACATCATTTCATTTCAAGATTATGTTTGTTTTCTTTAGATCTTTAGATTTCTTCATGTGTTCATCTTTAAAGTTTGTGTTTCTTGACGGATCTACTTGTACATGAGAAATATATCAATAACATGAACTTAAACAATGATCAAGAAGCTTACTACTAGCTCTAGTGGCTAGGGAAGTGGCAAACAAGAACAAGATATGAAGATAGCACAAATGAGGTGGTTAAAAGCACTCCAAGGTGGTCCTTCAACTTCCAAAGCTTTGCACCTTCTTAGATTACCTTGTAACACCTTTGAGTATGCTTGATCTTGCTTGAAAGTGGCTAGAGAATGGTGGGGATGTGGTGGTGTTTGGGGCCGAGAGCAAGAGAGCAAGAGAGAAGGAGTTGGTGTTTTGAATTTGTGAAGATAAGGTTAGGAGTCTTATGCATCATGATCCTCCAACATCCTTTTAACTCTTGGATATCATGTTTAGTATCTTCCTAACAATCTACATAAAATAATCAAAAGAATTGGGGCATGGTGGGGCCCCTTGTGACCGTCCACATGAGGGGGGGGGGGGCATTGGTTTGGTTTCAAACATTAGTTAGATGTTTAGTTGGAATCTAGGATGTTTAGTTAAGGTGTTATGTGCATTAGTGTTTTTATGATGATTTATGGTGTTTAATGATCATAACTATCTTTGTATCACTAAAACAATGCTTTTAGTGAAAAGTTGGTGTTTCGGGTAGTGTCCGGTTGTTGGTCTTCTAAAGTTTGGATGGTTCGCTCGCTTTGACCATCAGTCTGCGGATGAAACGCCGTGCTTAGATCTAGGCGAGATCCAAACGAAGCTTGAAATGACTGCCATATCCGCGACACAAAGCGACCATCTCGATCTGAGATTATGGAGACTGGCACTCCGTGACGTGCCACAATTTCCTTAAGGTACAGTTCAGCTAGCTTCTCAGTACTATCCTTCTCACGAATTGGTAAGAAGTGAGCCGACTTGGTTAACTGATCTATAATCACCCAAATCATGTCATGTCCTCGAGAGGTTCGTGGGAGCTTGGTTATGAAATCTATTGATATCTGTTCCCACTTTCCCAAACAGGGATTTCGGGTTGTTGTAATAATCCAGACGGTTTCTGCTATTCGGCCTTGACCTTCGCACAAGTCAGGCATTTCCAACATAGGTTGCAATGTCTGCCTTGAGATTTGGCCACCAATAATACTCTTTCAAGTCCTGATACATCTTATCCGCTCCTGGATGAATTGAGTACTTTGACTTGTGTGCCTTGTCCAGTACCAGATCTCGTAAATCTCCAAAATAAGGAATCCAGATTCTTCCTATGAAATATAAAGTTCCATCTTTATTTGGTTCCCTTTGCTTTTCCATTCCTCGCAATGATTCTGCTGGGATGTTTTCTGGTTTTAAAGCTTCTTGCTGTGCCTCACGCACTCGGGTTGTGAAATTTGTCTGAATTGTCATCTCCAAGGCTCGTACTCTTAGTGTCTTGACTCGTTCCTTGTGGCTCAAGGCGTCTGCTACAACGTTCGCCTTGCCCGGATGATACTTGTCCTGCAATCATAGTCATTCAACAACTCAACCCAATGTCGTTGACGCATATTTAATTCTTTCTGATTAAATATATGTTGAAGACTCTTGTGATCCGTGAATAAGTACATTGAATACCATACAGGTAATGCCGCCAAATTTTCAAGGCAAACACCACGACACCTAACTCGAGGTCATGCGTGGTATAATTTTTCTCGTGAACCTTCAATTGGCGTGACGCATACACGATGACTTTTTCTCGTTGCATAAGCACGCAACCTAAACCCTGATGCGAAGCATCACAGTACACCACGAAGTCATTGGTACCGTCGGGAAGTGATAAGATTGGCGCATCACATAGTTTATCCTTTAAGAGTTGAAATGCCTCTTCTTGTTTTTCGTCCCAAACAAACTTCTTGTCTTTTTGAGTGAATGCCGTTAGTGGTTGGGCAACTTTAAAAAAGTTCTCAATAAATCCCCGATAATAACCCGCTAGTCCAAGAAATTGTCGAACTTCGGTTGGAGTCTTGGGTGCTTCCCAATTCTTGATGGCTTCAATCTTCGACGGGTCTACGTGAATACCTTTCTCGTTCACTACATGCCCGAGAAATTGTACTTCGCGACTCCAAAATTCGCACTTCGAAAATTTCGCGTAGAGTTTCTCCTTCTTTAGAAGTTCTAGAATGGTTAAAGAAGGTTCTAGAATGGTTCTCAAGTGTTGCTCGTGCTCATCCTTCGATCGCGAATATATTAAGATATCGTCAATAAACACGATTACAAATTTGTCGAGATACGAATTGCACACGCGATTCATTAAGTCCATAAAGACCGCTGGTGCATTTGTTAAACCGAATGGCATAACAAGAAACTCGTAATGACCATAACGAGTTCTAAAAGCCGTTTTTGGTATGCTTTCTTCTTTATCCGCAATTAGTGATATCAGACCTTAAGTCTATCTTGGAATAGAAGCTCGAACCTTGTAGTTGATCAAATAAGTCATCAATCCTCGGTAGCGGATACCGATTCTTGATAGTAAGCTTATTCAACTCTCGGTAATCGATACACATCCTGAACGTTCCATCCTTTTTCTTCACGAATAAGACTGGAGCTCCCCAAGGTGAAAAGCTCGGTCTAATGAATCCTTTATCTAGCAACTCTTGAAGTTGTGTAGATAATTCTTTCATTTCAGAAGGTGCTAGTCGATATGGAGATTTGGCTACAGGTGCGGCTCCCGGTACCAAGTCGATGCGAAATTCGACTTGTCGTTGAGGTGGCAATCCCGGTAAGTCTTTCGGAAAGACTTCAGGGAATTCCTTCACGATCAGAATGTCTTCGAGCTTAGGCTCCTCGGCCTTCTTGTCGACAACATGTGCTAGGAAAGCGATGCAACCTTTCCTTAAGAACTTTTGAGCTTTCATACAATTAATGATCCGTAGTGGCGCGTTTTGTTTTTCCCCATGAACCATCAAAGGTTCTCCGTTTGGCGTTGGAATGCGAATGATCTTTTCATGACATAAGATTTCAGCTCGGTTTTCGGATAGCCAATCCATGCCGATAACGACATCGAAACTACCTAATTGGACTGGTAAGAGATCTATGTCGAACTTTCGTTCACCCAGTTCTAAGGTACATTTCTTTATGACTTCGCTCGACTCTACCAGTTTTCCGTCAGCTAATTCGATTGAGTAAGGAGTGTCTAATTTACTCGATTCTACCCCAAGTACGTCTCTAAATTCCTTAGAAATAAAGCTAAAATCTGCCCCGGTATCAAAAAGTATAGATGCAAAGTGGTTGTTTATAGGGAACGTACCGGTGACCATGTTCGGGTCCTCGCGTGCGTCCTTAGCTCCAAGCACAAAAGCTCTACCCCGAGCTTGATTTCCTTTCGGGCAATCTTTCTTGAAATGCCCTTTGTCACCACAATTATAGCATCCATCAATTGTTCCTCGACATGCAATAGTAGAATGTCCAAACCTTCCACACTTGCCGCATTTGGTGCATCGGCACTCCCCATAATGGTGGTAAGGTCATTTGGGGCATTTCGGTGCTTCTCCACCATAAGGTTTCCTTTCAGCATTGTTTGGCGCGGTAGCGACATAAGCTTTCGCTACTTTGTTTTCCCTCGGCGCTTGCCTCTTGCCTTTGTTAAAGTTGTTACCACGAGTACCTTTCTTGAAGTGGGAAAACTTTCTCTTGTTGGAGTCCGTAGTCTCCACAGTAGCTTCTTTCTTCACTTCCCCAAGTTTCGGCAGCTTCTTTTGACGTACAGCCTCTTCAGTATGGCTCATAGCTAGTTCAATCGCTTCCCCATTTTCAGTGGTTTCGGTGAAGTCACCATGCTTAGAATTTCAGGGGCGAGTCCCCATACGAATCTCTCAATCCTTTTGAATTCCGGTTCCACTAAGTACGGAACCACTCGTGACAAATCATGAAACCTTTGGACATATCCCACGATGTCAGAGCCAATCATCTTAAGATTCCAGAATTCTGTTTCCAACTTTTGGATTTCAGACCTTGAGCAATACCTTTTCCTCATGATTCCTTCAACTCCTCCCAGGTCAGACCATATGCAGCATCGTCTCCTTTGGTCTGCACCTGGAGGTTCCACCAAGATAACGCTCCGTCAATGAAGAGTCCAGTGACATATGTGACTCTTTGCTCAGCAGGGCACTTGCTCATTCGTATGACCGAGTCAGTCTTCTCGGTCCAGCGCATGAATGAAACAGCTCCGCCGGTGCCATCGAAGTTCAGAGGCTTGCAGTCCAAACTGCTTGTAAGTGCAACCTGAAATAGATTAGGTGCACCAACTCAATAATGAGATTCAAAGCACGAATAGAATAAACGAGAGTGTCACATGGCTATATGAATAACCAAAGATTACCGGTGGGTGGGTTGGTTCCAGTTGAACCTCCAGTTCCACCGCTTTGCTCGGTGCGGTTGGCCTCGTGTTGCGCAATGGCCTGAGATATGCACTCGTTTAGCTCTGCTTGAGTCGTTGGGAGCAGGTTGTTATTGACACTTCTTCAGCGTGGAGGCTTCGTCTTCTAGTATGAAATATCGATTGTAATTAGACGATTGTTTAATAATAAAAGAAGCATTTATAAAAAAATATATTACGAATATCTTGTTTGTTTATTGTTATTATTATTATTATTATTATTATTATTATTATTATTATTATTATTATTATTTTTGTCGAGTATAAGAAACATCACGTCGGATAAGGGGTAAGAAGTCGTGTATATGGCGTACAACACAATCACGAACACGCAAGAATAAACCAATCATCACAACCATCATGTAACATCTAACGTACACGCGCACCATGGTAAAATAAATAAACATCATCCACAACGCAATATAAAATCAACCACGACATATCTCAATATAAAATCAACCACGACATATCATAATATCAATCAACACATCACGATATCAACCAATACATCACCATATCAACCAATACATCACCATATCAATCAATACCTCACCATATCAACCAACACATCACAATATCAACCAACCACGACAATAAAATACAATGCGAGATAAGAAAATACACTTCCATATGACAACTTAGTACATTTGTTCATGAAGAATCAAAAGGACTCAGGGTTACATAACCCTAGCGATACAAGTTCATACAATACAATACAAAAATAAAGTTTTCTTCTTCATTGCATCTTCGTCTTTAGTCGTCTCAAAAGTTGGATCTTCTGGCTTGAGTCTTCGGCTGGGGCTGATCCCTGATGATAACTAGTACTAAACTACTGAGGTGGCGGGGGTGGAGGGGATGGTGACCTATGGAGCAACATGCGGTGATAGGCCAACTCCTTCTCTATCCCAGAGACACGGTGAACGGAGGCAGCCTGGATACGCTCCCACTCGCGCATACGTGCCTCAAATGGGCATCTAGGGTGGTGATAGGGACACAGGGGTAGTGGAGTCGGTGGTGGTGGTGGTAAAGATGGTGTATAAGGTGGTGTGACGTGGTGCTGGTGGTGCTCTAGCAACCTGAGCAGGGCGCTGACCCTGGAGCTCGTGAATCATACGATAAAGCTGAGCTATCTGACGGTCATGTGCTGTTACTTCCTCCTCGAGAGGAATAACAGGGTAATGACAAGAGTGGTATGGATCAGACGGGCTAATGCCCGGTGGAGGTGAAGGGGGATACCTACGTAGCGGGGTGGCGATGAGTATGAAGCATGCATGGGGGGTGCAGTAGGGGGTGGGGGTCCGGCCCAGTGAGATGATCCGGCTGCATGTGGGTCATGGATAGGGTGATAAGTGGAGCTACTCATGAAGGGTGGGGGTGGCTGCTCGTGATGTCGGGGCGTACCGCCCAATGAGTTGATGGCGGTGGAGGTCCAGAAAATGGAGTAAACATCGGGGTGGGAATGCTAGCATAAGATGGGCCTACAGAAGCATGCGGTGGTACAAAGGGTGGTAGCACGGTATCAGGCGAGTGGACAGGTGAGGGGGTGGTTGGTACAACTGACATAGCATCGTCAAACATGTGTCCATCGTCAGAGTTAGAAGATGAGGATGACAATCAACAACAGGGATGACAGGCGGGGGTAGCTCAAGTATGGCCAGCTCATCGATAACCTCGCCATCGCCCAACTTAGCATCCAGATAGTCGACATGGAATATCGGCACGTCATCATCCTCGTCATCGTCTAAGTCGATGACTGGTGGGATGACGGCTAGTGGTGCGACTAAGTGCACCACAACGTGCTCCCCATCTGGGTTACCATGGATGGCCACGTCGTGTTGAGGCTGGGGTACGGCTAGCACATCGTCCTCAAGATCGTGCGGGTGATCCTGGTCATCTCCCATGTAATCGTCAGATAGGGCAAAGGGCTGGAAATCGTCGAGGTCCTCATCGTCCGAAACCTCGTGACCGGCTGCGTCCTCGGGAGGTATGGTCGCAGTAGCCTCGACACCAAATCCGTCATCTGAGAAGTACTCCATGGGGTCCTCCTCGTACGAAGATACTGAAGACATGGTCCTGGCAAATACAATTCATACAACATATGAACATAATGGTTAGTAATTTTATTCAAATCTCATGCAATTTTGTTCCTTGGTTTCGTGTAATCCTAGTGTTCTCGTGTCTATCCATTATAGACTAATCAGGAATAACTCTTGTTCTTTCCTATAGTTGAACTGGTGTGATAGATCCTCATGTTATCGTTACACTTCTAATATTTTTGTTATATACTTGAAAACAGTTTTGTAATGTTATTAACTTTGTTTTCATGTGAGAGCCCCTTGGTGATTGTAGACCAACTTAGTAAAAGTTTGTCCCCGGTTCACTACAATCGAAGCTCTGATACCAATCTGTCACACCCTGGTCGTAGCGGAAGCGTAAACGTGTGACTTAACGGTAATCATTACAATCAATCGTGTAAACATAATTATAACCCAACAACGATGCCATATGTTATACAAATTCAAATTCAAGTTTACATGTTCCAATAAGTTTCATAAGTTTACCAAAAAATTATTTAGTTAATTTACATCACCAAAATGTGTTTGTTATAATCGTAGTTTTAAGTCGAGGTTTTGACCCCTATATGCCCAAACAAGGAAGGGATATATGAGGCAAATCTCTAAAAGTGGCCATCGTTGTATCTTCCGAGAATCCATCACCGGTTAAGCCCTGTTTCCTGAAATACATGTAGTTTGAAAAATCAACAAAAGTTGAGCGAGTTCATGTAGTTTTGTTTTCAAATAAGTTGTCATAATTGTCATCCATTATTGAAATCCAGGTATGTAAATAATTATGGAATATAAGGATCTATCAGTGGGTAGCGAGCCCTCCGATACTATGCACCGTAAGTATATAATCAAATCGAGGACACTTTGTTCTCAATTGGGATCACAAAAGCACCCCATGTATACAACTAGGAGTGGAGCGTGCCTCAAGCTCAATAGATCTACACCTTTTGCGCCTTGGTCACAAAGTGATTAATGGTTACTAATGTTATAATGTCATCCAATCCTACTTACGCACATCGATCTTATTGTCATCTAACTCCAAAACTAACATACCATATGTCTTGACATGTATTTCCCCGAATGTTATAAAACCGATAATGTTTAAACAGAAAGGGGGACATGAACTCACAGATTCGCGTTCCTTGTTTACAACTCACAGTGTTTTTTCTTGGTCTTGAACCGAACCTACAAGTGTTCTAATTCTCATTAGACACTTAAGTCTATGTTTGTTCTATGTACAAGTCCTCATCTTATGTTAGTTGTTCTTAATCATTTTATTGATTAATTATTTCTTGACTTGGTACATATATTTTGTTATCGTGTCTTGATTAGTGTGTGAACGGCGTCGCCCGTTCATTGTCCTTGTGCCTAGCACACTTGTCATTGGGCCTAGCCCACGTCCTTGTGTCGTTGGGCCTAGCCCATGTTCTTGTGTCGTTGGGCCTAGCCCATGTTCTTGTGTCGTTGGGCCTAGCCTATGTGTTTATGTCATTGGGCCTAGCCCATGTGTTTTATGTCATTGGGCCTAGCCCATGTCTTTGTATTCTTGTTATATTTATTTTTCAAAATAAATATGTATACTCGCAAAATAATATTTTCAATATTATTTTGAGTATAAGTAGGTTTATTATTTCCCAAGTGTATACTTAGGAAAGCATACACGTATTCTAGTGTTAAGGTTCATGTATTTCTTATTTCCTTAACAAGATTTATTATTTTTAATCTTATGTTTTTCCGAAAATTATATTTCTTAAAAATAA
Source organism: Scalesia atractyloides (assembly GCA_947069175.1). Taxonomy (NCBI): domain Eukaryota; kingdom Viridiplantae; phylum Streptophyta; class Magnoliopsida; order Asterales; family Asteraceae; genus Scalesia; species Scalesia atractyloides. Next base: position 80,890,276 of record CAMTDV010000030.1, on the reverse strand, counting down.
TATATTTTTAAGGCTTGTAGGAAATATATATATATTCACCAATCTTGTTAACTATATATATTTGTGTATAAGTCCATTTAATTGTCCAAGTCTATTTTACCAAGAAATATATATAAGTTTATATATATTTTGTTATGTTTGTCAAAATACTGAAGGGTGAGTATTTTGTTGTGTATTTTGTCCAACTATTTTCTTTGGTATTTAGGGGTATTATGTATTTATACTCCATTGGGAGTTTTTGTTGTTTTAACTCTCCTAATTTGTCTACTACCATAATATACACTTAGTATACACATAGCACTCAAATACTTGGTGACTTCTAAATATATATTTTTCTAAATATACTTTTATACTTGTTTTTAATACTTTATGAAATCTCTATTTTCTTAACTTGTATTTTTACATAAAAAAAATAGGGTATGGTCATGTTTAATTTATTTAAACATCTAAAAGTCACAAGTTTAGAAGAAAACTTTATATTTTTCTAAGTGTTGAATTTTTATAAAAATTTGGCCATAGTTTCCCCTAGATTTAGGGGTTTTCCCATGTTTAAAGCATGTGTTTAAGCTTAACAAAACTCACTTGATCACCAAAATAATTTCTATAAGTTTAAACAACTTCATACATACACTTTTTACATGATGATGAACTCAAGAATTTATAAAAACATGTAGTCTTTTAGTATGATGTTTAACATGTTTATTTATCTTCAAAAACACTAATTATCCACTAATTACACAACTTTTGTAGAAAATTATTTTTAACAACTTGTTCATCCGTTTACAAAAATGACTTTAAATCCATGTTCATGTATTGTAAATCATTTTAACTAGTTCAGTAGTGACCTACATCAAGCTCATCAACTTATTCTTCATGGATCTTTCAAGATCTATATATACGCTTTTAATATCTTCACATACAACACTACTACACATGATGATCATCAAGCTAAGCACAAAATAAGCATACATAACATCATTTCATTTCAAGATTATGTTTGTTTTCTTTAGATCTTTAGATTTCTTCATGTGTTCATCTTTAAAGTTTGTGTTTCTTGATGGATCTACTTGTCCATGAGAAATATATCAATAACATGAACTTAAACAATGATCAAGAAGCTTACTACTAGCTCTAGTGGCTAGGGAAGTGGCAAACAAGAACAAGATATGAAGATAGCACAAATGAGGTGGTTAAAAGCACTCCAAGGTGGTCCTTCAACTTCTAAAGCTTTGTACCTTCTTAGATTACCTTGTAACACCTTTAAGTATGCTTGATCTTGCTTGAAAGTGGCTAGAGAATGGTGGTGATGTGGTGGTGTTTGGGGCCGAGAGCAAGAGAGCAAGAGAGAAGGAGTTGGTGTTTTGAATTTGTGAAGATAAGGTTAGGAGTCTTATGCATCATGATCCTCCAACATCCTTTTAACTCTTGGATATCATGTTTGGTATCTTCCTAACAATCTACATAAAATAATCAAAAGAATCAGGGTATGGTGGGGCCCTTTGTGACCATCCACATGAGGGGGGGGGGTATTGGTTTGGTTTCAAACATTAGTTAGATGTTTAGTTGGAATCTAGGATGTTTATTTAGGGTGTTATGTGCATTAGTGTTTTTAGGATGATTTATGGTGTTTGATGATCATAACTATCTTTGTATCACTAAAACAATGCTTCTAGTGAAAAGTTGGTGTTTCGGGTAGTGTCCGGTTGTTCGGTTGCTTACCGGTTCGTTAAAGTGCTAAATGGCGCAGTTAGTGTGTTATGAGGTACCTTCTATGATGGTTTTAATTCCTGGCACTTTACAAGTTATTCTGGACACTTTAACCTTATTTCTGCATCATACTTTAGTGCACAATTGCTGAATTTTGCTGATTAATGCTGAATTCTGCATTTAAAGTGTGTTTTGGGCACTTTTAAGTGGATTAAATGATTTCCGAAAAGTGTTAAGTCAAATCCTTGTTTTTCCCATATTGGATTTAATGTATGCTTGCTATTAGACTTCTATCTAAGCCCTAGAACTATCGTTAAGCTGAGTACCGGTCTAGTGCTGACACTGCTAGTCTAACCGGTAAGTCTACTAGTTGTTTTAGTGCATTGTTTCCAATTGTTTTTAAACGAGACTATCCACATGAATGATATGCACTATTCAAATGTTTTCATGACAGTTCAAAGTATATGAGGTGCAAGCAAGCAGTTTAAGACATTTTAACACATAATTGCATGATTAACTTAATAGTTTAATTGTACGGAAATTACCCGAAAGTTGACAGTTGTCACATTTAGCCGCCGTCGCCGCCTTCTTCTTGGCCGGTTCTACCTTTGGGTATCTTGTGCTCGGTTGTGAACTTCCTACTACCGAGGATTCGTTGTAACCCGCGTGTTACGATCCCGGTGTAGTCGTCAAAGGTTGATTACTAAAACCCTTTATGGTTGTTTATTATTTTATTTGTTTATACGTGTATAACCTTGATCCTGATTGGGAATATTTATTAATCGAATTAATAAATCAAACTTATATAATCGGGTTTTGGTAAATTATATAAACCGCTTCCGCTACTATTTTGATACACTGATTCCCAACAGTGGTATCAGAGCCACGGTTACACGCGTTTAGATGGTAAAGTTATAATTTTTTATCTATGTTTTACTTGTCAAAAATTATTTATTTTGACAAAAGATCAAAAGCTTTTGGTTGTCTATGGATTGTGATGTGAATCGAGCCCTAGGTTATGACCCTTGTCATGGTTGTGTTTGTTATGGTTATGATTTTATTTTGATTTGTATTTTTTTCGGATATTGGATCCGATGTAATAGTTTTTTTTTGTACTTTTTTGCGGATATTGGATCCGATGTAATAGATAGGATTAGAATAGATTTGGTTTTATTGTATTTCAAATTTATTATTGTAATCCTTCAAGTACAAGATCAAGATAAATGGCTAACAGGTACCATAAAGATAGAGATCACAGGTCAAGTGGGTGCTTTCAAAAATTAGCTTTTGAAACCCATTAGACTGGTTCGTTTTGTTTCTGGATAAAACGAAACGGGCAACCTATTAGGGGCTCAATTTGATTATTTTATTATTGTGTTTTGTGGTTGTGTTTTATTTATTGTAAATAATCTAAATAACCCAAAATAAATAAAATTTTTCACAATCAAGACAACGGTTTTATTAAAACAAGTTTTATAAAACTGAAAAGTATATTTAATAAAAGAGTTTTATTAAAATTCAAAACAAGTTTATTCGGATAAAACGACCAACATAGTTTAATAGGGTATTTAAAACTATACCGGGTCGAGTGTGGAAAGGAGTTTTTACTATCACGAATTATATAAAATTGGATTTTATAAACTGATGTATAACTCGCCTCATGCTATGAGTTATTCAAAATATTTTTGGTAAATATTAAAATAAATCCCAAATTTTAAATTGATGTTTTATGCCACCCTTAATGAGTTAACACTTCATTCTAAATAGAACCCAAATGTTAGTGTTATACCCTGCATCTGGGCATCTATCATGAAAGAAGGTGATCATCGCGTTTCCTATGTAACATAGGCCGGTGTTACAGTTAACAGTAAAGGACAAAACATCGCTTGTTCATCAAGTGGACATAGTTGGGGTTAAACATACATCGTTTAAGTGATAACCCCAAATGGAGAGTTGTGTAGTAAACACAATTAACAATCATTGTTTACCTACATAATCATACCAGTGGATAGTGCTCAAGCCAATTCACTTTAATTGATGAATCGGGGTCTCATCTTAATTATAATTTTGTTTTTGGGTCACAAAATAAAATTAGGATATTTAAAACATAAATACTAATATATTAATTTTGAATTTTATAGATGTCAAATGAAAACAATTCCTCCCAATTCTCTCTCAAGTCCATCTTAGAGAAGGACAAACTGAACCACTCCAACTTCATGGACTGGCACCGCAACTTGAAAATTGTTCTCAAGGCGGAGAACAAACTGTATGTTCTTGAAACGCCAGTCCCTGATGAACCCATCAATCAGCAAACTATTGCATATAGAAACTATGCGAAGCACTTTGATGACGCTTTGAAAGTCTCATGTCTGATGTTAGCATCCGTGATCCCTGAACTTCAAAGGACCATGGAGGATATGATGGCATACGAGATGAATGAGCACCTGGTAGAAATGTTCCAACAGAAGGCTAGTCATGAGAGGTTTGATGTGATGAGATCACTCATAACCACTCGTATGCAAGAGGGCACATCAGTTAGCACCCATGTGCTGAAAATGAAGGCATATGTTGATCACTTGGTTCGTCTGGAATCCCCCTTGAGTGATGAGTTAGCTGGAGATATTATCCTCAACTCATTGCCCAAGTCATATGATCAGTTCACTATGAACTACAATATGAATGGGATGGAGAAGACACTTGCAGAGCTGCATCAGATGCTCAAAACTGCTGAGGTGAATATACCCAGCAAGACTGCACCAGTGCTGATGATCAAGGATGGTCATGTTAAGAAACCTAACACCAAGAAAAAGGGCAATCATGGTAAAGGGAAGGGCAAAGGCAAATCTGTTGCAAACAAGAAGCCTCAGAAGGATGCCAAGTGTTTTCATTGTAATGAAATTGCGCGTTAGAAGAGGAACTGTGCTAAGTATTTAGCTGAACTGAAGCAAGCCAAGGCTTCAGGAGGAGAGTCCTCAGGTATATATGTTATTGAAATCTTTGCTTTTTCTGGCAAAACATGGGTGTTTGACACAGGATGTGGTTTTCACCCTTGTAATGCTTTGTAGGGACTAAGAAAGATTAGGAAGCTGAAACAGGGCGACTTGGAGGTCCATGTTGGCAACGGACAAAGAGTTGTTGTGAAGGCGATTGGAGAATATGTTCTTTTACTTCCTTCTGGTTTAGAACTTGTTTTGAACAATGTTTATTTTAAATTCCTAGTGTCACTAGAAATATTGTTTCGGTTTCTGCTTTGCATGGACAAGGTTTCAATTATCGTTTTAATGGTGAATTTATTTCTGCTTATTTTAATGATGTATTTTACTTTGATGCAAAACCAAACAATGGAATCTATGAGATAGAAATACAAAACAATAACATATTTGTCACACCCCAACCGATGGCGGAAACATCGGGGTTAGTGGCACTAGGCGACCAGATTGTCTCACGAGAAATTTCGTAACAATTATCCAACAACATTACTTAACGTTTAACATCCAATACTATTAAACATATATTTCAAACAACCATTACATAAATTCTGATTTTCTCATAAAAACAACATGGTTCGGTATCCCCTAGATTTTTATTACAACCGTTCTAAACAAGATAAGCAAAATATTAAATAAAACTACTCCAAAGCAATCCAAGCTAAATCCTCAACCTGTTACATACGTTAAAATGCAAGTCAATACAATTAAGTAAAGGTGAGCATACGAGTTTGAAAAATACTAGCATACTCGAGAAAGAGTTTGCGAAACAATCTAATTACATAACATGATACACCAAAACACTTAACATAACATAGGCTCATTTCTCATGCTAACTACCGTGAAAAGGCCGGCACGACCATCCTAACTAGATCCCATCGGGTGTTAGCCAAACTATAGTACCATACTAGCTAAGGAGGCAAGCTAACGAAAATAAGTCCTAGTCACATGTTTCTAGTATCACGTATCGAGCATATGTAATCAGATTATTCGCGTGTGATAAAGAGTTTTGATTTGTGATGTGATTTTGATATAGGAACGTATGTAACACCCAAAAAGTGCATTAAAGCGAAAATGGGTCAAGTATACTCACTGTGGGTGCGTTTTGGTAAGACTTAAGATTCTGAGGAGAGTTGTGGAGTGCGACGGATCAGCCTGTAAACGAACAGAAGTGCATCAGTATTCCAAAAAGCCGAAACGGTGAAGTTTGAGTTGAGCAGTAGGCAAGTTCGGGCGAACTTGTATGTAAATATACAAGTTCGAGCGAACTTGTAAGAATTTGGTAAGATTAGAGTCAAATTCGGTCGAACTTGGTAAGATTCTTAAGAATCTTGTAAAGTTCGGGCGAACTTGTAAGGAAATCTTACAGAAGAGACAAGTTCGGGCGAACTTGTGTAGTTTCCTAAGAAACTAGACAAGTTCAATTGAACTTGTAAGGAATTTGTGGTGAAGAATTGACCCAAGTTCGGGTCCAAAATCTTGCGTTTTCGCGTCGTTTGCTGAGGAAATCGAGTGCCCATCCCTCCAACCTTAAGCCACTGGGTAAAACTTAGGCTGAGAGGTCTTTTGGAGCGAACTTAGCCATTTTACAGAAACTCGGGCTAATCCGGGCGAACTTGAAGGTTCGTACGGGTTAGTCCAGCTTGTGTAAAGTGACGATTTCGTCCTTGTGCTTCCGGATCTGAGATTTAGCTTCGACAATGCCTCGTTCCACTCAAAAGTGAACGAAACATATGTCATTAGTCCCAATATTGTGTAAAAATCAATACTTTAAAGGTTTTGCTCAGATATAAGTATAGATCTGAGTGAAAAACAGAAGTTTTATGGAAAAGATGAAGATTTTCGTAAACAGAGAAGATTTGATGAAAACGAAGGCAAGGCTTTGTGCAAAATCATTGTAAAACGTTTTTAAACATTGTTGTAGTTGAAATCGGGTTGATTCTTACTTAGAAAACAAAGGGTTTCGGGTTTGAGAGCTCTGGGCGAACTTGCAGCAAGTTCAAATGAGAGAACAGAGCTGGGTATTTATAGGAGAAGGCAAAAAGTGGGACTGGTGGAGTCAAGTTCGGCCGAACTTGTACAAAATTGTACAAGTTCACGCGAACTTGTAGAGATTTCAAGGGTGGATAACTAAGTTTAGCCGAACTTGTACATGTATGTACAAGTTCGAGCGAACTTGAGGGAAAACAAAAGATTCTTGTGTATCAGGCAAGTTAGGGCGAACTTGTGGTAGTCAAGTTCGGCCGAACTTGGCCTGGTGACCAAGTTTCGTTTGCCGATTTCGCGTTAAGTGTTCGTTTATCGATTGCTTGGCGATTCAGTTAGTATTAGATAGTTATATTTAGAGTTTTAGTAAAACGTTAAGCGTTATACTTGATATAATAGTGCGATTTAGCGATTTGAGTGTGCGAGAGCGATACGATAGCGAGCGTAATCATAATCACAAACACACATAACACATAAATAACATAAAACCATAATTAACTGCGATTTGCGATGCGAGGAGGTAAGCGATGCGATTTTAGTAAGCGTTTAAATGCGATACAACATACATAAACTAAATTTAATTTACATAAAAATTTCTTATAATTCGAATCTCGGAATAAATGAAAATACAAGGATAAAGATACAAACGAGAAAATCGGAGTTGTTACAGTCTCCCATACTTTAGGGAACTTCGTCCTAAAATTAAGAATGGCTGTAACAAAGAGATGTGGATATTTCGTTTTCATATCACTTTCGAGTTCCCAAGTGAACTCGGCGTCGCGTTTGCCTTCCCATCGGACCTTCATGATAGGTATGCGAGAGCGTCGGAGGTTTCTTGGTTTCTCGATCCATGATCTCAACGGGTTTTTCCACGAAATGGAGTGTTTCATTAATTTGCAGATCTTCGAGAGGGACATGCAAATTTTCTTCGGCTAGGCACTTTTTAAGGTTAGACACATGGAAAGTCGGATGTACATTATTAAGTTCCCTCGGCAGTTCGAGTCGGTAAGCCACTTTGCCGATCCTTTCCAGAATCTTAAAGGGTCCTACATATCGTGGCGCTAGCTTTCCTTTCTTTCCGAAGCGGACCACTCCCTTGTAAGGTGCAACCTTTAGGAGTACGTGATCTCCCACTTCGAGTTGCAGGGGCTTGGTCGTTTGTCGGCGTAACTCTTTTGGCGACTCCGAGCTTTCAAGAGATTGTCTCTGATTTGGAGGATCTTGTCGGTAGTTTCTTGAATTAGCTCGGGACCAGTGATTTGTGCTTCTCTGATCTCGTGCCATGCAATAGGCGATCGACATTTTCTTCCATACAGTGCCTCAAAAGAAGCATTTGAATGCTGGTATGATAACTATTATTGTACGAGAATTCGATTAAAGGTAAATGCGTATCCCAGTTACCACCAAAATCTATGATGCACGCACGAAGCATGTCTTCGAGGGTGCGGATCGTGCGCTCAGTCTGACCGTCGGTTTGAGGGTGAAATGTGGTACTTAGATTAAGCGTAGTACCGAGAGCGGATTGAAAGGTCTCCCAGAGACGCGAGGTAAAGCGACCGTCGCGGTCAGAAATGATGTCACGAGGCATCCGTGTCGACATATAACTTCGTCGGTGTAGATTCGGGCTAACCATTCGACCTTAAAGTCTTCTCGTATAGCAATGAAGTGCGCGGATTTAGTAAGACGATCAACGATAACCCAAATGCTATCGTGACCAGATGAAGTACGCGGGAGTTTAGTAACGAAGTCCATTGCTATACTCTCCCACTTCCACATCGGGATTTCGGGTTGTTCGAGTAAACCAGAAGGCCTTTGATGTTCGACTTTAACTTTCGAACAAGTTAAGCATTTGGAGACGTACAAGGCGATATCCTTTTTCATGCCCGGCCACCAATACTTAGGACGAAGGTCCTGGTACATTTTGTCGGCACCGGGATGAATGGAATATCGAGATTTATGAGCTTCGGTCATTAGAAACTCTCGAATATTATCACGACTGGGAATCCAAATGCGATTGAGATAGTAATAAATGGCATTAGGCTTAGATACGAGCTGAGTTTCGGCACCACATTTCATTTCTTTTTCCAAAGTATTCTCGTTAAAACAAGCAAACTGAGCGGAGCGAATCATGATTTCGAGATCATTCAAAGCTTGAGAGTCACGAACACTATACACATAACTTCATCGACTTAGAGCATCGGCGACGACGTTTGCTTTGCCGGGATGGTAGCGTATCTCGCAATCGTAATCGTTCAGAAGTTCAACCCATCGACATTGTCGCATGTTTAGTTCTTTTTGATTAAAGATATGTTGTAAGCTCTTATGGTCGGTGAAGACCGTACACTTGGTACCGTAAAGGTAGTGTCGCCATATCTTCAACGCAAAAACAACTGCACCGATTTCGAGATCGTGGTTTGTGTAATTCTTCTCGTGGAACTTGAGTTGGCGAGACGCATACGCGATAACCTTGTCTCGTTGCATAAGCACACAACCAAGACCAAGGTTAGAGGCATCACAATAAACAACAAAATCGTCGTTTCCGTCGGGTAAAGCGAGGATAAGAGCGTTGCATAGCATACGCTTGAGAGTTTGAAAAGCTTCCTCTTGTTTATAATTCCAAACAAAAGGTTGGTCCTTATGAGTCAAAGCGGTAAGCGGAACGGCGATTTTCGAAAAGTCGGCGATGAATCGACGGTAGTAACCCACCAATCCAAGAAATGAACGGATTTCGGAAGCATTCTTCGGCGTGATCCAACTTTTGACGGCTTCAATCTTTGCAGGGTCGACATGAATTCCTTGACTATTAACGATGTGGCCGAGAAATTGGAGTTCTTCGAGCCAGAATTCACATTTAGAGAACTTAGCATAAAGGCGATTTCCTTGAAGAAGTTCGGGGACTAAACGAAGATGACGCGCGTGTTCGTCTTTCGACTTCGAATAGATAAGGATATCATTGATGAAAACAATGACGAAACGATCTATGAAAGCTTTACACACACGGTTCATCAAATCCATGAAAACTGCGGGTGCATTGGAAAGACCGAAAGGCATGACCACGAATTCGAAATGGCCATAGCGAGTACGAAAGGCAGTTTTAGGAACGTCTTCTTCCAACACGCATAACTGATGATAACCGGAATGGAGGTTGATCTTAGAAAAACAAGTAGCACCTTGAAGCTGATCAAATAAGTCGTCGATACGAGGAAGAGGGTAGCGGTTCTTTATCGTGAGTTTGTTAAGTTCACGATAATCGATGCACATTCGGAATGATCCATCCTTCTTTTTCACGAAAAGGACGGGCGCGCCCCAAGGCGAAGTGCTCGGGCGTATGAAGCCTTTATCAAGAAGTTCCTGAAGTTGGCTTGATAGATCGTGCATTTCGAAGGGTGCGAGACGATAAGGAGCTTTAGCAACGGGAGTAGCACCGGGAACTAAATCGATAAAGAATTCAACATCTCGAGTAGGGGGTAAACCGGGTAAATCGTCGGGAAAGACCTTAGGAAATTCACAAACAACGGGAACGTCTTTATAAGTCTTCCTTTCTTTCTCCGGGTTCACGATATGGGCGAGGAAAGCAACACATCGCTTTTGCAAGCATTTGTGTGCTCGAGTACATGACAAAAGCATCAACTTCTTTGAGGGAGTTTCCCCGTAAACATGAAGTTGATCACCGTTAGGAAGAGGGAAACAAATCATTTTATCAAAGCATACAACTTCAGCATGATTCTCACGAAGAAAATCCATGCCTACTATGATATCGAAGCTACCTAACTGCGTAGGTATGAGATTGATCAGAAGATGTGGTTGTTTAGATCGAGAGAACAACCACGTAAGACAGAATCAACGGTAACGGATTTTCCAATGATGACTTCCACATCGAAAGTCTTTGGGAGTTTAGCGCGCTTACATTTTAAAACCTTTTCGAATTCTAATGATATAAAACAGTTATCGACACCAGTATCAAATAAACATGAAGCATAAATACCATTAACGAGAAACGTACCATTAACAATATTGTTGTCATTCTGAGCCTGGCGATGATTGAGGTTAAAGGCTCTGCCACGCGCAGGTTGTGGTTGCTGCTGCGGCGGCTGAGGCGGCTGCTGAGGCTGCGGTGCTGGCTGCTCTTGCTTGACAGGACGATTCGGACACACATTGGCAAAATGATTCGGATCACCACACACATAGCACACACGTGCTTTTGGAGCTTGCTGTTGATTGGCTTGAGGAGGAGCGGGTAAAGCTGGAGCAGCTGGAGCTGCTGGAGCCTGAGGAGCTGGCTGACGAGGACCTGATCGGCAACTCACAGTAAAGTGGTCGTAGATATTGCAGTTTGTGCAAAAACGGCAATTGCCACCAACGGCATGATGATAAGTGCACTTAGGGCACGCACGCTTAGCTGGAGGAGCGTTTGGAGCGGCTGAGGGTTTGCTGGAGCGGCGAGGGCAAAGTTCTTACTCGGGTTTCCTCTTTTGCGTGCCTGGCGCTTTCCCTTTGGTTCACTTGATGTTTCGGTAGCAGCGCTTGGTTTGACGACGGCTTGATTGGCGACTTTAGCAGAGTTCTTGAAATAACCATCCTGAACTCGCTGATCGTTGATCTCAGCGGCGAGCATGTAGGTTTCCTCGATGGTTGTAGTACGAGCAACTTTCATGAAACTTGCAACACACTCGGGTAAACCACGGATGTACTTGTTGATAGCTTTCTCCGTCGTATCAACCTGGCTGGGACAGATGATTCTCAAAATCTTAAACCGAGCAGTAAAACCAGCATTGTCTGGACCATCCGGCTTGATACCCCAAAACTCATTCTTGAGCTTTTGCATTTCATGCGGAGGACAGAACTCCTTCATCATTACTTCCTTGAGTTCCTCCCAAGATAGATTGTATGCTTCATCATTTCCACGCTTGTTTCTTTCAGCTGTCCACCAGTCGAGAGCACATGACTGGAAGACTCCGGTAGCGTTCACGGTGCGGAGGTAATCAGGGCATCCACTTTGCCTAAAAGTGACCTCAATAGCATCGAACCAGTGAAACATAGAAGTCAGTCCGTCATTGCCCGTGAAGGCGAGAGATGCACAAGCCTTGAAGTTCTTGAAGCTGAATTGCGGCTTGGGATCAGTTTTCGAGTCGACTGATGAGTTGCTGCTCACAGCATGAATTTCCGAGACGATTTGCGAGATGACTTTTGCCACTTCCTTGGCGACTAGTGAAGCGATGCGCTTGTTGTCGCTGTGGCGCTGAGCAGTATGACGAGTATGAGATCCGAGTGACGACATCTACAATGAAAATATTCGATGGGATGAGATTCGATTAATAGAGTTATGTTCAAAACCTTTATTATTATTACAAGTAAACCACGTTATCACATAAGCACGTAGGCACATCATCACATAAGCACGTAAGCACATAAGCACATATTTGCACGTATTCACCTTCTAATAGTAACAATGCGTAGCGTGATATGGAGATGCGAGATATAAGCGAGATAAGCGAGATAGTACCACGTATGAACCCATACGTGTAAAAGAGATGGGCGTTTTAGTTTGGTTGGTGTATTAATTAGCGTTTTAGATTACGAGAGCTGTTCGAGTAGTGCATGCGTTTAGGGAGCATAAAGCGAATAAGTGAGATATCGGTAATGCGAGATATAAATAAAGCGAGAAATCGAATAAAGCGAAAAATTCTCAAAATCTTAAAAACATAAGTAATAATAAACTCGATGATGCGTAAATCGATGTTATAGGCTTAAATCAATTGGGAATGTCCTGGGTTTTGAGACTTTTTACACGCCAAAGTGATTCGACTACCCTTTGCATTTGGACCCACGCTTTGGCCTAATAGATAAACGTTCTCACCGCAAGCGGCTAACGACGTTTACCCTTCCAGTTAATACGTGTTCCAAACCATTGGAATAACCGAGACTTTGGTGAGATTGAAAATCGAAGCATGGAATTAGTTATTAAGATGCGGGTTTCACCCCTAACTTAACAACATCATTCCTAGTTGTGGTCACGCTCACCGATCACATCGGGCGTTCCACTAGATAGAAAGGGAGATGTTCGTCGAGGTTCGGATGTCACTCCTAACTCAACGAAGATATCTTGTGATGAGTAATACGCGGAATGAGCGATCTCATTGAGAGTTCTTGGTTATCACACCTAATCTCAACTTGATCCTCGTTTGTGGAATATGGCGTTTCATAATCGTGTATATTGTATTAACCATAGGAAAGGCATATTCAAGCATTTATGGTAAGTAGATTAGCATTTAATTCAAAGATTGGTCAATCGGGTACTTAAACATGCTACTAGGTCAAACATGACAATTCTACCTATTATCCTAAGGAATTAGCTCTGATACCAATCTGTCACACCCCAACCGATGGCGGAAACATCGGGGTTAGTGGCACTAGGCGACCAGATTGTCTCACGAGAAATTTCGTAACAATTATCCAACAACATTACTTAACTTTAAACATCCCATACTATTAAACATAATATTTCAAACAACCATTACAAAAATTCTGATTTTCTCATATAAACAACATGGTTCGATATCCCCTAGATTTTTATTACAACCGTTCTAAATAAGATAAGCAAAATACTAAATAAAACTACTCCAAAGCAATCCAAGCTAAATCCGCAACCTGTTACATACGTTAAAATACAAGTCAATACAATTAAGTAAAGGTGAGCATACGAGTTTGAATAACACTAGCATAGTCGAGAAAGCGTTTGCGAAACAATCTAATTACATATCATGATACACCAAAACACTTAACAGATCATATGCTCATTTCTCATGCTAACTACCGTGAAAAGGCTGGCGCGACCATCCTAACTAGACCCCGTCAGGTGTTAGCCAAACTATAGTACCATACTAGCTAAGGAGGCAAGCTAATGAAATAAGTCCTAGTCACATGTTTCTAGTATCACGTATCGAGCATATACAATCAGATTATTCGCGTGTGATAAACAGTTTTGATTTGTGATTGTGATTTGATATAGGAACGTATGTAACACCCAAAAAGTGCATTAAAGCGAAAATGGGTCAAGTATACTCACTGTGGGTGCGTTTTGGTAAGACTTAAGATTCTAAAGAGAGTTGTGGAGTATACCGGATCAGCCTGTAAACGAACAGAAGTGCATCAGTCTTCCGAAAAGCCGAAACGGTGAAGTTTGAGTTGAGCAGTAGGCAAGTTCGGGCGAACTTGTATGTAAACATACAAGTTCGAGCGAACTTGTAAGAATTTGGTAAGATTAGAGTCAAGTTCGATCGAACTTGGTAAGATTCTTAAGAATCTTGTCAAGTTCGGGCAAACTTGTAAGGAAATCTTACAGAAGAGACAAGTTCGGGCAAACTTGTGTAGTTTCCTAAGAAACTAGACAAGTTCGGTCGAACTTGTAAGGAATTTGGTGAGAATTGACCCTAGTTCGGGCGAACTTGACCCATATGGGTGCAAGTTCAGTCGAACTTGACTAGGGAGTTGGTGATTCTTGAGCGAACTTGATGTTTTCGGGTCCAAAATCTTGCGTTTTCGCGTCGTTTGCAGAAGAAATCGAGTGCCCATCCCTCCAACCTTAAGCCACTGGGTAAAACTTAGGCTGGAGAGGTCTTTTGGAGCGAACTTAGCCATTTTACAGAAACTCGGGCTAATCCGGGCGAACTTAAAGGTTCGTACGGGTTAGTCCAGCTTGTGTAAAGTGACGATTTCGTCCTTGTGCTTCCAGATCTGAGATTTAGCTTCGACCAGGCCTCGTTCCACTCAAAAGTGAACGAAACATACGTCATTAGTCCGAATATTGTGTAAAAATAAATACTTTAAAGGTTTTGCTCAGATCTAAGTATAGATCTGAGTGAAAAACAGAAGTTTTATGGAAAAAGATGAAGATTTTCATAAACAGAGAAGATTTGATGAAAACGAAGGCAATGCCTTGTGCAAAATCGTTGTAAAACGTTTTTAAACATTGTTGTAGTTGAAATCGGGTTGATTCTTACTTAGAAAACAACGGGTTTCGGGTTTGAGAGCTCTGGGCGAACTTGCAGCAAGTTCAAATGAGAGAACAGAGCTGGGTATTTATAGGAGAAGGCAAAAAGTGGGACTGGTGGAGTCAAGTTCGGCCGAACTTGTACAAAATTGTACAAGTTCGCGCGAACTTGTAGAGATGTCAATGGTGGATAGCTAAGTTCGGCCGAACTTGTACATGTATATACAAGTTCGAGCGAACTTGAGGGAAAACAAAAGATTCTTGTGTCTAAGGCAAGTTCGGGCGAACTTGTGGTAGTCAAGTTCGGCTGAACTTGGCCTGGTGACCAATTCCGTTTGCCGATTTCGCGTTAAGTGTTCATTTATCGATTGCTTGGCGATTCGGTTAGTATTAGATAGTTATATTTAGAGTTTTAGTAAAGCGTTAAGCGTTATACTTGATATAATAGTGCGATTTAGCGATTTGAGTGTGCGAGATTGATGCGATAGCGAGCGTAATCATAATCACAAACACACATAACACATAAATAACATAAAACCACACAATTAACTGCGATTTGCGATGCGATGAGGTAAGCGATGCGATTTTAATAAGCGTTTAAATGTGATACAACATACATAAACTAAATTTAATTTACATAAACTTTTCTTGTAATTCGAATCTCGGAATAAATGAAAATACAAGGATAAAGATAACAACGAGAAAATCGGAGTTGTTACAATATTATGCAACATCTCCCATAAATGTAGTAAGTTAGACTTTAATGATACGTATATGTGGCATTGTAGACTTGGTCACATAAGCGAGAATCGTGTTAAACAACTCAAAACCGCTGGAATCCTAGATTCCAAGGGTTCAGAAACATTTGGCAAATGCGAATCATGCTTAAGTGGAAAGCTAACAAAAGCACCTTTTTCAAATGTTGGAGAAAGAGCTAATGATCTGTTGGGACTTGTACATACAGATGTATGTGGTCCATTTAGAACAATGTCAAGACATGGAGAAAGATACTTTGTTACATTTACTGATGAGTTCAGTAGATATGGTTATGTTTATCTTATGAAGCATAAACATGAAACACTTGGAAAGTTTAAGGAGTACCAAAACGAAGTAGAGAATCAGCTAAATAGAACTATCAAGATGCTTCGATCAGATCAAGGCGGTGAATATCTTAGTCAGGAGTTCATCGACCATCTAAAGGATTGTGGAATAGTTTCACAACTCACTCCACCTGGAACACCACAACATAATGGTGTAACTGAGAGGAGAAATCGAACTCTATTAGATATGGTTTGATCAATGATGTGTCTAACAACCCTCCCACGCTCCTTTTGGAGTTATGCTCTGGAAACTGCCGCAAGACTTGTGAATATAGCTCCAATGAAGAAGGTTGACAAAACGCCTTATAAGATATGGCATGGAAAGAAACCTAAAGTATCCTATCTTAAGGTCTGGGGATGTAACGTTTATGTCACTCTAGAATCTGCGGATAAACTAGATCCCAGAGGCGAAAAAGTGGTTTTCGTCGGATACGCTAAAAGGATTGGTTACCTTTTCTACCACCCCACTGAAAATAAGATTTTCACTAAACGCAAAGGCACTTTCTTGGAGGAAGAGCTTCTGGCACGAGGGATTGGAGAAAACCATGTGGATCTCGAAGAAATTCGAGAATCACAAGTGACTGAACTAGTTGTTCAGTCAGAACCAGAAGTAATTGATCCAGTTGTTGAAGTTGAGCCTGAGAGGACTCAAGAAACAACAGAAACACCAAGTGTTCGAAGAAGTATTAGGGATCGTCGTGCACCTGAAAGGTATGATGATATCTTCATGATTGATGAAGCTGAACCTGCTACTTACAAAGCTGCAATGTTGGATTTAGAATCCAAGAAATGGCAGGAAGCCATGAATACAGAGATGCAATCCATGTATGATAACCAAGTTTGGGATTTCGTTGATCTTCCTACCGAAGGTCGGACTGTAAGAAACAAATGGATCTTTAAAAAGAAGACCGACATGGATGGAAATGTGCAAACCTACAAAGCAAGGCTTGTAGCGAAAGGGTTCACTCAGACTCAAGGAATTGATTATGAGGAAACTTTCTCACCAGTAGCCATGCTTAAGTCTATTAGAATTCTACTTGCCATTACTGCGTATTATGACTATGAGATATGGCAAATGGATGTCAAGATTGCATTCCTTAATGGACACTTACTTGAAGATGTCTATATGGTTCAACCTGAAGGTATTGTCGATCCAAAGAATCCTAATAAGGTGTGCAAGCTAAATAAATCCATCTATGGATTAAAGCAAGCATCTCGCAGCTGGAATCTCCGTTTTGATCAGAAAATCAAAGAGTTTGGTTTTATTAAAAACGAAGATGAACCCTGTGTTTACAAGAAATCTAGTGGGAGCTATATCACTTTTCTCATTCTGTATGTAGATGACATACTAATCATTGGAAACAATGTCCCTATGCTAAAAGATGTTAAGGCTTGGTTGGGTAAATGTTTCGCAATGAAAGATCTTGGTGAAGCCGCTTATATTCTAGGAATAAAGATTTATAGAGATAGATCAAAGCGGTTATTAGGTTTAAGTCAAGTACATATATTGACAAGGTCATGCTACGCTTCTCAATGCAAGACTCAAAAAAGGGCTCTTGCCCATGGCACATGGAACCATTCTTAATAGCGAGCAGTGTGCAAAGACTGAAGAGGAAAAGAAGAAAATGGAAAGAGTTCCATATGCTTCTGCTATTGGTTCTATCATGTACGCTATGTTATGTACTAGACTTGATGTTTCGTGTGCTCTTAGCATCACGAGTAGATATCAACAGAATCCAGAAAAGAGTCACTAGGCTGCAGTGAAGAACATTCTTAAGTACTTAAGAAGGACTAAGGACATGTTCTTAATATATGGAGGGCTGGATGAGGAGCTGTCAGTTAAGTGTTATACTGATGCAAGTTTCCAGACTGATCGTGATGATTCAAGATCACAGACCGGATATGTTTTCATTCTGAATGGTGGGGCTGTTACTTGGAAGAGCTCGAAGCAAAGTGTGGTTGCTCAATCCACATGTGAATCAGAATACAATGTTGCATCGGATGCTGCTAAGGAGGCTGCCTTGATGAAGAAGTTCATTACTGATCTCGACGTTGTGCCTAGCATAGAGAAACCGATCGAGATGCTGTGTGACAACACTGGTGCCATTGCTTTTGCAAAGGAACCAAGGTCGCATCAAACCACAAGGCATATACTCAGAAAATTCCACTATATTAGAGAGATAATAGAGCGTGGAGACATCGTAATAAGCAAAGTTCATACAGATCTAAATCTGGCTGACCCCTTTACTAAGCCTTTACCTCAAGCTAAACATGAGGAGCATGCTGAAAAGATAGGGCTTAGATTTGCTAGACAGTGGGCATGACCTGTAGTTAGTATTGGTGTTTTAATTTTGAGCTACAACAGTTACATTGAATAGTTATTGATTTATTGGTTAAATGCAAGTTTAATTATTTTGTAACTATGTTCGTTATTTGTATGTTTATATCCTTGAATGAGCGTATTCTAAAAATCCATAGTCGATCAAATTACATGGGAATGAATTTGAATGTAAGACTATTATGAATTGAGATGATTGTATTCATGAGATGAATAACTCAAGGGTTTGAGAATCAAAATTCACAGGTATCACTAGGGAATGATATTGGATGTGACTCGCTGCAAAACGATCTCCATGGATCTAGGTCATGAGATGTTTTGATGTTGATATGTTCAATCTACCCTTTTTCCTTAGGCACATATTAAACTACATTGATCAAGGACAATCTTTGATGTTATCTAACATTTTCCTGAAACATGGATAGTAATCCGGGTAGCGTTGGGGAAAATCCAAGTTTAAGTGGGAGTTGTATGACGCTGATGGAATTCTGTACTTCTATGCAATTAGAAGTTTAGACATTCTGGCGCCCTCGTTAACTTAAACTGGAATAAACGCATGGCCACGCTCGGAGTAAAAGTAGTTCGTTAGACCAGTTTGAATTAAAGTCGAGAACAGAGAATAGTTGATCACTATATAAGAATGAATGATCCATGTCTTATGATCAATGAATGTTCTATACAGAAGGGACTTATTGATAGAATTATCAGGGCTACAGTATTTGGTTAAGTAAAGTGTTACTTGAACTCAAAGAACTAGTTGACGACTGAAAAGTGTCATACCATGTTAGGAGCAGTGCGATGCAGCTAGGCGTCCAACTCTGCACACGTTGACTCGTTTAATTAAAATCGTCCAAGTGGGAGATTGTTGGAGATATGTATGTCCGACCGTAATTAAAGTCAACGTAACTAACTCGGTACGATCCGAAGAGTTACACGTTGGTACAGGAATCGTATATGTTCACGAGTAGGTGGATTATTATTTGTGAAATAATAATAGTTTAAACCCGATGGACTTAATATTAATTAGATTATTATTAAGAGGATTATAATTGTATAATTTTAAAGGGCTTTTATGTAAGATTGGGTTCTATAAAAAGGATGCTTAAGGTGCAAACCCTAGATTTCTTTAAAAACACAAAAACCCTAGCTTCCCTCTCAAGTTTAGCCGCCGTCGCCGCCTTCTTCTTGGCCGGTCTACCTTTGGGTATCTTGTGCTCGGTTGTGAACTTCCTACTAGCGAGGATTCGTTGTAACCCGTGTGTTACGATCCAGGTGTAGTCGTCAAATGTTGATTACTAAAACCCTCTATGGTTGTTTATTATTTTATTTGTTTATACGCATATAACCTTGATCCTGATTGGGAATATTTATTAATCGGATTAATAAATCAAACTTATATAATCCGGCTTTTGGTAAATTATATAAACCGCTTCCGCTACTATTTTGATACACTGATTCCCAACATTTTTAACTTGTAACAAATTATTTGATCATGAATTTAAAATTTGACATGTTAATAGTAATCATAACATTGATGCCTCTTCTAATTACTTGTCCCACCGCATTAAACCTATGCTTTAATGTTAGAGGTTTTAAAACTTTGATTGATATCATAACTTTCGATTCAAAGCTGCACGAAGAAGATGTCCATTTTGCAAGTAAAACAAAGGACCATTTTAACCAATTTTTTCAAAATACATGTTTGATATATATCTATCAATATATGATCCCGCATCAAACATAATTGATACTTTGAGAAAGCAAAATAGTAAAAGGGGATAGCATCCAAGTAGCGAGATTGGAAGGTATAGTGGAACGAATTATTTATCCACTATGACTATCAACAAGTTTGAAAATTTTGAAATTTTGGCTTAACAGGAAAAAAAAGGAATTCTAATTTCTGATTCTAGCCATTATAGTTCGTGATGTACTAACCGTTCAAACTTCTATGGTATCTTCATAATATGCTTTTTAGGTTAGTGACAAGGTTTTATCCATAACAAGAACAAGGCTCACTTCGATATCAACATATACCAAGTCTTGGACGTGGTGTAACGAATATAAGATATACCAAGAAATGTCCTTCCCACTTTCCAATGAAGCATTCGCTTACCATGAAGCACAATAGTTCCAGCAAAGATTAAACATTAAACAACGACAATGGCGATTAAACATACAAAATATTTTGTATTCGCAATTCCTATGTTTTTTAATGAATTTATGTTTGAGTAATTTCTAAAATAATAGTAACAATAAAAGATGAATTTTATTTAGTTTATTTTATGTATTGATGAAGTAGTGGGATACCCTGAGCTATGCATCGATAATTCAGTCTGTATCAGTTCGGTTCTTTATTTTACTAGCACTCGTTATAACAACTGAAAAAGAAATTCCTAAAGAATAAAATCTTGATATGTCCAAAAATATACTGACACATACGTTAAAATACAAGTCAATACAATAAAGTAAAGGTGAGCATACAGGTTTAATAGCATAATAATAGCGATAAAGCGTTTACGCATAACCAGCATGTAACAAGTAGAGAAAGTGAATCTAAGTAAGCCAACAATAATGATACAAGCTAACCAACACGACTGCAAGGTGGAGTATGCGCGATACGTGTTCACAACAGCGAACACGCACGTAGAGTAATATGCGAGCCTTAACAACCCCCGAACCAATCGGGTGCTGAGTCCAAACTATAGTACTATCGTTGCTAAGGGTGGTCTGCAAGTCCTCATTATTCACACATAGCAAACAAACATTCAGTGATTCACGTATAACATGCGAGAGCGGTTAGCGTTAAAAGAGGTTAGCGTTGTGTGTAGCGTGTTTTGATATAGAGAACGTATGTAACACCCAAAATTGCGTTTTAAACGAAAAAGGGTTCAAGTATACTCACAGTGGGTGCGTAAAGAGTAACTGAGAGCGGGGATGGAGTGAGAGGAGTGTCAGGTCAGCCTGCGCCTAGAAACAGAAGTGCATTAGTCTTCCTGAGTGTTGAAACAGTTAGAACAGAGAGTCGTCGTGCGGGAATAGTTTATTTCGGATGAAAATGGAATTTTTGTGCGAAAATACCTGTTTTTGTGTCCAAAATCGAGTGTTTTCGTGTCTGTCTTCGTGAAATCGAGTGTTCATCCCTCCAACATTAGGTTACTGATCAACCTAGCGTCAGAGAGGTCTTTTGAGCGAGTGAGTCTCTTATAAGAACTCGGAATGGACCGTGTGAACCAAGTATGGTTGACGCGAGCTAGTCCAGATCGCACAAGTGACTGTTCTTGCGTCTCGGTGCGTTCGGGACTGAGATTTCGTCTGAAGCAGATGTATTTTCGAGTCCATTTCGTGACGGTTTCGACAATGCTTCATTCCACTATTTAGTGAACGAAACCTTAGTCGGTTGTTGTCCGCTTTTGTGTAAAAATCGATTTATAAAACTGTTTTGTTAAGAAAAACACTTTGTGAGCTCGAAATAACAAGGTTTCAGATTGAGAAGCCAAGGCTAACTCAAACATGCTCGGTTAAGTGTAGATCTCAGTTAAAATCAGAAGGTTTTCATGAAAAAGATGAAGGTTTTCGTAAACAGAGAAGTTTAGATGAAATCGAAGATAATCTCGTGCAAAATCGTTGTAGAAATCATTGTGATTCTTGTGAAAAACGTAGTCTTCTTACTTGAAACAGAGAAAGCGAACTAGAGAGCGTTTTGGTGCGGAAAGACAGCAAGTTGGAGTGAATGGTGAAGTGTTGTATTTATAGGCGGAGAGGAGTGAGGGTGAACTGGTGAAATTTTCGTGCGAAAATGTCTATTTTCGTGCGAAAAAATGCATTTTCAGGTGAAAAATATCATTTCGTGTCAAAAACACCCAAAAACATCATTTTCGTACGAAATCTGCCATTTTCGTACGAAAATTGGAATTTTCGTATGATTTTTTTTTGTTAAGTTCGTTAAATATTGTAGTGTGGCGTTGAGCATTGCGCAAATAAATAAATAATTAATTAAATAAAAGTAAAACAGTGTGATTGAGCGAGCGAGAGCGTTGCAAGTATTAAGCGATTATTTGTGTTTAAATAAGCGATACAAAATAAATTTAAGATAGATTAACCTTTATATTTCGAATCCCATATTACAACGGTTACAAAAGGATATAACGATAGTACGGAACAACCGAGAAAAAGTCGGGTTGTTACACAAAATTACACACAGTTGTGTGTTCATGGTTTTTTTTTAAAGTAACGAACACAAACTATTAGGAAAGCCAAATTAAATAATAGAAAATTTGATTAAAGATGGATATTACAAATACCGGTATTGGTTCCATAATAATACGGTACAATATGAAAATATTATAAATTTTAAATTATGTAAGTTTTAGTTGGTTTTAAATTAATACTAAGATAATGAAAATTTCAAATATTCTTAACTGAAAATAGGTATTACAATAAATGTAAGATTTCATTATATGAAAATAAATATGAGTTGAAGTAAAAAGTAAGGAAACATTAGTATTTAAAAAAAAAAAAGAAAAAGTATATTGTTTGATAATAAATTATTAGTCTAGTGTTAAAAACCTAAAAACAAAGACTCCCATACTCCCATGTAGCTAATGTGATGTGTTTTAATATTATTATTATATATACATTTATAAAATATAACTAATATTAAGCCCTCGCGTTGCAGCGGTTGTCGGTAAACTGTGTCATGTAGTCACAATGCTATACCACTATCAGCGCTGAAAAACACCGGAAAAGCTCGTAAAAACAAAATAAATAAAAATGAAAAAAAATAATGCCGAGCGAAAAGCAGACGTAAAATTTTTGAATCACGCACGCTCGTTGCCGAGAAATTAAACCGAAACGTAAAACATAGAAAAAAATAACTAAATCAATCTATGACCCGTGCATTGGACGAACTTGTCAAACCGAAGAAAATAGATATGTTGCGATGGACCAATCAAACGGGAATAAATAACGAAAAAATGTTGAACTCCACACGCATGTTGCGGTGCGTTAACTTCCAATTTTAGAACGAAACGAAAAACCTGGGAAATATGAAAGTATGGTGGACCAAAATTGAAAATAAACAAGAGTTGCGGTTAAACTGCAAAAAGATGAAAAACTTGAATTAAAAGTAAAAAATACAAAAGGTCGAAATTGTAAAATTGAAGTTATTTATTAGTCTTCGATAAAAATAAGGATAAAAAATAAGCGATACCTATAAATTACTTATTAATATTAATATTAAAAAATATATATTAAACAAATATAAATAAAATTTATGAGGTTGAAGGACAGAATGTCATGTGCCACTGTTTAGAGTCTTTTATTATAAGTTATAAGTTAGATGAAATAAAAACATGTATAATAATAATCTATAAATTATAATAAATCAAAATCATCTTATACCACATGTCAATCACTTAAGCTATTAATTGCCACGTGGCATTGTTATAATCATTATTATTTTGTTTTAGGAAGGAAAATACAATGCTTTTGTTTCACTTATTTTTGTCACAAATTTTAAAGAAATCAGACTTTCCTTTTTGTGCAGACTATTTCTTTTTAAAGAAATTATTTGCAGAAAATATTATGGATTTATCCTCTTTTTAAAGTATATCCACTTTCCTTTGTTATCTTTTATAATATAATCGTATTTTCTTCATAAAAAATTATTTGCAGAAGACTGCATATGATTAGTTATTTTACAGCGATTTTTAACTAGGTATTTGTTGATCCATTAAAATTTTCAATATTTAATTACTTTAACATTTCCAATTAAAACTTCGATACTATTTTAAAGGTTCAAATGTATCATTTGATTTACTGACATATAATAATATTCTTTACATTCAATATATATTTGTCAATAGTTTATTCAAGATTATATAAATTTATTTTTTATTAAACTTTCTATAATAAATCTTAATCAATTAAAGATTGCATACGTATTTTTTATATTAATTAATTAAAAATGTTTTTAATATTTTGATGTGTCATTGAAATTTTAGTTACATTCCTTTTTAAGATTATCAAATCATTTTTTATGTTTATGAATTTTTTTACGTTAGTTTCGAGATTGTGTTCTCTTTTATATAAAGTTCGTTCTGTAACTAAATTGTAAATGCAATTTTGTTATAAATGTCATATTTTTTTTCCTTTTTGAAGTCGTCATTCTTAAAACACTCAATAAAATACAAGAACCTTTTAAAAATAATCTGTAATCATAACTGAAATTATAACTGACTTTTAAATATTATAATACATATATAAAGCATTCAAGTTATAAAATAATTAAAGTTTTTAATTATATTCAAGAATGATAATAGTTTAAATTTCATTCTTTTTTTATTTAAATAAATTAATATAATAATTATTACCTTTTGTGTATTGTTATTATTATTTTTTAATGAAATCTTAAATGATAACTACAAATCATTTCTATTTAAAATGTTTTCATAACTTATAAATAAACAACAACTTGATGTTTAGTCAATGATTATTAATAAAAGTCAAATATAATCACTATTAAAGGTTGATTTGTACTTAAAAGAATTAAATGTTTTTCTCATGAGCAGTCACACTATAAAGAATAAAAAGAAGATATAAAGTTTAGTTATTAATATTATACAAAGATGAAAAATCTTACAAATAAGACGACAAATGTGAGGTACAAAGAAATTTTTAGAGCTTTATAGATTGCTTATATGTTTATTACTTATATATTGTAATTATCAATGACGTTGGTGATTAATAGGCAGAGATAAAAGCATTTAAGTATACTTAGATTTGAAGGTCTTCTGTTCAAAACTTTAAATCTCATATACATTAGAAATAAATAACAAAAAAACTTGTATATTGTAATATAACCTTTTCCATAGTTAATGCATCATTTCGTATTATGATAAAATGAATTATACTATATATTAAATAAAGTAAAATATATTATATAAAAGGACCTGTGAATTTTTTTTGTATTTATTTGTTAATGAGTAGTCACTTAGTGTTAAAGAGTGGGGGTATTAATGTGTGTTAATAGTCATAAAGGGAACAAATTGTGAGTTAAATTAATAGATCTATAAAAAGTATTATCTTTATACCGCCCGTGTAACACACAAGATCTTAAACTAGTAAAACAATAAAACAAAACAAAATATAAAATAAAGATAATATAATGTTTTGAGCGAAGTGGGTACTTAAAGCTCATCCTAAAAAAATTGTATGCAGATGTAAAATATATACATATCTTCTATACATATAATAAAGTAAATCATATGTGTGACACATGTCATTCTACGGAGATATCTCAATTATGTTTTCCCGCCAAAATAAATAGATAGAGATAATATTTGTTAATAAGATTCAAATAAAAAATATGATTTTAATCCATAAATTTTATCTTTTTATTCTTTACCCTAAATAAATAGATATAGATAATATTTTTTAATTAATAAGATTCAAATAAAAAATAAATTATTTTAATCCATAATTTTTATCTTTTTATCTTTTTCCATTTTCTTAATTAAATTTATATTATTATATTATTTTAATCCATGATTTTTATCTTTTACCATTTCGTTTTTCATTTATATTAATCTTTTTGCTTTATTACAAAAATATAACCTATAACAAAATAGTTTATGTTAATACTCTAAAAATCTGTAATATGTAATCTTTTATAATATAGGATTGAGTTCATTTCAGAACTTTAAATAATTGCAAAACTTTCAAAACTCTTAAGAAATAACCAGTTTATTTATACATTCGGTCTCTTTCTCATATTAAATATTTAATATCACATGTCAAATTCTAATAAACTATACATTTTAAAACTATATGACATGTTATTTAAAATTAATATTGAAAAAACATATTCTAATAAACTATATATTTTAAAAACTATATGACATGTTATTTAAAATTAATATTAAAAAACATTTGATTAACCTGTGTAATACACAGATCCTTAATCTAGTATATTAATAAACACTACTATTAAGACATTACCGGTAATTACTTTTATTATATGCATAACAAGAGTAAAAACATATATGAAAACAAATTATACGAAAACGAAAAAAAAAATTAAGGAGGAATACGGTTAGAAAGAAGTAAATAACTTTTACAAAATCATGAAAAAAAATATAGAAAGAAAAAAGGTCCTACCGGGAGTCGAACCCAGGTCGCTGGATTCAAAGTCCAGAGTGCTAACCACTACACCATAGAACCAGTTGTGTTCTTTTGGTACTGTTTCGACTATTAAAATGACTAAAGTGAAACAATAAAAAAAAAATGCACCAGCCGGGAATCGAACCCGGGTCTGTACCGTGGCAGGGTACTATTCTACCACTAGACCACTGGTGCCGGTTGTAATTCTCATTATAATATTTTTATCTATTAGTATCATGTGTTGTTTTGTTATTTCTAATTTCATTTCACAGACACAGCTATCCTTAGCCGCAATCATCATCATCCATCAATAGACCACGAGGCAAGCTCCATTCCTGAAGGATCCCGTTCACCTGACTCGTTCTCTTGAACCGCATCGAGTGAAGCTTCATCCTGATTGTAGCTAGAATCACCTCAACAAGTTGATCCGCATTCCTTTTCTTTGTAGAAAACAGCCGTAGATTTCTTTCCTGCCACACAAAGTACGTTGCAGCTCCAACAATTAGTTTACCAATGACATGTCTCGCGTTCCTCGATTTGGCGAACCGCAAGAGATGTTCATATATACTTTCCCACTTGTTCCGAATGCTATCCATGCCAGCTTTAGATTTGATACCATTCCACACCTACGTCGCGAAAGAACACTCGAAAAACAAGTGTTGGAAAAAAAAACAGTTAGTTGGAAAAGGCAAGGTAAAGATTTTTTTTTTTAAATACATAGTAGGATTATTCGTGTTTCTTTTTTTTTTTGTTTCAAATGGGTGTTGTGGAGAATATGACTAAAAAATGTATCATTTTAAATTTATTTACCAAATGGGTAATCGTAGATCAAATTATAATTATTCTTTTGTTTTAAAAACAAAAAGGACGGGCATTACCATCGATGATTCATATTGGTGTTTTTTTTTTTGCATTTTTTTGTTTACCAGGGAGATGGTTGCTAGTGTTTTAAATAGTCAATAATGCCCTTTTTTGTTTTTCTGTTTTTTTTTTAATTTATGAAGACAAGTGGTTGTTAGTCTAGACTCTAGAGTCAATAATGTGGAAAAAAAAACTTCTGGTTACCAACTCCAACTTTCAGAAATGGTTTATTTCCGTATACTTGATGTTATTCTCCCTCCACCCATTAAATTTTACCTTTTGTGTTTTCAACAAAACTCTGGTTCATAATTTCATTTATAGATGAACAAAACATGTTCCTTGCCCAACAAAAGTTAGAAAGCAAAAAACACAAGTTTTTGAATTAAAAAATAAAATAAAAAATCCGTGTTTAATAAAATTTAAAAAACCCAAAAGACAAGTTTAAAAAACCCAAAAAACAAGTTTCTTAAGTGCAGTTGTATCCACCAAAGATGAGTGTAGAATTAGTGAAATTGGTGGGGCCATCATATCATATCTCACTTAATTGGTGTTACAAAATTTCTTGCTGGTGGACTGATTAATACATATATTTTATTTTTTAAGGCTACTCGGTGTGAAGGAGGATAGTCTTTTGGGCATGTCACGTCATCAGGGATGAGTTAAAAGTGTGGTGATGAACTCTTTATATATACATATATATGTATGTACATGTTTGTGTGGGAATGGGTAATAGAGGGATGACGGGGACAGACCTAGGACTGTGGACGCCCCTTGACAGCTCTGGGACGTCCCCACACCCACTAGCCTAAGTTTGAATATTTCTTAATTTAGCAAAAGGCATTAAATGTCTGTCAGTAGGAGCAGATTTTTTTGTCTGTTTTGTTCTACATGATTAGCCAGCCTTTAAGGCGGTCTCTCTCTGAATCACAGCCGGTCAGACTTTGAACAAACTGAGGATTAAGCTTGACAATATATATATGTATATATCTAGAGAGACAGAGAAAGTGAGAAAGATGGAAGCTTTTCTTCCCCTGCTTTGTATTTTACTCATGTATCCCTACCGGTCTTCCTCACAACCCATGTGCACCAGCTTGAGTGAGTCTCTTTTCACACACTTAACAGACACTAGTTTTTGATACACATATATAATATGATGACTGATGTGTACATACATGTAAATGGATATAAGGGGCACCTGTGATTGCAAAGGAGGCTCTGTCCTTTTGTCCCTACAAAGGGAGGGTGTGTTGTGATTCAACCAAAGACTCACAACTGCAGATGCAGTTTCAAGCTATGAACATCTCTCATCCTAAATGTGCTTCTCTGGTCAAATCAATTCTTTGTGCTGTAAGCTCCATCCACTACACTACTTACTCTTTCATAGAAACTTATTGTGTTTAACAGGTCTCTGGCGACATGAATACGACAAGTGTTACACATCAATACAACTCGTTTAGCTACTTGTCATGTTTTATGTAGCAAGAAGAAGAAATGATGGATCCCAGCCTCCTAATTTTATTTATTTTTTAAAAAAGTAAAAAATCGCATAGTAGTAGTATACTTTTCAGTAAACAGGTCTAATCGTGTTTTATACAGGTGACCTATTGTCGGCCCTTGTAACCCTCCACTAGTGTTTTAATTGTAGTTTTCCGAAAAAGAAAAGTGTACAGTTTTATGCAATATAACATCTCTTGAGGCTTTTGGCATAAACAATGATTTCAATTGTCAATATGCGATTTTAAACCATGATGTAAAGTATAGCAGGAGCTTTTGCGTTATTAATATGACAGACCAATAACTTGTTAAATTTTCAGACATGTGATCAGTTCTCAGCAAGCCTGTTCAAAGTTGAATCACAGATTCGTTCCGCTCCGGTTCTTTGCGACTCTCGTAACGCACGAGATTCCTCACTATCAAAACAATCTGCAACTAGTTTCTGTGCAGATGTATGGGACACATGCCAAAATGTCTCCATGAGAAATTCTCCCTTTTCCCCGTCACTACAAGGTGCTGCCGGATTGCCACAAAACACCTCATCAAAGCTCACTGAGCTCTGGCAATCAAGAAATGACTTCTGTACCGCATTTGGTGGTAGACAAGATGATGATAAGTGTTTCGATGGGAGACCAGTCGAGCTTAACTCAACCAAAACCTCGGTTCCTCCAAAAGGCTTATGCCTTGAAAGGCTAGGAGATAAAGGGTATATCAATATGGCTGCTCATCCAGATGGTTCAGACCGCGCCTTCTTCTCCGACCTGCCAGGAAAAATATGGCTAGCAACCATTCCTACACACGGTTATGGAGAATCGCTGGGTATAGATGAATCAACCCCTTTTGTAGATTTAACTGATCAAATCAAATACGATACCGTGTTTGGGTTGATGGGGATAGCATTTCATCCAAAGTTTGCCGAAAACGGCCGTTTCTTTGCTTCCTTCAATTGTGACAAAGAAACGTCCACCACATGTTCAGGACGGTGTGGTTGTAACTCAGATGTTGGTTGTGATCCGTCCAAAATAGACGCGGATCACCCATGCCAGTATCATAATGTCGTAGCAGAGTACACTGTTAACGGGACATCATCAGAGCCTGCAAAGGTACTAAAAAACTGATACTGTTATGAGTGTTATTCGGTTCTGGAACATAAAGTGATTTCTAATATGTTTGTAGGCAACAAAAGGGAAACCTACAGAGGTGAGAAGGATATTGACTATAGGGCTTCCGTTTACGAATAATCATGGTGGTCAGATTCTGTTTGGGCCTGATGACGGGTATCTGTATATAATGCTGGGAGATGGTGGTGGCAGAAATGGTCCTTTCGGGTTAGCTCAAAAAAAGAAGTCTTTGCTTGGAAAGATCATGAGGGTGGATGTCGATACGATACCCAGTAAGCATTTGGTTTTACTTTGAAGCCTCTGCTAGATCTATCTTTTAAATAATAATAAACATGTGTGTGTGTGTGTATACTCCAGAAGAAACTGATGATCTGAATCTATGGGGAAATTATTCAATACCGCGTGACAATCCTTACTCTGAAGATAAAGAATTGTTGCCTGAGATATGGGCTCTAGGACTCAGAAATCCTTGGCGTTGTAGCTTTGACTCACTGAGGCCTTCTTACTTCCTCTGTACAGATGTTGGCCAGGTTCGTACAGTATGACTTTGTAGTTTTCAGTTTCTTCAGGCTTATAAAGATTCAAAAGCATAGTTTAAAAATGGCTGAGGCGTGTGCCTCGAGGCGCCCAAAAACGAGTATGAGGCGGCGTCTCCGGGGATTATTTTGTACGTGCACCTCATAGGGCTGAGGCGCTAAGAAAAGTTGCGCCTCGGGTGGTTTTGATGTTTGTTTTTGACTTTTTGTGTCAATTTCAAACATTTCATATCTTTTTTATTTGTGTTTTGATGATGAAATTAGTTAATATTTTATTCTTTATAAGATATTTATTTTTTAATTCCGCCCCAAGGTGTATGTCTTGTGAGGCGAAGGGAAAACACCTCGGGGCACAATTCCGTACTTTTACACCTTGTTCAAAAGTATTGAAATTGATTGCTATAAAGATGTATACAAAACTTGATTGTGGCGATACACGTCAATTTCATTGATCAGGATCGTTACGAAGAGATTGATGTTATTACCAAGGGCGGAAACTATGGGTGGAGTATATACGAAGGCCACCTTCCTGTTGACTCTCAACAATCTTCCAAAAACAAGATGTCGGATTCCACGGATGTTATCTTTCCAGCAATGGGTTATAACCACTCTGATGTAAACAAGAAAGAGGGTTCTGCAGCAATAACAGGCGGGCGTTTTTATCGTTCCACTATGATCCATGCATGTATGGCAGGTAAAACATATCAACTTTTTCTACCTTTTCTAATTGACTTGTAAAAGGTCAAAACATCTAACTACAAAGGGATGTTTAGTTACTTGTATGCAGATCTGTATGCCACTGCTTTATGGTCAGCTGCGGAAACTCCAACTGATAGCGGGAACTTCACCTCAACTTCAATCCCTTTCGGTTGTGCCCGTGATTCTCCAATAGAGTGCAATTCTGCACCAAACACAAACTTAGCCGCTTTAGGTTACATATACTCATTTGGAGAAGATAACAAGAAAGACGTATATATTCTGGCAAGCACGGGTGTGTACAGAGTAGTTCAACCAAGTCGTTGCAACTACAGTTGCACAAAGGAAAGTGGAACACCGGTCCAAACTCCTACTTTTCCACCTTCTTCGAGCGATAATCAACTGGAGTTTGTGATCTATATCTCTTTCATACTGGTCTTAGTAGGTTGTATGTTGTAAGTGTAGAAGCAAAGAGTATAATGGACCGTGTCGGCATCATTTCAGCTTGGATGTGAAAACTAGGTTACTTTGTTTTTTTCTTTCTTTTTGACTTGTTTAATAAGCAGGCATGATGATCTAGATTCCACTTATTGTGAATTGTGACAGTTGAACCTCAGTGCATGAAATTTTGTACAGAAACAGTCATATATGTTGTCACCTTGGTTTAAAATAGCGTGAGGCGCTCCGAAGCGTTTTGGTTCCAAACGCTTTAAGCGAGGCGAGAGCTTCACGTATGCGAGGCGCTTAAACATCAACAGATTAATACACTAAAAAGAAACATATCATCATGTTTCAGCTGCGGAAACTCCAACCGTTTCGAAACGCTTCAGGCAAAAAGAACGCGTTTTTTCCTAACGCGTCGGGCGCTTCACGCATCAAGCTCGCTTTTCTAAACCAAGGTTGTCATACAGTATCATCACGCGATCCCGATTCAAACTGTAGACACAATATCAGATTATTTTAACAATTATAAGTGAATTGATTAATTTGTCATAGAGGATTACAATTGTTTTTCTCTTTACAAGCAAACCAGTAGGCACCGTAACAAATGAATACGACTAAAGTATGCTCGGTCAGATCATGCTCGGTAAGATCATAAACAGATTAATACACAAAAAATATACCATGTATGGAATTCATTTGTTATAAAAAACAAAAATCTTGTGTTCTGACCCAATTCACTTATCAGTCTTATCGACGACATTTTTCTCTATCGCTTCATCACACAGCTCAAGAGTCAGATCCAGGTTCCCGTCATGATAGTTCATATCCATAAAGAAATTGTACAACTCTCTATCGGCAACGAAACCCTTTTTCCTCATTTCCTCGAATATATTCTTGGCCTCTAGATGTTTTTTCCTTTTGATAAAACCTTTAACAAGAGCATGATAACCATTTACCGTAAGATCATACCCCTTATCCACCATTTCTTTACGCAAAAACCATGCCTCTTTCATATTTCTTGCTTTGCAGTGGCCTCTTATTAGTATATCATATGTGTTGGCGTTTGGCGAAAGACCTTCCCTTATCATCCCCTTGTAGATCTCAGTTGTCGCATGCATATCATTTCGAATACAATACTGCTTCATAAGTGAATTGTAGGTGGTGGCGTTTGGCATGATACGTTTTTCCAACATCCATTTCAGCAGCCTCTTGCCGTCTTCTAGCATCCCCGACACGCAAAATCCGTTCATTAAAACGTTGAACGTGACGACTGTCGGCTGAAGCCCTTTATCCAGCATTTCACGGAGAAGCTCGTGAGCTTTAACCATGTCTCCGGCCTTGCAATAAGCATCCATTAGAGTCGTGTACGTAAACGTATCAGGATAAACACCTGCTGCTTCCATATCGCCCACTAGCTTTACCGCTTGTACGATATTTCCAACTTTACAAAGACCATTAACAAGAGAATTATACGTGCATATATTCAGTTCCAGACCCTTTGCACACATTTCACCAAGAAGTTCATTTGCTGCATCGATTTCCCCTTGTTTGCACAACCCGTCAACAAGTGCGGTATACGTGATGACATTGGGCGTCAGGCCCATACGAACCATCTGATTATGAAGCGTAAACGCGTCTTTCATCTGACCAGCCTTGCAGTAACCATCAATAAGTACCGTACACGTGACTTCATCGACTTCCATTCCTCTACTAACCACTTCAACAAACAGATTGTGCGCTTCCGCTATATTTCCCGTTCGACAAATTCCCGCTATAATCGCAGTATACGTTACAAGATCAGGAACAATGTGCTTGCTATGCATTTCATTCAAAAGCCATACGCAGCAGTGATATTTCCCGCTTTGCAGAAACCGTCAATTAGCGTTGTATACACTACCTTATCCGGAACTAGTTTCCGGTATAACATCTCCCGTAAAACCTTCTCGGCTTCCGCCACTTTGCCAATCTGACACAAAAACAAAACCACACTGTTAAGCGTAAACACATTTGGCTCGATTCCTCTTGTTTGCATTTCTTCGATAAGTTTCGGAACTACGTGATACTCTCCGATCCGACAGTAGCCGTTTATAACCGTGCTATAACTGATAGCATCAGACGTACAGCCTCGTAACCTCATCTGGAAGAGTAAGTTATGAGCTTCTTTCACTTTCCCGATTCGACAAAGACTGTGCATCGTTATATTATGCGACACTGTATTCCAGTCAATGCCCTCTTTAGCGAATTCAGTAAAGACGTGCGGTGTTATCTTACACCCGTTCATATTCTCGGATAGCTTTGAGAGAAATAAATTGCATGACGCAACGGATATTACCACTCTGTAGTTTAACATCTTATACAATAACTTTTTTGCTCCGTCTAGTATTCCGACTTCGACGAGGACTTGGAAGAAAATATCGAAGACGCAGGGATTATTATTACTCCAATCTTTGTAAGTGTATATCAACTTCTCCATGAAAAGGGTAAACGGGAGGGTAGCATCTACGTTTGGTTTACTCCAGAAGTCGCGGATGAGTCTATAAGCCGTTTTTGGGTCCTTTGCAGCAACGGAAATTTGAATGATAATGCAACGAGCCTCGAGTGATGGAGCTCTACGTAAGCACAGCCAGCTGAAAAGATTCAGAACTAACGCATACTCGTTCTTTATGTCCATCAGAACCCAAATAAAGTGGTCGGGTTTGAACCTTGATTCAAATGGTTTTAGAATTCGTTCTATGGGCTCGAAACGGCGTTGCTTAATGGCGGTGCTGATGTTGTAGACAAGTTGGGAATCTTTAATGGTGGGTTTTTTTGGCGAATAATCGGGAAAGGGCCTGACACTAGCTGAACCAAGTGATGAGAACTTATGTTTCGAATAATTTGCTATGTCAAGTGGAAGATGATAACGATAATATCTTGGGGCGAAGATAGGAAACATCTTCATATCTTAGCATGAAACCGCATTCCCGATTTCTACCTTTGATGCTGGCATTACCCTTCTCCATATAGAAAGGGTGAAGCATAAAGGATCTTCCTTAATACATCACCTGTTACAACAACAATTGCACTATGCATAAGCAAATCTTGATAGAATAGATTCTTGTTTAAGGTTAAATTAAGCATTCAATACTAAATAAACAGATAAATAAGTGTTACATAACATAAAAGGCCATATTTTTCTGGTGGCATTTCATCGAACAGGTGGTGGGTATTAACTGAAATACAACAATCTGAGTGTTTAAGCGTTCAAATGGAGTACATAACATAACATCATTGAAAACTTATAAGATGAGGTTTGAATTCTGCGTTGGACTGACAACATCGTACTTAAGATCAAATATTAAGGTAGAAATTTTAATACCTCTTGTAGGTGTAACTAACCATGTGATGCAGTTGAGATTAACACATGATTGAGGTGGAAGTGGAACCTCCGACTTCAGGGTTCGACGGAAAAGGAAGGCTTGGGGTGGCTTCTTAAACTTGCAAAAATTCCTTGGTTTATGCTGAATTATAGTTTCAACTTGTATTTGTGTTTTTTGTTTGTTTTATGTTGTATTCATAGTTTCACGAAAATAAACACCTTTGTTCAATATCTTATGCATCCACATTGGAATTAGGAGTGTTAAATGAGCCTTATTCGCCGGTTGGGAGGTCTAAAGGGACTTGAACTCGAATATTTTACACGAATTCGAACATAAAATCATGTTAGACATACACATCACAAGTATTTGCGGGTTAACCCGAACATACTTGAATAACCCGAATTTTTTTTATTTTTTTTAGCTTTTTTCACATATTACTTTTATAAAAATTAAATTTTACAAAAGGAAAATACAAATGTATATAAAACAATTACATTTTAATTCTATAATCTTTTATTAAGTTCTCTTTTAAGTTATAATAATGGCATAAAATACCTAACCAAATTTATTTATGCCATCAAACACATTTGGAAAAATAATAATAAATTATGAATGGTTTAAACGGGTCAACCCGTCAACTGTTCGGATTGACATGAAACTGACTCGAACGTGTTTAGACTATATCCAAACCTGCAAATTCCATATAAGATTTATGTTGTATAAAAAATTCACAACCCCCCCCCCCCCTAATTAGAATGTGTTTAGTAACATAATGAATTGTTTTGAAAATCCTTGATGAAATGTGCTTGCTTTTTCAAATATATGTTGCCAGGTATATTTTCATTTTAGATTTTTTTTTTGAATTGTGAGAATCTTTAACTTGTTGTGAGAGAGATCTTACATTCTCCTAAAGAGACGGCCCTAACTCCACTCTAGCCAGCTGACATCAGAGTTTGGCTAACGGCGTTCCCCGGGAAGCCATACCACCCACTGCCAGTGGCAAGGGCTTGCGCCGCCACAAGAGAGAATCTCTATGGCGTAACGCAATGTGGACTAAAACCCGGGGTGGCTCAGGCTCGAACTCTTGACCTAGGGTCTGGGAGAACTAGTCTTCATTGCCTTTATCCACCACTAGTCTGGATTGAACTTGAGTCTCCAAGAAAAATCCAAGTTTTTCCAACCACCAGACCACAAGTTAATAGATAAATTTCCATTTTAGATGAAGATGTATTTATCTATGTTAGGGTTTTATGATTGTATTTAAATTCCTGTATGAAATATGAATGATGAATTATATAAAACAGAAAGCTATGGAAAAAATGATCAAAGTGGCGTTCTTTGTTATTTTGTATTTGTCTTTTTTTTTTTTTTTAACCAATATATTAAACTCTTTTTTAATATTTCTATTAAATTAATCAATATCTATGTTTACTTTTCAATGATTTATATTTTTTCAATCAATCAAATATTTTTTTTTTTCTCCGATCAACTCTTTATACCTTTTTTCCAGCAATAAAACCTTTTTTCTAAACAACATATTATCTTTAGTTTTCCCATACAATTAATTCATTAACTGTTTCTGTATACTTTTTTTAGCAATGAATTTCTTGTTTTTTTAATACCTGAATCCAAGACCTCACACTTGAAATGTTTTAAAAGATTTTATCTATGCTACTGAACCAACAACCCACACATAATGGTCTATTTCTGTATACTTATATAGTTATACTAGGTTATATGTCCGTGAGCTTAACGGATTATCGGTTGTGTTAAAAAAATATATATCTTTAAAAGTAATTTTTGGTATGATTCTAGATAGACGTGTCGAGGCAGAAATGTAACATGTGATTGATAACAAAAAACTATTTTGATCATAGCTTCAACTCATTTGGGTAGCAAAATATATTCATGTCACATATTTTTAAAATAAATTTCAAGATAAAACAGTATGAATGTGTGACTGGGTCCAACCTAAAAAACACATTTCAAGTTACCGCATAATCCAAAAGATTTCAATGTACTCAGTAACATCTACGACTCTATATTTTTATATAAACATAGCAGAGAATTTTTCAGTTATATACCTATGAGTTTGATGGGTTATGGGTTGATTTTTAAAAACTTATATTCAAAATAAATATTTTAATATGATTTATTATAAATTACAAAAATATTATTTTGGGGAAACCAAAAAAGAGGATCCAATTTTACTTGGATTATCCATGTTTAATGCTTATGGAATAGTTGAATCAAAGCCGGTGAATGTTGTTGGACCTTCACATGTTAAGCGGAAAGTGAGTTTAAAATTTACAAAGCTTTCTTATATTCGTTAATGAATTCACCCTAACGTTAACACGAACATTTTTTTTTTGTAGTACCAAGCTATTGAAGGTACTAATGCT
This sequence comes from Scalesia atractyloides, assembly GCA_947069175.1. Classification (NCBI taxonomy): domain Eukaryota; kingdom Viridiplantae; phylum Streptophyta; class Magnoliopsida; order Asterales; family Asteraceae; genus Scalesia; species Scalesia atractyloides. The sequence continues at coordinate 80,853,092 of CAMTDV010000030.1, read as the reverse complement.
GGCGTTCTGTCTGAAGATGATGTTAAAGGAAATTCCAAAGATGTTAGTGTTCAACTTGTTCGTTCTTCAAGTGTTTTATATGTTTTATTTTTAGAGATGGCTTTATTAGTATTATTATTAAATTATATAATATTCATATTTATGACTTTAATTGTGAAGCTTAAAGGAAAGTCTAAGGTAGATGTTGCTCCGGTTTTGATAACCAAAAATGACTCTCAGGTACGTCACCAACATTATTACTTATTTTTGTTACTTTATGTTAAATATATATGTATAATAATAAGTTCAAATGTATTTAATTAGGTTCAGACGCAGAAAACTCGTCGTAGCGGAGTTGAAAAGGTTAATGGAGCACCAGTGATTGATTCAACTGTCTTGAAATTCACGAAAATTGCTGAAAACCGAATTGTAAGTTTTTTGACTAATTATTTTGGTTTATTTAGTTCAAATATCTGAATTACATATGAATATTTTCAATATTACTTGATACAATATTGTGTTTTCCAGCGCCTACCAGCGAACGTGTCACGTGAATTGGATCTCTCTCCTAATAATCTTAAAAAGGTCCGGGTTCAAAACCACAAAGGTGAAATAAAGATATTGATGACCAGATCAGAGAAGCATGCGAATGGCTACCGTTATGGTTTTAAGGATTGGTTGACTTATTTGAAGGGTTGCAACATCAGCATGAACTGTTCTTTGAGTTCCAAAAGTCTACAAAAGTTATTGATGTTATCAAAAGTGGTACACAAAGCTAAAAACAAAAGGTCCTTGCATGAAACTCGGAATTAGTGATTTTGGTTGTTGTAAGTAGACATGTGGGTTAACTTTTTGATGGATGGTTAGTTGTTGGGTGGTCTTTCTGGTTGGGATTTTGAATGTTGGGTTGTGTTGAAAAACTTGTAGGTTAGACAGCTTTTGGTTGGTGGTTATGTACAGGTGGGATAACTTTTTGATGGGTGGTTACTTGTTGTCTTTGTGAAGAACAGATTAACCAAAATCATATGATGTAAAAACTATTAGTATTACAATGGTGTTGTCTTTAATAGATGACAAATTTTGGTCTGACTTTATTTTTGTATACTTATCTCTAAATATTCTTATTTTCTTATTGTTTATATGTTATGCTATGAAACAATAATGTATATAGTTTATCTGTTATGCAATGAAAAGGCCTGCTTTTGATTCTGTAACAAAACAAAATACATCAAGAAATATTAAAAAAAATTACAAGTAAGTAAAGACTTCTTTGTATACAACATTAGATGTGTTATTAGTAAGCTTCCCATCATTATCAAGAATTGCTAGTTTGAGTCTGTCTCTGCTCTTGACATAGCAACATAAAGTTGACCATGAGAAAATACCGGATGTTTCAAAAACAAACCAACCTTGGATAATGATTGCCCTTGACTTTTATTAATGGTCATAGCGAAGCATACAACAAGAGGAAACTGTCTTCTTTGGAATCTAAAAGGAACCTTCTTATCTGAGGGTATTAGACTGATTCTAGGAATAAAAGTTCGAGCAACAATGTTGCTTCCAGATATCACCTCTGCTTCAATAACGCGCTTTCCAAGTGATATTACCTTTAAGCGAGTTCCGTTGCACAACCCATTTTTTTATCAATATTTCGAATGAGCATTACAGGAACACCGACCTTTAGGACTAATTTGTGATTTGGAACACCCGAGATTTTAAGACCATTTAGTACGTCAGGAGAGTATAAACTTTGATCAAAACCATCCTGTAGATTTTCTGACTCACAAATACTATCTGAACTTAAGTATTCCTTGCAATCTCCTTGAAACATCAACAATGTCTGAGAATTAATTGCCTCAACAACTTCATCCGTCGGTGCAAGAATGGCTCTTTCTTGGTAAAAACCAGAATTTTGGTAATTTTCAAGAATAGAGGGATAAACAAAATCATAAGACTTGAAATAGGATTAGCGGAATCCATGATTAAAAGATCATTGGGTATGTCTATAATCGCCTCACCATCGTTACATCCACCTAGTTTCCCTTCACCCAAATCCAACAACCACTGAGCAAAGATTTTTGTTTGCTCGACATCATGCATTTCATTTCCTGCAGTCAATCTCATGTTTTTGGTTAAAGTGAGTACTTTGCACGTGTCCCATATGTAGGAAGAAGTCAACGAAGCATTAACAATGTCTTGTCTACTACCACCTTGAATGACAGGAAGAGTTTGTCTAAAATCTCCACCAAATACGCTTGTTTTACCTCCAAATGGCCTTTCAAAATAATCAGAACCATCACATTTCAATATGTCTTTTAAAGTTCTATCCAAAGCTTCAAAACCATGTCTGTGTATCATTGGTGCTTCGTCCCATATAATCAATAATGTTTTCTTTAATAGATTTGCAACATCACTGTTGGAGATTATAGGACAAATTGAGTCTTCATTCAAATTTATCGGAATGAGAAATCGAGAGTGAGCTGTTCTACCTCCTGTAAGCAGCAAAGATGCAATCCCACTTGAGGCAACATTTAAAACAATTCACCTTTCGATCTTAGGGATGCAGATAAGGTTTTCCAAAGAAATGTTTTACCAAATATCCCCGTAACCGTAAACAAAAAAAAACACCACCTTTGTTGTCTTCAACGGCTTTCATGATATCATTAAAAGTAAATCTTTGTTCATCGGTTAATGAACGTAAAAGATTCTCAAACTCATCTTGAAGAACAATTCTGTCATAATCCAGCTCTTCAGTAATCAAACGATTATTTGACATAGAAATCAACTCATGATCAGGGTAAGGCATTGTATTAAAATTCTGTAAGCTGGAATTATTACGAATTAAAATCTTCTCAATCTCGTACAAAGTGAGATTTTTAAGTTGATCATCAGTAAGGCATAAATCTAAAATAACAAAGTGAGATGTATTTTTAGATTAACATAATACAATGTATAAGAAGCAAATATTTGTTATACTCTAAAATAAGTGATTAGATAAATATAACATTTAAACGTAATTTTAATTTTCAACAAAGAAGCATATATATTTATTATATATCTTAATTAATATAATAAAGCTTATAAATAAACATAAAAAAAGTAATTATTATAACACAGTTATACCGGGAGCCTGTAAAGTAAGTCGTTGTTTATAAAGGATGTCATCTGATAATAATTCCCATGTTTATTGCCATACACGTTCCGGCAAAGACAAAGTCTGGCAAGTCAACATCATAGCAAACAATGTGCGAAGATAATAACCGTAGCCTGAATGACTTGCCTTGCTTCTTGGATAGCTTCTATATATTCCATGTCATCATCTAAGAGACCGTGAGCATAACATGCTTCTCTAAAGGTGTTAAATTTACGACCATTTACTGTGAGGATACCATCAAAGGATCGGGGACCTTTAAGTTTGTTTAAAAGAATCCTCAAAAAAGAAGCCTCGCCGAGAGTAGGAGAAACAACATGAATTCTTCCAATTGCAAAAGCAATAGTTTTCCTTCGTTCCTAACATCGTTCATCCTTTTTCCACACAAACTTGGTAGGGAATTCAACATAAGTAAGCTCTCGGGCCACTTCATCACTTTGATTACAATCCATCCAAGATGAAAACATTGAAGAATTCATTGAGGGTCGGTTGAGGACTTGGTCGATATGATCGTCTTCACCATACACAACATTTTGTTGGTTGGGAAGATGAAATGGGAGACGAATAACCGCCGGATACCTATAGTGAACATCATATGCAAAGATACGCCATGATGCCTCACATGCAGACAAATATCGACAATCATAGTATTTTTTTTCTCATCCACTGGTGGGTCAGGTTCGTTTGATGTGTTGCTTTCAACAATGGAAACGGTAACCCGATCGGGATCTTTGTTGATATATTTAAACAAATACTTTATAGATCCGGCCTGATTGCACCATTCAACATTGATGTGTGATTGATATCTCTTCAAAAGTGTTTTGTTGTAGGGAACAACACTTCTGTTATCTAGCTTGACTCCAGATTTTACAACAAACATTCCTGAATCTCTTCTTCTATATAGAGGAAAGCCATGCCTATCGATAGACGTATGATCATGGAATTTCTTTGGAAAGCCCTTTGAACACTTATTATCAACCATGCATGGGCAGTTCATGTTGTCAGGACCACAAGGACCATGAATTATGAAATCACTGACAAGAGTATACAACTCTGGATCATCTTTTTTTCAGGAATTTCAGCGGAAATGAGGGGATCAATGAGTTCAACAGTTGGAAACTTGTGATCGGGATGCATAAATAAACATATATGCGCATGCGGCAACCCACTCTTCTGAAACTCCACACTATAAACAACTACAAAAATGAAAGAAAATAAGATATTAAATGATTGTATTAATTTTTTAAATATCCAAATATTAACTCATTTAATATCCAGATAAATAAAGCTTCATGATAAATACCTTCTGATACTTTGCCAAGTAGTGAATTCTCTTTCAAGTCTTTAATTAAAGCATTGAGCTTGATTTTAAACAATCAAGATAGGATATCAGGCATGTCTTCGGGACTTAAACTGTTGTCCTTAAGAAATCTTTTAATTTCAGGCCATTTCGGATTACATGTTACAGTTATAAAAAAATCTGGATATCCATACCACTTACATAGAGACATTGAATCCAGATAGTTCTGCATCATATACCGAGCACCTCCAGTAAATGATGAAGGCAATATGACACGCTTTCCAGTTGTCGATGCATTTATATTACCATGGTTTCGTAAATTGGATAGGTTCTCATAAGTATCACATCTTAGAACCTTCTGTTGATAACGTATGTAATTTAGTCACTTGGTTTCAATCATGGTATACGCATAAACTAATAATTTTTTAAATATGCGACGTGAATTTAAAATTAATGAAAAAACACCCTGCCTATCTTGTATCCTGTATGCAAAGAATTCTCTCGTAGTGACATATGTTCGTTTGGTTGATGTAGAAGGAGTAACACCTCTATGAGGACTGTCAATTCTATAGCAATCATCACCATAAGGGAACAAAAGGGGATACTGGAGAGCAAGATACGAGGGATGTAACTCACTAATACGTTGTAGACCACCAGATTTCGTTTCTACAATAATATCTCTAGTTTCTAAGGAATCGCCAATGTCACCAACAATTAAAGCTGCCACTTCAGAAGCGGTTGGTAAGTTGTATGTTCGTTCATCTTGTTGCCTTCTTCCAATGAGCCGCAACTTTAGGTCAGCCTGACAATTTTCTTTAAAAAATCTCTGACCATCCGATATGTTTTAACCAAAACATTCTCCGAGTCTAACATATTCTGTATATGTTGTATAACTTGAAGATCAAGGTCCCGAGAGATTGATGAAGAAGCTTTATTAGATTCACCATAGAAAATAAAAAAATATATTTAAAAATAAGTAAAAAAAATTCCTAACAAATATAATGGTAACATTAAATACGTACCCAAAAACGGCTTGTCTATTTGAAACTTCATTGTCAGTGTCATATATATAGAGTTGGAGAATTTTGGTTTAGATCCATCTTCTGGTAGAAGACTTCCCATTCTATGGTAATTCTTACCACCTAATCTGAATATATAAGGAGCATTACCTCTATCAATGGTAGAATCAATTTTCCCACCAATGGACGTAAATGAGAACATGGAATTGTATCGACGGATGTTCCTCATGAATGACGTGCTTTTGGAATCTAAACCATTAAAAAGACATGATAACTCGGTGGTGGTTCCTTCATATAAGGAAGTTGAACTTTACCATATGCACAACACATTGAATAACTTGAATTTATTGGCTTTTTGAACTCAATATACGAGCTTGGTCACCCCATAGTTTGGCTTGACATATTTGGCAAGTGACATTCTGATCAAAGTGATCAACATAATCTGTTGAAGGTTAATATAAAAATATTTGTAATTAGCAATTTTCAAGTTGGATACAAATTACAATTAAAATTTAGTGTATATTGTATATAAATTTAACATGTACTTTTTGAAATGCCAACAAATTCGTCTTTGTTGGTATCACTTTCATGAAATTGTTCAACGGATAAGTCATTCGATCTTCTTTTATAAAAAAATACTCTTTCTTAAGTGTCGCCTTTTTTTACTGTTACAGTTGTCCATGGAATTACATAACCTGTAAAAAAAATATATAAAAATAGTTGAACAAAATAGAGAAAATATATAAACAAATGACTAAATTGTGGTGTTACCATTTGAGTACTCTGCAGTGTTCCCGGAATTTTGGGTTAGAGTATTGACATTATCAATAGAGATAGTAGACGTATGTGTGAAATATGAACGTGGTGTTGTATCTCTGTTTCTACAATCAGACATGTATGTGATAATGAAAATAAAAATAGGTCAATAGTAAATTTGATTTTTTTATCAAGATTTTTTTTTAATATAGTACCTGTTGTAATGTGAGAAAAAGGGCTTCTAATACTTCCATTGGTATAGTTATTAAAAAATAGTGAATTACATAAACGATTGTCCTTGATGAGATTTTCTTTGTTTTAATAATAATATCCTCTAAAACAGAACCGTTCTTAGCCTTTCTTGTATCCAAATACAATTTTCGTAATTTTCTACGGTGCTGACTATCAGAATTGGTAGGGTCTATGTCTAAACCTGTAAAAAAATTAACATTTTAAGATATAGGAAATTAGTTGCCTAAAAAAATAAAATAAAACATTAAACAAAAAACTTACTACAAGTGTTAATAGAGTTCGTGTAATATCTGACAATGGTGTTGCATTTATGTTGGAATAACGATGTATAGCTGAGATAATAATAAAAAGAAGTTAGAAAATTATTAAATTTAGCTTGAATTATCAATGATTTAACTTTGAGGGAGAGAATCATATTATTAGTAACTAAATTTGATGGTGAATTATTAATGATTTAAGTTTGGTGCTATTATCTGTGATATTAAAAACTTGTCTAAATTCATTTGGTTATAAAATTCAAATGTATGATGGAAAAAAAATCATACATATATACATATTAATAATAGACACTGGGACAAAATATATACATGTCAATAAAAAAATTGATAGAAATCGAATATTTATTATGTATTATCTACTAATATTGATAAACGTTAAGAATAATAAATAAATAAAATAATATTGCTCAAACTCAAATATTGAAAGTTAAAACCAGGATAAATGTAAATCACCAAATCCAAACATTGAACATTCATTGGTAAAACTGAGTTAAACCAAATAAGTTTTAAAAAATACACGAATAAGAACATAAGTTTTCAAAATAGAATAGTAGATATCCAAAACATGGATTAATAGATGTCTTAACAATGGATAGATATCATCATTTTTCCTTCTTGGGAATCAAAAGCGACTTAGGGGCTTCATTGACTGATAAAGGATCTTTACTTCCAGAGTCGTCACAATCATAATCATCAGCAAGAACCCGCTTGAAATTAGTTGGTGTCTTCAGCTTTACTGTCCTTTTGTTACGCAAAGCCATACCACCAGTGTCACACCCTGACCCGCAGCGGAAATGGTAGTCGGGGCAATGATTGGGTTTTCATCAAAGCTCATGACATTTACTATAAAGTTTCATATTTATTATTTCTATTTAAAGAATAAATTACAATAAACATACAAGCACAACATGTTCAAATACATTTTTCATGACTTCTTTATTTTTCTTCTAAGGCAATTTCCTATATGTTCCTTGCTTCAACCTGTCCACCTGTATCATGTGTAAAAATAGGGTTTTGGGTCAACAAAAGTTGGCGAGTGAATCTTATGAAAATATTTGAACGAATTTGTTATATTGGTTATAAAAAGGTGCACAACCACATATGAGTATACGTATATGTAAATTTAATCACAAAACACATAATATCAATTAATGCACAAGCACACACCAAATGATGAACAATGAGATCAAGGCTCAATCAAACGGAGCCGATCTAATGAGGCACCGATGTTCAACTCGTCTCCCACGAGGAACTGATAGGCCTAATGAATGATTTGCACGCAACTTGACAAAATGTAAACACGTATCACAACAAACAATATTTACATCATAAGTTTAGGTCATATAATGGTAATGGCACAAGTTTAATAAACGAAATAATTAAAGCGACACATGATAACCCCAAAACATGAATAAAAAGGGAATTTGTAAGGATTCACTCACAGTGGGTGCGTTCCTTGATGACGATGAATGCGCACGAATATTATGATTCAACCGACGAGGGAAAAACTAACCTAAATAGTAACGAAATGATTCGGTAAATAAATAAACTTTATTTGATATTAATATTTTTAATTAGTGCTCTTAATGGATTGTTAGATTTATTTTTGTGAGTTTAAGGACATTTTCTAACTTTAAAAATATTATTTTTAAGTATTTTTATATAATTTTCTGATTAAATAAATAAAAAATAAATAAAATAAAATGTTGACTTTTTGACTCTGACCGTTGACTGTTGACCGGTCGGACCGTGTTTATTCTATGCGCTGAGTGAGGTTCGAACTCGTGACCTCTCGTATACATGCACGCAGCTCTACCAACTGAGCTACGTGTCTAACCCGAAATATTTATGATTTTAATTATATTTATATACTATTTAGATTATTTAGAATTTTATTTGATTAAAAGGGTTTTTAAAATCATTGAACCGGTGCATACCTCATGAATCGAACCCGCGACGTATATGTTGTGATCGCACACAGTCCACCACTGGACTGTGTGTCTAACCCGATTAGAAACCCGATTTATATTAACTTTATATACAACCTAGACTTTATCTTCTCCAAAAACAACTACCCGACTGACACCTTAAACTGATTGATCAAGTTGAAACTTTATAACAGAAATCATGGTACATAAAATGGAAAAATGATTGTACCGAATCGTAAGAGGGAGGTGGTAAAAATTCTCCGGTTGATTTCTGGTGATGAACTGGATCTTCGGCGATGTGGGTAAGCTTTCCGATGACCAGAGAGGTTGAGCAGAGATGGTGAAAGTTGTGCGAGTGTGAGCAGGTTTGAAAGAAATACACATGGTATTTATAGATTGACAAGAAGCTGCCCGATTTCAGTTTCAAAACCGAGCATTCAAGATCCATGATTGATTTCAGTTAAAGAAACGGATATTACACTCAATGATTCAGCAAAACGGCCAGATTTTAATGGTGATGATCACTGGTTATGGTTAATTGTTTGTAGAAATCAAAACGGTTGGCAAAAATGAGCTTGAATCATGGGCGGTTACATTCAAGATGCTTCTGAACTTGCAGGTTTATGCGGTTATTTAGCATATAAATAAAATGTTTTCATTTCCATCACCAGTATGGGTGTGGCGTAGCGGTGTTTGGTGTGTGTATTAGTGTTTGGTTAGGGGTGAGACCCGGGTTCGATTTCCGCGGTCTACCCTTTTTTTATTTACTTATTTATTTATTTATTTATTGAGTGTATAACTCTTATATATATTATATATATATTATTTATCATCAATATTATTTTCTTTATTAATATTATTAACATAACGAATCTTCTTAAATGATTAACATAATTTGTAACGAAGGACCATAATATAAACTTGATAAAATAAAATAAAAAAAAATGGTGCGGGTTTTAGAACCCGTTTTTTCGACGAATGTTACAACCAGCACTTGAATCAATCAGAGAAACACGTGTATCCATCAGTGAAACCGGGGTCTCATAATCAGTGGTAACTGGTATAGAATCCTTCATATTAAAGAAATTATAGTTGTTAATATAGACATGAGCAAATAGCAATGTGTTTAAAAACAATAGATAATACCAACATATTATGTATTTTTCAATACCAGTGTGTATAAAAAAATTATACCTTCAGGTTACTGGTATGTTTTCTTGTCTTGCACTTCTCTTTGCTATAAGTATTGAATTCTAGTTTAAATAGAAAACTTGGATTAGAAAGGTAGAATTATAAAATAAAAAAGATTGGAGAGAAATAACAAAGAAAATGCATACCTTCATAACTCCCTAAAGGAGCTTTGGTTGTTGACTCGTCATGATCATACGAATCCACAAGATTACGCTTCAACTCAGAATGTACACTCATGCTTCCAGCTTTGTAGCAGCAGATATTGATACAGTGCTTGAACCAATCGGTGATATCGGGGTATCATCCTTAATATTGAAATGAATATAATATAATTATATTATTATAAACAATATTAGCTAATGGCTAAAACAGTGTGCTAATCAATAATAAATATTTCAAATTATAATACCTTCATATCAGTAGTTGGTGGACTTTCAAAATCACCAGATGTGATATTCATAGAGTTTGAAAGCTCAACCTAAATTTTGTAAACAAATCATGGAGTGTTAAATTGATGAAGCAAGAATGTAGGTAAAATACAGTAATTGTAAGGACTTAGTATAAAAAGGTTAGATAATTACATGATCAATCCCTAAGTTTGTTTCAAGCTGCGAAGAAATGATAGAGGGATTATCAGAAAATATTTTCACAGTAAATGACTTGTAGTTATAATTCAGATTAAACTCAGAATCTCAATCTTAAACGCTATCTTTTTTCCAACCAAACTACTAATCTCATCCGGAGCAAATTATCCATTTCACCCTATATAATAATATAATCATGAAGAAAAAAAAAATTGGTAAGATAATAGATTATTGAATAAATTATATAATTTGGAAAATAATTAAGACAAAGCACATACATCAATAAACTTATCAACCAACTCTTGAGCACTCTTTCCAAGTAATTTTCTAGCTACATGGCCTAACAAAGTTAGAGATGCAATACCGGTACTATCTTGTAGCCTAATATGAAGTTTCAACCTAAAACAGAATAAAAATAAATGTTAACTTAAAACAGTGGTAAGATATGATATCGTATAAACTGTTTTTAAAGTATAACACGAAAAACTTATCATAAAGTTAGGACTTTACCTTGGAACCACTGAAACATATTTTTCATTGCAAACATCATTTATGCATCGAATGGTCTGTTTGCCCTCACTTAAATCTAATCCATCATCGTCATCGCTTATCAAATACAAAACAGAAACCTTCTTCATACATTCCTTACAAGAATTGTAATACCACTGAACACCAGGAGGGAAACTTATGACTGTACCAAGCACAATCACATTAATTTCTTGATCAATTTTATTAATGTAACACCCCAACCGATGGCGGAAACATCGGGATGAGACGAAAACGAGATTGCTCATTGCTCACAACATTATTAAGTGACAATAATTAATTAAACCATATTTCATTTCATAAGGATTGTCAAATACATCAATGTGACAAAACAAAGAACAATCTAACATTTGCAAAGTCATAACAAAATTGATACGTCGACATTAAACCTAACGTCTAATTTGTGTGTATCTAGTCCTTGCACTATATTGTTTTCATAGCGTCATCTCCTTCAACCTGTAACATGTTTTAAAATAAAGTCAATGCAAAAGCAAAGGCGAGTACACAAGTTTAAGCATAGCATACGTATACGATTAAAGTTTTAACAATCCTCATGGCAACTAAATCTATACAAGAGCAATATCAAGGCATGCAATGCAAATAATCAAACCAGTAACGCAATCACGATGTTTTAACATGACCTCACGTGTAAATCGATGGAGGTGGATGCGTGAATTCCTATAGCGCTAAGCATGTCAAACAAAGGCTAAAAATAGTTAATGACTAAAGCATAGCACAACGTTTATCCCTAGACAAGCAACAAGTATACGATTCAAGTAGTCATGTGTATAGGATTGTTTGTGCGTTTCATAAAGTTTAAGTGTTTGTGATTTTTGTATATGGAAACATGTTACACCCAAAAGTGATAAAAACAAATGTGGGTCGAGTGTACTCACAGAATTGCTAAGTCTTCTTTGGAAATTCCACGACGGGTTGATGAGTGGGAGAAAGGGGACACCAATGCCACCTTAAATGACAACGAACATGGATGAATAATCGAATCGGAGTTGAAGGTACGTGTATGTTTAGCACGGAATTTGTGTAACGACTCTAAAGTTAAATTTGTCAAAGATAAGAGTGTTATCAAAATAATACAATAAATATATATATATTTTTGGCGGGAAGTATAAAAGATAAAAATATATATAGATGTTTGCAGTTGGATAAATATATTCCTTCGTCAAATTATTATGTTTTGTCGACGAGAATAATAGATGTGTACTTATATAATTTGGCGAAAAAGTATAACCGTGGAGCATATTTAGTCGAAAGGTTTGGCGAATAAATACACCCTTGTCGGAAGGTTTAACAAGTAAATGTATATAAGTATTGGTATATTTGGACGAAAAAGGTTACTAGATAAATATATAGTTTGGCTAAAAGAAAATAGATAAATGTATATTTTGACGGAACGGGATAATAGATATATATATGCATGTTAACGAAAGGAATAGTAGATAAGTATATATTGTTTGTCGGAAACACGTAATATAGATATATATTGCCGTTAGAGAAGTATAATTTTCGAAAAGTATATAATATATATTTATTTTGACGGAAGGAATACTGTTTATATCTTGTCGTTAATAGATATTTATTTGTCGAAAAGAATAATAATTAGATATGTTGTCGAACGGTATAATAATTAAATGGATTTTGTCGAGAAGCATAAAGTGAAAATATATATATATTGCCGGAAGTGTAATAAATCAATATATATTTTATCGAAAGATGTAACGAATAAGTATATCTCTTTTGTCGTTAGATAATATATTTTGTCGAAAAAAACGTATTAATTAAATATATCGTTGTCGGGAAGTAAAATAAATATATGTATATTTTTGTCAGAAAACGGGCAGAGTTTCCCCTGTTTTAGGACGATCCCGACATCGCCAAGTGTCGATTAAATGCTTTCAAAACTCAACAATAGCCGAAACAATGTATCTTTATTTATGTATAAGTAGGTTATAAATACATCAAGTCGGTCCGCGATTAGATTAACATAAACATAGAAATTATAAACAAAAGAGTCGTTTAACCTATACCCCGTCTCATGTCGGAATGTAGACCAAGCTTGACTGGTTTGACCGAGACCCGAGCTTTGACCAGCTTTGACCCGAGCTTTGACCAGCTTTGACCCGAGCCCGCTGACCAGGTTTGACTTTTTGACTGAAGCTAAGCCGAGTCGCACTAAACTGAACCGAGTTAACTGGTGTCGTGAAAGCCGAGCCAACTGAAACGACAAAACAACCGTCGAATTGAGACACGAAACTGACTAAATCGGAACAAAATAGAATAAGAGACTCGAACCTGAAACGAACCAAGACGGCTGTTGACTAGTGTTGACCCGAACCGAATCTGACTTTGACTAAGGCTGACCGTTGACTGTTTGACCACAGTTGACCAGTTGACTTTCGTTGACCAAGTTTGACCGAACATTCAAACTTAACCCGAGCCGAGATTACGCAAACTTTGAACCCAATCTGTCTGTTGACTGATGTTGACCAGCTTGACCGGGTTTGACCCGGTGTTAACCGAGTAAACTCGGACAACTGAGTCGTACCGAGCCGAGTCGCCAAACTTGGCTAAACCCGAAACGCTTGAGCTCGAACCCGAACCCTAATCAAGCCTGAACCGAGTTGACACTGAAACTGAAACTGAAACAGAATTACATACTCGAACTGAATACTGAACCGAGAAATCGAAACCTGAACTGAGACTAACCTTTACCGAACCGAGATTGGAATTGTTGAACATGAAATCTGACCCGAGCAGGAACTTGAACCGAAGCGTTGAAGCTCATCGGAAGGAGACCCGGACTGCCGCCGCTTACGAGGGCGCTGTCGTCGACCCGCCGTCGCTCCCTTGTCGCTGCGGCTTGCTGCTGCTTCGCTGGCTGCCGATGTCGCGCCGCTGGAGGTGACGGCTGCTGCCGCCTTTGATCGAAATCCCTCGGAGCCGTCATAGCCGCGCCACCACCACCACCTACCTTCTCTCTATCTCGCCTCTCTCTCCTCACAGCTCTCTCTCTCTCTCTCTCTGCAAGTATAAAAGCGGGTGTGTGTGTGTCGGGTTTAAGAGGTCGCAGGGAGGTATGGGTGTGAGAGGTGTTACCGGAGAAGAAGGGCGCCGCCAGAGACGGCGCCGGTCGCCGAAAAAAAGCCGAGAAAGGGGGGTGGCGGCTGGTGTTGAACTGCCGTGCTTCTGTCTGCGAGAGGGAGGTGGGTGCGGCTGAAGAGGTGAGGGGGGGGGGGGGGCAAGGAGATGAGGGTTGGATGGTTTGTGAGAATGAGGGTGTGTATATATTAGGTTTAATTTAGGTTAGGGTTTAGTTAGGTTTAGGTAGTGTGTTGGGCCAAGGCCTGTTAACCCGATCTAACGTTTTTGAGTGGCCCGAACGTACCGACGAGATCCGATTTCAAGTACAAGTTTCATAAAACGTCGAATTTATTTTGTTTATTATTATTATTATTATCTAGAAAAAAATAATAAAAATACGAGGCGTTACAATTAACCTCATCTATGTTTTTGAACTCAATTGCAACCAAGAAATCATCATGAATTGTTTTGCCAGCTTGAGATGAACCGAAATGACGGCTTGAAGAACAAACATCCATTTTTTTTCAAGTAACCTTCATATGATTAAAAATATTATTAAAAAATTAACTATGCAAACTATTCAAAAACTGTATGACTCATCTCTTTTGGAAATCATTTAGCTGATCAATGCTTTCGTTGAGATACAAGGTGCTGTTTTGAAAACAACTGGACACGTATGCCTTACCTACATAGTTAAGAGTAAAATTATATATAAAAAAAGAACACTTCAAAAGTACAACATCTTACCATTAAACTATATAAAATTAAATTATAAAGTTAAGAGTTAATAATTAAGTATAAACCTTCATAAAAACTATATTTTCCAAACTGCAGTATCATGAAAACATCACTATGTTCCTTTTCCATAAACTTTGTAAGCTGCACGGCATAATATCCCCACAAAGTGACATAAACATTAAGGTACCTATTAATACAAAGTTGATAAAACGTTAAGTAATTGTTAAGTATATAAAATACTACAATAACAATGGAGTAATATAATGAAAATAAATGGTAACTCTAAATCACGAAGTTGTAAGCTCATTCTTTTGGTCTGTTTGCCATTTCTGCTGGTATGATCAACCATAGGAAACCAACCATCAATGTAACCAATAAATACTGTAAAGAAAAAAACAAAATTAGAATAACAATGGAGTAATATGATGAAAATATATGTGTTAATGATAATTCAAGATGACTGTGCACTTACCAACAGGAGAGTCTAGTGGAATAGCACGATTGCAAAGAACATCAAAGGAAGTAAAAGAGAATCCATGAATTGATCCACAAAGTCATCACAGTTCTTGATGTCAGTTGTGAAATTGAAAAAAAGTTTATGTGGATGGCTAGTCGGTCGGTACGTAGACAAGTTGTCACCAATATCAAACTTAGAAACCAAGAGACAACTTTTTTTCTTGAAGTAATCTTCCATACTTTACGAGATAATTACCAGCCACACTTGCTTGAATCTTGGAACCAATAATAAAATTTAATGGTGTAACAACGATATAAAAATAAAGAAATGACTGTATTGTAAGTTTATAAAGTACCTCCTCATCCATGAGGATCAGCTCTATAGCATGAATACAATTCTTTACTTTAAATGATATAGCTTCCAAAGCTTGACTATGCGAACTTTAATAGTAACATCTGTCTTTGTTACATCCAATTGATTAACAACAGTAATGGTCGGATCCACTATTGTTGCCTTTTTAGTTATATATTATTTATAAATGAAATTAGAAACGGAAGGCACAATTGCAAGTACAAAACTTTATGTCTTATTTTAAAATAGAAAATGCGAAAGAGTAGAAATCTTTTCAAAGATGGGATAGCATTTACATAACAACCGTATGTCTCAAAAGTAATCATTTTTTTTAAAGATTGTTCACCACATTGATAAAATGAGGTTATTCAGAATGATGATCAGATAACTGAAATATTCTGAACTGAATAATAGTGTCTATTAATAAAAAATAATGCAACTTCATATGATTAAAAACAACAACAGAATTAGTGTTTGATACAAATTCCTAGGATAAATAAATAGCATATGCAGAAATCATAAAACAACCATTTAAAAACCTTAGCTGTTGAGCAACATCCTATAAACAGTAGCAAAATTACTTGGTGGAAAAACAAAAAAATGCTAAAGCAGATCATGATGTTGAGCAACATACTAAAATAATACCTAAGTGAGACAGATTCCTAGTGTTAGAACAATAGCACAGATGAAATGTCAATATATCTATACAATTTCTGTGGTTTTATACATATTGAAAGGACGAATGAAATGAAAGTCAGAAACAAACAGTTTTCATATATGTTCTCATAGCATTCATGTATTATTAGTGCTTTGCTAAAATGAGTACTTATCTTAACCAATAACTGATCAAACCTAAAACTTGTTAATAAGTTATAAAAATAGATTCATAGCATTCATAGAATAATTACTTGTTGGAAAAACACAAAATGCTAAAGCAGATCATGATGTTGATCAACATACTAAAATAATACCTAAGTGAGACAGATTCCTAGTGTAAGAACAATAGCACAGAGGAAATATCAATATATCTATACAGATTTTTGTGGTTTTATACATATTGAAAGGACGAATGAAATGAAAGTCAGAACAAAACAGTTTTCATATATGTTCATAGCATTCATGTATTATTAGTGCTTTGCTAAAATGAGTACTTATCTTAACCAATAACTGATCAAACCTAAAACTTGTTAATAAGTTATAAAAATAGATTCATAGCATTCATAGAACAATTTTCAAGGATATTCATGGTATTCATACAACAATTTTCAAGGATGTTCATAGCATTTATACAACAAAAATTTTGAAGGTTGTTAATATCATTCATAAAGATTTGTGTACTTGAATGATTAAAAAACATTCATACAACAATCTAAAAGGATGTTCATAGCATTCATACAACAACAATTTAATGGTTAAACAACAGTAAAAACAAAATCTCCTAAATTTGCCCTAATAAACGAAACAAACATAAAAAATCAAATTAAAGCAAAAATAAATGGAAACATGACATGCCAGAACCTGAATTGTTGAAACAACAGCAACCCTTCCTTCAATAACGAAAACCCTGAACATACACTTCACTAATTAAATTCATGAACTACATAAAATTCAAATTATCAAAAATTCAAACAACAATGAACTTACCAAAATTCAAAAAACCAGATGCAAAACGGAGAGAGAGTATGATATGGTAAAGCTTTATAACTCCATCATAGGTAAATATACCGAATAAGAAACAAAATTCAAATAAGAAACAAAATTCAAACACCAATTCGTGTGAATACTGATCTCCACGTAAGATTAGGTTTAAAAATCAACATCAACCGTAGGATCTGTGTTTCTTGTGATAAATTTGTGCTTCTTCAATAGGAATTGGAGTTTTATGCAAAGATGTGACTGTGGGATATGTGTTTCAGACAGAAAGTTCGAATTCAGAAGTGTGGTTTTGGGATTTTTGAAACCTAGCTCAATGTGGAATGAAAACAGAGGGAGAAAGAGGGAAGGAAGGAAGAAGAAGAGATGGAAATAGGGTGGAGCACGTGTGAGAGGGTTTGACCTTGAATACTGAAGAGCGCAGATCCTTTGTCTTCATGTTTATTTTGACCTATAACCCACATGGAAGCTCATGTGTGTATAAAATACATGTGTGTAATTTATTTATAAATTGTAAATTATGAGGAAATGACACATGGGATCAGATTATGGGGGGGGGGGGGGGGGGGCTTCATGTGATGACACCTAAGCAAAAAATGTTTTGCTTTATTATAGTAGAGATTTCACTTTCTTATGTTTTTAGTAAATCGACCCAGTAACTTTATTTTTTCTTTGACAAAATAAGATTTGATCTCTTGTTTCTCTTCATCTTTAACAGTATTTTAAGACTAATCCAAATTTTGCTAATTTGTATACGTTTTTGTAGTGGTTACCTGTGTTTAGACGGTTTTTTATTTTTTATTTTCTTAGAATTTTTGTTTTGGTTCATTTTGTTGGTCACTAGATAAAAATATATTATAAATAATACGTAGTGTCAACGTATTCATATAACTTATAAATATTTAATTTTCCTGTGATATGTACAAACATATGAAATGAGATTAAAAAATGAGAATAGATAAATAAAATTTGTGACGATAGGGTTAAAAGGTATTGTGTTCATGCTCATTTGTTTCATGTTTGTTTGTTTAAATTAATGAATATAAACAAATGTAAATGAACAAAAATAAGTAAACGTTCACGAACGTAAATGAACAAACACAACATTGTCCACAAACCACGCCACAAATGGTTCATGTCAATTATTGTGTATTTGTACATGGTGCTTAATTGATGTTTCAAGCTTATAGGAGTTATACTCTTATTTGTAGGTGTTGTACCAAAGGCAAGGGTTTTGTTTGCCACGTTTCTTTTCTTGCTAACCACTACAACAACAAAACTCTCTTCTTTCTCTCTCATACCCATCGCTACAATCCCTCTTCCAGATTTAAACAATGCTGGCTTTCATGTTAATGTCACCCAATCAAAGCTCCGGTTGAGCCCCGCAAGGAAAAAAAATATTAGATTGATTAAAAAAATATAAATCATTGACGAATAAAAATAGATACTTGATTGATTTAGTTGAAATTTAAAAAAAAAAATGTTGAAAGGAAAGAAAATTCGTATATGTCAATAAATCAAAGGATACAACTGAACTTTTAAAATAGCATTAAAGTTTTCATTGAAAATGTTAAAGTAATTAAATATTGAAAAATTAACGGATCAACAAATACCTAGTTAAAAATCCATGTAAAATAACTAATCATATGCAAGCTTCTGCAATAATTTTTATGAAGAAAATACTATTATAAAAGATAACAAAGGAAAGTGGATATACTTAAAATAGAGGACAAATCCATAATATTTTCTGCAAGTAATTTCTTTAAAAGAAAATAGTTTCCATAAAAAAATCTGATTTCTTTAAAATTTGTTACAAAAATAAGTGAAACAAAAGTTGTAACGCCCGATTTTTTTCGTACTTTCCATGCTTGGAAAGCATCCCCTTGTTTTTCTATTTTTAGAAGCCTTGTAATCTCCTTGTAATTTGAGACTATTGATCATAATGAGATCGAAACTTTTTAATCATGTTTGAGCATTATACTATCCAAGATTCTTGATTTGTTACTCAATGAAAATCGATACTCGTTAAACTAAGTTAATTCGACTCGTTACGAATATAACTACTTGTTCATTATTTAAATTAATTAATTAAATTAATGGATTAAATTATATATATATATATATATATTTACAATTTTAAAAGTTATTTCTTTTATATATATAATACTTTACGTGGTTCCGTTAGATTTTAAACTAACCTAGTTAATTTAATGGGATGTAATAAGGTTAAGGGTTTAATTGGTATTTTGCTGATTTTAGAACCTTCAAGGGCCATTTGTGTATATACTTATAAGTGGGGAGGGTTTTTAATAAAAAAAAAATAACTCAAAACCGGTGACCGGGGGTGAAGAAACCCTAGATCAAACTAGACCGGAATCTACGTAGATCTATGGAATGGGCTCTGCATAAAAAGGGGTTAATCCTTCGTATGGTTTCACGATGATGAAGAATGAAACAGTACTCCGGCTGATCCTGCAAAACAGAACACCGTTAGCTCGCCACGGGGAGAAGGGGGGTTCTCCTCATGACCACCCTTCGGCGTAAGAATAAGTACAGGTAGTCGGAAGTAAAGTATTGTAAGAGAGAGAGTGGCTGAGAGCGAATACCTTTACTTGAACTCCAAGTCACTTATTTATAGCCGGTGTTTGGCGCCAAAAAGAGAGATATTAACTTTGACGGAATCTTCTGCTATTCTGTTAATGTTTGTGGCAATCCGTTAGTGCACACGGATCGTGAGCTCATTAGCGGTTAGGGAGGTGCCACGTGTCAACATGAGATCACTATATTTTATAAGTGTGAGCATGCCATCACCGTGATCTTCCTCAGCCGTCCAGATGCTGCCATGTGGCAATTGGTTATAACCAAAAAGATGCTTGTACGATTGGGTGTTAGTGGCTTCTAGAAGATTTCACAGCTGTTACCCATCTGTTGTTCGCCACGTGTACATTCTGTTATAACAGAAAAGATTCCCTTTGCTTTTGCACTAAGTCAAAGGTTTTACTAAGGGAAAGTTTTTCAGGATTAACTATTTCCTTGCGCGAGAAGCGTAAGCTAGTAACTGATCTTCTTTCTTCTCCCTGCTGCTTAGCGCAACGTTTGGTGAATACTTGCTTTGATATAAATATCCGCGCAAGGTTTGTGTGTGAAGAATTATCCAAAGACTGTTCAGGTTTAACTTTGAACCTTGCGCGAGCCCGCGCAAGGCAGTTAAATGAAGTATTTATCCAAAGAGATTGTTCAGGCTTTAACTTTGAACCTTGCGCGAGCCCGCACAAGGTAGTTAAATGATCCTTTTCTCCCTTATACATTTGGCGCAGAGTTCTAATAAATCCTATTTTGGCAGAGAAGTTTGCGCGAGGTCTCCTTAGTAGTTAATAATGGGTATGGTTTCCTTGATTGGCGCAAGGTTTTTGGGACCATACCCCTTCAAGTCCCCCTAGTCCAGTGTTGCTCCTATGTAAGAATAAAAAGTAGGTGGAGCACTGGACTTGAGATAAGTGTGCTGCGCTAGGTAAGTATTGGCCTTTTGTTGTTTTCTGCATCTTGGTGACGTGTCGTAAGTGAATTTTGAAAAAGTATTTGAATTTCAAATATACTTGGACACGTGTCACTTATCCGGATGATGTAGTTGGTGAAGATGCACGTTCTTGAGACGTGGTGGTATTGTTGACAGGCTGTCAACAGTACAAATCTTACAGCATTTAATGTTATTTCGGCGACACTCGCGTGCGTGGGGCGGTTACTGTTCCCCACTCACCCCTGCAGTTACCTGGGGATACGTGATTGTTGCAAAAGTCGCTGCAGTCAAATCTCGCATTAATTGCGATTAGTATATAAAGGGATCAACGATCCGTTTGCTTCTTCACCAGATCATATCTAGAGAAAGAAAATCTTGTGTTCATATATTCCGGCGACCTTCAAAGTTTTCTGATTATTATTCGAAGTTTGAGTTATGGCCACCGGTGCAAGCTCTGCTGATATGCCAACGGCGTCAAGTTTACCACCATTAAAGTGGTAGAAGGAGGATTTTGACAATCTTGCTACCAACTTCCTGTTTGCTCCGTCTTGGAAGGCGTTTTTTCCGGCAGCGAATGCCACGACCGCTGATGCTCCGGCCGGTTATATTAGTCTATTCTATGATTACTTTTCCGAGGGCAATTTCCGGCTTCCGGTGACCCACTTCATGTTGGAGATCCTTGATTATTATAAGTTCCATATTTCCCAACTGAATCCGATGGGGATGGTGAAGATCCGACACTTTGAGCACATATGCTGATCGATGGGTATGGTTCCGACAGTGGAGAAATTTCGAGTTTTCTATCAACTCCACTGTGCATTAGGCTTCTACTCTTTTCAACAACGTGTACAAGCGAAACGGTTGTTGTTAGTGCCACCCAAATCCTACCATGACTGGAAACAGAAATTTTTCTTCATAAAGGCGGTAGTAATCCCGACGAAGAAGACTTTCCGGGCCGGTGATGATATAGAGCTGGAAACCCTCCCCATACCCGCCGACGAGGTGTGGTACCAGGACATTAAAGGTGTGCCCAATGTTGTTTTGCCGGAGAGGGCCCTCATCGCTGTTGGGATGAGTATTTTCTGGAAGAAAGAACGCCGGGAAAAAACCGGTGTATACTGAAGACGGAACCGGTACGTGACCGTTTAACTTCTTGGCAATACTTTTAATAGATATGTACTGATGCAAAAATATTTGTGATATAGTTGCACCGCTCTACTTGATATCCTTCAAGAGAGAAAAAGGGAAAATGTGTCACACCCCGACCCGCAGCGGAAAAGGTGATCGGGGCATGATTGGGTTTTCATCAAAGCTCATGACATTTATTATAACGTTTAATATTTATTATCACAATTTAAAGAAGATCACACAATCATATCATACAAGTTCAACATGTCCTATACATTTTTCTAGGCTTCATTATTTTTCTTCTAAGGCACTTTCCTATGTTTTCCATGCTTCATCCTGTTCACCTGTATCATATGTAAAAATGGTTTTTGGATCAACAAAAAGTTGGCGAGTGAACCTTGTTAGAAAACATTTATTATTTATTTCTTATTGTATTTAATATGGAAAAATTGTGCACTAATCATACATGAACAAACGTAAATAAAACATACAATAACAAACAAATAG
This sequence comes from Scalesia atractyloides, assembly GCA_947069175.1. Lineage (NCBI taxonomy): Eukaryota > Viridiplantae > Streptophyta > Magnoliopsida > Asterales > Asteraceae > Scalesia > Scalesia atractyloides. Next base: position 80,830,658 of record CAMTDV010000030.1, on the reverse strand, counting down.
CATACAATAACAAACCAATAGCATACAATAACAAACCACCTTGCATGAATATGTAATATGAATGACAATGTAAATGTTGGCAACGTCTCGTTCACGCTCATAGGTAATGGGGAACGGCTCACGCTCATAGGTAATGGGGAGCAGACGGCCTATGATGAAATGTATGTGCGATCAAGGCTCAATCAAACGGAGCCGATCGTATGTTGGCAACGCCTGGTTCACGCTCATAGGTAATGGGGAACAGCTCAACGCTCATAGGTAACGGGGAGCAGACGGCCTATGATGAAATGTATGTGCTGAAAATGATAAATTTAATCTAAACAATAATCACACAAACAGATGATACATGTTGAATATACATTTAATCATGAATATGATGGATGCACAATAGTTTAAAAGTAATAAATAATAAGACACATGATACACCCCAAAAACGTGATTAAAACGGGGAATTTGTAGAGATTCACTCACCTTAGGTGCGTTCGATGAATGATGTTGAATGTGCACGAGTTTAGAGGATTGATCGACGAGGAAAAACTAACCTAATTAATAACGAAAAAGTAAGGTAAATAAATGGATTTTATTAACAATTTTAATAGGATTTTTGGATATATTTTTGTGAGTTTAAGGCTATTTTCTAACTTTTAAAAATGTTATTTTTAAGTATTTTTAATTGATTTTTAATTTAAATAAATAAATTAAATAATAAAAAATGTTGACTTTTTGACTTGACCGTTGACTGTTGACCATTACTGTTGACCATTGACCGGTTTCTCTATATGTGTGCGCTGGGTGAGACTCGAACCCGTGACCTCCCGTAAGCGTGCACGCAGCTCTACCAACTGAGCTACGTGTCTAACCCAAAATATTTCTGTTTTTAATTATATTTATACACTAATTAAGTTAATCCGAGAATCATTTATTTTAAAAAGGATTTAATTGCATCAACTCGGTGCTCGCCACAGGTCTCGAACCCGGGACCTGTGGTTTAGTTTGGCACACAGTCCACCGCTGGACTGTGTGTCTAACTTGGTAAATATTCTAGTTTTTATTATACTTAACATCTTACTGTTGTGGATCCGGTTCAGTTTTAAAAAAAAAGACATTTTATTACAGCGAATGTGTGTGTGTCAAGGATCGAACTCGGGACGTTTGCATATTGTTTGCACACAGTCCACCGCTGGACTGTGTGTCTAACCCGTTTATAATACCGATTTTAATTAATCTTATAACATACACGACTTCGTCTTCTTCGTTCAAAACCCAGACATTGGTTAACTAACTGTTTCTTGTTTAATTCGATTAACGAACATTATGAGCAATCGTAATGTATTGAACAGAAAAGGTTTGGGGATTGATTATACGAACATATTGTCTTCTTCAGAAATCCGACGAAGCTCGTCGGCTCTGTTTTGTGAACTCCCTCTGTTCGGATTCAAAAATCAGATTGATTGATTATATATGAGATTGAACTACTGAGTAACGATTATCAGTAGGTTTAAATGATCATACCGGCAAACAGCGAGAGTCTGGAACTTTCAGAAGTTTTCCGGCGAAAACAGAAAATCCGGCAACGTCGTCTGGAATAGATTCTGGGTGAGGGATTGATGTTAGTAATAGTCTAACAATGGGTTAAAACAGAAAAAGTCGAGGTATTTACCGTGTAGATGAAGTCTCGGTTTTCCGGTGACTTGTAGAGATTTTTCCGGCGAGTGAAATTGCGTCGAGAATTGATGTGATTGTGAGCGAAAAGGTTATCAGAGGCTAGAGTGTGTATTTATAGGGAAGAACATCGACGAATTTGGTCTGATTACCGTCTTGATTCGTTGGTCAAAAATTCTCCGGCGGTTATGACTAATGTCGCGGACTGGACATCGGTTATAACCGATGTCGTCGTGAATTCTTACGTTAAGTCATAGGTAACCGACGATGATTGGCGAAATCGTCGGATTTTCCGGCGTCAGCGGATTTGGGCGCGCTGTGTAACTGGGTTTGATTTCCAGATTTATTTTATGTATTAATTGTTTCAATATGTAAACAAAAATCACAAGTGGTGGAGCGGTTGGAAGGATGTGAGTTAAGACTTTGAATGATTCTCGGCTGACCCGGGTTCGAAACCCGGCTTCAGCATTTTATTTTTAATTCACTATTTTTAATACATTTTCAAATATAAATTTTATATTCTAATATACTTATTAATTATGTATCGTTAAAAATTAATTTGAGCATTAAATACGCAACGAAATTTTTAACTGGTTGTTCGGTTAATAAACGAAGCGGGTTTGGTTAACCCGGTTTTTGACGGATGTTACAAAATGGCTGGCATGCCCATTGCTGAGGGTGGGGATATCTGGTTCTTGCAAATCCTGGGGAACTTTGAGCTACCCAAGAAGGAGGATCTGGAGGCGCAACCGACCTCTGCAACTGGTAATTAAATTCTTACAAGGCCTAAGTTAATATTGCAATATTACTCTTGAACATATTTTCTAAGTAATATTGCAATATAACTAATGGCGCAACCCTTGTTCAATATTATTGATTATGTAGGTGATTTGCTAAACTTGGGCGTAGGCCCTGACTCGAAGAAGAAAAATAAGCCAACTGCTGCTGCAGCTGCTGCACATCCTCTTTCCAAACCAGATCAAAAAACTAAGTCATCAGCTGCTGCGAAAGCTGAGGGTAAGAAAGGTACACGCCTCGTATCTGACTCTTGGTGTGATTATGTGGTGGTGTCAGACTCATTTGAGGGTCTCGCGCCTGTAGGTTTGAGGAAACCCAAGGAGGAGCCTATTGACAAGTCATCTGTTCCTGCCTCGAACCCAGACGATCCTTTGGAAATTCCTTCAAGCTCGGAAGAGGCTTTGAAGCGCATTTCCAAGAAGAGGAAGGAGTCTGAAACTAAACCTCCTGTACCAACAAAGGTTGCGCGCCCACGTATTGGCAAGAAGGGCAATCTGGATGCCTTTACAAAGAAGTTCTCACCTGGTATGTTCGGTTTGTTGCGCATTTCTGTCAGAAATTTTGTGCAGAATCTTATACTTGGTATTTGTTAATATGCTTGCAGAGAAAATGGTGAAGGCTGCGCCGACTACCTCAGCTGCTATACCTTCGCCGCGCAGGCCTGAAAATGTTGAAGAGGGAGATGCGGAGCGAGAGGCACCCATTTTTGGCTCTGACCCCATCATCCCAGAACATATTGAGAAGGTGACTCCAGAAGAAGAGCCTAAAAAATTGATGCTGAGAATCCTGCTGGCAAGCAGGTTAAAGATACTGCTACAGATGCTACAAGGAATCCTGCTGAAGAGCAGGTTAAAGATACTATTTCAGATGTTGAGGTGAAAGAGACCGCAACTGCGGGAGCAAGAGAAGCCATCCACCACTATCACCGAGCCTTCCTTGTTTGTATCTAAGGGAGCTGGCCCGTCAACACAAAGCGAAGGCTTTGTGTCTGTTGATGGTGATTCAGATGAGGAATCGCCCATCCGCCCGGAGGAGACGCCCAAGGATTTCTATTATCGATCTTACACCGAAAAAAGGGCAGATGAAATCCATCAGCCTATATGGAAAATGAAACAAGGTGATGTCTTCACCGACTGGCGCTCTTGCAGAGAATGGTATAAAGGTATTTTCCCTCCAGCGGAGGTGAAGCGCCAAGAAGATAAAAATCATGAGGCCACCTATGAAGCCTACTTACAGGAATCTGCCCTCGCTACCTCCACTATTAACAGAATTGTACGCAAATGGCGCATCATGAACAAGGAGCGTGACGAGGTGGAGAGTGATAAGCCGAAAGCCAAGATTGAGAGGGAGAATACCTTGAAGATGGTATTTGATTTTGAGGCTGCGAAAGCCAAGTTTGAAGCTGATAAGAAAACCGAGGAGTGGTCTGCGCTGTCTTGGAAGCGTAAATGTGAGGCCGCTGTTGCGCAATATGCTGACGAGCGCAAGCGCTTTGTGGAGGCTTGCGATTGAGATAACAAAGAAAAGATCTCTCTGCGCAACGAAATTGAGAAGCTCAAGAAAGAGAAGGCTGATGCAGTTGCGGAAGCAGAAGAGGCGCGCTCTCATAGAGAAAGGAGCGAGCAGAATGAGGTATCAACCAAAATGACTCTCCTTCTTAAGAATAAAGAGATTGATGATCTAACTTCTATGCTATTTGACCAGGCGCGACTGTAAGATGAGGTTGACGTTTTGAAAAAAGATATCAACCTTCACCGAACAGAGAAAGCCGAGTTGACCCGCTGTTTAACTGAAGGTGAACAGAAAATTAACGACATGAAGGTCGCTCGCGCTACAGCGGAAAGCCTGACCGAATCCCTCATGAACCAGCTTACCTGGTTGCGGGAGTATGGGATTGTGGAGGTAATATTCCCTTTTCTTTATACATGTCTGGTTCGATCATCATAACATATACTGATTGAATTTGTATATAGATCGCAAATACCATCCTTAACTCCACGGAGTTGGATGAGAGAGTGGCCGAATTGATGATGGCTGCGTGCAGCGACAGGCATGCCGAGGGCTATAAAGAGTGTACATTGCATGTGGCACATGCGTTGAAGACCAAATGGGATACCAGCCGGGCTGCCACGCATGGGTTAAATACTGCTGCCATTTATTCTGCTGCTAAGGAAAAATATGATCAGTTGCAGATTCCTATTATGGACCTTGTGGATGTCGCGCTGCAGCAAGATGACTTTGTCGATAGACTAAAGGAAATCTTCATAACAACAGAAAAGCAGGCGGGCAAGAAATCCATAGAGTAGGAAATTTGTAACTCTTTATTTTGTAATTACTTGTAACGTTGTGCTGCTGCGCAAGTACTTTTGATGTGAATATGATAGATTTTAGCTTTACAATGTTTGCATGTAACCAATTACTTGTGTAGGATAGACAAATGAACAATTTCTTACCTCATGTGTGAGCGTAAGTATTAAGTTATCTTGTGGCTCATGAGTTTGTGTTTTTGTTTATCCAAAGGAATCGCATGCATTTGTAAATAAACATATACATGACTGTAAGTAGTGACAGAGTATTTTATTCATACTGATAAAGCGTAAAGCTATGGTTGCCACTAAGATTACATAAGAAATATAGTAAGCAGTCTCGTTACGCAACGCCCAGAAGTTGCTTAGAGGACTGAGATTACATATAACATCTGCGTAGTTGTTGGGCGTTCCAGGTTCGAGGAACACTGGATCCATCCATTCGCTTCAGAGTGTATGCGCCTTTTCCCAATACTTCATTTATCACGTATGGACCTTCCCATCGCGGGGCTAACTTCCCCGGTTTTTCGGCATTCGACGCTTCATTATCGTGAAGAACAAAGTCAAGGCAAAAAGGAGCAGATGCGTACCCTTTTGTTGTAATACTTTTCAAGCTGAGACTTGTATTTAGCTTCGCGAATCGCTGCGTTCTCTCATCATTCTTCCAATAAGTCTAGATCGATGCGCCTTTGTTCTTCGTTATCTTGTTTTTCCAAAGCTATCATCCTTGGAGATGGTAACCCAATTTCGGCAAGAATCACCGCCTCCGTGCCGTACACAAGGATAAAAGGAGTTTCTCCAGTGCTAGTCTTGGGCATAGTTCGGTGTGCCCACAAGATGCTAGGCAATTCATCAACCCACCCTCACCGTTCCGTGCCAAAGCGGGCTTTGATACCGTCGACCAACTGTTTGTTTATGCTTTCAACTTGAGCATTTGCTTGTGGATGCGCAACAGAAGCAAAGACATGCTGGATTCCCATTTCTGTCATCCACGTTTGCAACTCTTCAGCCGTTAAATTTGGACCGTTGTCTGTAATAATGCGCATGGGCAGACCAAAACGGCAAATAATGTATTCCAAATGAATTTTCGAATTACCATCGCTGTAGTAGAAGCTAAAGGTTTAGCTTCGACCCATTTGGTGAAATAATCGACCGCAACAATGATGAACTTGACTGCGTCGGGCGCATCTGGAAATGGTCCGACTAAATCAATGGCCCGTTGTTGAAAAGGCCAAGCTGTTGTGACGGGTACCAAAGGATTCTTTGGGCGCAACGTTTTAGGGCATGCCTTTGGCAGGACATGCATTTGCGCAAGATCTCCACAGCGTCAACGTACATTCTGGGCCAATAATACCCTGCGCTTTTCACTTTGGCTACTACCATGCACGGCCCAGAATGTATACCACATAGCCCCTCATGAACCTCCCTGATCAGGTACTGTGCATCATGTTTGTTAACACAGCGGAGCGAAGGACCCATGTAAGAGCGTCGGTACAGAATACCGTCAACCATCTCGTAATTGAGGGCTTTGCACCGTAACTTACGTGCTTGCGCTTTATCTTCTGGCAATGAACCATGTAACAAATACATCATTATTGGAGACATCCATGATGGATCTCCTACTTCGACCATTGTTACTTGTCTGAGAGGGACTGATGGATTACTTAAAACTTCGATACGAACTTCCTTTGCCAAATGTTTAAAACTAGTTGTTGCTAGTTTACTTAGAGCGTCAGCATGTTTGTTTTCGCTTCACTTTACGTTGTGACTTTAAATTGTTGGAACTATGCTATAAGAGCCTTAGCTTGCGCCAAGTACAAAGCCATGATATCTCCCTTTGCATCGTACGTCCCAATTACTTGCTCAGCAACTAGCAATGAATCAACATGGGCTTCTAAATTTGTTGCACCTATTTTGATAGCGAGGCGTAAGCCTGCTAGGAAAGCTTCATATTCGACCTCATTGTTGGTGCTTTTAAAATCCAACCGAATCGCATATGTGAACTCTGCTCCCTCTGGACTCACTAATCGAAGACCTGCTCCAGCCCCATCACTGTTTGATGCGGCATCTGTAAACAGTGTCCAGGCTCTATTGTCTATGACTGCGACTGGGTCTTGAATTGCTTGACACTCTTCAATTTTATCAGCAGGAATTTCAGCGATGAAATCTGCCAAAACTTGGCCTTTGATAGCTGGTCTAGGTTTATAACAGATGTTATAACCCCCCCATTCTATTGCCCACTTCGCAAGTCGTCCAGAAACATCTGGCTTGGCCAACGTGAAAATTTGTTAAAACTGTAATAACATGTCCTGAAAAGTATCTTCGGAGCCTGCGCGAGGCGTGGACCAATGTTAAAACTAATTTCTCCATAATTGAATACCTTGTCTCTGGATCATTCAACATCTTGCTGATATAATAAATTGGAGACTGGACTCCTGCGCGTTCTACCAACAAGACAGCACCTACTGCTACCTCAGATGCAGCGAGATATAAGACCATGGGTTCTTTTTCATGAGGAGCAGTAAGTGTGGGAAGTTGAACTAAACAATCTTTCATTTGCTGGAAAGCTTGATCAGCTTCAGGAGTCCATGCGAACTCTTTGCTCTTTGTACAATTGCGTAAGGTTCGAATAAATGGATAAGACTTTGCAGCATGATTGGCGAGGAAGCGGTTTAGCGCAGCTAACCTTCCAGCCAAACGTTGCATCTCTTTGATGGTAGTAGGAGAAGACATTTTTTGTATTGCTTCGACCTTCTCAGGATTAACCTTGAAACCGTCTTTGGTGACGATGAAACCCAAAAATTTGCCCTCCTCCATGCCGAAGGAGCATTTGCTTGTATTTAACTTTAAATTTACTTTTCGTAGAGAATCAAAAGTTCGTTGGATGTTATCTAACGTAGTTTCTTCTGACTTGCTCATAATGACCAAATCATCAATGTAGACTTCCACAGTTTTCCCGATATCATCTCCAAAAACTGCATCCATCAATCTTTGATAAGTAGCTCCCGCATTGCGGAGACCAAAGGCATCTTGGTATAACAAAAAATGCCCTTCTCCTTTCAAAAAGCTGTTTTATCTTCGTCCTTTTTTTTCATCAAGACCTGATGATAACCTTTATAACAATCAAGAAAACATTTCCAGCGAAAGGAAGCTAATGAGTCAACCTTTTTGTCAATCTCGGGAAGAGAATAACAATATTTCGGACACGCCTTGTTTAAATCTTTAAAATCTACGCACATCCGCCATCCGCCATTATGTTTCTTTACCATGACTGGGTTTGCCACCCAGGTCTGGTATTTGTCTTCGCGCAGAATACCAGCATTTAGTAACTCCGTGACTTGTTCATTCATCGCCTCTGTTTTTCAGACCTGAGGCTGCGCTTTTTCTGTACAACTGGTTCTACTGATGGAAATACATTCAGACAATGTTCCGCAACGTCGCGTGGGACACCGACCATATCAGCAGGTGTCCAGGCGAAAATGTCCCTATTGTGAAACAATAATAGCTTAAGCTTTGCGCGAATTTCAATACTGACTGCAGGCCCTAACAAGATTGTTTGCTCAGGATACTTATTGTTGAGTACCCATTTTTCTGGTTCGTTACTTGGCAATGTCTTGACAACCTTAATAACTGGTTCTTCAATAGACATGATTTCTTTCCGTGCGTAAAGTATAGCTATACCATTTGGTGTTGGAAAACCACAAGCAGCATGTGGAGCGGAGGTAATCATACTAAAATCACGCTGCGCGCGGCGTCCCTATAGTACATCGTAACGGGAATTTGCCGGCATCACCATGAAATTGACGTTACTCGTTCGAGAACACCTCCCATCAGATAAAGTAACAGGAAAAAGAATTTGTCCTAGAGGAAAGACAACCTCATTGCAGAATACAGTTAACGGGAAATCAACTGGTTCCAGGTGTGCAAATCTAGCTGCTTGAAGCACTGCTCATACATAATATCCATGGAACTACCAGGATCTATAAACATATAATTTGTTTGGTAGTGTCCAAAGATACCTGTCATAACCACTGGCCGGTCTTCTTGAGGACCTCCTGGAACGATAGGAAAAATGACTTGCTGCTCGCGCCATGTGTTGTTTTGAAAGTGTTGAAGGCTACGCTTGCGCGACGCACCTCCCTGAATCATAGCGACTTGCTTCATTTTCTTATTACTAGGTCCTTCATCCCCGCGCGTAATCTGTTTAATCTCTTTGCACACATTCTGGAGTAGATGTGTAAGCTTCCCACTCTTTAATGCTTTTTCAATCTCCGTGCGCAGACTGATGCAGTTATCTGTTGTGTGACCTGTGTCTCTATGATAGTCACAGAACAAATTTGGGTCTTGCGCTTTTTTATTTTTCATTGGTTGTGGCTGCTTGAACTGATAATTCTCAGTGCTGAGAACTTCAGTAGGAGATTTCGTCAAGGGAGTCCACTGGCATTCCCTATTCTCTTTTTTAATCGCTTTTTGAGTTGTTATCTTGTTGATTGTTGCACGCGCATCAATTGGTGAATAAGGAGAATACGAATTCTGACTTGACTCTTTCCAATTTCTCTTATACTTGCGACTACCTTTACTCAGGTCTTGCGGACGATTCTGAGGTAGAGGTGGCCTGTTAGAATTCAAGTTGCGCTCAGTCTGGGGTAGACCTTGGCTGCCGCCATGAGTTTATCCCAACTACTTGGAAGGCCAGTTGTACCGGAAAGTACTTTAATCATTTCGTCACACCTTACCGCGTATTTGAATTGCGCGCGTATAAGGTCTTCGTGAACATCTCCAATCTCCAAAACCTCTTTATTGTAACGCGTAATAAAATCTTAAAGATTCTCATCATCCCTCCGCCAGATGTTCATTACATCTGAGGAGTCGCGCACGTATCGCCTTTGCTGACTGAAGCGTGTAAGAAAATTTTCCTTTAGGTCATTCCAAGAGAAAAGTTTACCTGTCGGCAAATTATCAAACCAAAGGCGCACAGCGCCGGTAAGAGTTTGTACAAACAGATGACACCACATTGGCAATGTCCAGCATCCAAGTAACCCTGCACCGGTGAAGAGGCGCATGCGATCATCAGGATCGGTTAAACCGTTAAACTTTCAGACGTTGGATGGTAATTTTCCTTGCTCCAACGGAGCCAGTGCTATCTCTCTGGTAAACTTTGATTGTTCAGCTGCTTCGGTTGGGCGATACACCAAATTGTAATCATACTCAGCTTCTGGATTGTATACTGCAAGTACTTTTGGCTTGTAACTAGCATGATCTGCAGATATTCGATTGAAAATACTTGCACTATTCCCTTCCTCATAGGTCTTATCGAGTTCATCGTGTTGGGTGTCCCGCTTTTGTGAAGACCGTGGGCCCAAACGAGAATGGAGAGATGCATGACGCTGAACGTTGTCTTCTTGCCTTCTATTACCAGAATGAACAGGATCATTCCTGGTTTTAGAATACATTTCTGTTCCATCTTCAGACATGTGCGAAGGGGAAAGAGCATGATTTTGAGTATTATAACTCAAAACTCGAGGTGCCGGCGAAGCACGGACCTGAGGAGCGTTAACCGGAGCTTGAAAAGCTGGAGTTCCGGTTTGGGCACATAGCTGAGCATACATAGCGTTTAGAGCCGCTTGAGATTTGATTAACCACGATAATGGAGTCTTTCCAGGTGGTAAAATCGACGCAACATCAACCTGAGGAGCCGCCGGCGTTACTGGAATACTCGCATGATCAGGATCATACTGAGCATTAGCTTCGCCAGAAGAATCCTCAACTATTTGTCCGTCGATCTGAGGTCCGACAACGACGAGACGGATCTCCGATCGAGGACCTTGAAAAGATGATCCATCAGCCATGATGCTGCAGATCTAGGTGAAACGAAACGAAAGATGAGAAAAAGAATTGAAATCGGTGGACGCCAATAAAGAAACCCTAGATCAAACTAGACCAGAATCTACGTAGATCTATGGAATGGGCTCTGCATAAAAAGGGGTTAATCCTTCGTATGGTTTCACGATGATGAAGAATGAAACAGTACTCCGGCTGATCCTGCAAAACAGAACACCGTTAGCTCGCCACGGGGAGAAGGGGGGTTCTACTCATGACCACCCTCCGACGTGAGAATAAGTACAGGTAGTCGGAAGTAAAGTATTGTAAGAGAGAGAGTGGCTGAGAGTGAATACCTTTCCTTGAACTCCAAGTCACTTATTTATAGCCGGTGTTTGGCGCCAAAAAAAGAGATTTTAACTTTGACGGAATCTTCTGCTATTCCGTTAATGTTTGTGGCAATCCGTTAGTGCACACGGATCGTGAGCTCATCAGCGGTTAGGGAGGTGCCATGTGTCAACATGAGATCACTATATTTTATAAGTGTGAGCATGCCATCACCGTGATCTTCCTCAGCCGTCCAGATGCTACCATGTGGCAATTGGTTATAACCGAAAAGATGCTTGCACGATTGGGTGTTAGTGGCTTCTAGAAGATTTCACAGCTGTTACCCATCTGTTGTCGCCACGTGTACATTCTGTTATAACAGAAAAGATTCACTTTGCTTTTGCACTAAGTCAAAGGTTTTGCTAAGGGAAAGTTTCTCAGGATTAACTATTTCCTTGCGCGAGAAGCGTAAGCTAGTTAACTGATCTTCTTTCTTCTCCATGCTGCTTAGCACAACTTGGTGAATACTTGCTCTGATATAAATATCCGGGCAAGGTTTGTGTGTGAAGAATTATCCAAAGACTGTTCAGGTTTAACTTTGAACCTTGCGCGAGCCCGCGCAAGGCAGTTAAATGAAGTATTTATCCAAAGAGATTGTTCAGGCTTTAACTTTGAACCTTGCGCGAGCCCGCGCAAGGTAGTTAAATGATTCTTTCCTCCCTTAGACATTTGGCACAGAGTTCTAATAAATCCTATTTTGGCAGAGAAGTCTGCGCGAGGTCTCCTTAGTAGTTAATAATGGGTATGGTTTCCTTGATTGGCGCAAGGTTTTTGGGACCATACCCCTTCAGGGGGACTCGTACCCGGGTCACCCAGTTCATCAAACACACAATCAACCACTCCGCCCAAGCATTCACATCTGAAAGAACCCGGAACAAAAAGCCTTTAAGCTTTCGTTCCCGGACTCAGTAACAACGTGCAGACATGAGGAAGGCAGCGGGTTTAGGTGGGTTTTGGGCATCTTTTTGATTTTTAAACACACCTTTATGACCTTAATTACCCACCTAACTCAACTAAAACCTAACCTAATCATTCCCTATAAGTACCAAGTGTAACATTTGTCGAAAAACGGGTTTTCGAAACCCGCTTCGTTTAATAACCTAACAATCAGTTTTAAATTTTTGTTGTTCATTTATGGCTTATTTTAATTTTAAACGATTCATAATTAATCCACAAATTAGAAGATATAAATTTTAATTGTAAAAATATAAAAATAAATTAATTAAAAAGGAAAACCGGCTGCCGGGAGTCGAACCCGGGTCAGCCGGAAATCCCCAAAGACTTAACCTTCACACCATCAACCGCTCCGCCACTTTGATTTTCTGATATCATAATGAATCAATTAATTCAAATAATAAAGCGCGGAAGTCAAATTCAGTCAAAATCGCGCCCAAATAGCAGTCGTTGGAAATCCCGACGACTTCGCCGATAATTTACGTTTCCGTCCAAAATAACCGAAGAATTAACTCTAACGACGGTTATAACCGACGTCTGAACCCGCGACATCAGTCGTAACCGCCGGAGAACGGCTGACCTTGAATTGAGACTGAATTCAGACCCCATACATCTCGATACTTCCCTATAAATTCACCCACAATCCACCGGAAACCTTTTCGCTCACAAATCGCACCTTTGCTCGACGAAAATTTACTCGTCGGAAAACACCTGCGAGTCGCCGGAAAACTGAGACTCACATCCACACGGTAATTCTTTCGACTCTTTCTGTTTCAATCATTCGAATAATCTGTCACTAACACAACTCCACTATCAGAAGCAATCCCAGTCAACGTTCGTCGAAATTCCCACCTTCGCCGGAAAAATTCTGAAACTTCCGAAATCACACTGAGAGCTGGTACGATCTTTCCAACTCCTATTAAACTTAAAGTATCTCAACTTCGTAATAATCGAACAGAATTTGTTAATTGATGTCGACAGCCGGAGTTCACTTTCAGAACCGACGGACTCTGCCGGAATTCTGTGAACAACACTGATCGGTATATCTTTTTCCCCCAAACCCTTTCCATTCATTACCTTTAAGTTACTTATAAAGTTTAAAAACCAGATAAGGCATAAACCAGACCAAACAGTCGGACCTTATTTTCTGGGTAAAATCTAACGAAGAAGACGAAGTCGGATTGTATCATAAGATTAATTAAAATCGGTTTTATAAACGGGTTAGACACAAAGTCCAGCGGTGGACTGTGTGCAACAAACACACATGCGACGCGAGTTCGAATCCTGTCCCAGCTTTACTCGCTCGAAATAAAAAATTTGCCTTTTTAACTGAACCGGGTTGACTCACAGACCATGTTAAGTATAATAAAAACCGAGTTAATAACAAGGTGAGACACACAGTCCAGCGGTGGACTGTGTGTACGCTAACCCACAGGTCCCGGGTTCGAGACCTGTGGTCAGCACCGGTCCGATACGTTTAAAATCTTTTTAAAAATAAATAATTTTCGGATTTAATTAAATAGTATATAAGTATAATTAAAAACAGAATTATATCGGGTTAGACACGTAGCTTAGTTGGTAGAGCTGCGTGCACGCGTACGGGAGGTCACCGGTTCGAACCTCGCTCAGAGCAACAATATAACCGACCGAACCGGTCAACGGTCAACGGTCAACGGTCTCGGTCAACGGTCAAAGTCAACATTTATTTATTTATTTATTTATTTTTATTTATTTATTTAATTTAAAAATCAATTAAAAAATACTTACAAATAACGTTTTCAAAGTTAGAAAGTAGCCTTAAACTCACAAAATTATACCCAAAAATCCTATTAAAATAGTTAATAAAATCTACATACTTACCGTACCTTTTCGTTAATTATTTTGTTAGTTATCTCTCGTCGATCAATCCCCTAAACTCGTGCGCATTCAACATCTTCAAACAAACGCACCCAATGTGAGTGAATCTCTACCAATTCCCCGTTTTAATCACATTTTGGGGTGTATCATGTGTCATTATTTATTTATTATAATTAAACATTTGTGCATCCATCATGTTCATGATCAAATGTGTATTCAATGTGTATCCATTGTTTGTGTGGTTGAAGTTTAGATTAATTTTATCATTTCAGTACATACATTTCATAGGCCGCCGCTCCCCATTACCTATGAGCGTGAGCTGTTCCCCATTACCTATGAGCGTGAACCAGGCGTTGCCAACATAAGATCGGCTTTGTTTGATTAAGCCTTGATCTCACATACATTTGCATAGGCCGTCCGTTCCCCATTACCTATGAGCGTGAACGGGACGTTGCCAACATATACTTTGTCATTCTTATTTCATGTTTAAGCAAGGTGGTTTGTGATCGTTATGTTTACATACATTTGTTCATATATGATTATTGCACAATTTTCCTAAATAAATTACAATAATGAGCTGATAACAAATGTTTTTAACAAGGTTCACTCGCCAACTTTTGTTGACCCAAAATTTCCCATTTTTCCACATGATACAGGTGATCAAGTTGAAGCAAGAAACATATAGGGCGGCTTAGAAGAATAAACCAGTTTAGATTATGGATTTGTTTTAGTTAATTTTCCCTTTCCTTGTATTGTATGAACTTGACTTGGAATATTGAAATGTAATTTGGATTTAATAAATATGAAACATATTAAACATCATGAGCTTTGGTGATAACCCAATTATGCCCCGACTCTTATTCCGCTGCGGGTCGGGGTGTGACAGATTGGTATCAGAGCCATGACCATAGGGATATAGGATAGGTTATTAGACCCTTAGAGCCTATACTATAGTTGCTTAGAAATTTTAATTTTTTGTGTGTTACATGCAAAATTCATGATGTTTATATGCTTTATGTTTATTGTTACATTCAATGTTATGCAAGCATGTTCATAAGTATATATTATCATATAATGCTTATCATGAACCATATTCTTATAACATATCATATCCATGAAAGCACACACCACATCATTTTCATGATTGCTTTACAATGATTTTTGTATTTTCAAATCTCATCAAAGTGAGTTCTCATGACGGGCATGTAGTAACTGGAAGGGTACAAGTACCGGTAGTCGGAACGTCCTGTCTAGGCTTGGCATTCGTATAAATCCAAAATAAAGGACCAGTTTGCCTACCTGGGGACTAACGATGAGAGTACGAAGTACCTATTAGGCCAAAGCATGCTATACCAAACGTCGTGTGAGCTAACCCCACTTTGAGTTGTCACTGTGTCTACACCTGGACACATTCCGACCATACACCTTGTAAACATATTTTGTGGTTTTCATTCGGGTCATGCGAGTGTTAAATCGCCAATACTGATGTGAATCCTACCAAGCCAATGGTCATGGGGGCCCACATGACTATACAGGTGAAGGTATGGGGGACATTTGAGGCCCAACATGAGCAAACCCAAGACATCCTATGGATGTGGTTGCATTATTGATATTTATGTTAATTTCATTTTTTTTAGACACATGACCCCTAAACACTCCATAAACTCACCATCTTCCTATGTATATTCCTGTAGATGTCGGGTAGGCAGCTACGTGGAGAACGAAAGTCAGGAAGGTCAAACGAACGCTTGGCCACTCAAATTGCAAAACAAATGGCCGCAGTACTTCCTGATATTGTAATTCAAGTCCAGCAAGCTCTCACTGCAAATCTTGTCAACCCACCAAATCAAGAGGATCAAATCATCGACAACCCTTCCTACAAGCACTTCAAGTCTTGCGATCCCCCAAAGTTCAAAGGGACCGAAGGTGTCACCGCTCTCCTCCACTGGTTTGAGGAAATGGAAAACACTTTCCTAAATTGCGATTGTCCCGAGGATCGCAAGGTACGTTACGCAACCGGGAGATTATTTGGGGTAGCCTTGACCTGGTGGAACACCGAGAAGGGTAAAAGAGGAGTTGAAGACGCCATGGCCTTAACCTGGGAATAGTTAAGGGAAATGATGACAAAACGTTTCTGCCCAAGAAGCGAACTCAAGAAGTTGGAAGACGAATTCCACTCGCTGAAGCAAAAGGAAGGGGATCACACTTCCTACAACAAAAGATTTCTTGAGCTGAACCAGATGGTTCCTAACTTGTTCACCCCCGTGTACCGTTTGGTGGAACACTATATTTGAGGCCTCCCCTCGAAGATTCAAGACTCAGTCCTCAGCACTTCGCCTGCAACCCTCGAAGCCGCCATGGAATTAGCCACCGAACTTACCGAGAACCGCATCAGAAACGGTAAGTTCAAAGAGGAGAAAAAGAAAGCCCCCGTTGAGGGCCAAACTTCCAACCACCCCACCTCATCCTCAAAATTTTCAAACAAGAGGAAGCGAAATACCAGAAATTTTGCCGTCACTCAAACAAATTTCCCTATCCCTGCTGCACCCATCACACAAGTTACTCCTTCAACCGCACCATACAAAAGGCAATACTCTGGCCCTTACCCAAAGTGCACCCGTTGTCAATACCATCACTCCCCCGAATACCCCTGTCAATATTGCACCGGCTGTGGCCGTGCAGGTCACACCATCCAAGCCTGCCGCTCACTGCAACGAATGAACCGCAACCAACCCACAACTCAAACCCACCATCAAATAATGGGTCAAACCCAACAACCCCTACTACCACCACCTACACAACATACAACCCAAACCTACTATCAACCCAACTACCCCATGATGCAACCCATGCGGGCTTGCTACAATTGTGGAGACCCAAACCACTTCAGAAACACGTGTCCACGCTTGGTGAACATCATACATGCTCAAGCTCAAGCGAATCCGGTGAACCAAACTAACCAAGCTCCTCCACCTGCTAGAGGAAGAGCATTTAACATCAACGCCAACCAAGCTAGGGCCGACAACAACGTGGTTAACGGTACGTTTCTCGTCAATGGTAGTTATGCATCCGTGCTATTTGATACTGGCGCGGATAAGAGTTTTGTGTCCTTAGAATTTGAGCCCATCCTCAATCAAACTCGTGACAAACTTATGGAATCCATAACGGTAGAAGTTGCTGACGGAAAACCGGTCTCATTAAACTCCATTATCCGAAACTGCACCTTTACTCTAAACGATCACGATTTTCCTGTTGACCTCATTCCTATGAAGTTGGGAAGTTTTGACATTATAATCGGCATGGACTGGCTCAGCCAACATCAGGCTGAAGTAGTATGCCGTGAGAAGTTCATTCGCATTCCTCTTGCAGACGGTCAAACTCTACGAATCTTTGGAGAAACCCCTTCGAAAGGACTCAAGCTGATGTCCTGTCTTCAAGCCCGAAAATATCTCCGCAAGGATTATGTAGCATTTCTAACCCACGTTGTCAAGAAGGGAGACAAAGAGAAGAAACTCGAAGATATACCCGTAGTGAAGGAATTCCCGCAAGTTTTTCCCGACGACATCGCCGGACTTCCTCCCAAGAGAGAAGTCGAATTCCGCATCCACCTTATACCTGGCGCTACACCCGTCGCGAAATCTCCTTATAGGTTAGCCCCATCCGAGATGCAAGAGCTGGCCAGTCAATTGCAAGAACTGACCGACAAGGGATTCATACGTCCTAGCTCATCGCCTTGGGGTGCACCTGTTCTGTTTGTAAAGAAGAAAGATGGGACCTTTCGCATGTGTATCGATTACAGGGAACTCAACAAATTAACGGTCAAAAATCGCTATCCCTTACCTCGCATCGATGATCTTCTAGACCAACTCCAGGGGGCCACTTGTTTTTCAAAGATCGACCTTCGTTCCGGCTATCACCAACTCAGAGTACATGAAGAAGACGTCCCAAAGACCGCCTTCCGAACTCGATATGGTCACTATGAATTCATGGTTATGCCATTTGGTCTAACCAACGCTCCAGCCGTCTTCATGGACTTAATGAACAGAGTTTGCAAACCCTATCTTGATCGCTTTGTTATAGTCTTCATCGACGATATTCTCGTTTACTCAAAGTCTAAGACTGATCATGAACGACACCTTCGACTCATCCTCACACTCTTGAAGACCGAAAAGCTTTACGCTAAATTCTCCAAATGCGAATTTTGGTTAAAGGAAGTACAGTTCCTTGGTCATGTCGTCAATAACAAGGGAATTCATGTCGACCCCGCAAAGATCAAAGCAGTACAAGAATGGCAAGCACCACGTACCCCAACCGCAGTACGATCTTTCCTTGGTTTGGCTGGTTACTATCGTCGTTTCATATCAAATTTCTCCCGTATCGCTGTACCACTCACGGCTTTGACACATAAAGGAAAACCCTTTGCATGGGGACCTAAACAAGAAGAAGCCTTCCAAACCCTTAAGCAAAAGCTTTGTGACGCTCCTATCCTCACACTCCCCGATGGTTGCGATGACTTTGTAGTGTATTGCGACGCATCAGGACAGAGATTAGGCTGTGTTTTAATGCAAAGGGGAAAAGTGATAGCCTATGCTTCTAGGCAGCTCAAAACTCATGAGAAGAACTACACTACTCACGACCTAGAACTTGGAGCCGTTGTGTTCGCTCTTAAGATATGGAGACATTACCTCTATGGTACCAAGTGTGAGATTTACACTGACCACAAGAGCCTCCAACATATCTTTAACCAAAAGGAGTTGAATATGAGGCAACGAAGATGGGTCGAACTTCTTAATGACTACGACTGTGAAATTCGGTATCATCCTGGCAAAGCAAATGTGGTGGCCGATGCACTCAGTCGAAAGGGTTATGCGAACTCCATTCGCCTTCTATGTTCGCAAATCATGACCAACATCAAAGACCAAATCCGCGAAGCTCAACATGTTTCCATAACAGAGTACGACATACGCAATGAGTTATCTTGTGGAGCAGAACTTAAACTCGAAACAAAATCTGACGGCATTCTGTATTATCTAGATCGCATATGGATTCCTAATCACAACAACCTTCGCGATACTCTTATGAAAGAGGCTCACAAGACACGATACTCCGTATTGGGATAGGCTATTTTAATGCATTGGATTCTTGGGTTTGAACATATAGTACACCGTTTCAGCATGCTAGTAAACTTGCATAATATGATTCATGTTGGATATGAGACTTTTAACAATTTTATTCTATATTATGCTATGTAACAAAACTTGTATGCTCGCCAACTTTTGTTGATATATTTTAATACATGTTGCAGGTTGATTGATGAGACGATGTTGAGAAGAAATGCAACTTAGGTGGACTTAGATACACACCTAGATAAATTTTGTTGTTTTAATGTTATGTTATGAACAATGTTGCTTTTATTTGGAATCTTTGTATGACATTTTAGTCTTGAAATGAAATTTGAATTTAATTTACATTGTCACATACGGTTATGAAGTTTTGAGCAATTTGTTCATCTCATCCCGATGTTTCCGCCATCGGTTGGGGTGTGACAAAAGTCTTGTGTTTTCCCTCCTAAGACAAAATAGCAATGATTATGACAATGTCACGTGGCAATTAATATCTTAAGTGATTGACATGTGGCCTAAGATGGTTTTGATTTATTATAATTTGGGAAATGGATTTTATCACCTCAAACTAATCAATTTGGACTGCTGTCACTCTCAACTTTAATTTTGGCTCCCACCAACCCCTATTTAACACTTGGGTTGCTCTATCACTCCAGGGTTAACCAATCACTAACTCTGTTAGTTTTTAGCCTATGTGGCATGTTGAGGTGGCCTTTTTCCCACATGGCTTGCTGACATATCGTTGTTATGTAATATCTTTTATATTTACTATTTAGACATGGATAAAAATATATAAGATTAAAAGGTCTGTTTTATAAAACCCCACATCAGTCATCACCCCCCTCCTTCTCTCTCCCTAGCTGCAACGGAGGAAGAAACTTCCATTAGAGAAGGTTTAGCTCTGTGTGGGATCTTAGATTTTATGCATAAAAATGCCACGTCAGCAAAAGAAACTAACAGAGTTAGTGGTTGGTTAACCCCGGAGTGATAGAGCAACCCAAGTGTTAAGTAGGGGGTGGTGGGAGCCAAAGTTAAAGTTGAGAGTGGCAGCGGCCAAAATTGATTAGTTTGGGATGATAAAATCCATTTCCCCTTATAATTTATAGATACATCATTTCTAATATGTCAATTAAATTGTCATGGTTCGTTTACAATGTAATAAACTAATAGATGACTATGTTTTAAGGTCTAGTATGTGTTGGGATTTTTGATGTGTGAATGAAAGTCTCATGTGGTAAACATACTTGTCCCACATTGGTGTGGAGACAAAATAGGAAGTTGTTTATAAGGTAAAGGTTTTTCCTAGATGATATAACTTTATGACATGTTTTACCATAAACCCTACGCGCGAGCGCGCAGGGGGGGTGCAAAATTTGGGACCGGATTTAGTCGAACTCGTGTGCGCCCGCACGTCCTGCGGACACGAATGTCGTTCCGAAAAACCCGGGCCCGCGTGTAGCGGTTTTTTGCACTCTTCACTCGAGACTGTAACAGTTGAACTTTTAATGGGTTTTTTAGAACTGAAATCATTATTCAGTATTAATGAGAATTATCATTATTTTCGGTTATGTTAATCATCAGTTTCGAAACTGATGATTGTTAATTCTCTGCAGTAATGAGAGGCCAGAAGCTGTTATAATCTGTGCCTATAAAACCCAATGGGACAACCAGTTTCGACACACCACGACAATCTCTCATCTCTTCTCTCTCCAACTCTGTACGTCTTCCTGTTTACTTTCAGGCAAGTGTTCAAGTCCGGCAGTACTCGGTTGCTGTTTCGAACCGGGTACCTGGAACAGACGGCGAATCTGTTTAAGGGAATTGTGTCAAACACAAGCCAGGTTCACACTAACTGTTTATTCCTGTTTGCTTATTTTCTTTGTAGTTCATAGTGTTTCTGTCTTCAAACCTAAGCAGTTTTCTAACAAACTTAAACAATTATCTTACTAAATGTTCATGTGTTATGTTTACTTTCAGAATGGAAACACCTGTTGTCACCACTGCTATTTCTACAGTCCTGACTGCTGTCATGACTTCCGCTGTTGCTGTTACGACCGGTCTGGTTGCACCGCTGCCTAACACAGTAACACATGCTGAAAAGCCAGAGAAATTCAATGGTGTGAATTTCAAATAGTGGCAGCAAAAGATATTCTTTTATCTGAACCACGCTGAATCTGGCAAGGTTCTTGACTGAACCCAAACCCCATCTTGAGGAAGGGGACATGGATGCTCAATCTGTGAGCGCTATGCATGCTTGGGAGCATTCGGATTTCTTGTGCTGAAACTTCATTTTGAATGGTCTGGTGGATACACTAGACAATGTGTATAGTAAAGCCAAGACTGCCAAAGAACTTTGGGAATCTTTGGATAAGAAGTATAAAATTGAAGATGCAGGCACCAAGAAATTCGTGGTAGCTAAGTTCTTGGACTTTAAAATGATAGACTCTAAAACTTTCATGAGTAAAGTCCAAGAACTACAAATTATTCTTCATGATATTCATGCCAAAGGAATGGTGCTTAGCGAGACATTCCAAGTTGCGGCGATGATTGAGAAGCTACCACCAAGTTGGGTTGATTTCAAGAACTATCTCAAGCACAAGCGAAAAGAGATGACCATTGAAGATCTCGTTGTTCGTCTTCGTATTGAAGAAGATAACAAATTGGCCTTGAAAAAGATTGATGGTCCTGAAACAGTGAAGGCCAGTGAAGGCCAATCTTCAAAGGGAAGAAACAAAGACAGTGGAAAAGGTGGAAAGAAGAGTCATGGGAAATGCCCCAACCTTGGCCCCAAAGGGGGCGTTGGGAAAAAGAAGTTCCAAGGAACTTGTTATAATTGTCAGAAACAAGGCCACAAGGCCAGTGAATGCAAGCTTCCCAAGAAAGAAAATGCTAGACAAGTGAACATGGTTCATGAAGTCGACAACCTTGTTGCCATGGTCACGGATCTTTTCGATTCTGGTGACCGAAGTTAATTTGGTTGGGCAAAACAACAAGGATTGGTGGTCGATACGAGGGTACCTGTCATGTGTGTTATGACAAAAGCCTTTTCAACACCTTAAAGGAGGTGACTAGTGGCGAAAAGGTTTTTATGGGAAACTCCACCACGGCAGAGATTAAAGGCGAGGGTAATCTGATTTTGAAGATGACTTCTGGAAAAGAGCTTACGTTGACCAATGTGTTGTATGTTCTAGCAATACGTAAGAATCTTGTGTCCGGATGGCAGTTGAACAAGTTTGGGTTCAAAATGGTGATTGAGTCGGAAAAGGTTGTGTTGACCAGAAATGATGTGTATGTTGGTAAGGGCTATGCCCTCAATGGAATGTTCAAACTCAATGTAATGGTTGTGAACACAATGAATGAAAACGCTACTAGTTCTACTTACTTGATTGAGTCTTCTAATATTTGGCATGGTAGACTAGGTCATGTTAATTTTAGTTCCATTCGTCGTTTAATTAAACTTGATTGCATATCAACATTCAATATCGACTCAATTAATAAATGTGAAACATGCGTAGAAGCAAAACAAACGAAAACCCAATGGGACAACAGTTATGTATGTGATCTAAAAGCAATTCCTACTTGTGGTGGTAACAAGTACTTCATCACGTTTATTGATGATAGTACAAGGTATTGCTACGTGTACTTACTTAGGAGTAAGGACGAGGCGATTGACAAGTTCATCTTGTTTAAAGCCGAAGTTGAGAATTAACTAAATCGGAAAATCAAAATCGTAAGGAGCGACCGAGGAGGTGAATATGTTTCACCTTTCATTGACGTGTGTGCAAAAAATGGAATCATACATGAACTCACGGCTCCTTACTCCCCTCAATCAAATGGCATAGCGGAACGAAAAAATCGCACATTGAAAGAAATGATGAATGCCATGATGATAAGTTCTGGTGTAAACCAAAACATGTGGGGGAAGCAATCTTATCGGCAAATTATGTGTTGAACATGATACCCAATAAGAAAAAGGATGTATCGCCGTACGAATTGTGGACGAGCAAGAAATCCACCATATAAATACTTGAAAGTTGGGGGTGCCTAGCTAAGGTGGTGGTCACACCACCAAAGCGGCTACTAATTGGACCTAAAACAGTGGATTGTGTATTTATTGGATATACTCGTCCTTATGGTCCTTATCGTTTTCTTGTGCATGATTCTAAGAACCCTGGAATATGAAAAGGCACCATAATGGAATCTAAGGATGCATCATGGTTTGAACATGTGTTCCCTCGCTTAGATAAAAGTGAACCGAGTTCTTCTGGACCGGTTGAGGAAAGCGTTCCTGAGCGTGAGGTTGAAAAGATGAACCTCGAGAACAATATAAGACTGAGGAAGTTAAATCAAGAAAAGTAAACGGCAAAGGACTGAAAAATCCTTTGGCCCTGAGTTTCTTACCTATATGGTAGAAGATGAATCTCAAACGTACCAACAAGCGGTGCATTTCTCAGAAGGACCTCAGTGGAGGGAGGCAATCAAAAGTGAGATAGACTCTATCTTACAAAACCATACTTGGGAACTGGTGGATCTTCCTCAAGAATGTAAACCACTAGGATATTGATGGATCTTCAAGAAGAAGATGAAGCCAGATGGAACCATCGATAAGTACAAGGCAAGGTTGGTTATCAAAGAATATAAGCAACGAGAAGGTTTAGATTACTTTGATACATATTCGCCAGTTACGCGAATAACATCCATTAGGTTGGTGCTAGCCATTGCCGCCATTAGAAATTTGAAAGTTCACCAAATGGATGTGAAAACAGCTTTCCTGAATGGAAATCTAGAGGAGAAATTTATATGGAGCAACCCAAAGGCTTTACAGCTATTGGGCAAGAAAAGAAAGTGTGTAAACTTGTAAAATCTTGTATGGATTGAAACAAGCTCAAAACAATGGCACCAAAAGTTTGATCATGTCGTGCTTGATGCTGGGTTCAAAATCAATGAATGTGACAAGTGTGTGTATGTGAAGGATACGTCTAATGGATATGTCATTTTGTGTCTATATGTAGATGATATGCTCATTGCTGGAAGTGATGACAAAATCATAACGTCTACAAAGAACATGCTAAAGGCAAGATTTGACATGAAAGACATGGGTCTTGCGGATGTGATTTTGGGGGTCAAAATCACGCGAACCCAAAGTGGACTTGTTTTAAGTCAATCCCACTATGTGGACAAAATTCTTGAGAAGTTCAATGCAAATGACTCTAGTGAGGCTAGAACTCCACTTGACACGAGTCAACATCTAGCCAAGAATAGAGGTGAACCTGTAAACCAGTTGGAATACTCAAGAATTATTGGTAGCTTGATGTATCTCATGAGTTGTCCTAGACCCGACATAGCATATGCTGTGAGCAAGCTAAGTAGATACACGAGCAACCCAAGTTCAATGCATTGGAATTGTATCACTCGGTTGCTTCGCTACTTAAGATATACTCGGGAATACGGGTTGCATTATGACAGATATCCAGCAGTTATAGAAGGACACTGCGATGCAAATTGGATATCTGACACGAATGATTCCAGAGCAACAAGTGGGTATGTATTCACACTTGAAGGTGCTGCTATATCTTGGAAATCTTCAAAACAAACGGTTATCGCTAGATCCACGATGGAATCAGAGTTCATCGCTTTAGATAAAGCAGGTGAAGAGGCAGAGTGGCTACCTCAATTTGTTGAGGATATACCAAGATGGCCTAAGCCGGCATCGGCCAGTTGTATACATTGTGATAGCCAATCGGCACTTGGCAGAGCTCGTAGCACAATGTATAATGGTAGGAACAGACATATCAGACGTAGACATAACACGATACGGCAACTAATCTCTACAGGAATTATCACTGTTGACTACGTAAGGTCAAAGGAAATATCGCGGATCCGCTAACAAAAGGCCTAAATAAGAGTTAGTGCAGAAGTCGTCAATGGGAATGGGACTGAAGCCCTTGAAAATAAGTTCATATGATGGAAACCTAACTCAGTAGACTGGAGATCCCAAGAGCTGAGTTCAATAGGAAAACCTAATTGTATGAATTAGTGAGGTCACTGTGGATATATATATTATACATTATATTATATATATATATATATATATATATATATATATAAGGGAGTTTATGTAAAGCGAAATAAACTTCCTAGTCCATTCCTAAAAGTGACAAGTGTTAGGCTAAGCCTATGGCTTTTAATGATTCGACTAAGGTAAACTGTACATAGTGAATCACCTATGTGAGAGAGAAGTGGGGTCGCTTCGAAGGGTATTGTTGGGGCACAATACTTAATGGCTCTCGCAGAACCAGGCTCATGTTCATGACCATAACGAACATAACTATGAGGACTTGACTTTGTCAGGGAGAGTCTTGTGTGAAGTGTATTGTCGTCCACATAAACGGCAGACGAGTTCAAAGACATCAACGTCTGCTCAGAGCCAGTGGGCTAAGTGTGCTTCATGAGCGAAAATTCAAAGGGTAACACCTACTTGTCGTATGCAAAACTCAACTGCTGAAATATAATGGGAAATATGTAGTTTTTGAGATCGACCTCCATTCATGTAGGGGATTGTTGGGATTTTTGATGTGTGAATGAAAGTCTCATGTGGTAAACATACTTGTCCCACATTGGTGTGGAGACAAAATGGGAAGTTGTCTATAAGGTAAAGGTTTTTCCTAGATGATATAACTTTATGACATGTTTTACCATAAACCCTACGCGCAGGTGGGGGGTGCAAAATTTGGGACCGGATTTAGTCGAACTCGTGTGCGCCCGCACGTCCTGCGGACACGAATGTCGTTCGAAAAACGGCCCGTTGCGGTTTGCACGAGATGTAACGTGAACTTTAAGGGTTTTTAGAACTAATCATATTCAGTATAATGAAATATCTTATTTCGGTTATGTATTCAGTTTCGAATGTGATTGTAATCTCTACAGCAATGAGAGGCCAGAAGCTGTTATAATCTGTGCCTATAAAACCCAATGGAGACAACCAGTTTCGACACACCACAACAATCTCTCCTCTCTTCTCTCTCGAACTCTGCACGTCTTCCTGTTTACTTTCAGGCAAGTGTTTCAAGTCCGGCAGTACTCGGTTGCTGTTTCGAACCGGCGTACCCTGGGAACAGACGACGAATCTGTTTAAGGGAATTGTGTCAAACACAAGCCCGGTTCACATTAACTGTTTATTCTGTTTGCTTATTTTCTTTGCAGTTCATAGTGTTTCTGTCTTCAAACTTAGGCAGTTTTCTAACAGTATGCAAACTAGGTGTTCGATAAAATGCTTCAATGAAGAATCTCGCAATACTTCAAAGATCAGATGAGGTTGAAATACTATATTACGTTGAGTCTTGTACATGCTTGAATGAGTAGAAACGAATATGTTGAAAACATCATGGATTCATATAACTAACTTGTGTTGAAAATGGTCTTGAACTATGTATGATTAATGTGATGTGTGGACTTGCAAGTTGTCAACATGTATGACTAGCGGGATTAATAACCAAGACATCAAGGATTTACGAGACAAAGGAGATCAAAGAATGCGTGAAGATTTCATACAGTCCTACGGGTGAAGGTAAGTGCCATGTAGCCCAACAGTAATTATATGTGATTGCCATTCAGATATGATTAATTTCATTTTAATTGAACATAATAGGCGTAATGGTTCTTAATTGGTAGTCTTAAAATATATTTACAAAAAATGTGAATGAGATCAGAAGTAGATAGTAGTCCCTTGATGGGTGATTAAATTGTAAAAATAAATATAACCATATGGTTGTGATCCAGTTTGAAATTTACATAATTATAAAGTTGTCAGCTGATTGGAATAACTAAAAGTCATATGGTTTTGAGATTCTTTATTTAAAATAGAAGTAGCCACATGATTGGTGACCCATAATGCTACTATTGTTATTAATCTATATGTATAGCATGGATTACTATGATACTAGGTTACTAGTTTAAATGTAGTAGAGTGTATTTTGATGTTTTCTCAAGTTATTATGCATTGTGAAACTTTGGAAGAACTCGGGATGGTAAACATTGAATGGAAATTTGAATCATAAGACCTGTTGATGGCGTATTATACGTTCACTGAAAGTATTTACGCCAGCCTTCTGGTGAAATATGTTCTTGCACATGCCAACCAAATACGCTAAGAAGAGACGTCCGACAGGACGCATTTTTAATATCAGAATTTGAAGTCTTCTATTATTTAATTAACTACAGATGAATTTGTTTTTAATAATAAAGGCCCAATAAGTTAAAAACTTGTGAAAACCCCCAGGTGACACAATGTTTGGATTAGAGATGGGCATAATAACCGGTTCCAAACCCGACCCTGTAGAACCTACCCGGAACCGGTTCCAGTTCCAACCCGGTGTTTAGAGGAACCGGTTCCGGGTTCAAAATACCCGACAGTTCCTACCCGGTTCCACATTTTAGGATTTTAAATGGGTCGTACCCGGTTCCTTACCCATACCCGGTTCCTACCCGTACCCGGTTCCTACCCATACCCGGTTCTAATCAATACCCGCGTATATGTTACCGTTGGAATCGATTCATTACTACTTATAACCGGTTACATTATTAAACGAAACTTAAAAACTTAAAACAAGCTAAAGATAACTAAACCGGTTACATAAACCAAGCTAAACATTCGAAGACCCGGTGCCGGAAGCTTCACCCGTTTCATTTTTCTTAGCCTTTGTCACCAGACAATGGCGTTCGGTGTGTTTCTTTAGAGTGGAGTTAGCCGTCGCCTTCATAAACTTCCCACATGCTTTGCACCTAGCCATCTCGTGGCTATCAGACATCAAACAAAGATCAAAATGCCTCCAAATTGAAGGGTTTCTTTTTGTTTCTAACACCATCACAACTTCATCGTTACTAGCCATTTGATCTTTGAAAATATGGATTGAAATGTGCTAGGAGAATATGAAAGTGGATGAATGAAAGATAATGAATAATATGGGGTATTTATACAAAAAAAATACCAATTTTAATATTCAAAATCGGTTCCAGGCGAAACCGCAGTACCCGAAACCGGTTCCACAGTACTCGAACCCAGTTCCACAGTACCCGAAACCGGTTCCAGGCGGTTCTAGTTTTAGCGACAAATACCCGGGTACGAACTGGAACCGGTTCCACACAGGACCCGGTTCCATTCATCAAAGACAGGAACCGGGTACGGGTAGGAACCGGTTCCGGGTATTTAAAATACCCGATTATGCCCATCTCTAGTTTGGATCAAAACATTGTTCAGACATAATAGGCAACACTCTTAGGCATAAGTGGTTTGTAACTTGTGCTTTGGAGTTTTTTCAAAATAAAAACTTGATTTTTTTATTTTTAACCCAAATGTTTCTACCTTTTACAATTTTAACCCTACATAATTTGTTTTTTAACTTTAACCCAAAACTTTTTTTATAATTTAACCCAAAACTTTTTTACTTACAACTTTGGTCCCCCATACTTTTTTTCTTTCTCAAGTTTTTCGTTTTACGTTTCGTTTTAAATATTCTGAGTTAATATGTCGTAACATGCGTGTGTGGTTCAATGTTTTTCGTCTATTTTTTTCACATTTGACAGGTATGTCGCAATCGAAAAGGCAACATCATTAGAGCTAATTGTACTATTTTTATGTGATGCACAACAAGTCTTGTAGCAAAAGCTATGCATTTAAAATATCGTCAAACAAATTACAAAATAGACGCTGACAATTATCCAGAAAACCAAGAGCCCAGACAACAAGTGTCATTAAGTAACATCATATACCGTTCACATTACTAACCACTTGAAGATAAATTGTTACCTTTTATAAAAATGACACTATCAAGATGTTCCTGTCCGTGTAGTTGAGCATTCCGAATCTAGCTGCTGTATACAAGTGTTGCACTTATCCTATGAAACAAGAAATTAAACTTGCAATTTCACATAGATATTAAAGTAACAAATGATGATAATAGTAGTAATATGAATAAGAATGTGTTAACTCTTAATTCTTGTCATACCTTATTTTCAGCACCGGGCACATTTGAAGCAATTGCTATTGTAGGCTGAGATTCCGAGTGAACCGAACTTGAAGGGGAAAAAGTCGACTGCCCATATTACGAAGAGAGAAATAAGTCTTACTTTTAAATCGCAGATCCATAAATAGTTTTCAGTTATTAGAAGTTGTTCAGCTTGCCTCTGACACAAGAGTGGACATTGTTCTCCCTCAACGGAACGGCAATATGAGCATGCTCCTTACATGGTGAATCTGCATTTAGCAAGAAAAAAATCACAGATTCACCTTCTGATATGAATAAGAATTAAAAAAAAAAAGCAAATACAAACAGAAAAGAAACGTGCCTGCAATTTCGCAACAGTTGCTCTAGGAGCCCCTTGATGAGAATTTGCTTCACAATTTTTGATATCATGAATGATCCTGATTTTTCCAATGGCCCGTTAACATGAGAGAAAAATCAAGCACTAGATAAAACCAAGTGCGGTTGCTGGACGGCTGGAGACCCCACGAATTTTACGAATTTCAGAAGGTTATTCTAACAAATGATGACACAACAGGGCTGCAAACAAACTGAACGATGTTCGTTTGTTTGTTAAGGAATGTATGTGTTCACGAACTGTTTATGAACACTTACCGAATGAGATTTTATGTTCACGTTCGTTTGTTAAGGAAATGAACGAGATCGTGTTCGTTTGTTAATTTAGGCGAAGAATGCAAACGAACGTTCATGAACACAAATGGAAACAAATGAACACAAACAAGCGTTCATGAACAGAATATATAATAAATTTATTGGTGCTGTTATAAAATATATTTTATTTGTTGGGAATTTTGAAGTAATTAAATAAAATATACAAACTAAAAACACCAATGAAGTTTCGAATACAAACAACACGTTACTGAACGTTCACGAACATAAATAAACGAATGCGACCTCTGTTCATGTTCGTTCATTTATTAAACGAACAAACACAAACAAACTTCCCGCTGAAGGGTTCACGAGCTGTTCGCTGAACGTTCAGTTCGTTTGCAGCCCAACACAAGACCATAATGTTCTGCCTTGTCCTGTATCTGACCATGATGCACACATTATACAGGATTAACTACTTACATGACAGTTCATTTATAGGCATATTCGTTTCTTTTTTGTTTCAACTTTCATGATACGGTGATACATGATAGCATGAGAAATCGTCATGTTTATGTCCTAATGTTTATGAATAGTTTTGTCCTAAGCGCTACCTGTCATCTTCCCCGTCCTTTTCTGATGTGTCTTTTTCTTCGTTTGCCAATATTAAGGAGTAAGCAACTCTATCCTGCATCAAGGTAAGGCGTCATCTGTTATCGATAAGTTGTGGTAGATTGCTATGAAGTACGTTATTCTGTAGTAACAGATCTCAGACCTCTTCATCCATATGTGTCATAGTTTCTTGCACGACTTTAAAAGAAACTTCCAGCATCCCTAGTTCTGAACGCAAGGCCTGATAATTAAAAAAAAGTGACAATTTTTTAAAAGCTACTGTGTGAAACAGAGACTAAACAGTAAACGACCTTTAGTGCATACCTTGTTCTCTAAAATTAAGGTCTCAATGATACCTTCTTTCATTAGCATAGCTTCCTGAAGGTAAGATTGGTTAAGCCAAATTGACATTGCTGATTAAGTTTTTGTAAAATATAAAACAAAACATCTAGAAATAAGATGATACCGATATCTCCTCTATTTTTGACCGACAATAAGATGATACGGATATCTCCTCTATTTTTGACCGACGTTGATCGGTTATTTTTGCTGTCTCCAGTTGTGTCTGGAGCTCTGCAATCACCCTATCTTTTCGGTACAACTCATTCTCGTTACTTTTCAGTTTGGCTTCAAGGTCATTGTTTTTTTTCTGCACAAAACAGACTGTCAATATTCGGTATCTTAAACATGGCAATAATGAAAATAAACAACTGTGTTACCAATGAGTAAGCCCTCAAATCCGCATACTTTATCCATTTGTATCTTTAAACGAGCCACTGAGAATAGAAAGAGAGTTTATCAGTGATGCAAAGTAGGTGAGATATAAGCGATTGACCCTTCAAGTGAAACAGGACATGCCTACTTCCTCTTTCTCATCAACAATATGTTGTGCGTTATCCACTACTTGCTCGACTAAGGACGCCTCCTTGCGTATCGAGTCCAGTGATAAAAGATGAGCGTTTATTTTCTCGGAAAGCGCGGCAATCTTTCTATCTCTTGATTCAATCGATCTTTTCATTTCACAAGTGGATTCCTGCCAGAAAATCACATGAAACTTCTTGTCTCATGTTGTTTTAACAAGAATCCTCACTTCTTTTCGACACCGACCATTTGAATCGCATAATAACAACTTGCAGAAATAAACCGCATAATAACAACTTGCAGATACGACTTTCACTAAGAAAAACATGTTTATCGTATGAAAATTCGGGACCTGGTAAGCTTTGAGGAAAGCTTCCTTAGCTTGTAGTATGCAGTTTATAGTTTCCTTAAGTTCTTTATGCTTGCTTTGAAGTAGATAATTTTCATCTTCAAGAAACTGCACCTGTCCACCACAAACCCTAAATTCAAAACAACTCCTCCAAGTGTGTATCCAATATATATTTATTTCGACATCATTAGTTATTCGATAAAGCATACGATAGGAAATTTGTGTATTTATATGTATTAAAGCAGCAGATGATGAGAAAGAAATAGATATATTATATTATACCTTGCGTTGGAGTTGTTGGGTGAGTTGAATAGACGAAGCTAACTCTGCTTCCATCTCCGTTATCTTTCTACATGATTCTTCCTCACTTTGCTTCCATTTCTGAAGTCAAATTGAACAACTTAGTTATACAAATAATTGGTACTTACAGTTTATTTTGAAGAACCTGGAATGGAGTGTGAAGTTGATCGGAAGAAACTGCTTCTTTTTCCTGAAGAGAAAGAATGATGGCGGTTGATTGTAATGATGATGAATGAATTTAAGTTAAGAGGATGGAGATTAGAAAGAATATTAGTTACTCACTCTGAGTTGACGAACTTCCGTGATTAGGGTTTGGAGCTTCAGCTTGAATTCTGAGACTTTGCTCTCCTTCATTTTGCCGCTAACAGTTTCCACTGCAACCCCGTCTTTTTGTTGTTTCATTTCAAGTTGCACTTTTTTTTTTTATAAAATCGAGAATTTTATTAAAATGCCAAAGTAACAAATTACGAATAAGTGGTACATAAACGGGTAACAAGTTGCGCCGCAATCCCCTTTTAAATTGCAAAACCGATCCTACTGAAGACGAAACGACCCTTAAAGGTGGAGAGATTACTATTAACAACCCGTTTGACCATGTTTAGGAATTCCACGGCCTCTAGGGCTAGGGAACCAAATGTATCAAAAGCGAATGGGATAAACACGTGTTGATTCTCTAAACAAGTCTTCTCGTGTTTAGCGATCTTGCCTGATTCCGCCTTCAACGCAGCGTGGCCAGCCACAAACCCATTATCCCTAAGCCCAACAAGAGGAGACACTCTTGTAAGGTCCACACAAGCGTGTTTTCCCTTGACCCACCCAAACACAAGAATATCAGCTGGCCGAAGAGTAGACCTTCCACTGAGCGGATCCGTAAAAAAGTTCACTGGATCCTCCTTTTTCACCGAAATCCCTGCCCGCTTTAGAACATCAAACAAAATATCACTTACCAAATCATGTTTGTACTTAAAACCAGGTAACTCCTTACAACGGACCATATGGTCGCCGAAAGTATCTAAACAAACCTTGCAGCAAACTGGGCATGGCTCATCAACCGGAAACAGAGGGATCATTAGTCGGTACTTAAGAATTGCCCGGTATTCCATTGTCGACATGTGTTGGCCTAGTCCTTCAAGTTCACTTAATTACACATTCTTCGAATTGGATGTTTAAACACCCGAACTGGAGCACCATTTTCATTGTTTAGAGCATCGTTTCGAGGTGAGTTTTATATTAGTTGACTCGTATCCCCGTTCTGATCAAAAGCCATAAAATATTAGTTTGTAATTCGAAAAAAAACTTAACTTCGTTAGGTTCCTTTTAATGGCAGACCATTCTATAAACAAAATGAAAAGGTTGGGACCATTGTCGGGAAGAAACTCTGTTGTGATTATTATTGGCAAAAAACAGCTAGTTCGGATTATTCAAATCTAATTTACCTTCTTTTTATTATTTATTTCTTTTCGTGTGTGTGTCGGTGGGGGGGGGGGGGGGGGTTGTGAGAGAGATGGTATAGGAGTGAATAATAGTTTTTTAAATTTGAGGAGAGTGTGTGGGTTTTATTAAATTTTAGAGGGTGAATATAAAGATAATGGATATGATGTAGTGATGATGTTTTTGTTCATTTTTAAATTTTGAAGATATATCGAGAGATTGGGAATGGACTATGAGTGCTCTTAAAATGTATAGGAGGATCATATCAGTTTTCTTGAGACATATTGGTTACACCGTTGTTCTAAACAAACACTAAGCTTTAACAATTCACATTGATTGTTAGTATTGTTGTACACTTAAACTCGAACAAACGCGTTTGTATTGCTTGCTGATACATTAAGATATTCTTAATGCACAAAATTCCTGTGGACCCCGCAACCTTAACATATCCTTTTATTATGCAATGCATTAACTAAAGTAATGCCTTTAAACTTTCATTGACCGTGTCTTGTGTAAAAACAAATTTGAACACTTAAACACTAACGATCAGGACGATCTTTCGAAAAACAAAGAACATCAAGTGTTTAAGCAAAACAAAGAAACAAAACAAGTTAAAATGTTTAGGTCCTAACCACCAGATCGATATTTGTGAATATACACAGGGGTGATCAAAGACTTAACGGAACATTAAAGAAAATAAAATATAATCTAAACATACAACTTTTAATTGTATGACTTGAAGACAAAGGCAAGCCATAGGGCTAGAAACTAGCCGAGTCAAGCTTGAGTTCAGCTCGTTTATTATTTACTAATTATTTTATAGTAATTATAATTATGTATAATTCATTTATTTTTTATAATTATCATTAAATATTATTATTATTTAAAGATACATTTAATATATTAATTAAAAATTATAAGAATAATGGGCTCGTTTAGTCTCACGAACTAACTCAAGTTTATAAGCGAAGCTCAGGTTTATTTAATAAACGAGCTTGTTTTTAGGCTTGTATTTGAACTCAAGCTCATTTAAGATCATCTTTCTTTTTTTTCAAGCCTAGCTTCAGTAGCTTGCACCCTACACTAACTAAGCCAAATGTAATGAACTATAAATTTAAATCAAGAAAGTTTTTCATTTAAGATGCGGTACGGGAATGAATTAATTTTGATGTTAAAGAGATATTTTGAGTTGGTAATTTAGACCAGGGTCAAAGATTCCCGGCTTGATGTATATAAGTTGGGCCGGGCCGTTAAAAATTGTAGCCCTACAATTCGCGTAACGACCACGTCGCATCGTTTTGCTTTGCTTTGCTTTGGCTGAGCTGGTGGAGTTTAGGGTTGTTCGTAATTTTGCAGAAGAAAAATGGTTGAAGCTCTGGACCTCTTTCTGAAGATCGGTTTAGACAAGCGAACCGCTGAGAACACCATCGCCAACAATAAAGTCACCTCCAATCTTCTTGCTGTTATTAACGAGGTATCCTTTCATTCTTTCTTTCCTCTTTTTTTTTTTTTTATTAATTTTCGGGAATTTCTCAGTTAAACATAATTTTACTATTTTTTGCTCAATGCTAATCAATTATGCCTTCATTGTGTGTTTTTTTTAATCTCAATTTTACTACTTTGTCTTCCACCACTTACTGAATTTTCTTCTTTGTGAGTTCATTGATCCCATTACTTGCATGCTAATAAATTACTCAAATAAAAAATTATGTCTTCAATCTAATTTCTCGTTACTGTCCAGCTGTTAAACAAGTATTAAGATATCACTTTATATAAACATGTTTTCCATATTTAAAGGCGGCGGCTTGCTTCCGGTCTACCTGCCATTCTTATCTATTTTTTCCGTATGTCTATACTATTTTTTTATTTAAATTTTTTTTACAAAAAACTTGTGCACAGTTCTTAAAAAGTTTTGAACAGGTTATCTAATAATCTTTTTTTTTGGGTAAAAGAAATGATTTCTTGTTTTGTTGAAAGGGATGAATATGGTAACAAAGGTTCTTATTGTGTGATAAGACTATCAGTTTAGATTAATAAGTTGATGCATTCGTTTGTAAAAGTATATACTCATTTCTATATATTTAACAATACCTCTGCAGGCAGCTGTCGCTGATGGATGGGAACGGTCTACGGGCAATCTTCTTTATACGGTCGCTACAAAGTTCCCTGCCAATGCCTTTGTGCATCGTCCGACGTTGCTGACATACATTGTTTCTTCTAGGTATGAACTAAAATATATACTGTTTATGACTTTTTATTGATATGTTTTTAATGTTGAAATAATTTACTCTGCTATTGCAGATAAAGACTCCTGCCCAGGTAGAAGCTGCATTTGCATTTCTTAGTGTCACCGGTTCGGAAAATATTGATATCAGTAAATTTGAAGAAGCTTGTGGAGTTGGTATGGTTGGATGAACATGTATTAAGCTATATATATATTTATTGTTATGGATTATTAAAATAGAAGCATTAATATGGTAACAGGGGTTGAGGTCTCGGAAGAAGATATAGAGCATGCCATTAACGAAGTCTTTGAAGAGAAAGAGAGTGCAATCAAGGAGCAACGCTACAGAACAAACGGTGAGTTTCAATTTCATGATGCTTTTAAAGCTATACTGTTCTATGTGGCAATGTGAATCTGATGTGTTGCATTTTCATTGACTTTAGTTGGTGAACTAATTGCTCATGTTCGAAAGAAGCAGCCTTGGGCAGATCCAAAGACCGTAAAGGCAAGTAACTCACTTTTCTTGTTTTATATTTTGTTTAATTACAAAATAAATTATATGTATTTCATGTGTCTTGTAACACCCCGACCCGCAGCGGAAAAGGTGACCGGGGCATGATTGGGTTATCATCAAAGCTCATGACATTTATTATAAGTTTCATATTCATTAATACAATTTAATGGAACTTTACAACAAATGATACAACATGTTCTAACTGTCAATCTAAGCTTCTTGGTTCTCTTCTAAGGCATATCCTATGTTTTCCTTGCTTCAACCTGTCCACCTGTATCATGTGTAAAAAGGTTTTTGGATCAACATAATGTTGGCGAGTGAATCCTATGGAAAAACATTTGAACAAGTTTATCCAATTGATTATAAATAATGTGCATACCACATATGAGTAAATGTAGATGTAAATTTATTCACACAACACATAATATTGAATATTGAACACACAAACACCAAATGATTGTTTTGAGGCGCGCGTTGTTCGACTCGTCTCCCACGAGGAACTGATGGGCCTAATGAATGAGTTTTGAGGCACGCGTTGTTCTTACGAACTGATGGGCCTAATGTATGAGTTTTGAGGCACGCATTGTTCTTACGAACTGATGGGCCTAATGTATGAGTTTTGAGGCACGCGTTGTTCTTACGAACTGATGGGCCTAATGTATGAGTTTTGAGGCACGCGTTGTTCTACGAACTGATGGGCCTAATGAATGAGTTTTTAAGGCACGCGTTGTTCTCGTCTCCCACGAGGAACTGATGGGCCTAAATAATTTGTATAAACTTTGACAATATGTAATACATCACAACCAATAATAGTTACATTCTAGTTTAGTTCATAAAATGGTTAGCACGAATTTGCATAAGAGCATTAGTTTAAGCGACACATGATACACCCCAAAACATGAATAAAAAGGGGAGTTTGTAAGAATTCACTCACATTAGGTGCGTTCGGTTGATGAGGTTGAATGCACGCGAAATGGTGTTAACCATGAGTGAAATTAACCTAGATAAATCGCATTATGGTTTGGTAAGTAAACGGATTTTATTAATCTATTTTAGTAGGATTGTTGGGTGTATTTTTGTGAGTTTGAGGCTATTTTCTAACCTTAAAAATGTTATTTTTAAGTATTTTTAATTGATTTTTAATTAAAATAATTAAATAAAAATAATAAAAAAATATTTTATTTTTGCTACAGTTGACTTTGACCGTTGACTTTGACTGACCGTTGACCGGTTCGAAGGCATATTGTTGTGCGCCGGGTGAGGCTCGAACCCGAGACCTCCCGTACGCGTGCACGCAGCTCTACCAACTGAGCTACGTGTCTAACCCGTCATATATCCGATTTTAATTATATATATATATTAATTAGATTTTAAATAGAAATCCTTTATCTTAAAAAACGAATTAATTCCCGAGAACCGGTGCGCTCCACAGGTCTCGAACCCGGGACCTGTGGGTTAGCGGACGCACAGTCCACCGCTGGACTGTGTGTCTCACTTGGTTATAAACTCGGTTATCAATATACTTAACATATATCTAAAACAATCCGGTTCAGTTTTGCGAAAAAAGGAATTTTTATTAAGGCAGCGTGTGAGGGACAATACTCGAACTCGAGACCTTAGCGTTAAATGTGCACACAGTCCACCGCTGGACTGTGTGTCTAACCCGGTAATTAACTTGATTTTAATTATACTTAACCATTACTGAAACGTCGTCTTCTTCACTGGTTTTAACCGGAAGTGGCGACTGACTGGTTCGAAATGTTGATTCAAGTTCCTTTAGCGTTTTATGATCAATTACAGTCGAGATAAAAGTAAAAAGGAAAGGAATTAGGCGTGAAAAGTACCGATGGTTCTCCTCTGTTTTCCGGCAGAACTCCGGCGACGAGTGTCTTGCAGCAGAGAGTCTTCCGAATGCTTACAAAGGGTGTGGGTGACTTCGGTAAAAGTTTAGGGGGTTCAGTAAAGCTCGGAGACTAATGATACGGTTTTCCGGCGACGTGATAAAAATTTCCGGCGAGTGAGTTTTCGCCGAGAAAAGGTGCGATTTGAGTGTGAAAGGTTTCTGGTGAGTAGTGGTTGAATTTATAGGGTAGTATTGAGATGAATGGGGTCTGAATTCGGTCTTAATTCGAAGTCAGCCGTTCTCCGGCGGTTATGGCTGATGTCGCGGGTTCAGACGTCGGTTATAACCATTGTGAGAGTTAAGACTTCGGTTATTTTGAGCGGAAATGTAATTAAACGGCGAAGTCGTCGGGATTTCCGACGACTACTATTTGGGCGGAAATTGATTGAATTTAACTTGCTAACTTGAATATTTGAATTAATTGTTTCTTTTTATTAACAGAAAATCAAAGTGGCGGAGTGGTTGGTCGGCTGAGTGATAAGTGTTGTTGAGCCGGTTATAGACCCGAGTTCGAAACCCGGCAGAAGCAAATCATTTTTATTTTGCGATTTTTATCAGTTTTTCA
Organism: Scalesia atractyloides; assembly: GCA_947069175.1. Classification (NCBI taxonomy): domain Eukaryota; kingdom Viridiplantae; phylum Streptophyta; class Magnoliopsida; order Asterales; family Asteraceae; genus Scalesia; species Scalesia atractyloides. Next base: position 80,792,364 of record CAMTDV010000030.1, on the reverse strand, counting down.
AAAACTAAATATATATCCCCGCATAATAATTGATTACGTATCGTTTAAAATTATTTTGGGCATTTAATTCGCAACGAAAATTTTAACTGACTGTTCGGTTGATAAACGTAGCGGGTTTGGTAAATCCGTTTTTGACGGATGTTACATGTCTTCCTTTCATCAGCAAGTTGTAGATCGAAAGCTACTTGCTTTACTTGGTCCGAAGACAGGCAGCAGATGATGAAAAGCCGGTAAAAAAGAAGAAAGAGAAACCCGTTAAAGTAGAAGATAAAAGCGCTGCTGAAGAACCAGTGCCATCTGAAGAAGAACTCAATCCTTATTTAATATTCCCCGCACCCGAGGAGAATTATAAGGTTGAATCGTTGAAGTAGTTGCTCTTTATTTCGTCACCTTTTTTTTCCAGTATGGGTTTTTATGATGCTAAGGTTTGGTTTTTTGTTTTCTGACAGGTGCATACGGAAGTATTTTTCAGTGATAGACCTGTGCTCAGAGCGTGTAATTCAAAAGCAATATTGGAAAAACACCTGAAGGCAACGGGTGGAAAAGTTCTGACTCGTTTTCCTCCAGAACCAAATGGATACCTACATATTGGTCATGCCAAGGTAAACACGCTATTTTTTATCAAGTAGTATGTACAACTCATTTAATTACTACAAAATATTACATTCTATGTATGTGCAGGCTATGTTTGTTGACTTTGGTCTTGCAAAAGAAAGAGGTGGTGGCTGCTACCTGAGGTAGGATTACTTGATCAATATGCTTGCTTGAATGAACAATATGCTGTCGTTTGGATCAAATGCATATGTTAAAACAAAACATTGGTAGTTATTCAAGAGCATGAAAAACTTTTAATTGAAGATATGACTTTTCTAAAAGAGTATTACCTTAAGGTCAACTTATACAGTTGAGGATGAAAGATATTGTAGATGTGCACTTAAGTAATAGAGTTTCGTTTCATTGCGATAAAGTTTGTAATGGTATGCAGTGGACAAATTATACTCTAGTTATAGACTTGTAACCCAATAAAATTAATTAAGGAACAGGTAAATTAACTTTCTAAGAGTAGTAATTGAAAATTTTTACGAAACAATTTTTTGTCGTTTTTAATTGGTCATTTTTTTGTCTGCTTGATAGGATAAGGAACTGCTTATGTTTGTACTTAGTAAACAGCCATGTGCACATTTTAACATATGCATGAATCTATAACTTGTAGGTATGATGATACTAATCCTGAAGCTGAGAAAAAAGAATATATTGATCATATTGAAAAAATTGTGAGTTGGATGGGATGGAAACCTTTTAAGGTAATATATGCTACTTATGAATGAAGTCAAACTCTGTTTCTTAATGGTTCAGAACATTTAATAAAATATAATATTTGCAGATCACATACACCAGTGATTATTTTCAAGAACTATATGATTTAGCAGTGGAGCTCATACGCAGGGGTCATGCCTATGTTGATCACCAGGTTTTTCATCGGGCTGTTTTTTTATTAAATGTGCAAAATCATAGCCTTTTAATCAATTTATTTAGTTTTTTTTTTCGTGTAGACTGGTGATGAAATAAAAGAATACAGAGAGAAAAGGATGAACAGTCCATGGAGAGATAGGTCAATTGCAGAATCGCTTAAACTATTTAATGATATGAAAAATGGCATGATTGAAGAAGGAAAAGCTACACTTAGGATGAAACAAGACATGCAAAGTGACAATTTTAATATGTTTGATCTCATTGCTTATCGGATTAAGGTGGGTATTATTATCATCGTTGATTCGTTATTTCGACAAATGTATGGTATTATTATTATAATCTTTCTGCGACTATCTTTCTTCAGTTCACTCCTCATCCACATGCTGGAGACAAGTGGTGTATCTACCCAAGTTATGATTATGCACATTGCATTGTTGATTCTCTTGAAAAAATATCACGCATTCGGTAAGTCTAGTGGGACCCTTTTTCAAAAAAAATTTAGTTATTTACTATATATCGGTGATTTTTTTTCAGCTCTGCACACTTGAATTCGAGACACGGCGTGCTTCATATTACTGGTTACTAGATGCACTGGGTCTATACCAACCTTACGTATGGGAATATTCCCATTTGAATATAACCAACACTGTGATGTCAAAACGTAAAGTAAGTGTTTTTGTTTTTCTTAAATAGAATATGAAGATATTTAAAGCTGGTTATTAATACTTACTTTTGTAGTTGAACCGGCTAGTGACCGAGAACTATGTGGATGGATGGGATGATCCATGTTTGATGACACTAGCGGGATTGAGGCGTAGGGGTGTCACTTCTACAGCAATAAATGCTTTTGTTAGAGGAATTGGGATTACCAGAAGGTTGTAGTTTATTTAAAAAAAACATTTAGTTATGTGTTTTGGCAGTGGATTAATAAGAATAGTATGGGTCTGCAGTGATGGTAGTATGATACGTTTGGAGCGCCTTGAATATCATGTGCGGGAAGAACTTAATAAAACAGCTTCTCGTGCCATGGTTGTGCTACATCCACTAAAGGTATCTATATTATATCGTGTTTTTTTTTATTATCATGTTTCTATTATTAATCTTTAGTCTTTATGATTTTAGGTAGTTATTACTAATTTTGAACCAAGCTCAGTAATAGATCTCGATGCAAAGAAATGGCCAGACGCCCCTGTTGATGATGCATCTTCATACTACAAGGTAGACTTCTCTCTCTCTCTCTCTCTCTCTCTCTCTCTCTCTCTCTATGTATTGGTATTATGATGGTGTAAATCTGATAATTTTTGTTTCTCAGGTCCCCTTTTCAAATGTTATTTATATAGAGCAAACTGACTTTAAAATGAAAGATTAAAAAGACTACTATGGGCTTGCTCCGGGAAAAGCTGTCTTACTCAGGTGCATTTTTGACCCATTTATTGATGAATGGGCCGATTGTGTTTGTGTATTATCTCGAATGGGTCAAACAGAAAAGCTCTTTTAAGGGAGAACAAATCAAATGGATTGAAAGTTGCCCAAAGTCTATTTTTTATTACCTCCTACATTGTTTTTCTCAACGGTTTTTATTATTATTATTATTATATTATTATTATTATTATTATTATTATTATTGTTGTTGTTGTTGTTGTTGTTGTTGTATTCATAATTATGGCATTCATCATATATAGTTTTTTTAAATGACCAGCGTTTACGGTTAAGCCCCATACTAGAAAATGAACCGATCTATCTCACCTCTGCTTTTAGGAGTCTTTAAAGTTGAATGCTTGATTATTCTACACAGATATGCATTTCCTATAAAGTGTACTGAAGTGGTGCTTTCTGATGACAAAAAAACCGTTGTCGAGATACATGCTGAGTATGATCCTGACAAGAAGACAAAACCAAAGGTAAACCATAGTTTGACTTTCTAATCTCTCCGACTTTTTCAATGTTACGGCAGTATCAGTTGGCTTCGTTTGTTGTGCAGGGGTTCTTCATTGGGTTGCAGAACCTTCTCCTGGGGTTGACCCATTGAAGGTGGAAGTCAGACTGTTCGATAAACTGTTTTGTTCTGAGGTTGGTGATTCTATTAACTATTAAGTAACATTTGTCGTAAATGACACAATTAATAAACCGACGCTTTTTATACTGTAATCAGAATCCTGGAGAACTTGATAACTGGCTTGATGATTTAAACCCCGAGTCTAAGGTGGTGATACCGTCAGCGTATGCTGTACCATCTCTCCGACATGCAGAGGTAGCTGACAGTTTTCAGTTCGAAAGGCTTGGTAAATTCTACAATCCACTCAGTGTTGCATATTCTTTTTGAAACATTATTATGTTTTTTTTTTGTGATAAAACAAATTTACAAATTGTCTTATTTTCTCCACCAGGGTATTTTGTGGCTGACAAGGATTCGACACCTGAGAAACTCATATTCAACCGAACTGTTACATTACGAGACAGCTATGGGAAAACCGGGAAGTAGGCAAGGAACATTCACATATTCATATCTTTTATCTCGACTTTCATCTTATAATATAAAAATGTGGTATTTGACTTTTGTACAGTGGATCATTGTCTTGTATTTTACTTGAAGTCACCATCCATCAAACTGTACCAAATTCAGATTGATTTGAGATAAGAATTTAGCCCTTTCAGAAAGTGATATTGACTTTAATTGTCAACACGAACCGAACCGGTTTTTAGTCCAGACCGGTTTTCAAAATCGATTGAGAAAAACTGGTTTGAAACTAGTTCCTGCCGTTGCTAAAAAACTAGCCGTTATAAAACGGCTATTACTATATAGTTATATGCGTTTTGGACCATTTTCTCCACCCAAAATTCAGCATTTTGCCTCTATTATGCGAAATGAGATGGCTAAAGGACAAAGGGGTAGCACCCAAGCAGCGAGCTTGGGAGGTATAAAAGATCAAATTTTGTTAATGGTATGGCTGCAAGGATATGAAAATCTTGATATCTTGGCTTGGCTTGGTGGAAATGAAAGGGATCCCAATTTCCGATCTTAGTCATCATGGCCTATTATTTACTCATTGTCCAAGCTTCTACAGCAGCTTTGGATTCTACGTTTTCTCTTGGTGATAAGAGTTTTATTAATACGAAAAACAAGACTCACTTTGCCGACTTTGGAGATGTGCATTTGTTTAAAGCATCCTTTGGACATGGTGAATTGTGCACAACACCAAACAACTTTGCAAGACGAAATGAAAGTTGAAGAACAGATACACAATGAATATGTTAATGAGGGATGAATTAAACGCATATCAGACGAAGAACTTGCGTACATGCATCAATTTGCACAAACAATAGCTCGGACGAAGAAAAAACACTAAAAACATAATTAAGGAAATGCATTACTAATATTTGTTATTTTTAAAGTTATGTTGTTTGTATTTGATTTTTCTATTTTTTTTGTTTTGTAAACTCTAAAAATTATAATAAGTTGTATTCTATGTATTTTTTTTAAATTTTTTGGTCTAAAAAAAGATTGAAATGTGCATGCATGAACTAGTTTACGAACTGAAACCGAAATTGAAGTGAACTAATACTGAACCGAATTTGGTGTTTCAAACTGACCAAACTAGTGCGAACTGGTGTCTCCCTCAAACCGGTTTCAACACGAACCCGTGAAGGCCCAAACCGGCTTAACCCAATTTGTGTATCTCTAACCCCATTGTCTCCGAATCTTCCGTCTAGTTTTTTGCCCAAATACTAACCGTAACATTATGCATTTACCCTTACCTCTTAGAATTAGTAGCGCTTTCCTACACTTTTTAGGCAAAACTTTATTTTAGCATAACCCCACCGTGTATATATCCCCACACCTAAAACATTAAATATTTAAAAAAAATCCGAAATGAAAAATGAATAACCATGACTAAGATTAATTAATGCAGAATAACAATTTGAGGTACATTTATCACAATATGGACAATTTATTTGTTGATGGTTGAGAATCAAATGGAAACTTCATATATGATAATTTATCGGTCGTAGTTAAATGCAAAGGACCAACAAGAAGAAGTAAAATCATGAAATGCTACAAAGAGACAAGAAAAAAAAGAACAAATATAGCCTAGTAATCTAGTTTAAAAATACTGATTTAATTTAATACACTTAACGTAATTATTATATAATTTTGAGATATTGGATTTAAATAACCCAAACGTTCATTAATTGGCCGATAGGACTCCCAACTTTTGATCTGTACCACACCACTCCCAACTTTCAACTTATTTTCCGACATCACTCCCAAACTAACCCAGTTTGGTGACGTCAAATGCCATGTCACCAAACTAGTGTCATATCAGTTGCCACGTCATCAAAAAGCCAAGTCAGATACCACATCATCAGAAAAGCCAAATCAAGTGCTACATCATTAAAAATGCCACATCACCACAAAAGTGCCACATCAGCAAAAGACTAACTCGGTTAGGGTTCAGTACTGAAAGTGACAAAGGAAAATAAGTTGAAAGTTGGAAGTGGTGAACTATAAATCGAAAGTTGAAGTACTATCGGCTAACTGGTGATACTTATTTCTAGACTAAAAGTTATACATATTTCTAGACTAAAAAAAAAGAAGTATTGATCAAAGACAAAAAAGAAGTATTTAAGTAAATGACAGCATTCCCATGGAGTACTAATTAAAGGTTATGTATGAATTGTGTTGGTTTGAGTACAAAAAAGAAAGAAACAAGTTTAAAATGTTACAAACACGTGAGTCCGAATGGAGCATGGTTTTGTAAAAGACAACTTTACCCCTGATTCATTACTTCACGGCTCATACCGTCACCAGCTTCCTCTATTAACTCTCTGGTTTTCTATTTCTATATATATATATACATGCACACACACACACACTCTCTGATCACTCACTCCGGAGTCCGGATGATTCATCATCATCATCATCATCATCATCATCATATATATATGTATAGATAGCTACTCTCTCTCTCTCTCAGCCAACTTAATACATTCAGATTTCAAAGGTGATGCATATATTTTACTGTATATATACGTCAAAACTCATATGCTAATTATATATTTTCATTTTGGTTTTCAGAAAATGACGACAGCTGACGGTGATCGGTCTGCAGGTGTGTTTTCTTTCTCCCTCTTTTTCCGCCTTTTCATTCTTAATAATCATTATAAGTTTATTTCACCACTTTGAATCTTTTTTTTTTTTTTTGCAGGGTTGATGAACCTTAATCGTACCAATATAGATGAACTGTAAGCCTTGAATTGATCACTTTCAGATACATTGATCAGTTTCTGTAGGGGTTTTCAAGTGATATAGCGGTGGACGTTCGTTCCTCGCATATATTTCAACTCAAAATATTTATCATTTAGTGATCAAAAGTGCTTCTTTATTATTTTTTTCTGAAAAAGAAAACAAGAAAAAAAAAGACTTAAGTTATGTGATCATCACGTGTTTTAGTTTTTTAAGTATTAAAATTCTTATTTGTTGAATTAGTCCTCAGGGTTTCAATCGGTAGATACTGGTGGTCCATTCTTGAAGTATTTTCATATTGTTTTAGTCTTGATTGTGATTTGCGCGTTCATCTTCTAGTATTTTTATGTGTTTGGCTTATTTACATTATCGAATAGATTTACACCGGAATAACCAAATAGTCATTTCACATCATAAAAAAAAAACTTGTCAAGTTACACCAAAACAGAAGGTAGACGGGCAACAAGCTGCGCCGCCACTCCCTTCTGAAAGACAAATAGGGAATCAAAAGAACACAAAGTGTCAAAGAAGATTGAATAAAATTGACTAATCAATCTTGGTGCAAAGATAGTTCGTCGAATACACCCTATAAATACATAAGCTTAATGGTTGGTTATTCGCGCCAATTTTCAATCGTTTAAAAGGCTGCATACCGTCGTTAGTTTAACCACAATTCCCACTGTCGTTACTCGTTATCCTAGATATGTACAATAATGGCACATAATAATAATAATGATAATGATCATACAAACAAATATAAACATAAGTTTAATGTTTAGTTTAAATATAATGTTGCTAATAAATTATTCATTCAATCTTGTGCAATGAAGCTCTGACCAACTCCTTGAAGGCAAAATTCTGACAGTTTCCGATGCCAAGCAGTGTCTAAAGAACTTTAGAGAAAAGTTGACACCCGAGGATTATGGCGAGTTTATTGATATCATGAAGGATTTCAAGGAGGGCAGGTTTGTCCAAGTTAATGCTTCAAGCTTCATGCTCTTGTCTTGCACTTATCTCTTATATTTGTAGGCTTGACAAGTCGGGAGTTAGAGAAAAGGTTGTAAAACTATGCGAAACTCATCAAGAACTGTTGGCGCTTTTCAACGTCTATCTTCCAGAGAGAGAAAAAATCACATCCCCACAAGCTGCAGATGATGTTAAAAAGAGAGCACAATTTGAAGTATGTATGCAGTATTTGGAGAAAGTTAAGGTGACACCATCATACCGTCGTTGGAAAGAACAACTTAAATTTCCCTTTGTTATAATCACTATTTCCTTTGCAGATGAGACTTCAAGATGATGATCATCTTTACAGATGCTTTCTTGGTGTTTTGGATTTGTATAGAAAGGGACAGAGAACGTTCGTTGAGGTTCATCAAGCGGTATGCCACCAAATACTTGTTTATTTGTACGTTTACGGTAGCATTGCTTATACTATCTTGTTTCAGGTTACTTATCTCTTTTATAACCAAAAGGATCTGCTTAAGGAGTTCACCGCCTTATTTTGTCATACTAACTCTTTCAAGGACGCGAACACTCGTAAGGAACATACGAGCTCACCAACAAAACCAATTAGGCATCTGCATTCTAAAAAGGTATATTCAAAACTTCATTTCATCAAGCAAACATTAAGTAATTCGACACGCATCGATCATTAAAAGAGCATAATTACGACGGATGTTTGTTTTTGTAATAAAAATATATTTCTTGCTAGGAAACTATTGCTTCAGGATCGGAGCCTCCTAGACGCGATGAGAAAGGAAAAAAGATAACCAAATGCAGTGAAAAAGTAAATGATCAGCCCATGAGAAAACGCACCGTTCCTAAACTTGAAGAAACACTTATGAGTAAATTTCCTCAAGGTATCTTCTAATTCAGGACTAAAATTACTATTGCATTGATTTCACTTATATTGTCATAAAGAAATTACTACTGCATTGGTCACTGTTTAAGTGCCTCATAAATATTTTCAATCTGCTGAAATATAACAGTATATATTTCATTTTTTCATCTATATGAATGATCCTTTCTATGTTTTTTTTTGTTCTTTTTTTTGGTAGATATGCATGGGCAAGTGTGTTCTCTCCTTAAGAAGGTGAAAGAACGGTTATATAACACAGATAACTATCGAAGCCTTTTGAACTCAGAAAAAATAAGCCAACCGCAACTGAAAGCTCAGGTATTTATAAATTACTATATATGTTGTTTCTAGATCAATTAAGGCGTGTCTATGGACCCTATAATCATATTCCTTATCTGTCTAAGAAGCCCTGGTCTGATTCTTAACATAATATGATAGTTGAAAAGTAGGAGCGTCACCGCACCTTAGATATGCATTGTCCATAGCATGGTAGATATGATTAGTGGCGGACCCATAAATATTTTCAAGGGGTACGAACGAGGGGTTTAACCAAATTTTCAAGGGGTGCGATCAGGATTTTGCCTTGTAAAATACACAAAAAAAATATTTTTCAAGGGGTGCGCCCGCCCACCCAGTGCTTTACCTAGGGACCTAGGTCCGCCCCTGGATATGATTACATGTATTATACAAGTTATTAATGTTAATTTACTTCTTTGGAGAGAAATACTTCATTGATCATCTTAAACATTAATTGTTACTCTATCGTCAGCTATCAATGATTAGATATAGTTTTGACTTTCGGAAACTTTCATGTTTATTAGGTGAAAGATTTACTTGGAGCTCACCCAGACCTTATGGAAGAATTCAACAAAGTTGTAGACCATGTAAAGAAGACTGGTAATTGTTACATAACTAGCATTGTTTACCTTTATATTTAGAATATGTTCTCCTTTCTCAGGTTTTGAGTCTTCATATTCAATCTAGATAAAGCAAAAGAAGATCAATCATTCAATAAAAATGGAAAAAGGAAAAGGCAAAGTTTACTAATTACTCCGGGATGTAAGCGCTCTCAGTTGTCAAATAAAGACAAGAATAAGCGCGGACCTGACGTCTCTAATGGTGGAAGGCGCACTCCAAGTTGCCGGCTAATTCCTTGTGACGTAATTCATTCGTGCATAGTTAACTTCTATTATTAAGCTTTCCAATTTTATTGGTTTTCATTTATCAATTAGCGGATGTTTGCGTGATGCAGTTTGTTATTCCTGAAGCAAGTCAAAGAAGGAGATGGATAAACAAGTGGTGAATGATCATTGTGTGTCTATTAAGAACAGTCCTTTCAGAAAACGCTTTAAAACGTGCATGAGGAAAACTTATATAAATATGTATACATAACATAGGCTTTAAGACGCGTACTGTATGATATATGGCATGTTAATAGATAATGTAATGTATGGTTGGTATATATGATAGCGAGTTTCCTTAAATTAATTCTTGTGTAAACAGTCCTTGTAGATAAATTATTGTGGTTTTTCCGATGATTGGTACTTATATCAGGTTTGATATAGACGGGTTTAAGAATGCTTTTAGCTTGCTATCATATAGACAGGGTCTGATGAGGGAAATTGATGACCAGTCTATCTGTAAAATTGGTCTTGAAGTCTACTTTGCAGGTAAGTTGCTGATCATTAACCCAGCGAAAGAAAGCTCATTCATTCAGTATAAGTTTGAGATTCATCAAATTTCTTTATGGTGATTATGTGGTGCGTATCATCAACGAATTATATATGAAGAACGTACGTGTCCTTGGTTCTGCCATTAGTATTAGTTCGTTTGAGGCAGAAACAACAGGTGCGGGTGACTTGGCTGATTTCAATAAATATCATGCGCAAAGTCGCAAACCATCAGAAGTTACTGATCACATATGTTTCCTTTTCATCAAAAGAATATTGTTCTACACTAAGGTGGTGTTTGTTTTTCTAAAAAAAGATCTGTGCGCGGCGCGCAGACCACACACAGACATAGCCATCTACACATAATGTTTGTTTTTCCGAAGACGTTTCTTTAAAAAACGTCTGCGCGAGCTCTTCTTGGTGCAGACTTGGCTCAATCACTTTTAAGATCTTCTAAGGTCTACAGAAGGTTAAACACCACCACCACCACCACCGTCCACCACCCACCACTGTCCACCACCCACCGTCCACGTTCAACCACCACTCCGTACACCACACGTCCACGTCCACCACCCACCACCACCGTCTATATACCACCACCAGTTTATTTTATTTTAGAAGTCTACATACGTTAAAAAAAACAAACAACCTTCTTCTTGCAGACTGCAGAGGTTTGGTCCACCTTTTCTTCTACAGATGTCTGCAGATGTGGTCCGCAGACTGCATACATTTTACCTCTTAAAAACAAACTATTCATGCTTTCCTCTTTTGTGATCGTAGCTTTGTTAGCTGAAAATGTTGAATCAGCAAAGAAATGTCTGCCTTCATCAACATGATGATGGTTCAAAAGGACAATACATTCCACATCTGGAACATACATAGTCTGATATCTGCATCCATAAAGATGTGTGTCAGCTCTTAGTTTAGATACTGTTCTTTCAAGCTGTTTAATAAGTTTGTCACAGATGAGATTAAGTTTTTTTTCCAATTATAGATCTTTAAGAAGGTGGCTCTGCAGATTAATGCATAAATGATGATCCAAAATATGCTGCAACTTATGGAAAGGAGTTCTACATAATCTTGATCAGATTTCATCAAGTAAGGCGTAGTTTGCGATAAGCTGAATAATTACTATTTGTTATTTATTTTGTTACCTTCTATCATCTTGTTTGATAATTTCCTTTATATTCCTTTTACAGATTACTTCTTAGTCATCATTGTTACATATTTATTCTCTTCCATATGTGGTACAGATTCTTGTAACTCCACACGAAGATGGACAAACCCGTTAACAATACAACAAATAGACATGTCCAAAGCACATGTTAAAAGGTTGTGCCGAATGAAAGAGTATGTGGTCTAAATAAAAATGTTGTAGGCAAACTTTTACATGTAAAACAAGATCAAGTTTTTTTTAGCTTTCTCTTCATCATTTACGGTTCTTATTTCAAGATCAAGTTTTTGTTGCCTCAAGGATTTCGTAGTATCATTTCCTTCTTTCCCCTTTTAAGAGTTTGAAACTTTCTTGCCGTTTTTGAAGCGCTAGATATGGCTGCACGGTGGGACTCGCCTGCCATTTCTGACTGTGAGATCAACAATGAAACAAGCGATCACATCTGGATTTGGGTTTAGTAGCACAATATATAACCTAATTTATTTACCACATTCGAAAAAAGATACGTAAACATACCTTGTTTCAAAGTTTGGTGTGAAAGACATTTGCAAGACTACAAATCCAGTTATTGACTTCACGATTACCAAAAAAGAACATGCTATGAAGATGTATTGACTTCACATTTTTAAACACCGTAAAAGAATACAACCCTTGATGCATTGACTTCACATTTTTAAACACTGAAAAAGAACATAACTAGGATATTGTCAAAACTAGAGCGTATTGACTTCACGATTTAAAATACCAAAAAAGAATACAAACTGTAATGTAATCTCAACAACCATCAACTTTTGTAATAAAGGATTAACATCACAAGACAAAGGATTACGGCCGTATTGAACTCATTTGACCGAAAAAGAGCACGTTCAGGTTCTTTTATAATGGTTAATTTGGGCTACAAAAATAAATATGAATCAACAAGAAATAAACCCATCTAGTTTCAAATTATTCTAAGTTTCTAACCCATTTATTATTATTTTGAAGATCCATTAACTCAACTGATATTTCATTAAGTAGCACGTACACTATCATTAATCCAATAAATGACATTCCCATTTAATTTTTAGCTTTAAATGTTTGATTAAATATTTATTTATCAAAACCTACACAAAATAAAAATATAAAAAATTAATATATATTATAACAATATTGATGCATTTGGTAATTAACTAGCTAGTACATAAAATAGATCCATCGATCAGTGGGCTGCATCATGTAGAGTTCCAGGCTTTCATGGTTAACACTTGACCAAATCATCTCTTAATTCAATCACACAATTATATACTTGTGTCGGTACTAGACTTTCGTTATTATAATTATAAAACTCTCCGGATTTCAGAAGTTACTCTATGAAATTAAGTAAATGAAAGGGAGCTATATATGTACTTCATGTGAAGTTTGAACTCAAAATTTGGTATTATCAATTACTTATATGACGGGTAATCTTGATCAAACACGATGTTGTATATCGAGGGTTGATGTGTAATGGCCATCTCTGGAAACGTTAAAATTTTTTTGGGCCCTGAACGAGATTAAAAAAACCGGCCCTACCCGTCCTATAATATGAACTCATTAATTACATATATAAAAGTAAGAACCCATAATACGACGATAATTATTATAAAATAAATTCAATAAAAGTAGTGTACCAAAATGATCGAAATTTAGTTGATTATTTGAAATTTGAGCCTTTTAAAACTAAGTGGGTCATTTTACCATTGGTTATTTAGTTCGGGTTTAAATTTGGGTCTTTTAAAATAGTTGTAACTCCAAGTATTAAAATAAATTTTGAAGAAAAAACTTCTATCCAAATTAATTAAATTTTACTAGTTTCATATTGAAGAAAAAACATTTATCAAAACCCGTTCAATTTGATATGCTATGTGTATAAATCTTTAACATATCATTAAAGATAATCAAGTTGAATATAGTAGGTTTTGTTGATAGTTATGTTTGATTAAGAAAGTTGAAAAATGTAGAAAACAAAAATTAAAAACAAGAAAGTGGAAAACGTAGAGAACAAAAAACAACAAAGTCAGCAAAAAAAAGTTAAGATATTGGGCCTAGCGCAGAAAAACAAAGCTGGCCAAAAGAGTTAAAACCTAAAAAGCAATGAATAGCCTACAGAAGGCTTCGAACAGGCGCAAGGATTGTGAACATACAGAAGGTACCAACAAGCTAAACATAAACCACTAGTTTTTGTATAAGATTATATATAGAGGATATATACACAAAATAAAATTTAAAAAAGTTACGGGTCAATTTTTGGCCTTGAGCAGTCGCCCACCCGACCCTGGTTGTGTGCACCGTCACTCTCAATTAGAAGTTGAATTGTGTATAGTATTGATTGACTAACTAGGGTTTTTACATGAGAGGGATTATAATATACTAATCCATATTTAGATAATATTACCTTTAGCATTTACTAGTTACATTTTGTCTAATATTCCTCCGCAAGCTAAGGCTGGGGAGCGACTTGTAGCTTTGAACCTAAAATGTGAATCTCTGTGTTGGTAGCGGTTTTGTAAAACTGTTTGCGGCCTGATCTGTCATGGATATAAATTGTACATGCAGTCTTCCTTGAGTTACTTATCTCACTCACGAAATGAATATTTGTAACACCTCGTAAAAACCGTCCAATAAAACCCGTACTCGTTGTCCCGCTGATCCTCGTATGCCACGTGCCAAGCGAGAGGGACCAAGGTTGCCGTTATGTTTAATTATAACATCTGAATGGCGACTATAAAAGTTGAGGGACCAATAGTGTCAAAAGGCCAAAGTTTGGCTTCTGAAGAGGTCTTACAGACCGTAACCATGCATGGTTACGGACCGTAAGATTAAAGGGGCTGATTTGATTAAGAGGCGCTTACGGACCGCAAGGCCTGGTCCTTACGGTCCGTAACAATTTCAAACTGTGGGCGCGCATGAAGGCTTACGGACCGTAAGCCATCACCCTTACGGTCCGTAAGGGACTGCCAGTGGCAGACTCTTTGGCAGCTTGTTGTGCTGCCACCATTCACGTGACTTGCCACACTTTGGCAGCTTTTGACACCTCAATGGACACCTGGAGACCTCTCACAACAGCCCTAACACCTGGCATGATCTCATGCTTCATCTTCAAGTATAAATAGAGGCCTTGATTGCCTCACTTCCTTGCTCATTCTTAAATCTTCTCCTCTCTTACTTACTTGGAAGTTCCTGAGATCCTTGGGAACATCCTCTAAGTTATTTTTTCTCTCCTGGAACACTTGTAAGTGATCCAACCTTTTCTTTTCAATTTTGTAGGCTTTAAGCCAAAAGTCAAAGCGTTTACGTAAAAACGCTTTGACCTTCAGTTAAGACCATTATGGTCCAGCCATTGTTCGATGCGAACATGGCTACTTGATCGTAATAAGGTAGGTGTTAATCCTCCAAGAGGGCACCTCCTGGAAATCATGTTTGCTTGGTCAATTGACGGGTCAAAGTAATTGTCTTAAAAAGTCAAACGGACCAGATTTTAAATAAATTCATATATGATAATGTAGGTGTTATAAAATGTGTTTTATCACTTTAATAACTTGGTAATAATTGTTAGAACATGTGTAAACATGTTCGGCTCGTCAATTCCAGGTTTAAGGTCGGTTCGCAACCAAATGTCATGAAGTTTGACTTCAGCTTTGACTTTCGATTCTGACCCGAATTAACAACTTTAGCTACTTATTATCAGTTGCATTATGACCATGTTATATTGTAGTATAACCCTCTGGAGTTATAACACATGGTCATATAGTAATCTGAGTTTATTTTGCAAGTTCCGTTATTATGCCTAAACTTGACTAAAATGCCCTTTTGTATAAAATAAGGTTTTAAACCTAAATGAGCATACATATGAAATACCTACTGATATGATAAGTTATTAAACTTATTTTGATGTCATGATTCTGGTTATAAACTGAGTTTTGTATAAATACCGTAATTTACGCTTTTAAATCCCTAAAATGCCCTTTTGGCACAAAGAATGGTTTCTAAACATAATTCCTTCACCAAACTTAATACCTACTGATGTAATATCATAAGTGGGACTCATTGGGATATTAAATTAGATTATAAACGGAGTTTACAAATAAATCTTTGTATCAAGTCCTTAAATGATGATATTGCCCTTACGACACTTAAAATGGGTTTTAATCATTTTAATGAACGAAACCTTTTGCTTACTGATGTATTATATTATATAGCATATTGTCATCATATAAACCTATTTATAACATCAGTTTTCTATAAACATCGATTAAATCGTCATTTAGCGACTTTTACGCCTTTTCGACGCATAGTATGGTTTAAAACCATATCTATGAACCACAACTTGTTAGCTACTGATTATTAAACTTATTTTGAATACTTTTACGGTAGGGACATGTTCTAAATTCAGAATCCCAAATAAGCTATCAAAACTATGTGTGAAATGACCAAAATGCCCATACGGAGCATAGTTTTGTTTTAAACTATAAACCACATATATATTTGATATCCTACTGATATAACATCACAAATTTAATATTTTTACAGAATGTTTATAACCATGACATTAGTTTACTCGTAAGCTCTTTTTATAAGTAGTAAAATGACCAAAACGCCCTTTTGAGGCTTAAGTTGATTTTAAAACCTTAACGAGCATACATGTTGATATCCTACTGATATTATAACATGTTTAACGTATAAAGGCATATGGAACTTGTATATGACTCATCCGGTTACCCGGTTTCGCTTATATGCGTACGTTAAGCCTACGTAACTAGTTTATGTAATTTAACCGAAACGGGTTTAACCTTATCATTTTTTACATCAAAATCCAGAATGTTATATGTTTACCCATTATAAACAAGTCTTAGTACTTGAAGGGTTTAAACCACATTATATTCCGGTCATCGCTTAATCTAGCGTATCGTACCGTAACTATTGAACTTAAGACTAGCCAGTCCAAGTCTATGACTTAACTAAGGACCAGTTAGTATTCGAATTGGTTAATAATACCATCATTCCAGACTAGAGCCTCCCGGTAGATTGTATTCTTTACTTACCTCTTGATTAACGACTGAGTTATTTATTCATTTGAAGAACTAGCTCAGGTAAATGCTTTTAACCTATTTTCCTATACGGGCTTGGGATACAGTATAATATTACGCTTGGTCGGGTATGGGATCATGTTGTCGGATTGTGATTTAACTAAATCTCATAACTCGTTTTAATCTGTATTGTCTAATAACTTAAACATTGGGGGTTAACTCGACCGTGTCCTGGATATCCTCGGCTCATTTAAGTTACTAATGGTCACGACCAATGCATGGGGTGTAGGCATACACCTGTCAGATGCTAATGCTAAATTGTTTTTATGATCTCCTCGGAGTTAACAAAGTGGTGTGTCGGTTAATCAGGTTATTCGGTTTCTGCACCGGACCCAATATGTATTGACAAACTTGTAAAACTGTATACAAGGTCATTTTGAACTATCCAAAGTTATTTATGAAATGTTCTATGTGCACCTAAAACATTTTTGAAGATTTTCAAAATGTGTAGGTTATTTGTATTTACCAGTGTAAACGACGTAGTTTCAAAAGACTAAGATACATGTACAGCACGTAATAGGCTGGGAGCTGCTTGGTAGTGACGTATAGAATCTTGCAAGTTCTTAGTCATGCCCGAAGTCTGTTGATCTCATTTTATGTATATTTTATGATCCTCCTGTGGATCTTTATTATAAACTGTTTGTATTTATTATTATGAACTTTAAATATTATCGGTTTGTAATAATATTTTAAATCCAAGACTTCCGCTGTGTTGCTCTGTGTTGTTTGGTTATGATGTTATCAACTTACGTCACAATACTCCCCACCGGGACATACGTGGAAATCGGGGTGTGACAATATCGACTTCAACATGTTTGTTCCAGCATCGAATTCAAAATGTATTGTTCAAGCATGATACACAGGACTAGCAGCAAGATAAGTTGCACCTAGGTTGTCACACTAGAGAGTAGGAGCTGACTTGGTGTTTACTCCAAGTTCTTTTAGAAGACCTTGTAAACACGTCAATTCAGCAACGATGTCAACCATGGCTTTGTATTCTAACTCTATGAATGACCAAGATATAGTTTTATGTTTTCATGCGGTCCATGATTAAGAATACAAGAACTATGCAAAAGTGTTGAGACGAGAAAAGTTGAAGTTGAGAGGGAGTATGAAACAAGCAACATCAAACTTAGCTAAGGAGATTTCGTGGGAAGCACGGAGTATTATTAATATCATTAATAATATTAATATTAGAGATAAATATTAAGCCTTCCTTGGCATGTAGGAATCAGTATGAATAGATGGTCTATTTTCCTTTGTAATTGAGTCTTTATAATAATAGAAAAGAGTTGAACAAAGGTTTTGTTCAAGTCCTTTGTTCTCGGGTCTAATCATGTGGGTTGGGTTATCGTTTGGGTTCTTCTAATTATCATAAAATTGGAGTAAACTGCCATTTTGGTCCCTGAGGTTTGGTCACTTTTGCCACTTTAATCCAAATTTGAAACCCTTTGCATCTAGGTCCCTGTGGTTTCATTTTTATTGCCATTTTGGTCCAAAAGTGAAATCAGGTCATATTTGTCTTATAAAATCCTACTATTTTGTCCTTTTCCTCAGGGGCAAAATGGTCATTTCTTTTTATATATATTAAACACACACCTGCAACACCCTCTATCTTCACCATAGCCTCACCACCACCACTACCACCATCACAACCACCACAACCTCACCACCACTACCACCATCACCACCACACCCTCACCACCACAACCATCACCACTACTGCCTCACCACAACCATCACCACCACCCACTGAACCATCACCAACATCACCATCACCTACAGCCGACCACCACCACCCTCTCTTTAGTGCTACTACCAGCCACCGCCGCACCACTTCAGCCACCACCCAACAACCTGAAATGAACCCTAATCCGCCGCCACACCACTATCAGCCACCACCGCCAACAAACTAAAATGAAGCCTAATCCGCCGCCGCACCACTATCAGCCACCACTATTAATTTCGAACGGAGATATGTTGAGGTATGTCGAAAACTCAATTTTATTCCGGTTATTGACGGATCTAAACCTGATTTTTCATCTGTTATACCTAATTTAGCGCTCCAAAAGGCGATTCTGACTGGTGCGAGTCCACCGGAGTGGATTTGCCTTGCGAAGCACCGGATTGTAGCTCTATTAACGATTTTGTTTCCACTTCCGGCGAGCCGAGCGGTTGTATGAAAGCAACGAATCTTCAGAAGAATCTCTATTATGGTTCTCGAACGTTCATCCAGTTTTCGATTGTCGTCAGAAGAATAAATCGGTTTATGTAACGAATCTTCATCAATCGCCGCTGTACAGAAGCAACGGTGTGTTGTTCGAGATTGTAAGACTCTTATTTAATAAATTGAAATTTTGTAAAAATTGTGCATATAAAATAATTTATATGCGATTACACGTTCATACTATACGCGAGGCTTTTTTTTACTTCGTAAATGTTAAACATTTTAATTTGTATTCGATGATTAGTTTCGTAACAACAAAACAAAGTGTGAAAGCTTGAGCTTGATGTGTTCGGTTCCCCGTGGAGCTTGATCATCATCCGGTACTTCAAATCATCACCTGTATTTCATAAAACATGAAATACGTTAATTATAATGAGTTTATAGCGTAACCGACTGAACCCGGAGATCCAAAACAGCAAAACAAACATGTTTAAGAAACCCATCGTAAGCTACGGTCACTCGGCCGTAACTTACGGCTAGCGTTTCCCGGTTCGACCAGAAGCTGTTGACCGTTAACTTATGCCACAAAGCCGTAGGTTACGGCAGCCTTGCTGCAGCTTTTCCCAATTTTTTTGTACGAAAAGTTTCATAACTTTTTCATTACTCATCCATTTTGCTTCAAACTTGTTTCTACATGATCG
The DNA here is from genome assembly GCA_947069175.1 of Scalesia atractyloides. Classification (NCBI taxonomy): domain Eukaryota; kingdom Viridiplantae; phylum Streptophyta; class Magnoliopsida; order Asterales; family Asteraceae; genus Scalesia; species Scalesia atractyloides. The sequence goes on along the minus strand of CAMTDV010000030.1, from coordinate 80,772,968 downwards.
TATAACATTTGTCAACGTATTTAACCCAAAATCTTCAACCCGGATTCATAAATTTTATAGGTTACGCAACCATTACCCGGTTTATGTGTATATTTATTTTGACCCATTATGAGATTTAAGCACTTAAGCTTAAATCTCACTCCTTCTTTCCTTAACTCTTATTTCTACACTAAGACCTCGATTTATCTTCCACCATAACTATATTTGTAGTGGATTTCTTGTAGTAAAAACATATATTCCAAATTCTACCCTTCGCTTTGACAATTTACTAAAAAGATCCGTTAGGAGACATTAAACCAAAAAGGTTTATGTCTTTCACTTTTACTCTACCGGAAGGGTGTATTTACTTATAAAACTCATTTTAAACTACCAGTAAAGATAGTTTGCCCAGTTCGTCATTCTTGACGTTTTGTTCAATATTAGTCCTCGTAATTACAATGGAAATCTAAAAGCTTACTTTGACTAAGTGGACACTTTTAATCCCTTATTCCAATTAAAAATTTATTATGTTCTTAAAAACGTAAAAGTCTCCCATTGTTTAATGCTATAAACTTACTTAATTGCACTTTTCGCTTAAAAACATGTTTTTCGGCTCTAATGGTCGTTTACGTCAAACACTAGATATACCTCACTTGATGTGATCTAGTGTCCACCCTTAACTCGACTAACTTTAGTCGCACCGCAAACCCTCGTTGAGAGCATGACCATTACACATAATGAAGAAACCCTAGATCAACTAGACCGGAATCAAAGTAGATCTATGGAATGGGCTCTGCATAAAAGGGTTAACCCTCCGTTTGGTTTCACGATGGATGCTGAATAGAACAATACTACGGCTGATCCTGCGAAACAGAACACCGTTAGCTCGCCACGGGGAGAAGGGGGTTCTCTCCGTGACCACCCTCCGGCGTGAGAATAAGTACAGGTAGTCGGAAGTAAGTATTGTAAGTGAGAGAGTAGTTGAGTGAGAATACCTTTCCTTGAACTCCAACTTACTTATTTATAGCCGGTGTTTGGCGCCAAAAAGAGAGATTGTTAACGTTACGGATCTTTTGTTATTCCGTTAGCGTTTGTTGGCAATCTGTTAGTGCACACGGATCGTGAGCTCATCAGCGGTTAGGGAGGCGCCATGTGTCAACATGAGATCACTATATCTTATGAATGTGAGCATGCCATCACCGTGATCTTCCTCAGCCGTCCAGATGCTGCCATGTGACAATTGGTTATAACCGAAAAGATGCTTCACGATTGGGTGTTAATGGCTTCTAGAAGGTTTCACTGCTGTTATCCATCTATCATTCACCACGTGTACATTCTGTTACAACAGAAAAGATTCCCCTTGCTTCTGCACCAAGTTAAGGATTTTGCTAAGGGAAAGTTTCAGGATTTACTTTTCCTTGGCAAGAAGCGCAAGTTAGTTAATGATCTTCCTTTTTTTCCTTGCTGCTTGGCGCAACGTTTGGTGGTGCTTGCTTTGATATAAATATCTGCGCAAGGTTTGCGCATGGAGCATTATCAAGCAAATGTTCAAGTAACTTGAACCTTGCCGAGCGCGCAGTTTAAAAAGCATTTAGAAGAAGTTCAGATAACTTTGAACCTTGCGCGAGCCCGCGCAAGGTAGTTAAATGAAGCATTATTGGACAAGAATGTTCAAGATTAACTTTGAACCTTGCGCGAGCTCGCGCAAGGTAGTTAAATGAAGTATTTATCGGACAAGAAGTTCAAGATTAACCTTGAACCTTGCACGAGCCGCGGCAAGGTAGTTAAATGAAGTATTTATCGGACAAGAATGTTCAAGATTAACTTTGAACCTTGCGCGACCCGCGCAAGGTAGTTAAATGAAGCATTATCAAACAAGAATGTTCAAGCTTAACTTAGATCCTTGCGCGAGCCCGCGCAAGGTAGTTAAATGAAGCATTTATCCAAAGAGAGTGTTCAAGGTTAACTTTGAACCTTGCGCGAGCCCGCGCAAGGTAGTTAAATGAAGCATTATCAATCAAGAATTTTAAGCTTAACTTAGATCTTGTGCGAGCCCGCGCAAGGTAGTTAAATGAAGCATTTATCCAAAGAGAGTGTTCAAGGTTAACTTTGAACCTTGCGCGAGCCCGTGCAAGGTAGTTAAATGAAGCTTTCCTCTCTTGGATATTTGGCGTAAAGTTCTAATAAATCTTATTTTGGCAAAGAAGTCTGCGCACAGTTTCTTTAGAACGTTATTAATGGGTATGGTTTCCTTGATTGGCAAGGTTTTTGGGACCATACCCTCAAGTACCCCCAGTCCAGTGTTGCTCCTATGTAAGAATAAAAAGTAGGTGGAGCACTGGACTTAAGATAAATGTGCTGCGCTAGGTAAGGACTAGCTTTTGTTGCTTTATGCATCTTGTGTCGTAAGTAAATTTTGAAAAAGTATTTGAATTTCAAATATGCTTTGACACGTGTCACTTATCTGGTGGTGTAGTTGGTGACGACGCAAGTTCTTGAGACGTGGTGATACTGTTGACAGGCTGTCAATAGTACTTGTCTTACCGCATTTAATGCTTTTTAGCGGACACTCGCGCGCGTGGAGCGGTTACTTTCCCCACTCGCCCTTGCGGTTACTTGGGAAACATGACGGCCATAAAAGTCGCTGCAGTCAAATGTGCATTAATTGCGGTTAGTATATAAAGGGATCCACGATCCATTTGCTTCCTCACCCGATCTTGAGAGAAATTTGCGTTTAAAAATTCTGGCGACCCTCAAAGCTTTCTAAGTTTTCCTTAAAGTTCAAGTTATGGCTACCGGTGCAAGCTCTGCTGAGATGTCGTCGTCAAGTTTGCCACCGCTAAAGTGGTCGAAGAAAGATTTTATAATCTTCCCACCAACTTCCTTTTCGCTCCGTCCTGGAAAGCGTTTCTTCCGGAGGTGAATGCCACGGCGGCTGATGCGCCGGCCGACTTTATTACATTATTCTACGATTATTTTGCCAAAGGGAACTTCCGGCTGTGGTGACCCATTTCTTGCTGGAAATTCTTGATTTTTACAAGATTCATATTTCTCAGTTGAGCCCGATGGGAATGGTGAGGATCCGGCATTTCGAGTTTGTCTGCCGATCGATGCAGATCTTGCCGTCGGTCGGGAAGTTTAGAGTTTTCTACCAGCTGCACTGCTCGTTGGGTTTTTATTCGTTCCAACAGGTGTGCAAGCCAAACGTTTGTTGCTGGTGCCGCCGGAAGTCCTACCATGACTGGAAGCAGAAATTTTCTTTATCAAGGCGGCAATGATCCCGATGAAGATGACATTCCGGGGTAGTGATGAGATTGAGTTGGAGACCCTTCCATACCTGCCGACGAGGTATGGTATCAAGATATTAAGGATGTGCCCAATATTGTTTTACCGGAGAGGGCCCTCATCGCTGCCGGGATGAGTATTTTTTGGAAGAAGGAACACCGAGAAAAACCGGTGTATACAGAAGATGGGACTGGTATGTAACCCTTTAACTTCTTAGCAATATCTTTCAATAGGTGCGTACTGATGCAAAAACTGTTTGCTATGTAGCTGCGCCTCTCTACTTGGTCTCTTTCAAGAGAGAGAAGGGAAAAATGGCCACCGTGCCTATTGCTGACGGTGAGGACACTTGGTTCTCACAAATCTTGGGGAACTTTGAGTTGCCCAAGCAGGAGGATCTGAAGGCGCAACCTTGTTCGGAGACTGGTAAATAAGTCTATACAAAGCCTAAGTTGATATTGCAATATAACTTAATAGCACAACCTTTACTCAATATGATTGATTATGCAGGTGATTTGCTGAACTTGGGCGTAGGCCCTGATTCGAAGAAGAAGAAGAAGAAACCAACTGCTGCTGTAGCTGCCCCTCCCCCTTCCAACCCAAAGAAAAAAACTAAGCCACCAGCTGGTGCGAAAGCTGAGGGCAAGAAAGGTACATTTCCCGTATCTGACTCTTGGTGCAATTATGTGGTGGTGTCGGACTCACTGGAGGGTCTTGTGCCTGTAGGTTTGAAGAAACCGAAGCCAGAACCCATTGACACCTCATCTCTTCCTGCTGCGAACCCAGATGATCCTTTGGAAATACCTTCAAACCCGGAAGAGGCGTTGAAGCGTACTAGGAAGAGGAAGGAGGTGGAAACTAAAATTCCTGCGCCAACCAAGGTTGCGCGCCCGCGCATTGGTAAGAAGGGCAATCTGGATGCCTTTGCAAAGAAGTTCTCACCTGGTACGTCTAGTTTGTTGTGCATTTCTGTCATAAAAGTTGCGCAGAATCTGATACTTGTTATTTGTTGATATGCTTTGCATAGAAAATGGTGAAGGCTGCGCCGGCTACCTCATCTGTTATATCATCGCCGCGCAGGCCTGAGAATGTTGAGGGAGATGCGGGGCAGGAAACTCCTGTTCCTGAAGCCGACCCCATCGTCGCGGAACACATTGAGAAGGTGGCTCCAGAAGAGCCCAAAAATTTTGATACTGAGAATCCTGCTGGCGAGCAGGTTAAAGATACGGCTACAGATGCTGGGGAACCGTCAAGGTTGATTTCTAAGGAAGCCAGACCTTCAACACAAGGCGAAGGCTTTGTGTTTGTTGAGGATTCGGAGAGGGAATCGCCCATTCGCCCAGAGGAGACGCCTGGGGATTACTTTTATCGCTCTTATTCTGAAAGGCGGGCCTCTGCGATTCATCAGCCTGTGTGGAAGGTTAAGCAGGACGATGTTTTTACCGATTGGCACTCCTGCAGGGAGTGGTATAAGGGCATCTTCCCGCCGGCGGAGGTAAAGAGACAGGAGGAAAAAGACCATGAAGCCACTTACGAGTCATATCTGCAAGAGTCTGCCCTTTCCTCGTCCACCATAAATAGAATTGTGCGCGAATGGCGCAATATGAACAAGGAGTTGGACGAGGTTGAGCTTGAGAAAGCGAGGGCTAAGCTTGAGAAGGAGAAGACATTGAAGATGCTTGTTGATTTTGAGGTGGAAAAGGCCCAATTTGAGAAGGAGAAGAAGACTGAAGAATGGGCTGCGCTGTCCTGGAAGCGCAAGTGTGAGGCGTCTGCTGTGCAATATGCGGACGAGCGCAAGCGCTTTGTGGAGGCTTGCGAGCGTGATAATAAAGAAAAAATTTCTCTGCGCAACGAGATTGAGAAACTAAAAAAAGAGAAAGCTGATGCAATTGCAGCAGCAGAAGAAGCGCGCTCACACCAAGAAAGAAGCGAGCAAAATGAGGTATCAACCAAAATGACTCTCCTTCATGAGAATAAAGAAATTGATGATCTAACTGCTATGCTTTTTGACCATGAGCGGTTGCAAGCTGAGGTTGACAGTTTGAAAAAAGATGTCAACCTGCACCGAACAGAGAAAGCCGAGTTGGTCCGCCGTTTGACTGAAGGCGATCAAAAACTTAACGACACGGAGGTCGCTCGCGCTACTGCAGAAAGCTTGACCGAATCCCTCGTGAACCAGCTTACCTGGTTGCGGGAGTATGGGATTGTGGAGGTAATATTCACTTTTCTTTATTCGTCTGGTTTGATTGTCGCAACATATACTGATTGTATTTATGTACAGATCGCAAATGCTATCCTTAACTCTACGGAGTTGGATGAGAGAGTGGCAGAATTAATGGTGGCGGCGCGCAATGATGGGCACGCCGAGGGCTATAGAGAATGTACTTTGCACGTGGCCCATGCGCTGAAGATTGAATGGGATAGCAGCCTTGCTGCCACGCACGGGTTAAATACTGCCGCCATTTATTCTGCTGCCAAGGAAAAATATGATCAATTGCAAATTCCAATTATGGACCTTGTGGACGCCGCGCTGCAGCAAGACGACTTTGTTGATAAGCTAAAGGAGATTTTTTCTTCAGCAGAGAAGCAGGCGGGAACCAAGTCCATAGAATAGGATATTTGTAATTTTTACTGTATGATAATTTGTAACGTTGCGCTTTTGCGCAAGTATCGTGAATATAATATATTTCAGTTTTACAATGTTTGCATGGAACCAATTACTTGTTTAGGATAGACAAATGAACAATTTCTTTTCTCATGTGTGAGCGTAAGTATTAAATTAGCTTGTGGCTCATGAGTTTGTGTTTTTGTTTATCCAAAGGAATTGCATGCATTTTGTAATGAATATATATGACTGTAAGTAGTGGCAAAGTATTTTATTCATACTGACAAAGCGCAAGGCTATGGTTGCCACTAAGATTACATAACAAAATAAAGTAAGCAGTCTCGTTACGCAACGCTCAGAAGTTGCTTAGAAGACTGATATTACATATAACATCGGCGCAGTTGCTGGGCGTTCCAGGTTCGGGGAATGCTGGATCTGTCCATACGCTTCAGAGTGTATGCGCCTTTTCCCAATACTTCATTTATCACGTATGGACCTTCCCATCACGGGGCTAACTTCTCCAGTTTTTCGGCATTTGATCCTTCATTATCGCGAAGAACAAAGTCACCAGGCAAAAAGGAACAGATGCGCACCCTTTTGTTGTAATACTTTTCAAGCTGGGACTTGTATTTAACTTCGCGAATCGCTGCATTTTCTCGGCGCTCTTCCAATACGTCTAGGTCGATGTGCCGTTGTTCTTCGTTATCTTGTTTTTTCAAAGCTAGCATTCTTGGAGATGGTAACCCGATTTCGGCAGGAATCACAGCTTCCGTGCCGTATACAAGGCTAAAAGGAATTTCTCCAGTGCTAGTCTTGGCCATAGTTCGGTGTGCCCACAAGATGCTAGGCAATTCGTCAACCCACCCCCGCCGTCCCGTGCCAAGGCGGGCTTTGATACCGTCAACCAACTGTTTGTTTATGCTTTCAACTTGACCATTTGCTTGCGGGTGCACAACAGAAGCGAAAACATGTTGGATTCCCATTTCGGTCATCCATGTTTGCAACTCTTGAGCCGTTAAATTTGAACCGTTGTCTGTAATAATGCGCATGGGCAGACCAAAACGGCAAATAATATACTCCCAAATGAATTTGCGAATTACCATCGCTGTAGTAGAAGCTAAAGATATGGCTTCCACCCATTTAGTGAAGTAATCGACCGCAACGATGATAAACTTTACTGTGTCGGGCGCATCTGGAAATGGTCCCACTAAATCAATGGCCCATTGTTGAAATGGCCAAGCTGTTGTGACGGGTACCAAAGGATTCTTTGGGCGCAATGTTTTAGGGGCATGCCTTTGGCAGGACATGCACTTGCGCAAGATCTCTACCGCGTCAACGTACATTCCGGGGCCAATAATACCCTGCGCTTTTTACTTTGGCTACAACCATGCACGACCCAGAATGTATGCCACATAGTCCCTCATGAATTTCCCTGATCAGGTATTGAGCGTCATATTTGTCAACACAGCGCAGGGAAGGTCCCATGTAAGAGCGTCGGTACAGGATACCGTCAATCATTCATAATTGAGGGCTTTGCAATGTAACTTTCGTGCTTGTGCTCTATCTTCTGGTAAAGAACCATGCAACAGATACATCATTATTGGAGACATCCATGATGGATCTCCTACTTCAACCATTGTCACTTGCCTGAGAGGGACAGATGGATTCCTTAAAACCTCGATGCGAACTTCTTTTGCTAGATGCTTGAAGCTAGTTGTAGCAAGTTTACTTAGAGCGTCAACATGTTTGTTTTCGCTTCGCTTGACGTTTGTGATTTTAGATTGTTGGAATTGTGCTATAAGAGCCTTGGCTTGCGCTAAGTATAGAGCCATGATATCTCCCTTTGCATCGTATGTTCCAACTACTTGCTCAGCAACTAATAATGAATCAACATGGGCTTCTAAATTGTTGCGCCCATTTTGATAGCGAGGCGTAAGCCTGCTAGCAAAACTTCATATTCGGCCTCGTTGTTGGTGCTTTTAAAATCCAACCGAATTGTATATGTGAATTCTGCTCCTTCTGGACTCATTAATCGAAGACCTGCTCCAGCCCCATCACTGTTTGATGCACCATCTGTAAACAATGTCCAGGCTCTGTTGTCGATGACTGGGACTGGGTTTTGGATTGCTTGGCATTCTTCAAGCTTATCAGTAGGAATTTCAGCGATGAAATCTGCCAAAACTTGGCCTTTGATAGCTGGTCTAGGTTTATAACAGATGTTATAACCTCCCAATTCTATTGCCCATTTCGCAAGTCGCCCAGAAACGTCTGGCTTGGCCAGGACTTGGCCAATGTGAAAGTTTATTAAAACTGTAATAACATGTCCAGAAAAGTATCTTCGCAGCCTGCGCGAAGCATGGACCAATGCTAAAACTAATTTTCCATGTTGAATACCTTGTCTCTGGATCGTTCAACATCTTGCTGATATAATAAATTGGAGACTGGACCCCTTCGCGTTCTACTAGCAAGACAACACCTACTGCTACCTCAGATGCATCAAGATATAAGACCATGGGTTCTTTTTCTCGAGGAGCAGTAAGTGTGGGAAGTTGAACTAAACAATCTCTCATCTGCTTGAAAGCTTGATCAGCTTCAGGAGTCCATGTGAACTCTTTGCTCTTTGTACAATTGCGCAAGGTTAGAATGAATGGGTAAGACTTTGCAGCATGATTTGCAAGGAAGTGGTTTAGTGCAGCTAACCTTCCAGCCAAACATTGCATCTCTTTGAGGGTAGTAGGAGAAGACATTTTTTGTATTGCATCGAACGTTTCGGGATTAACTTTGAAACCATTTTTGGTGACGATGAAACCCAAAAATTTACCCTCCTCCATTTCGAAGGAGCATTTGCTGGGATTAAACTTTAGATTTACCTCGCGTAGAGAATCAAAAGTTCTTTGGATGTTGTCTAGCATAGTGTCTTCTGAATTACTCATAATGACCAAATCATCCATGTAGACTTCAACAGTTTTCCCAATGTCATCTCCAAACACTGTATCCATCAATCTTTGATAAGTAGCTCCCGCATTGCGGAGACCAAAAGGCATCTTGGTATAACAAAAAATGCCCTTCTCCGTGCGAAAAGCAGTTTTATCCTCATCTTCTTTTTTCATCAAGACTTGATGATAACCTTTGTAACAATCTAGGAAACATTTCTAGCGAAAGGAAGCTAATGAGTCAACCTTTTTGTCAATCTCAGGAAGAGAATAACAATCTTTCGGACATGCCTTGTTTAGATCTTTAAAATCTACGCACATCCGCCATCCGCCATTATGTTTCTTTACCATGACTGGGTTTGCCACCCGGGTCTGGTATTTGACTTCACGCAGAATACCAGCATTTAATAACTCGCTGACTTGTTCGTTCATTACCGACATCTTTTCTGACCCGAGGCTGCGCTTTTTCTATGCAACTGGTTTTGCTGATGGAAATACATTCAGGCAATGTTCCGCAACGTCGCGCGGGACACCAACTATGTCGGCAGGTGTCCAGGAAAAAATGTATTTGTTGCGAAACAACAGTAATTTAAGCTTTACGCGGATTTCAGTACTGACTGCAAGTCCTAATAGGATTGTCTGCTCAAGGTACTTATTGTTGAGTACCCACTTTTCTGGTTCATTGCTTGGCAGTGTCTTGCTAGCCTTCATAACTGGTTCCTCAATTTACATAATTTCTTTCCGTGCATAAAGTATAGCTACGCCATTTGGTGTCGGAAAACCACAAGCAGCATGCGGAGCGGAAATAATCATACTAAAATCACGCTGCGCGCGGCGTCCCAATATTACATCGTGACGGGAATTTGCCGGCATCACCATGAAGTTGACGTTACTCGTTCGAGAGCATTTTCCATCAGATAAAGTGAAAGGAAAGATGATTTGTCCTAGAGGAAAGACAGCCTCATTGCAGAACCCAGTTAATGGAAAATCAACTGGTTCCAAGCATGCCTTATCCTCAGGATCTAGTTGTTTGAAACACTGCTCATACATGATGACTACCCGGATCTATAAACATATAGTCTGTTTGGTAGTGCCCAAAGATACCAGTGATGACTACTGGCCGGTCTTCTTGAGGACCTCCTTGAACGATAGGAAAAATGACTTGCTGTTCGCGCCAAGTATTGTTTCGAAAATGTTGATGGCTACGCTTGCGCGATGATCCACCTTGAATCATGGAAACGTGCTGTTTCATTTTCTTGTTACTAGGCCCTTCGTTCTCGCGCGTAAACTGCTTAATCTCTTTGCGCACGTTTTGGACTAGATGCGTAAGCTTCCCCACTCTTTAACACTTTCTCAATCTCCGTGCACAGACTAATGCAATTATCTGTTGTGTGGCTGGTGTCTCTATGATAGTCACAGAACAAATTTTGGTCTTGCCCTTTTTTGTTTTTCATTGGTTGTGGCTGTTTAAACTGATAATTCTCAGTGCTGAGAACCTCACCCGGAGATTTCGTTAAGGGAGTCCACTGACGTTCCCTATTCTCCTGTTTAATCGCTTTTTGAGTTGTTATCTTGTTGATTGTTGCTCGCGCATCAATTGGTGAATACGGAGAAAACGAATTCTGACTTGACTCTTTCCAGTTCCTCTTATACTTGCGGCTACCTCTACTCAGGTCTTGCGGACGGTTCTGAGGTAGAGGTGGCCGGTTAGAATTTAAGTTGCGCTCAGTCTGGGCGTAAACCTTGGCTGCCGCCATGAGTTTATACCAGTTTTTTGGAAGGCCGGTTGTACCGGACAACACTTTAATCATTTCGTCGCACCTTACCGCATA